>NKCI01000001.1:0-600000 GCA_003946985.1 Fusarium duplospermum | reverse complement strand
TCGCGGGTATCTCTTGAGTCTGTTGGTAAAAGAGCGACTGTGTTGCGAGGGCGCAAGGTAGAAAAAGCGTAGTGTTGAGATTTGTCTGTCACTCTCCGTGGGCGCTGCAAGTAATATGGAAGTTGATGTTTAGGACACCTCACTTAAAGTTCTTATCTTATCTTAGCGGCACATGACACCCCTCGCGGCCACCTTGCCTTACCCTGGAGATTCACATGAACCACCTCGTTCGACTGATGGCAGGACAGTTTTCAGCTCCAGCATGTCAATTGCCTGTATTTATTCATATTTATTTTCTATCGTGTCATCTGGTGAAGTTTCTATTGATTAATGTTTTATCGATGTCGGTGTTGTGGTTTAAACACAGAATTGTGCGCCCAATTCCATGATGAATCGTTACTACAAAGAACATGCCACCTCTCCCTCTTACTGGGACTCTATGCTTTAATGAACTCAGTCTTCGTCCAATAACAGACGTCCTTACACGAGATACCCATTGTCAACAAGCTCAGCTCCATTCTATGGTCCTTGATAGATCCCATCATGTCATCAATCACACAAATTACCATGACATGACGTCTTCACCTCGTCTAACTCGATCACACAATTCACAGCCATCACAATGCATTTCGTCGTATATACCACTTGATCAAACAAGAACCTTTCCTTTTCTACTCCTAGTGCAAAATGCGAGACCCTGTCCCGATGTAACAAGCACCTCCCTTCACCATCCCCTTGAACCCGTCCGCCGAACTACTGGCGTCCTTGGGTGATAGATGAAGAAGAGACATGACAGATTCCAAAAGAAAAAACCCATATGACGCCCCGAAACGAAAATTCCCGTCGTTGGATCCTCATAAATGAACAAGAGTGCAAAAATCTCCGCACATAGTCTCTCTCATCCTCATGCATTCATCATGTTGATTGTGGGTTTCTGTGCTTTATTTTTCTTCTCTTGGGGAATGGGGTTCCAGACGACGGGACTTCATTTAGAACATTTTTGGGGGAATCGACATCCTCTCTCCTCAAGCTGCCCTTGCCATCACTCAGCAAATCAAGTAAATCCCTTTGTTGAACCGCCGCGCCAATCTAACGAAACGCACGAGAAATCATGGTGCCAAGTTTTACCTAGACCGGCAAGAACCTAAAGTCGAGGGATATGGCTGGCTTAGTAGCCAAAGGCAGCGAGGGCCTTGGTGGTCTCGTCCTTGACGGCGGCGGTCTTCTTGGCGTCCGAGAGTTGTCGGGCAGCAATCTTCTTGCGCTCGTAGTAGGCCGCGGCCTTGGCCTTTCTTCGGTCCTCCAATCTGTAGAATGTCAGCTTCTGTCCTTGGTCTGTAGACAAAGTACAACATACCGGCCAACAATGTCCTGGTACTTCCAGCCAACCTCGTGGCTCAGACGGCCAACGGTGCAGTACTTGCGGCCGGGCTGGAGTCGGAGAACACGGAGAGCCTGGGGGACGACCATCTTCTTCTTCTTGTCGTAGGGAGGGGGAACACCCTCAAAGACCTTGAGGCGCTCGAGAGCGGCGGCACCACGGGCAGTCTTGTGGGGGATCATGCCACGGACGGCCTTGTAGAAGATTCGGGAAGGAGCACGGAAGTGGAAAGGACCTGGTCTTGGGGTCAATGACTGCATCTCGACACTGGGAAGCGGTTCTGCTCACCTCCGCGGGTGGGGTTGTATCGGGTGATCTTTCGGAGGTGGGCGTGGTACTTGACTGTTGGCATCATCAGTATGTGTTCTGGCTCGTCGTGGTGGTGGTGCCCGGTGGTGGTGTTCGGCCACAGGTCGGAGTTGTGCGTCGTGGGGTAGACATACGCTTCGCGCGGAAGAACTCGCCAGAGATGTTGAGAGCCTCGCAACGGACGACGACAATCTTCTGGCCGCTAAGGAGCTGCTTGGCGACAATGGAGGCGAGTCGGCCAAGGAGATGGCCCTTGCCATCGATGACGACCTGGAAGACGCACACAAAGGTCAGCGAAATGCACCTTGAATATTTCCATGTGAATGCAGCGGGCGTCGAGTTCAAAGCAGAAGCCGGGCGCTGGAGTCTTGGAGATCCCGCAGCATCCTCAATCCATTCCCAGCGCCTGCATCCTGCCTCTGCCCTCGACCCGTGGTCGCATCACCATGGTTGTGCGGTAGACTTTGAAGGTTACTCACAACCTGCTCGAACGTCGACATCGTAACCGTCTTTTCTGGGGGAATTAAAGAAAAGGAAAAGAAGGGCAGCTCAGACGACGGCTAAGACAAACAAATCCTCGAACCTGGCCGGCGAGAATCTGTATTTCCTGTGCTGCTGGGGTTAGTCGGTCCCTCGAATGTTGGGTGGAAGTGGTCGCGATATGATTGACGTGCGAAAAATCCAAGGACCGCTTGAGGGCTCGTTGTGCCTTTGGATCAAAATACGCTAGCCCCATACGGAAAGGGCGTGATTCGGCAGAAGCGGTGCTGGATGTGCTTAGGGTTTAGAGACCTAGAGGTTCTGGTGCCGACAATTTACCGAGCCCGGGCACGCCCTTCCCACAAAGCTTGAAATGGATCTCGGGCATCCGGGGAAAGTCGGTGATTTGGCACGTGACCTCGGTGGATCGTTCCGACGGCGGATGGGTAAGGGTTATCTTCACCGTTATCTTCACGGATCAGGAAATCTGGAGATGAAGCGAAAGTGATCTAGATTCAAGTGGTCTAGCCAAATCCCAAATGGTTGATTAAAGAAAACAATACAATCTGTCCAGGCTTTCTATCTTTGTCATAATCGTCAAGGCCGTCGAATCTCCTTGGATCTATTGTACAGCTTGTTCTAATGAGAATAGCAAATGGTAAACGAGCATCCGCATATCCATCCGGTTTAACGCCAAATGCACTCGAGACTAGACAATCTTCTCGGCCTCTAACAAGGCCGTCAACACCTCTGAGTAGCAAAGTTCGGGTTATGAGTCCCTTGCAGCATCCAGTTGCTTTAATGTCTTCTGGACCTGCTGGACCAGCTCCTTTCGTCGGGCCCTGACCTCTGCAATCCCCTCGCTCTCAATACCGTCAAGCTTGAGCATAATGTGCTGCATGATGGATTCTGAGAACTTGCGATGGTCCTCCTCCCGCCTCTTGGGGTCGGAGGGAGGCGCCTCGATGTAGTCGGTGCAAAGGGGCAGCCACTTGATCTGGAATTCGATAGCGAGATCGTCCAGAGCCTTCATGGGACCGCTGGTCGCTCCAGAGGACACAGGCGGCGCAGGAGGTGATCGAGGCTGATCAAACGTAGAGGTGCTGTCACGAGGGCTGCTTGCCGACACAGAGTCACCATCACTGGTGATGCCCTTCTTCTTGTCACGCTTCTTTCTGCGACGACGGGATTTCCTGTCTTCCCGGGGCGCATCAACAATCACCATCTCCTCCTCGGATGGGCTGCTGATATCATCAATCTCGGGAATCACCGCCATCAGTTCGCTGTTGTTCTTGACGCCGTAATCTCGAACCGGTGCCATGGGGTCCTTGAGCTGCTTGCCCTTGTACAGGAGCTTGATCCGTGAGGTTCCCCGCACAGGCAGCTCCATCATGAGAGCGACCCGGTCCTTGACATCTATCACCCGCAGCTTTCCATCGCCGATTGCATACGCTGGAAAGTGTGCCGGATACGTCACGCCCCTGTTCTTGATCAAGAGGACGTCGTCTTCGGGAGCTGGCGGGGCAGCCGAGTGAGATCTGGGATAATACTGGGCGTCGGTCACATCATCCAGATCTTGTGAAGTGATGTAGCTAAAGTCATCGTCGGTGACAGCGGGCACACCGCCGGAGACGGAACCGTAGGGCGAAAGTTGTTCGCGGCTGATAGACCAGCCGTATCTCGACATTGTCAGGGGGACGGCGAGCAGGACGGCGAGGCTGCTGTAGACTAAGGTCGGAGGGACACCGAGAGTGCCAGAAATGTAATCGCTCGAATCTTGAAAGGCAGACGAGAGATTAGCCAACGCCCCGTTGAGGTAGGACGTGACGTTTTGTAAGGCACCAGGAGATGCCACGATTTCTTGGGCGGAATCCACCTTGTTCAGTCGGTTCTAAGGTGGCCCCGAAGAGGACACCCTAGAGGCAAATGGGGATACAAATGCAGTTAATTGACCAAGGTCATGGACAGGAAGCGAGGTCAAGGCAGGGCGGTCGGGACGAGAGGACGTCTGTTCAAGGCGGTTCTCTGTGATCGACCGTGGGCTGATGTGGAGCAGGTGGGCAGCGCGCGAAGAGGACAAAGGGTGGCGGCAGCGACGACGATCACGACCCTTGGGGCCAGGGTCTTCCCAGCGATGCGACCTGGGCGACCAGTGTCAAGGGAGAGTTCCCGCTGGCGGTGCGCAACGCAGTGAGTTGGCAGCGGGGAAGCCAGACAAAGCAGGCAAGACAAGGCAAGCAAGAAGGCGAGCAGGTCAGGTAGCGCAGGCGGACAAGGCGTCAGTCGGTTTGACAAGCGTCGGGGCGTTGGTTCTCGGGTGACACTGTGAGGGGCTTGGCCGTAATACGTCGAGGTCAGGCTGCAAGCATGTACCTCTGTACAGCGTAGATTCGTATGCGCGTGGTGAATGTGTGTGATGATGATGCAAGTCGCAAACCGGGCAGCTTAAGGATGCGGGCTGGGGGCTCAGCGATTGGTCGAGATGTAGGCGGGAGGGGACGGGAGATGCTGAATCTTGGATCGCTTTGTATGTACGAGTAGAAAGCAGATGCTGCAAGCCGTCCGGATCTACGATGAAAATCAAGGAGCCGTTGTTAGTTCGTGATGGTGAGAGGTCAAGATTGGTAGAGATAAAGGGTCGAGGCCAGATTTCTAAAAATTGAAACATTCAGCCCAGGGCCTGGTTAATCTCGGGCAGCCAGAGCCGCACGGGGGACCCGACGCCTCCTTCCAGGTTCATGGCCTGACAATTGGCAATAGAAACCTGGGGGAAGACGTCGGGCAGTTCTAGCGGGAGAGCCCCTGAGGGGTCAGCACGTTCAGGGGCCCGGTATTTATCCAGGCCGGGGCGTCAAGCCCTGGACAAGAGACTGCGTTTGATTCCAATCAAATCTGAGAAGCTGACTCAGCTCCGAGGCCCGGATGGGAAGCAATTGCATCATCGCTTTTCCGTCCGAAATCCCATGGAATCATCCCCCAACGCCGATATTCCAAATCCATTGCACTTGAAGCCCATGACAAATCACCCCGATTTGCCTCTGCCTGCCTATATCCTCATCGTGTCCTCTAACTAGGTTCATTATCGCGCAATCAATCACCGAGGCTTCCTCTGATAAATAAATACCTCGCTCGCCCTCTTCTCCTCCGCCCCGCTCTCACAAGACAAAGTAAACCCCATCCATGAACTTCTTCCGTTCATTCTTCCACCGCGCACCCAGTCCCGGCACAATGGCAGAGATCTCTCAAAAGGTTCAGCAAATCATTGACGACAACGCTGTCGGTATGTTGAAATCCATCCCGTAATGGGCGCTGTGGGGCGCATGTATTCGTGGATGGTAGCTAACACCCTTGTTCGCAGTCGTCTTCTCAAAGTCTTACTGCCCTTACTGCAGACAGACCAAGAAGACCCTGGACGATCTTAACACCGTCTACGAGCTCCTCGAGCTTGACCAGATTCGTATGTTTTCCTATTGATCAAGTGAACGAGTCCTAACAGTTGCAGCCGACGGCTCTGATATCCAGGATGCTCTCGAGGTGATCTCTGGCCAGCGCACCGTCCCCAATGTCTACATCAAGCAGAAGCACATTGGTGGCAACTCGGATGTCCAGAGTTTGAAGTCTGCCGGCAAGCTCCAGAACCTGCTTCAGGAGGCGGGCGCGGTGAAGGCGTAAGGACCAGCTGCTCCTGTTAGATATGAGCAAGGAGAGCTGATGACCTTCAGAGCCAAGCTATAGATGCTTGTAGACTATAGAAACGATGGTGATGGCACTTTCACGTAGTGTTGTGTGCACCTGCAAAAGCAGATGAGTTGAATTCATGAAACCTTCGACCTGACTCGTCGAGTTGTGTCTTCCTAGTGATACATGTCTTTTGCTATCCATAACGTACACCTCTTCGTGATGACTGCTCTATATAACTTGCGTGGCAACAGTGCCGACAGGTCTCTCAACAAATTCCATGACACCATTGATAATGTTCCGCCTAGCCTCCTCTGACGCAACCTTCTTGCCAGCGAGGTAGTTGAGCCAGAGCAGCCTCGACAGTCGCTCATCACTCAGGCTTCCCATGACGCTCTTCTTTGGCGTCTTAAAGTCACCACTGTTGTAAGTGAGCGTCAATGTCCCTGAAGCGTCTCGGACGAGGAGCAGTTCCTTCTTCTTTTGAACCAGACCTCTCTGAAACATATGCTTGAACGTCTTCATGGCAGTTCCAAAAGCCTCGTCGTTGTACTCGGAATCTCGACCCGTGCGAGCTTGGATGGCCCTCACAAGACCGTCACGCATGTGAGGAAAGTCTGTGTCCCGAACGGGGGTAATGCGGAATGCCGTGCGGCATCCAGCATCCTTCAGGATTGCATTCCATGTCTCCTCGCCTTCAGTCGCATCCTCTAGCGCCTTACGCAGTGTCTCCTTCTCCGACGGAATCAGAGTGGTGGCCAGAGGGTTGATCTTTTTGACGAGGTAGTGCTGCAGCTTCTCAATGTCCTGAGTAGCGACGTAGAAGCCAACCACATACACCTCAATGCCAATAAAGGTTACTGTCCTCGTTCCCAGACCAACCAATGTGAACTCGGTGCCTTTCTTGTCGGTAACCGCAGCCGCAATTGGGCCGGGGGCGCTCTGAGGCGGGGCAACCTCTTCGATGTCTATCGTTCGGGGATACAACTTGATGGTAGTGTTGCCAGTGGGAACAACCTCTTGACCATCTTCGTCATGAAGCACCACCTTGCGCTTCTCACCCGCTTCGGTCTTGAAGGTTTCTGTTGGTATCGGCGCATCGCATTTGACAGCCCGCTTCTCTTTCTCGCTCTGGACATCGATGGCTTGCTTGAGCTTCCACGCTGTGTAAATGAAGGAAACGATGCCAGCGATGGCACCAGCGGCTAGGAAAGCAGTGCGGTTATGCTCGTAGTCTCTTCGCTTCGCATTGAGGTGATTGACGTCCAAATCATCGACCAGGCGGTTGGATTGACGCTGAGAGAACATGGTCCGACGGGATGCCCGGGCGATGGCGCATTGCGTCCGAGCTTGCGCTCGAAGCGCGGGACGAAGAGTCGAGGGACGAAGCATGACGACGCTCGGGTACGATAAAGGAGGGTATCTATTCAATGTTTGACAAGAGATTAAATCAAAAACAAACCATCGAATGGAAATGAAGGGTATGGAGGTTGTTAGTGATGATCTGAAAGTGCAACCAAGATCCGACAAGCTACGGGCGATGGCGGGAAAACGTCTGATCCGGATCGATGCCCCACATGATGTCGTTATCTAATCACCGACGCAACTACGTCAGAGTCACCATCACGAGCATCTTTCTTACCCTGGAGTCGGGCGACGAAAAGTTGATGAGACAGCCTGTTGAGATTCGGATGAGAGAGAGATATTATATCACATGGATTTAAAGAGTGGTTATTTGGAACTTGAACAGCTAGTTCCGCATTGAATGCAGTGCAGAAGGGCTGGCGGGGTCACTCGTTCACACAACGTGTTGATGACACTACAACGTGACATTCTCCGCATTCAAGAGTCACCAGCAAAAGACGTGAACTCTTTAATGGGCAATGTCAGCCCAAGAGCAGGAGGGGATCCTAGACGCTTAACAAAGGGGCCCATGTCATACCTCAATTCGGGCTCTTTTGCATGATCCTCAGGTATTACCGTCATGGACTCCCACTCTATAGGTAGTACATGCGCTGAATTGTGGCTGGAGAAAAGGGTTGAATCCAGACGCTCCTGGCCGTTTTCCTTTAGCCTTCCATGCGAGCCAGAACTCCTTTTCATGTTCCATGGTGTATTAATGGCTGACGCCACTTCATTGTTCAGACCTCTTGATGAAGCGCCCCCAATAAGCCCGTTTCTGGCCTCGACGAATTACACCTCTACATACCTATCAGATATTACTATATCCCTCTCCGTCTCCCCCGCAATCAACGTGATCATCTCAGTCGCGACCTGGACACGCGATCCAGCGAGACATTCTGCATTCCTCGCATCCATCCTCACGGACCTCATCAAACTTGTCACTCTACAGAGTCACATCCAAGTCAAAGACCCGCAAGCACCATCCCCCTGATCTAGAGAGAAGACTCCCGCCTCAACCCCACTACGGTCATCCCCGCGACTAGCAGACAAGGCCTGAGCCCGGGCTGGGATCATCTCCATAGGACGGGACCATCTGGGGACCGTCTTGTCAACGTGCGCCGAGTGCAGAGTCTTCAGAGGCTTGCAGCGGTTACAGTGGGCTCGGCGCGAATTTACAGGGCGCATCTGCCAAATCAAGGACCCAGATCCCTCCCATCGCGACTGAAACCAAGGAAATAAACACAGACGCCTCCCCTGTCCTTGCGGGTACTTGCAGAGTCCAGCTTCCACCTGCGCCAACACAAGTACTTTGCTGGCCACCGTAGGTACCCTACCCAAGCCCAACCCAGCACCTAGTGAAAAAGCTCCGCCCCGTTTTTGGCTCGCCTTGCCAACTGGAACCAACGAACTCCAACTACCGCCGCCTGTTCCACCATCATCATCATCAGTTTCATCGTCGCCGCGAAACGCATATATTCGAAGCGAGCGAGCGTGTTGACATCGGACCGCGTCCCCGAGCAAACTGCATCCATCAAACTCACGTCGAATACGCTTTCGCTACGATAACGAGTCTCATCGGCCTCGAACAGGCCTCCCGAATCTCGCAGCCGCCCGTTGCCGCTGCTTAAGAATCACCCTTGTGATCCCTGATTTTCAGGCTCCTTGTTGCCCAAAACCGCTCTCCAACGACCGCTTCGTCTGCCATACACCTAAACAGCGCGCCCGTATCGCCGTTTGATGCGGTCCGCTGCCCTGCCCGCCAACATGGCTGCTTCCGCCGCTGCTCGACCGAGCCCTGCGCCCGCCGACGACCAAGATGACTCCCGATCGTCGTCGTCGTCGACTTCCCCCGCGCCCGCCGACAACGAAGAGTCCGACTTCTTCCTCGGTGCCAACGATTCCCAGTCGAGCATCGGAGTACCAAACTTTCAAGATATGCAGGTCGAAGATGATTGCCAACCGCCCGTGAACCGGTTGCCAAACGAGATCCTCATTAGCATCTTTGCCAAGTTGAGCGCCACCTCAGACCTCTACCACAGCATGCTCGTGTGCAAGCGGTGGGCCAGGAACACAGTCGACCTACTTTGGCACCGGCCTGCTTGCACGAATTGGAGGAACCACAGCAGCATTTGCCAGACCTTGCAGCTCGAGCACCCTTTTTTCAGCTATCGTGACTTCATCAAGCGGCTTAACCTCGCTGCCCTCGCCGATAAGGTCAACGATGGCAGCGTGTTGCCTCTCTCAGTGTGCACCCGCGTCGAGCGACTGACACTCACCAACTGCCGCGGGCTCACCGACTCTGGTTTGATCGCCCTCGTTGAGAACAGCAACTCGCTCCTGGCTCTCGATATTTCCAACGACAAGAACATTACGGAACAGTCGATCACCGCCATCGCCGAGCACTGCAAGCGCCTGCAAGGACTCAACATTTCCGGTTGCGAAAACATCTCGAACGAGAGCATGATTGCTCTGGCAAACAACTGCCGGTACATCAAGAGAGTGCGTATGGACCAGTCTGTTGATTGATGCATGACTAATTCCGTGACAGTTGAAACTCAACGAGTGCGCCCAGCTTCAGGATGATGCTATCCACGCTTTCGCTAATAACTGTCCCAACATCCTCGAGATCGATCTCCATCAATGCAGTCGCATCGGCAACGGCCCAGTGACGTCTCTGATGGTCAAGGGCAACTGTCTGCGCGAGCTTCGATTGGCGAATTGCGATTTGATCGACGACGATGCCTTCCTATCTCTTCCCGCTGGACGACACTTTGAGCACCTCCGCATTCTCGATCTGACTTCTTGCATGCGCTTGACGGACGCTGCGGTCCAAAAGATTATCGATGTGGCACCGCGCCTGCGCAATCTCGTACTCGCCAAGTGCCGGAACATCACAGATGCTGCTGTGCATGCTATCTCTAAGCTCGGCAAGAACCTGCACTACGTGCATCTTGGTCACTGCGGGAATATCACCGACGAGGGAGTCAAGAAGCTTGTTCAGAACTGCAACCGTATCCGATACATCGATCTCGGCTGCTGCGTCAACTTGACGGATGAGTCAGTCAAGCGTCTTGCTCTTCTCCCCAAACTGAAGCGCATCGGTCTGGTCAAGTGCAGTTCCATCACAGATGAGTCTGTCTTGGCGCTTGCTGAGGCTGCTTATCGCCCTAGAGTGCGACGAGATGCTACTGGTGTTCTTGTTGGCGGCGAATACTACGCTTCAAGTCTCGAGCGTGTGCATCTTAGCTACTGTATCAACCTCTCTCTCAAGGTTCGTATTGACGAATTCTATTGCTTCTTGGATACCTGCTAACTGTGTACAGAGCATTATGAAGCTGCTTAACTCATGTCCAAGACTCACTCACCTCAGCTTAACCGGAGTAGCTGCCTTCCAGCGCGACGATTTCCAGCCATACTGTCGACAAGCGCCTCCAGGTCAGTTGACTCGGTTGTTAGTTAATGTCCCTGCTGACCATACCACAGAGTTTACACAGCACCAAAGAGACGTCTTTTGCGTCTTCTCGGGCACCATGGTGTCCAAGTTCCGAGACTTCCTAAATACCTCACCACAATTCGAAGAATATTGGGAGAACAACAGCTGGTCGCGCTCAGCTCGCTGGGACGCTCTTCGGCCACCCCGTAACTCTGTGGCCGCTCAACAGTCGGCTGCTGTGGGTGAGGGAGCCGATGATGAAATGGCCGACGATGACAATGACTTTGAAGGAATGGACGGTAGCGAGATGGCAGTGGATGCCCAGGTCCCGATCCCCGTCAACGGAAACGTCGCCAACGGAACAGTGAATCCCAGCCAACTCATGAACAACAACTTCACACAAGCCATCCCAGTGCCCCCTCCGCCACCCGGCTTATTACTAGGTCAGCTCCCTACACTCTTTGCGCCACTGGCCCGCCTCTTGCCCTCGCCGCGTCTAGCGCGAACGGCTCCAGGATTGCTTGGGTCTGTGACATATCGGAACACCATTAACAACCTGACAGCAGGCGGAGTACAACAGCAGCGTCTCCCTCAGGTCACCACCCATGCTAGTGCCGCAACCCTGGGCCACGGTGGTCCTACCAACGGAGAGCCTTCAACAGGCGCGAGCACAGCGACTATCCACCGACCACAGGAGAATGGCGAGCAACAGCAGCAACAACAGCAGCAACAACAGCAGCAGCCCGATGTGATGAACTGAAACGATAGAAAGTTTGCTTTACGGCTCAGGTTAGGTTAGCGATGACACTACCATAATTTCTTTTTGGGCTTTCTCTCCGCCCACGGTACGGACCTCCTTGGGCCAGCTCCCCTGCGTTCGACCCGGCTAATGGACGACCAAGGCGTTGGAAGAAGAGCAGAGGAGCTCTCCGGAATGGTTAGACGACAGACACAGAAAGCGCGCGCACCGGGGAGTTTTTTGTTGTGTGAATGGCACGCCGCGGGTTTTTTGCGGCCATGACTTTTGACGGCAAGGAAACCACACGTAACTAGGTATACCACGGGGGAGGGGGCAAATGGGCATGGATGAAGTGGACGGACACACGGGGCACGTACGTACATGATCAGTCACGACGGGTCTTTTGCTTGGCTTTTTTATACAGAGGCTGTCATCCTCTGAGAGGAGAAGAGGATCACGGTAGAGCGGTCATGGGTTAATGTCTGCTTAGGGGGGAACACATAGTCTGATTACATGATGCTTTGCGTTGTGATGTGACGCGAGTTTTGGAGTTTGAGAATAGACTTGCTTTTGATGCAAATGATTTACGCTGGGTTGTTAGAGACGTTAAAGTTATAATACTGTGTTATTAAGTTAACCATTGGAGACGTCGAGTTGAGTTATAAAGTGTTATTAAGTTGACTATCTTGTGTTGACCAACGTCTCACTAGATATATGGGTATATATGCCTTGAACAACTCGACGATAACGACATACAAGTACTACTTCTTATATATCCAATGTATCACCCAACCATCACCAGAGTCTCTCACACGTGAAACTCTAAGCATTCCCCTGAATCTTCTCCTGGCTAGTCTGAGCACTAGCAACCGAATGAGGGTGCGTGCTATCAGCCATGTGTCGGGTCAGCTCAACATAGTCGTAGGCGAACTCGCCGAGCTGACCATCGTCAAGACCGAGCTCCTCCTCCTCGGCAGAGACGCGCAGCGACAGGCCGGGGATGAGGTTCATGAGGAAGAGGAGGATGCAAGAGAGGACAAAGGACCAGCCAAAGGCGGCGCAGGTGCCGGCGATCTGGTAGCCCAGCTGGACCCAGTGGCCGTCGACCCAGCCGATGGGGTCGTACTCGCCGCCGTCGAGGCCGGCCATGGCTTTGCTGGAGAAGAGTTAGCGACGTTTAAGTGTCAGGGAGGAGTGAAGACGTACGTTCCAAAGATACCAGTGAGGATGTTACCAACCATGCCACCGATGCCGTGGACGGCAAAGATATCAAGACCATCATCAATGTTGAGGACAAACTTGAGCTTGGTGGCAAAGTTACAGAAGACACCGCCGCAGACACCGATGATGACGGCAGCCCAAGGCCTGACGAAACCAGCAGCAGGGGTGATGGCAACGAGACCAGAGATGGCACCGGAGCAGAAACCAATAGTGCTCCACTTCTTCTCGAGACGGTAATCAAGAAGTGTCCAGGCAATAGCACCGCAAGAGGCAGCGAGGTTAGTCACGTAGCAGGCCATGACGGCGCGGATGTTCATGCCGAGAGCGGAACCGCCATTGAAACCGAACCAACCAACCCAGAGGAAGACGGTGCCGAGAACAACATGGGTGACGTTGTGAGGACGGTAGGGAAGACCGTTGTTGCGAGAGTAACCGGTACGCTTGCCGAGCATCAGGGAGTAGGCGAGAGCGCAGGTTCCAGAGGCGACGTGGACGGGACCGCCACCGGCAAAGTCGTAGCTGGGGAGGTTGAACAGCCAGCCGTTACCGTTCCAGGTCCAGTAGGCGATGGGGTCGTAGACGATGGTGGACCAGAGGAGCATGAAGACCATGGCAGGGAGGACACGGCCACGATCAGCAACGGCACCAATAGCAAGGGCAGGACTATCAAGTTAGTACTTCACCCTGTCTTGTTTCAAGGGAGATACTCACGTAATGGCAGCAAACATGCCCTGGTAAAGGCACAGCAGGATATCAGGAAGGAAAGAAGATCCATTAGGTTGAGCCAGAGTCTTCATGAGACCAAACTGAGTAAGATCGCCCAGGAAGGCGTTTCCAGTTCGAGAAAAGGTCAGAGAGTAACCCCAGAAGAACCACTGGAAGCTGATGACGGCGACCGATGCCATGGACAGCAGAATCAGCGTCAGGGCAGACTTGCGACGTGCGAGGCCGCTGTAGAAGAAGCCGACGCCGGGAATCATGAGGAGAACCAGGACAGCGGAGACGACGATGAAGGTCATGTGCCCGGTCTGAAGCATAGAGTTAGCTGAGATGGTCACAATTCGAGTGTTCAGTTGAAGTTACTCACGTCGTAAAAGACATTCAGGTCATGGAGGCCAGTAGAGTAGCCATCGTCGGCCTTGCCCTCTGTTCCATTATAGGGGAGCGAAGACATGATGGCGACAGTATCAAACGCAAGACTGTCAAAGGCTTGTTGTTTGTTCCCAGAACCCACAATGTCCAGATGGGAAAGTGACTTGAAGGGATGAGGCGAGACAAGAAGCCCTGGGGGTCGACAAAGGCTAAATACCTTGCCCAACGACTCCGACGGGTTCAAAAATAACACCAGGGGTTGAATCCGATCCTCCGTGACAGAAAGGCTAACAAGTTGCGCCGGTGACAAGGGGGTGTACAATGTCGGGATATGGTGTGGGGGAAATCTTTGATAAGACGCCCGTAGCTCGAGTAGCAATATGAGAACAACCCCCAAAGAGGGTAAAGGACCATCCGAAAGGAGTCTGAACTGACCAGACGGCGGCTGCAGCCAAGAGAGCCACTCGTCAGTTGGCATTCCGTCTTCAAGGCATGGGATCACTTCTGCAAGCCGTCATCTTGGGAGCAATAAGATACGGCATATGGATATCTCGGGATCCAAGAATAGCCAAGAGTTCTCTTGGCTTGTCGATAGTGAATCCTCGATAGTCTCAAAGAGGTCTGACAAACCGAGTTTCGTCGACGAAATGAAGCAGCCTGAACACATCTTTCTAAGCTCTTCTCGACGTTCCTTTGTGCTTATCTGCATGCAATGCAATGCGCGATCCCATATGTGAGTGTGGGAGGGCCGGATCCAAGCCACCGTCGACTTAAAACGGCGCCCTACTGATAAGCATCGAAGCTCCAACAGGCCCCCTGGCATTTGCTACCTCGGCTTGGCGGTTGGATCGAATGAGCATCCTTTCTTGGCCTTTTGGCTTATCGGAGTGAGAGGAAGTTGATGATGGAAGCGGAAATGCGACCCCAGATTCTACAGTTTCGGAAATGATCCGCACGTTGAACTTTGAGGGTCGTGAACTGTCGCCGCACTGCCACAAGATGACCCTTGCGCTTTATTTAGATCTCGCCTCTGCCTCCGGTGTCTAAGCTGGATCTCAACTGCCGACTGGAATAATAGATAGAAGACTTGTCTTGCCATTCGAATCTGTCAAGAGCTCAAGGTGCCATTGCTCCTTACGGCCTGAAGGAGAATATGTCAGCACCACCAAGAGTCACAGCCGAGACTCACTCGCAGCCCATCTTCCGCTTCCCCAGACGCCTTGCAGAGCCGATCCAACGCCGTCCGAGCTTCTTATCTCCAGACTCGCCAGATTGCCTACTGGGAGTCGTTGGATGAGGTCGAATGGGGCATCCCTGATTGGACCGCTGTCTTATCTCTTGGCAAGAGTGGTGGAGCCCCTAGTGGTGATGGCTGGGGTCCAAAGCAAGGGCCTGATGTACCAGGGTCTCTCGTCCTTGTCCCAAAGAGGTTGTAAGTGAAAGCCTCCTGCGATTGGGGGCTTGGTGAGTTGGAATGTGCGTTGATGAGACTGCTTGCTGCTGGAGACCTTGGCCATGCAGAAAGCCGAGAGTAAGGAAAGCGTCGGTAGACGGTTCAAGATATCGCTACTGTCATGCCGACCAGTTAGTCCTATGTCCGTCTGCTTGAACTGACTGAAGCTGGTGATGGTCCGTAGAGATGATGCCTTGCGCTACGAAAAGCTCAACATGACAATTTCAGCCACTGAAACGTCTCAGACGTTACAGAAGCTCGATACAAGCTCAAGTTGATCTGTTGATTCCCCACACCTTCCATCAAACCTGTCGATGGTCCTCTTGCGCCCGCACAGCCTTGTGAGAGACGGTTGCGGGCGTCAGTATGCGAGCTTCCCGCTCTCTGCGACCCTTCAAGGAGGTAGGATCTGACGGGCACTGAAATATTTAAGACTGACCTCTCCCGTCTTGCTGGACTGTTCTCGGGTTCGACTCTAATCCGACTTCATCGACGCCGCCGACCCTCGAGTGACGAGCCCGAATATGCTTCTCGACTTTTGATGACTGTGGCAAGCAGCCAACTCGACTATCAAACTACTCCGACTGACCGATACCAAAGACCACGCTCGTTGCCCCGACCTGATGAATCATCTCCTGCTTGGCGGTCGACCAAAGGACATTCATTGACCGGGGCTGAGGGTGTGATCATTCCGACAATCCATATCTCATTGGCCACCAGAAGTGCAGCACTTTGTTGGTGGGCATGTGTGAACACTTCGTCTCAGCTGCGAATGTGATAACAACACTTGGCGGGCCCGA
The DNA here is from genome assembly GCA_003946985.1 of Fusarium duplospermum. NCBI lineage: Eukaryota > Fungi > Ascomycota > Sordariomycetes > Hypocreales > Nectriaceae > Fusarium > Fusarium duplospermum. The sequence continues at coordinate 584,010 of NKCI01000001.1, read as the reverse complement.
CAGCTGAATCCAAGGATACCGTATGAGGACCAACCCGCTGCATCCGAACCTTGTGCCGAAGAGGTCATCCACTTGGCAAAAGATAAAGGAACTGGACAACCTCGAAATTACGCTTGTTTGCTCCCGTGGCGCGATTAGCGTAGAGATAAGGAACAACCGTCACAATGTTCCGCCCTAACGCATGAGTCGTATACCTCGCATCAGTTGGTCGGCGAGCGTCTCCTGTCGGAAGACAGTTTTATGCCCGAGGTGCATACGGCTTTGAAATCACAGGTTTGCTTCGGGAGTGTTCGAAATTGTCGTTAATTGGGTATCTTGAAACCAACAACGTTTTCCCGTAGTTGTCCTTTACCGTCTATAGTCGTAGGCTGCGTATGAGCAGTTGTCTTGCTCAAACTGAACTGGTTGTAGTAGGTGATGCGCCTGGCCAAGTTCCTGGTCGTTTTGTCGTGGAGTAAAGAATTGCATGGTTGGAGTATTGCTCCCAGATGTTGCGACGTCGTAGGTGCTTGAGCTTCTCTCGATGCCCTTAACTTCTGCCAACAGCTGGGTTCAATCGCAGGCGTCATGACTTGAGTTCAGCCCTCCATTCGTCTTCCAGCTCAACAAGTCTTTCTGCAACTTTCCAGGGCGCCTCCTCTTCCAGAATTCTCCTCTGCTCTCCCGATATCCGATCAAGGACATATCGGCTGACCGTTTCGGGGTCTCTCTCCTTTGGTCGTCCAATGCCAAGGGCAATTCGCACAAAAGGTGAATCGGGGTGTTTCCTTTGCGATAGAGATCCTTTGACACTCTTGATTCCGTTGTGACCTTTGTGGCTTCTATCCCACGCTGTAAGTCGAACTATGCCGAGGTCCTTCTCAAGTTCATCGTGCACAATGACCAGACTAAGTGATGATGGATCATGCTGCTTGATCATATCCTGCCATGCTCGAGCGACGAAGCTTCCAGAGATGTTCATGAGAGTGGGCGATTGAACCAATGTGTACTTTGGACCCTGAGACACTAGACATGGCTGCTTTCCAAAGGTTACCTCCCGAAATGAAGGGTACCGTAAGACCTTGGCAAGACCATTGAGAGCGAAATGACCCGCAGAATGAAGACTTTCGTATTTGGGTAAGGGATTCCCCAGACTGACAACGAGAAACCGAGGACTGAACATCTTGGCGCGTGAATTGATACCGAGGCATCAAGAGTCTTTTACAAGAAAGTTTCTAAGCCACTGCAAACGCGGTATCACGTGAGCCACTTCGGAATAACACTGCCCCGACCAAAGTGCTCAGCCCCGTCGCTGACGTCGATCAGTCGATTGGGCTGGATTGTGGCTGAGCCCCAGTTTTGTCGTCACTCAATGTCCAACTTCCATGGATGTTGGCTGACCTCCTGTAATTACAATTTTCAACACTGGCGATATACCCCCGAGCGCGTCCGCAATTCCTTGCCGATTTTTACATCTAATCGAACCGAGCGAAGTCATCTTTAAAAGCACAAAACTGTCAACATGTCGTGGGCGGGTAGGCAACCCATCACCCCGCAATGCGGAGGGGTCTAACACGAAGCAGGGTTCAAGAAGAATGTGAATCGCGCGACGACGCAGGTGATGATGAAGACGGGTACGTGGGATTGAGCGCGAGGCTGTGGAAGAGGCTGACGAGGAGCTCTAGGTCATGTGGAGAAGACCAACGACCGCGATTATGAGGTTGAAGAGAGGTTAGCAACACTTTGACAAGCTGAAAACCGATGCCTAACGGAACTAGACGATTCAAGACTATGGAGGCGGCTGCGCTGCGGCTTCAGAAGGAATCAAAGGGGTACCTTGACTCGCTAAGAGGTAGGTTTACTCTGATGCGATTCATCCGGAGAGACTAACGAAACAGCCATGACTGCTTCACAAATGCGAATCGCCGAAACGATAGATGCGTTCTACGGCGACTCGGGAGCAAAGGACGGCGTGAGCAGGAGTTACAAGCAGGCAGTCGAAGATCTGGACGCCGAGACCATCAAAGCCCTCGACGGACCCTACCGGACAACCGTCCTCGACCCCATCTCCCGGTTCTGCGCCTACTTCCCCGACGTCAACGAGGCGATTAAGAAGCGCTCCCACAAGCTCCTGGACTACGATGCTCTCCGCGCAAAGGTCAAGAGGCTTGCCGAGAAGCCCGACAAGGACGCCACCAAGCTGCCACGGACCGAGAAGGAGATGGAGATGGCCAAGGCTGCTTACGAGCAGCTGAACGAGCAGCTCAGCTCGGAGCTGCCGCAGCTGATTGACCTCCGAGTGCCGTACCTCGACCCAAGCTTCGAGGCGCTCGTCAAGATTCAGCTGCGTTTCTGCGCAGAGGCATACTCCCGCATGGCGCAGGTACAGCAATACCTGGATGCCGATACAAGAGACCAGTACGCCGAGGGCCAGCTGGATGCCAGGGTAGAGCAGGTGTTGCAGGAGATTCGGGAGCTTAGCATCAGCGGCACGGTCTAGGCTTGGACAAAGCTTCGTGTGTTAATAGTGCACTTGGGAACGGCGTACGGAGGTGCTTCTTGCTTGTAGACATTATCTAGCTCCATGAGGGATTCATGGGCAAATGAATAGACACCCTGACTTTTGGGCATGTCAGTTGCGGCAAAGTGAGGATGAAATACATGCTTTGTAGGTCATGATCGCATTCATGGCCACTCTATTGAGGTGGCCTACTACCATATTAGTATCATGGCTGTCCCTCATTGAGGCATCCAACGATGCACAAACTAGCACAGCGCTCCGTCGTCATTCGCTCTTTTTCGTCATAGCTTGGGTTGCATCTTGGTCGACACCTATTGACCAACAGCAGGACCACCACCCGCCGATCCAAACAGATCGCTGATGCTCAGCCTCCTTCCCATCGCCTGCATAGCTGGGCCAGCCTCGGGCCCTTGTGTCTCGATAGGTCCAGCAGACCGCGCAATCTTCCAGGCTTCCTGGATCATGGCAGCGTTCATCTCTCTCGTCTCGTCCTTGTCGTTGTGAATCCACACTCCCAGTACCTTGTCACCTTCCTCCCAGTCGCCCTCGACCTTCATAATGACGAGTTCACCAGAGACTTCGGCGTGTGATACCCTCGAAAGATCCACTATAACATTGTCCAGCCCTCTTCTGCTTAACACAAAGACGCAAGCTCTGGGTCGCTGGCCAGGGTCTTCAGGTAGTGGCGCCTGGGCACAGACAAACATGGTACCCTCAACCCCCGACTTCTCCCACCCCCCAGATTCGCTGTTAAAGGTGTAGATGACGGCGTTGGCCGCTATGCTGAGGATGGTGTGGATGGAGGGGAGGTAGCGCTGGAGGACGGAAAGGTTGAGCTCGGTATTCGTGCGCGGAGGAGGAGGTGCGTAGTCGGCGTGCACAGCTGAATAGGCGGCCGCATCGGATTCGTAGTCTGAGATGGCAGGTATTCGGTTCGATGGCTGACGGTTATGCCGCGCCTTACGCGGTGTTGGTCTGCTCATGATGGATACTCTTTGTGTTGCGAATGGGTTGAATGAGGGCGCCTGGTAGGGCAGAGGAGGAGCAGGTAGCTGGTATTTAGCTGCGTAAGTGGCCCAACAGTGAGTTTGTTCACGAATGTATGGCTTGGAAGAGAGTCTCCTGGTGTTTTTGCTGGAATGAGATGTCGATCAAGGTCGAGGTTGACAAGGCACATGATGCGCCTGGCTTAGGCGGGCTCTCCCGTCTTCGCTCTTTGGGCGTCTTATCGATAAGACAGCGACTCCCCGCGGGGCCCTCCCTTCCACTCACCTACATACATCATCGAGCCCAACTTCAAGATCTCACGTTGCACGTTGGCTGTGGCGGATTATAATTGCTTTGCATCCCTTCTTCTGGCTTATCCAACATTCTTTTGGCACAGATTAGAGTCCAAATATCGCCCTGTTTCTCGCAGCAACGACCTTGAAGTTGAGCTCCTGTGGGAGGACGTCATGATCTAGAAACCCACCAGTCGAACTCCCCGCGATAGGTCACGACGGCGTCGCATCACCAGTTCTCACTCCTCCAGCACTGCCACGATGGCTTCCATGACCGACGATCCCGCAACACAATCTGTCGAATCCGAACCGGTGGATCTGTCCTCGACAACACCACACTCGCTTGCGAAAGCTGTCCATGCCAGACGATCCGAATACGTGCGCCCGCACCGGCTAAAGGTCAAGATCGGGACGTGGAACGTGGCAGCATGTCCAGGCACGGATAAGGACCTTGCGACTTGGTTCACATACGGTGAAGGTCTCGACCAGAACTTTGCAGGGCTCAATCTTGCGCAAAATGACGCCGTCAAGGTCGACAATAAGCAACAAGGCAGCTCGGAGCCGATGCATCTGACCGCCGGGGAGGACATCGGTCTCTATGTGCTAGGGCTGCAGGAAATCGTAGACCTCAATACGACCAAGGAGTACATGAATCGGGCGGTGTATACGGATACCAGCGTCATGGACAAGTGGAAGGCTGCGCTGGAAGCTGCCTTGCCTCCCGGATACGAGCTTGTCACATCTGAGCAGATGACAGGCCTGTTGCTCCTGGTGTATGCATCCCCTGAGATTGCGCCCACCATCAGTAATGTCAGTACAAAGCAGGTCGGCACGGGACTTTTGGGATACTTTGGCAACAAAGGCGCTGTCACAACTCGACTTCTCCTTGGCGAGACAACTCGCATGGTCTTTATAAACAGCCATCTAGCTAGTGGCGCTGGCTCTTCATATCTGGACCGGCGGTGTTGGGATGTTGGCCAGGTTCTATCTCGGACTCAGTTCGACCCAGTCGTTCACGCAGGCGTCGAGGAAGAAGAGGGGGAAAAGATCGGTGACGAGGACCTTGCTTTCTGGTTTGGAGACCTAAACTTTCGACTCGATGGCCTGCCTGGAGACGACATTAGACGGCTGCTCACGTTGCATGCTCGAGGTGAATATGGCGCGCCTGATGACTCGAAGCCAGTTCTCCCTGAAGAGGGCGTGATCGTCATGAGAGGTTCTGATAGTGACGATGATACCACCACGACTTCGTCATTGCACTCGAGAAACGAGAGCTTCGATACGGCTAGTGACCTTCCAGACCCTGACGATTTCCCTGAGGACCCGAGCCAGGATCCTACCTCGCTACAGTCGACCATCGACTCATTACTACCGCACGACCAGCTGCGCAGGATGATCAAGCAGCGCAAGGTGTTTCACGATGGCTGGAGAGAAGGCGCAATTACATTCCTTCCGACATACAAGTACGATGTGGGAACAGTTGGGCTCTTTGACTCGAGCGAGAAGCAACGTGCGCCAAGTTGGTGCGACCGCATCCTGTTCCGGACTCGAAAAGACAAGCTAGACTTTGAGACCAAGGTCAAAGAGGAAGAGGAGGCAAAGAAGAAGGATGAGGAGATGAGGTCTAGAGGATTAGAAGAGGACGAAGACGTGCTCTTTAGCTATGATCCTGATGCTGATGGAGAGGATATAAGCACAGCTACCGACGCAATCGAGTATGATGAGTACGACGAGAATGAGGAACCAGAGGCTGAGGATCTGGTGACTAAGGAGGGCTTCCACGATCGTATCGACCTGGAGATTTATACCTCGCATCAACGCATCACGTCTTCCGACCACAAGCCTATCACGTCTATCTTTACGCTCGATTACGATGCTGTTGTGCCAGACCTCAAGGCCAAGGTTCACGCCGAGGTTGCGCGGGAGCTGGATAGAGCAGAAAACGAAGGTCGGCCAGGTATCACGGTTGTGGTGGAGGGTAATGAAGGCGCGAATGGCAATATTGTCGACTTTGGAGATTTGAGTCCTCTAGAGAAGAAGACACATTCCTTGACGGTGGCCAATACTGGAGGTGTTGCAGCGACCTTTTGCTTCGTGGCAAAACCAACGACAGAGGATGGCGATGATGCGATACCTGAGTGGTTAAAGACCACCTTTGTGCGCGCCGATGAAGAGTCACCAGAACCGTTAGGCGCTACAGTGACGCTTGACCCTGGAGAGACAGTTTCAGTGTTGCTGGAGGTCCAGATTTCGGCAATATCCCACATCCGCGCTCTGAACGAGGCCCGCGCCAAGATTGAAGACGTCTTGGTACTTCGCATAGAGGATGGTCGGGATCACTTTATTCCTGTGCGCGGCAACTGGCAACCTTCATGTCTCGGACGCTCCATTGCAGAGCTGATAAGGATCCCGGACGGGGGTATCAGAAAGTTTGTCAAGGAAAAGGGTATCAAAGGGGCAATCTCTTACGACTCTGATGTTCATTGCTCGGCGCCGAAGGAGCTGTTTAAGCTCACGGAGGCGGTGCAAACCTTGGTGGAACGCAGTCTCGCTGAAGCAATGATGCTCGAGGAGGCCGTATTGCCGCGAGATCCTGGGTGGCCACTGGAGTCTACGACATGGAGAGTAGGGGAGGCAGAGCTGCTGGAAGCACAAATTGCTCTCGTGTCTGCACTCGACACGGATACTTTGCTGCTGGACACACTGCCCCTTGAATGGCCGGCATCCTTCAAGTTGGAAGTTGTCTGTTCGGTCCTCCTCCTATTCCTCGAATCACTGACTGATGGCCTTGTCCCTACACACCTATGGGCGAAGATATCTACGGCGCTGCCTAATGTTTCTTCACTACCCCCAAATGTCTGGCCCGACACAAAGACACAAATACTCGACATCCTCTCCTCGGCGCCAAACCACAACATCGCATTCGTCTTCCTAACTGCCACGTTGTCCCGAGCCGCCACAGAACTCACACCCGCGACCACAGACCCCAAAGCCACCGGTCTCACACGCAGACTAAGTTTCCGTCTGACTAATACAGAGGACGAGGACACCAAGAAGAGAAAGATGAGGGAGCGCAGATACGCCGAGATCGTGGGGTCAATGGTCTGTCGGGTTGACGAGAAAGAAAAGGGGGCCAAGGATCGAGCGCGGACGGTGGTGGAAATGTTTCTAAGACGAGATGAGGGTAGCTAGAAGCGCAGGGATCGCAAGATCAGGGCGATGCGAGCGACTGTATGAGTTTCAAGAGTACATGACTCTTTTGGGGTGGAAGTAATCTGGTCCGAAGGGTGTGTATGTATGTACGTAGAGTTGTTTGTATCGAGGCATCAATACGGGGTCAGGGGATAATGGACGAACAAAGCATTCGATGTACCATGTTTGTATCCCATCCATAATGAATGCCCCTAAGTCAATAAGGACGAGAAGTGTCATGGAGATCAAGGTACGTTCGTAAACAGCCCGAACAATCGCCCGTTAGAGTTCCTGCTCACATCCTCAATGACAAGAAGGTACCCGGGTCATGTGTGCAGGGGGAAGTAACGAACGACAGCATCAACGACAACATCGCCCCAACAATCACAAAATGTTGGATTTCAAGACTTGACCAAAGCAGGACTGTCTTTTCCATCCTCCCTCAGGCAACATCTTTTCCACGACCTAGCCCATCGTGCTGTTCATCGCCAGTTCTGTCATCCTCTCCCTCAGGGCTCATGCCCTCCTTTAAAACCCTCCCCGCGATACCCTCACCGAAAACTTTCCCAGTGCAAGAGACCACGAAAGATTCCCGAGGATAGCCCTTTTTGCCGATGACGATAGTGCCTGCTGTGATTCACTCTCCACCTGCATCCACCCGTCGGGGGTAGACTCGAGTGTCGGGTGCAAACAGGGCAGCAGTGCCATCGGCCGATACGTCTCGTTTATCTGTTTTCCTCCATTCAACTTTCTCCTCTTCGTTAGGTCTCTATTCTCTTGGTTCGCAGACCTTTTTGCTACAATTAGACCACCTGTGGCTTCACGGCCTCTCTTTCGCTTCGATCATCACCCTCTTGAGGCTTCTTTGGCATCTCTTGATCATTTTCTTCTTGTTAAATGAGCGCCTTTTCCTTCGAACAATATCTTCCGACCGAGCGCTTACGACCGAGTTGACCTTGTCGGGCTTCCCTTTTTGCTTTACTTCTGGCTTCGCCCTTTCGCACCGCGGTCACCAACCCTACTGGAGCCTAGCAACTCTTCAACACCTAGCGAATCCTTCCAACCACACCAATCCAGAGTTCCCATTTCTTTCTAGGGGTTTTTGGCCTTCCTAGGAGGTTACAGACCTTCCTCAATACGACCTCATTTGTCCCGAACCCGGGAGAGAACATACTCAACTCGACCAACATGTCGCAACGTTGGGGGTTTAGGGACAGATGGATGGTGGATGCCTCGATGCATCATCGCTCGGCTATCGAGAACACATGCATGATAAACGTTCGCGACATGTGCAGAATTTTGGACCGCGCCTATGAATACGTGCTACCGGCAGAAAAGGAAGAGTTCAATGCCTGGCAGAAGGTGTATCGCTCCCCTCACCAGAAGCCGGATCGCAAGACCAACACTGCCCAAGGATACCCCGACGTCAAACCTGAGCAGCCTACGGAGCAAGAAGAAAACCTCCGATTCGCTATTGAAGTGATGGAGGAAGATACAGTGCTGGAGGAGCTGGAAAATGCAATCCGGGATGACATGATTCCACGGACTTTTTCACTCCGTGACATCAACGCAAGCCAGAATACCATGAATGCGTCTGACAGTGACAGCGCAACTCTCGAAGACGTGTTTAAACTAGAGGAAGATGACGGAGAAGAAGACACTACCACTGACAACGCTCTTGCATTGGAAGACGCGCACGCGGAGGCATCTCTCAGGAACGGGTCTCAACTGGAGGAGGACGACTTCATCCTCGATGCTACGTCTCGATTGGGAAATGATTACTTGCTCTCAGATACCGCAACTCAAATGAACGACTGGGCATCGGCACAGACGGAGGGGTCTTTGGGTCTTTCCTCCCAGCCGGAAGATGAATGCCCGGACCTGGATAATTCGTCCACTACAGAAGAAGACTCGACCCCAGACAATGCGTCTCAACCTAAAGATGAGAGCCCGGCCTTGGATGATGGATCTCACCAGGGTCCAAGCATCCCAGAGACAATACGGGAAAGGATGCCTGGTCTCCTCAAGGCGAAGCTCGAACGGAACACCGTTTTTGAACATGTCCTGACTATGATGAACCAACCTAGTCTTAAGCCTACTGTTCGTCGCACAGTGCCGGTACCACAGGATTTCCAGGAGACCTACGACAACGCCGTCATCCGGATTGAAGAGCTGAAAAGTCTCTGGTATTGTGTCAAAGAGACAGAGCAATACCTTCAAAGGCTGGAGAGAACTCAAGCCAATGCCTGTAAAGACTTGCGCGTCAAAGCCGAGGTGTACAAGAGCCATTTGAAGGACCTCCTCGGGCGCATGAAGAGCAAAGGTCAAGCGAGCCGCCTAGACGAGTGTATTGGTATCGACGAGCCTTGGCCAGAGGCAGAGTGGGGGATGCCCCTTGCCAAGAAGCCACGTAGGATGCTCTGTCATTCTTCGACCGAACGTCCGCCTCGAGCAACCAAGTGGTGAAAGGAACCGTTGGATATTGGAGTACAATGGGACATCTGGTCACTCGTTTGGATCGGGTATGGGGTCTATTGCTGGGACAAGCACCGGGTTCGGAGGGAGTGATTCTGTTTCGTCCTGGAGATTCGGATTCAAACTACAAATAGTCAATGGATTTTCCAACAACCTCTTCGTGCCCATGCTCGGCCTGTCTTCTCTGGTCTCCCCGTTTTCAGTCTCGTGTAATCGTGTCCAATGATCGTGTCCCTCATCTTCCAGGTCCTGATTTCCCCCCAAGTTAATCAAAAACAAATACACACTTTTGCACCCTATAAGAAAATCATGTTATTTGATATCTCTCGAAAGGAATGAATCGTCACGAAGACAACGTCTTCCGCAACCGGTCGGTTAAATCAATGAAAACGCAATTTGGAAATGTCTCAGGTCGAGATAGCCGGGGGAAAGGGGAGAGGCATGCTTTCTCTCTCCATACACGCCCCCCCCCCCTGAGGTTTTTTAAATCTTGGAATCGGCTGACTTGGGGATTGGTTCTCGCTGGTACGTGGGGTGAGGGAACCAGTCTGGCTCGAAGATTTGGGCTACCCAGTAGAAGGGGTGATCCCAGTCGAACTTGTTCTGCTTGCCTGTGTACTGGGGGCCGTTGGGGTTCTGGGGTCGGGAGATCTTAATAACTAGGGATAGGTTAGTCAACCATGTTTTTTTTTGTTTTTTATAGAATGAGAGTTTTGTCATACTCCTGCCATTCTCCTTCTTGTAAATCTCCCAGACTCTGAGCTGTCTGTGGACTTCGGGGTCTCGACGTGTCTGCTGAATGAGAATGTACTGCTCATCGGTGAGATCGCTCAGAAAGGTTCCCTCCTTTGCCTTTGGGTCGAGTGACTCGGGCCACTTCTCCTTGTTCCTATGGTGCCAGTGCACAAGAATATTATTGCAGCTCTCGTGAAGGCTCTCGACGAAGAAGGGGATAGAATATCGAAGCTACACTTAATAATTAGTCTTTTCAAGCTTTTTTTTTTGTTTTTACCTCAACAAGGGGTTTAGAACTCACCGTGGACCCAAAGTTTGCTCTCGCGTGACGATATCTATCTAGAGAAACCCAGCTAGCCTCGCGCAAGAGGATGAAGACGATTATGTAGAGCGTTAACCACCACCGGCTCTTGTTCTGGAGTAGAAGCCAGTCGACGTCTCGGAGGAGCTTATTCTTGTACCGTTCGAGAACCCAGACGTAGTTGAGCGTGTCGAACTGGGCCACGATCATGCGGGGAACAGAGACTTTGCCGAGAAGGGGGTAGGACCTGTCTTCGGTTTCAGGGAGCATGCCAAGTGTTTCTTCGCCTTCAATGTAGAAGGAGCCCGTGGTGTGACCTAGAGATGAAAGGTTGGTTTTTGTGGGAGAGAAGGGAAAGGGCTTCTTACGTATTGCACACCAGAGGGTGAAGAGGTTAATCATGATACCTATCTCTCTGATATCATCTTCCGACTTGTTTGCTTTTTCCTGCAAGATCTGTCAGTTTGGGATACAAATGGAAGGCTTCTGGAAAAACAAGTACAGTTAGAAACATGTAGCGCTTCAACGCCATGAGCTCCGTCTTGTGGATGCACCCCTCCCCCTTCTCCCCCTTGCTCATCTCATCCTTGAGGGTGTCTATGAAAGCCGGGACGGCGTTTTCAACCGTGTACTTCTCGACCGCCTCGGCAGCCGTCATGATATTGTACAGACAGTAACTCGCAAGCTCCTTCTTCTTGAAAGTCTCCTTTCCAGAGAGTGTGTCGGTCCAGTACCTAGCCGTCACGTCGCCGGCTCTAGGCCTGAAGCGTACGACCTGCATGAGGAGGGGTTTACGGCAGAGACCCTGCGAGACGTGGATTACCGTGGGGATGTTGTCGACACGGTCTGATACGTCTCGCATCTGGATTCCCTTCCATCGTCGGGTTAGGTTGAGGCCTCCGCAGCGGTAGAGGACCAGGTCGGCGATCTTGAGTCTCTGGCATGGCATGAAGCGGTGGATCTTGGGGGATTCTTGGTTGACGGCTTTGCAGCTGATGCATTCTCCCTTGGGTTCATCCCGGTCCGTGTTGCACTGATGAAGAAAGTTAGGAGGAAAAGGGGTGGTTCAGCTGTTCAGGGAGTGTTTTTGTTACCTTGATTTTCTGCAATCTGCAGCGAACGCAGGCACCCATGTGTCTCGTGTTCCTGACATCCTCTCGTTCTTGGGGCCTCAAGGTTCGCCTCCCCTTGTTTGTATCCCCATTGCGAGTGGGGGAGTCGGGACTGTCCATGGGCGGGCCATACTTTCGCCTGATGAGGTCGACCTTGTCGTCATCGTCGTCGTAGGCGAACTCGGCTCGGTGGATCTCCTCTGCGAGTTCGTCTTGCGTGTCGTACCCTTGGTCTGGGGGATAGGGTTGGTTTTCGTCTGAGGAGCTGGAGGACAAGTCGGAGGAACTGTCAGTGTCCGAGTTTGAATCGTCTAGACGAGATGCTTGGAGGGTTTTGGTGACAGAGTCGACTGTTCTATCGTTGTGGGATACACGAGATCGATAGGCAGTAGCTCGTCTCAAAACCACACGGTTTTCGAAGCTAGGTTGGTCGAGGTCTTCATCGTTGCTTGATTCTTCTTCAACATCCCCTGCATCTTCAAGTTCAATGTCAGCATCTTCACCTTGGCTCAGGTGACTTCTGTCGTCTTGATCATCTTCAAGCTCATCAGAGTCACCTTCAGCATCAACTTCAGAGTCGTCATCTTCAGACTCGGAGGGCTCGCTTTCAGAAGATTCCTCTGAAGAGACATCAAAGCTCTGAGCTCCCCTGTTCCCAGTTTGAAAGTTGGAAACAAGCCCTAGCCTAACAGAGTTTGTCCCTGCTCCGCGGGGAACTACCAGGGCACTCGAGTCCTCAGGAGAAGAGCAATCATCCGGAGAAGCCCGTGTTTCCTCTGGGGAACCGCGGCGTTCCTCTACAGGCTGCTGACCCCCTGGCACTCGCCCTGCTGCGGTGTACCCCCCGACACCATGCTCTCGTGCAGCACGAGAGACGAATGGTGGCAAAGTGTCCTGACTCAAGCCCTGAGCCAGAGGGATCTCTCGATGAGGAGTGTCAGTGCTGGAGGAGTGGGTGCCAGCAGGGGCGTCTGGGCGTCCATGACGTGCGTGCTGGTGTAAGCTTAAGTGCGGCGGGTAATAATTCGCGCTCTGATCACTCGTCCCCACGCCTTGAAGGTTGCCGAGCCCGAGATGGTTGACAGGTATACCCCTGGTATTATCATGGGCTCGCCCCGGACTCTCCAGCCGGTGGCTCTCGTCACCCCGTACGGGAACATACGGTTCCTGCTGCTGCGGAATTATAGAATACGGCCGAGACTCTTGTTGCTGCTGAAAAGGGAACGAGTCGGGGGCTTGTCCGTCGGGGCGGTGACGTTTCAGGCGGCCCTGGGTTGGGTCGGCGGTGGTATGCTCCCGCTTGAGACCTGTCTTCTTGCGCCTGTTAGAAGAAGATTACAGCAAGCAGAAGCAGAAGCAGAAGAGTAAAGATCCAGGAGATCGGTCCATCCAACCCGGTCCCATCTCGACGTTACACACTGGGCAGACTGAGGCCACAGCGCCCGCCCACCACCCCAGCAGCCCATCCACATCCCAATCAGCAGCTATGTACATTGTAGTCTTATTCGCAGGGGGACATGACCATTGTAGATGGGTGGATGGATGGATGGATGGATGTTGTTAGTTACACCGCAGCGACACACGCCCAGAGAAAAAAAAGCGACGGTGGCCGGGGGCGTCTTTTTTTTCTGCGTTGCTCTTACTTACGCGGATCCCAGCCGGAGGAGTAGTTGGCTCCATACCGGCTCGTACAGTTGGCCGTGGCACCGGGCGAGTCTCCCCTAGCTCCCGTGGAGTAGGACGAGGAGGGAGTGTAATCAGCGTTTTAGCTTTCTTTGTCCGTTCCCATGCGTGTTGTTGCCGCTCTCTCTCTCTCTCTCTCGCTTGGTAGTAGAACAACGAACGCGACAAAGACGCGGGTGAAGGACGCAGGACGAAGCGAAGGGCCACGCACACACACACACACACACACACACACGCACAAAATGACCGGTGAGGAAAACACAACAGGAAGATGGAGCCCTCAGGCAAGCCCCCTCGCAAAGAGGTAAAACCCTCCCCGAGCCGCTCTCCCTCGTCCACTTGTTTTCTCCTCGAGGGAGTGTCTGTAGGGGGACGCTGTGGCGTTCCTTGTTCTCCCAATCCCAGGCTCAGTTGCGAGACACCCTGGCCTCAGCCTGCATGGGCGTGTGAAAAGAGGACACGAAGGCAGCCTCGTTTGCCTGAGTTAAATCTTCAGCAGTAAAGCTCTTACCCCCGTGGGGGAGCCTCAAACTCCGGGGGTATATCTCTGCTAGGTACATGGCTATTGTTTGTTTGCTTTGACAGGATGTGTGATGCCTGACGGATGGGGAAGATGGTGAGGGTGTGTGTGTGTGTGTGTGGACAAAGTGTCTAGGATTTGCAATGAGCATTTGATCGAGCAGGGATTGTGAATGAAGAGGCCACCCTTGTCGCCAACTGTCCAATCACACACGACGCCCGTGGCTTCTTGGACCCATCGACGAGATATCCTGTCCTTCACCGGCCAAACCTCTGTGGTGGACGGGACAAGAGTACGGACCATGTCTCCGGAGTTAGAAATGCCCTGGTATTGAGGTCAATGCTGTGGCAGAGGGGGACACAAGACCAAGATGGAGATGCTGTAAGAGAGTCTAGAAGATGAGAAAAAAGAAGACAAAGGTCCAGTCGGATTCTAGCCTTTATATATTTTTGCTAGGATTTCTTTTTCTTCCTTGTTGGTCTTGAGGCCTGCTCTGCCTCTCGATCCCATGATGGACTGGCCTGGTTTTTACTCTGGTGGTGTGGACTGGCCCTCCAAGTCAACACGATCCAATTAGAGACCAAGGCGTGTAGCTCAGTACAAGAGACAGAGAGAGAAGAGAGAAGCCGTCAAAGTGGAGTTTCCCGTTGCGGAGGTCCGGGGACCGAGAGGAGAGACAACGAGAAGCATGGCAGAATGAAACTCTGATCAAGCAAAGCTTGGGGGCCGCCATTCTTGGCTTGCAAGAGGCGGAGACGGTACGGGATGTGTTCCAGATACTATCGCTGGCGAGTGGCTTGCTTACTGGCCGAGTTTCTGTGTACTATACGCGAGGTTCGACGAGAGGTGTTGAAGGGAGATGGTGATCCACGATGAACTCGTCGACCGAGAAACGGAATGCAGACATTGCAATAGCATAATAACCATCTTTGAAGTGATCTCTTACTATCAATTTATTCTTTTTACACTGTAATTACTCTATTTTCGAAGCTTTTGACCTGGTTCCTGACTTGGTCTGATCACGGCAAGCCCCTGAGCCTTGACGTGAGCCGACCAGATCCGGGATGACAATGTCGTGCATCCGGATCTACGACTAACCAATCCAGCCTTTACAATGGCCATACTCTGGCGTCTGACGGTGACAGTGTCCGGCTCTCGAACTAGCGGGATTGACCTCGTGGGAAATGACATCCCGAAGAACGGCTTGACGACGGCGCGACGGTTCCTCTCGAGACGACGAAAAAAGGTTATAACCTCTTCAAAACCACACTCGGACATTCTTCCGACTCTTCTCTCTCTTTTGACGTTTTTACGAACCCGATATCTTGCGTATATCCTCCTCGAGACCATACCGATCCGTGGTGTATCCCCTCATTAGAGGGTACTCAACACCCCCTTTACGAAGCTCCCACCGTGTCTACAAAAACCTCTCTCGTCACAAACCCGTTCCCGCCCCACGACTCGGCATACCCTTTTTACGCTGGTACATTGTTTGGGATGCATCACCAACCCTTCGAGCCGTGGGATGTGTGCATTGTGACAACAAGACTAGATGACGGGGAGGGCATCCGGGGCGGCCAGAGAGAGGGCCAACAAAGTGCAAACAATACATGGTTGAATACACTCCTCCTTGGGCGTCTGGTGAGTGTACAATACAGATTCCTCCTCGCGAAGCGCGGGTTCAATGTGATTGTCCTGTCCGCCTTGTGTAATGATGGGCGGTTAGACGTAGAGGGAAGGGGCAAGAGTTTGAGGATTTAAACAGCTCTCAATCTGCTCTTTTTTCGAGAGAGAAGTTGAAGGCATACGCATCGTAAATCAACTCCAGAGCACAACTTCTAAACATCTTTGTTCCGCAAAACTTCTTCTTCGTCAAGAAAAAACCCACCATGACATCTCTCAGGGGCATGACTCAGGACTCGGCAGAAGCCGTCCAGAGCATCCAGGAGAAGATACTCGCTGGTCTGAACTCTGATCTCGCGGGAATCTCTGTCAAGGCTTCTTCTGACGCCTTGGCTGGTCCTCTTGTTTGGTCAGGGGTTGAGTTTCAGGGGGACTCGACCTACACTCTTCGTCTGAGCGAGGATGAGGTCGCAGAGATTGACGACGCTCTCGCCAGCTTCAAGAGTTAGAACAAAAAATTGTCATTAACTTGTTGTAAATTGCTGACTTCAACAGCTCTTGGGTTGGACGGGGATGAGGTCTCCAGGGACAACTTCCCCCTTCCCAACCTGTCTCGCCGCCTCCGCTCCAGCTCCGAGACCCTACACATGGGACGAGGCTTCGTCGTCCTCCGCGGCCTCGAAGCTTCTAGATACACCGTGGAAGACAACGTCACCATCTTCCTTGGTGTTGCCAGCTACATTGCCGAGAAACGTGGCCGCCAGGACCGCAAGGGCAACATGCTCTGTAAGTTACTCCCCCTTAGTGTCCCCGCCAATATGTCACCTAACCACGATCAGCCCACGTTACGGACTCGAAGCAATGGACGGCCCCGGTCAGTGCCCGTCACGGCATCCACACCAACGGGGCGCTGGTGAGTTTAAGCCATGCCATTAAGTTAGACTGACTCTCACAGTATCCGTAGCCGTTCCATACGGACATGGGATGCGATATCCTCTCTCTACAGGTCCGTCACAGCGCTGAGAAGGGCGGTTACACGTATCTCAGCTCCGCCTGGACCGTCTTCAATGACCTCCTGAACAGGGAGCCTGAAGTCGTCAAGACTCTTCTGACCCCCAACTGGCCTGTTCAGCTGTAAGTCGCCATAACTAACACCGAAAGGCAACCACCTCTAACTGCTGTAATACAGCTCCGGCCGCAAGGCTTCCTACTACCTCGCTCCTGTCTTTTCCTTCCACGACGGCAAGCTCCTCGCCAGTCTCGATCCTGCCCGTCTCGGTCCTCACCCGAGCATGAGCAACAACACCAACATCCCGACCCTCACAGAAGACCAGATCCACGCTCTGCAGGCCGTCTCTGAAGCGGCCTCGCAGAGTGAGGTGCGTCTGGAGCTTCAGACCGGTGACCTCCTATTCTTTAACAACCTCGCCCTCGTCCACCGTAGAGACGCCTACACGGACGATGCTAGCTCCTCCCGGCACATGGTTCGGCTCTGGCTTCGCAGCCAGAAGCTAGGATGGGCCATCCCCGACGGCATGCTTCCCCCCTGGGAGGCTGCCTACGGAGAGAGCCGCAAGAAGAACAAGGCAGCCCTCTACCCCATCGTCCCCGAGGTCGAGTACCCTGCCCAGAAGTACACCACCAGTTCTGCCGCCTTCATGATTGAGGACTCTGAGAGCTCTGACGAGGAGTGATTGGGGGGGCTTGCTTCCTGCACTATGCGTTGTCTTTACACCTCTTCTGAGGATCTACAGTCTTTTCCTATCACATTGTTTTGTTATTGCACGTTGTCTGCTCAGACTCGTCCAGTCGTTTACTCAGGATACAGCCATTGTATAGGCTATCACGCAGAACTTCATGTCAGATATTCGTCACTCTTTTGCACATCAAATACAAACCAGTTCTGCACATTCAAGTGGACCATTTGTGTAACTGTCTCGGGCTTTACACGTAATTGCTTTCAGCTAAGCCAAATCGTAGTAAACACTGTGTACAGAGAAATACATACCAAAAAAAAAAGTCTTGATATCCCACCGCCAACGCCATAATTCCGCTCCAGCCAACGAGAAGCATCCAAACCCTGCTGGAGACGAAATGAACCCCGGTTCCATCTGCACATAGATGGCGTGCAGGAAATCTCCTATGCCGAGACAAGACAAGACCCGGTATCCGTTACTCACAGGGCTGATGAAGCCGCAGCCCAACACACGTCTCATGCAAGATCAGAAACCGCGTCAGGCAAGTCTAGTTACATCGTTCCGTCCAAGCACTGTAACCTCGTCTTCTCGCAAGGGAAGAAAAAAAAAATAAGGCTCTTGACTCTATTGGTTCTCTCTTGCCGCTGAGATGACCTGTTACCTTCACCCGCCGATCCACGAAAAGAAACCCTCACACCCACCAGAGTACACATGCAGTATTAGCCTTCTTCTCTCCTCTCCCGCATCATGCACTTTTTCTTCTCTTGTCTTTTGTCCGAGATTTCTCTCCCACAGCTGTCAGTTCTCAAACTCAGCCGCCAGCAGGTGGGCTATCTAGTTTCAAGCCACGCAGCTTGACCCTTTCCGGGGTCGAGAAGCACTTGGTTCAGCTCCACCCTTGGAATATCCCAGTTTTTCCAAAAAGTCGGGCAGGCCAATGGGGAGACCGAGGGGGAGTCAAAAGTGTATCGTACCCGGGCACGCCTCAGGAGCAGCCATTTCAAGTTGAATAGGTGGAGTTTTGGCGCAGAGTTTACTGCTTTGAGTACCGGGCACATCAGAGTTCCGAGAGGCCGGCTGCCATGGCTTTGTGGAGATGACTGTTGAGACGACAAGCTTCCAGGCTACTGGGACTCTGTGTATCGACATGTAAATGGGTTCAAAAGTGGTATACCATGTGCCGCGAGGGCATCGTCACCTCCGTTTGATAGAATCTGGCCCCTTGGCGCATTCCTCCCTTGCAGGGAATCAGTCGTAGACACACATACACCGCCGCATGCTTGCATCTCCATCCTGGATGCTCCATCTCTCAGCTTCAGGGGGTTCCACCTTGACCGTGTCTGATCAGACACCGGACGCGGGGCCGGGGACCCCGGGATGAGAGCACTTGCAGCTGAAGGAGGTTTTCCGGATGGCCACCCCTCGTTCCGGGATCCTCCTTGTGATCGACCGAGAGATCTTGGCAGGTGGACTGTTGTTGCCGCCGAGGTGACCTCCATGGGATACAGGCTGGCGTTGTAGATGAGAACCATATTTACGTGTTAGCTACGGAAAAGAGATAAACTCTCAGGGACAGTTTGAAGAAGGCTAAAACAGACAGCTTCCTTATCATAAGCTTGATATCTCTAGCCTTGCGTGTCGAAATACCAAGCCTTGTCAACTAATTTCTAAGAGAGCCCGCCTCGAAGCCATCCACCACACCGTCCTAGCCCAAGCCCCACGCCAACTCCGTCTCCCGTCACAACTGATACCTCTTTAGGTTGGCGGCATACGGTGACCAAGGCGAGAAGTACCTTGCTGCGAGTGTTGACATGCAAGGTCTGCTTCAAAAGGCCCCAACACATCACCACGAGGCCGAGTTGGATCGGAAGGGGGGTGCGACATGCTTTCACCAACGCTTACTGGGGGCGTGTTTCTCATCTTGGCTGCTCAGCTCACCTCTAGACGAGACTACTGTATCACGAAGGGGGTGGGAAAGAGAATGTGGACCTTTCATGGCTTGATGTTTGTTACTATCATGGATGGGGGTTGCGTCCCAAATTAGCCCACCGCTTCAGGTCGACGCGCCAACTCCTCTAGTCCTATCGCCATTATTCAGCGTCCGGTCAGCCTTTTCCTCCCTGCCCTCTCCTGCAAGATGAGCTCAAGCCAGTAGCCCCATCAGACCAAGGACCACCCCTATCCCGAGAGCCGCAGTCACCTGGACTCCTCCGGCCGTCTGAATAGATGTTGGCACATCCGTCTCGGAATCAGAAGACCATTCCGAGTCTGTCTCTGAGACTTCTGATCCGGTCTCCCACCCGGTCTCTGTTGTCTCGAAAACTGAGTCCTCTGTGCTGTTGGGGGTCAGAGATCCAGACGGAGACCCAGATGCCCATGAGATAGACCCCTCAGAGGACGACACGTACTCTTCGTCTGTTGATACAGACCCAACAGAGAGAATAGAGGCGATTCCTGACTCCCCAGGTGCAACCGTCGCAGAGCATGCAGCGCAGCACTTTCCAACCTGCACACAGTCCTTACCCGAACTAACCGCCTGGACTGTAGTTGTCTCCGTCCTCGTGCCTCCGACCACCCTCTCTCCTGTCGACGTCGAATACGTCTCCACAACGACCGTCTCGATGGTTGTAGATCGTGTGCGGACCAAGGTTGTAGTCATGGGAGTCTGAGACTGCCATGTCTCCGTGATGGTCTTGGTCATCGTCACTGTCAACTCTGTCGTGCAAGGCTCCGAGCCCGAAGCTTCATCCGTCGCCTGGGAGAAATGGAAGGAACTTGCTTGACTCCAGATAGGAGTCCCAATAGGAGTTCCTAGAGTCCATGTTCTCTCCCCAGGGGGTATTCCCC
Organism: Fusarium duplospermum; assembly: GCA_003946985.1. Classification (NCBI taxonomy): domain Eukaryota; kingdom Fungi; phylum Ascomycota; class Sordariomycetes; order Hypocreales; family Nectriaceae; genus Fusarium; species Fusarium duplospermum. The sequence continues at coordinate 564,045 of NKCI01000001.1, read as the reverse complement.
ATACACTCGAACTCGACGGCGTAACCCATTCCCAAGAAATCATCATCTCCTCTGAAGTTGTAGAGCACGAGGTCGAAGCTGTCGTCGAGGACAATGTCACGAGCGAAGGAATAGGAGTGTCGTTGTATATCGTGACACACGAGGTTGACACCGCCGACGGCGTAAACGGGGAGGCCTTGGACATGCCGCTCTTCCTATGGGCCGTCAGTATATATACTAGGTATACTAGTAATGCCAATCAACCTACCAAGTCACAGTAGAGAGCGTGAGGACAGAACACTTTTGCGCACAAACGGTCGTCTTGGAAATCTCGGGAGGAAAAGGAGGAAAACCAGGCCAAGAAAAGTCTCCTCCCTCGATAGAAGTAGTAAAAGAAGTATCAAACACCTCTGTGCCAGTGCACCAGAGACAGTCGACAGTCAAAGTAGTCTTTGTAGGCCTAGCAGGCCCGTCCAGGGCGGCAGTGGTTGAAATTCCCACCGCCAGGAGATGGATGAGGAGGCTAGTGAAGCCCATGATGCCGCCGGTAAAAAAGAATGAATATGGTCCAAGGTGAGTCCTCCTCCTTCGTGTCTTTTGAAAGAGAGGCTCATGTCTGTTTCTGAAAAAAAGCCAGACGACGACTTAAGTAGAAAAAAGAGTCATTTCCTCTGCACAACGTCGACATCTGCCATCTCGGGCTTCACGGGATACCCTTCGCTTCCTTATCAGACTTCTAGCACAGCATGTTTGTTCCTCGGGTGCTGCAGGTAGTAGAACTCTTCCCCTACTACCCCAGAGATCTCGTACAACGAGGTTGATGCTTCACAGACGGCTCTGTCTGTAACCGTCGTGCAACAGCCATCGATAGAGGTGGCAGCAGCTTCTCCACTCGGCACTTGCCAGCGCGGGGTCCTGACCGACGGCAGTGCCATGGTATTCGAGGTCGTGGTTGACAGGCATCGTTCGATTAATCAAAGTGTCACGTTGGATTTCGGTTCGAGTTGCCGGACGGCTAGATTCTCGGGTTGCGGCGTGGTTGGGGGATGTTGTATTCGATCGATGGGACGGAAGAGGTTGTGGAGCGTTTGGGAAACTAAATCGAATGTTAGCTGTGTCTGTGGACTTTATTAGGTATAGAAAACTTACTGTTCGGTTTATAGGAATGATCTATGAAAGAGTAAGAAGTGTGGTTCGTGGATCGTGTCAGCTCCAACAGCAACTGACGGCCCTCTTCGGACAAAAGACTTCCCAACTCCTATTATCCGAGTCCAATTCTTCATTGGCCAATCTCTATCCCCTGGCTACATCATTTCGCCTGATCTTAAGATCGAAGAACCCACATCAGCAAGGGGTGCTCAGGCATCTCGTTCCCTATAATCACGTTCCATGGAATCCCATTTTCTCTCGTCAGATCTTCTTCGACAAGCCTGGTCTATCTCCACAGTGAAATTCCATAAATCCCTCGTAATCAAATAGGAGGAGGCCGTTTTGGTCGTTCTGGGGCGGGTATCGTTCGAGATCTGAGATCTTTCCGCCCGAAACAGGCGTTGTGTCTCACTTTGCGTGACGGCACTGAGTACGTATCCCTTTACACGGTAGTACAAGGGCCGTCAGGGTGCTTTTAATGGGTCAGTGACAGCTGTCGATGTGAACTGTTGGGATTGTGTCGATGTTTGACTGAGCAGGACTTGATATCAACCTAGTTTGATATTGATCATCATATTCTGGAATCCGAATTCAGATCCACAGGCTTCGTCACCATGCCTGCCAAGAAGTCTAGAACTGTATCTTCATTCCAGCCGCCGGCAGTATCCTTGAAATGTCTTGCTCGGCATCATACAACTCCCGAACAGGTAACCCCTCCAGGGCAAATGCCGAAATCACGCTAGAACCCAGCTTCGTCCGGCAATTCTGACAGTAGCTTTCGGCCGAAAGATGACATGTCTCAAGGAACGGAACGTGAAGGGGCTACCGAGTATCCACACGTCAGGTCATAGGCTCGGGTGTGATATATCTGTGTCTCAGTGTGGAATAGCTATGCAGTCCTTCTCCGGGCGAACGGCCAAGTACGTTGTCAAAAAGCGAGAGCCATATCCAATCTTGTAAACTTGTTGCTCTTAATACTATTCAGTGGTATGGTGTTTCAAAACAGGCTCTGTTTGTACGCTCTAGTTGTGAGTCCCTGGCATATAACCTTCAAGACCATCCCTGTACTCCCCCATATAAAGCTATAGAAAACCTCAAGTCTCCATTAAGGAGAGGAAAGGTCTCTCAAGTCTCACTAACGCAGTCACCTGATGCATAGATATTGGAATGACCTCTTGATGAGCATGCTCACTAGACCTTGACTGTTCTCAAGCGAGCCATGCCCCATGTCAAAAGTACCGTTAATTATTTGGCCTAATGCAAGTCTATCAGTCCGTATGTCTCAGTCATAAGCTCTAGATCAGATCACCCCACCTTATCGTCCGGAAGCAACAAGGTCATGCGCGTGTCATGATTCTGAGCTGTGGGGGTCCACGGTTAAGAGACCCTGTAGTGGAGTGCTCTGTATCAGCGGTGAACATGGCAGCATCAAAGCCCCCTGCATTCCTGATAGGTCCATAGTCAGTCTTGAGACAGGGAGGGAATTTCTAACACTCCAAGACTCATCCGCCAGAGAGTTGCATCGTATATCCTCTCATACCTAGCACACAGAGCTACTCAGACAAACGAAAGTGGGAAGCATAGGTTTCATTTATATCCCTACCTAGTCCCTAGTATCAACCAAATGAGAGAGTACTAGACCAAGTATTCTATCCTCCGCCAGAAAACGTCCTCTCTCCCTTACATATCTGGTGGATCTCTGTCTAGGTCTGCCTCCGGCCGCCTTGAAACATGAAAGTCCTACAAGAGCGGCTCGAGTTCCGAATGGTCATTGAAATAGGCTTTCACATTTTGAGCTTTATCCTCTCACCGACATCGCCGGGTTCGAATCAGCTTACCTTTGACTGTCGTGAGGTATCCAGTCTAGGTCAAGGTAGGCCTCACATGATTGGAATTATCACTTCAGATATTGTCATGGTATTCTTTGTATCAATGTATATAACTATAAAATGGATTATTCCAGTACGTCTTCGCCAAATCGTTCTAAGAGTGTCGACGGATGTAGTCGTCAACACCAGCCGGCAGATCGGGGCTAGTTGTGGGGCTGCCCCGGATCGCACTCCCGGCCGCCGTGAGTGGTCGGCACTTGACACAATATCTCAAAAAGGCAAGTCTTGGTTAGGACGCCATTATCGGGAGCGAGGTCCTCTCTATTCCTTTCTCTATCTTATGGGAAGCATCTTGATTGTTCGGGTGATATGGTAGTCCTGTGTCCTGGAAGGACTTATGCACGTGTGGTTGATGGAGAGTTTGCATCTACATTATACCTGCAGGTTAAAGCAACGTCAAGGTAAAGATGAACGAACTATCACCTAATGCGTGCAGTTCAAGAAAATACCGGCCCAAGGCACTGGGATAGACAAGAGTCAAGAATGATGTGATATAGCATGAGATTTCCTAGACTCTAGGGTAAACTGAGGCTAGTTCAATACCGCCTGGAAGGATCTCGACTTGGGCGGTGTCTGAAGTCCGCATAACGTAACAAAGCCATGATCTGATGATAAAACACAAATAATTTGGACCTTCGGTCGCGGGAATCGAGTCATTTCTCGGGTCCGCGAAGCCGAGAGGAAGAACCACAATTGAATGACCAGACCCGGGAAACCGGACAATGGAACACCGACCGAAGGATTTTACGAAGCATCCAACACTTGCAGAAAAACAACAAAATCTCAAGATGCCCATGTTTTTGTCTAGGGTAGCTCCTATCAATTCGATCACGAACTACTGATCAAACCCCCATGTCCGGAGCCTCCCGAAAACCGCGGGCACATCCTTGAACGACTTGTGGCCTGTGATCACAAACCCTGGCCTGACAAAACACCAAGCAACGTTGCAACTCCAGTGGATTCCCTCCCGGCACATGACAGTTTCCCTCTGCGATGGAGACTTTTTCGAAACCCGCATGGTTACCCATTCTCATGATCTGATTGATATCTCATTGGAATTCTTTACCGTAACTTCAAATACAAACACCGAGGAGAACCTAACTTGGCGACACAAAAGCCGCAGAGAGTCCAATTCATCAGCCTCGCAAGCCACACATCTCTGCTGGCCTTTTCGGTCCGATCCAATTCACGCCAGGGTCGTTTGGGCTTAGTCTGGGGGAGAGAAGACAAGGGGGTGTGGTCTAGGTCGCGCTGCAAAGTGCGCTTCTCCGCGTTGGAAAATGAAAACGACGGGGGTTGCGGCAGATTACGCGGAGGAGGCGCCCTCATGCATGGGACAAGAAACAAGAAAATGCATGATCTCCCAACTTTCTTTCCTTCTCGAAAAAAGAGAATCGAATATCATCGTTAAAAACAACTTTGTTAGTGCCGGAACTCCCGCGCGATTCATGCAAACCAGAGCTCCCCTTTTTTACTTCTCCACAGCTCAAAACCACACACGAGCAGGTTCTTCTCGAAGCTCACGCTAGATCACGGCCTGTCCGGCAGCTACTGCACGATGAGGCCACTGGTCCTGCAGGCGGTGATGAGATTGGCCTGGGAAGGACGAGACCCCCCTGTTGCTTTGAGAGAGGTATACAGTGCGTTGCCTACTTGGCGCACGGGAGCGTTTTACTGGTCGGATGGGCGCACTGTGGTGGCTGATGCTTTTCTGTGTGGTACAAAGGATCGTGACTATGACGGAGCGGTTTGAGGAAGCGATAGTTGTGTAAGGCCAGAAGGCAACAGTAATGGGGTATTGCGATCTATCTATAACTTTGTACGTATCTCTAAACAAAGAAAGTCTATATCATGGTCGTGAGAGCGGGGATTATTACCTGATATCAACGGCTGGCCTCTACTTCTCTATAGGATCTGGTATCTCTTGTCTCGACTCTTTCTGACAGAGTCTCCCAAACTCGCTTAGAATCAGGGGCACATTAAGTTGTTGAGTGTTCACGAGGTACTCTCCCTCTTGTCGTCGAGCGAGCTTGATCGCTTTTCGTGCGCCAGAGTATACAAGCGTACGAATGCTCTGGTAAATGCCGTGACCTGGATATGCCACGACTCCAAGAGTTGCTGCCAAAAACTATTAGCCTCGCCAAACATGGACACGAACTTAGATACGCACCTGAAGCTGTCTTGCTCGCCATACCAACCACACCTTTACCGACACCTTTCGCAGCGCCAAGCGCACCACCATCCCTACCCCCCCTTGTAAGGCTGCACAAACAAATCGGTAAAGCCTTCAGAGATACCCCGGACAAAGTTGACGCCCCCCCACACGCGCACCAGATGCCCAGTCGTGGACCGGCTCGTTCTCGGGCACTTTCTCGCCGTAGAGCTTAGGTACGGCGCGGAACCCTTCCGTGACGGCGAGAGGCAGGTCGACGTAGAAGCCCCGGCCGTAGGACTTGAAGAACCCGCCTACTCCTGACGCTGATGCTGAGGCGACTGCGCCGGCTGTGCTCCATCCGCTGCTACCGCCGTGTGATGTGTGTGGCCTGGAGAGGGTGCCTTGTTGTGACGGAGTCGGTGAGAGATGGGGGCTGGTGGGTTCAGAGGGGGCTTCGTTGACCTGAAGGGTCCTTTGACGTTCTTGATATGCTTGTATAGGCTTCAGGACAATGTTAGTTGTGGCCTTGGCCATATCTGTTGATGTACCGAGCATAGATGAGACGGTCCCGGTCAAGGGATCCCATCGCCGGTTTACAATCCTGATAGTCTTGGTCTCGTTTCTGCAACTGTCAGTCAAGTACCCCTGGTTCACTCTGTGAGGCAACGTACATAGCTAGCTTCTTGTGGTCAACCTTGAGATGCTGAAACAGCACACCAGCCGCTGCCTTGGACAACCTAATCTGCTTGCCCCCTCGCTTAAACAGCCACACAGCAGGTTGATTGCGCAGGATGTCGCACTGCAGGTTCTCCAAAGGCAGGTTGGCATGGAACGATCGTACCGCAGTGACAACACCATTCTCCCGTCTCATGCGGTGCGAGATCTCGGCAGCGGCTGAGGCAGCCTCTGGCGTGAGACAGAACTGGATGGCCTCGGCGAGGTTGTCCACGTTGAGCTGCTTCTGGGGTATCGGGAGGGGTCCTGCCCCTGATGCTGCGACCATCTCACCCCAGAATGGTTGACTGCAGGACGTTAGCGAGGGACTGTACCTGGGGTAGGTGATACTAACTCTCCAAAGAAGGGAACAATAGTCGTTGGTCGACCGTTGAGAAGACCACAAGCCGTTGTCCCGGCGCCACCATGGTGAAATACGGCAGACACTTGTGTAAACAGCCACTCATGCGGGCAATCTCCCAGGAAGAAGATGTCCTTCTCTTCTGTGCCGCCGAGATTACTCCATCCTCGAGAAATGATGGCTCGCACACCTGTCCTATGCACAGCCTCGACGAGGATTTTAGTCATACGCTCAGGATCATCAATGACGATACTGCCGAAGCCGATGTAGATGGGACGAGGGCCTTGAGCCAAGAAGTCTGCGAGGTCAGGAGGAGGCGTATAATTGGGAGGTTCTCGAAAAAAGAAGCCACAAACATCTGATCATGTTAGTTTGGTCAGTTAGAAGTGGTCAATTGACATACCGATATAAGATGGCCAGTCTGCTGGCTTTCCGACCAACGCTGGTGACCAGCAATATGTAAAAGGGATCTTGAGCGTCTCAGCAAGTAAAGGGCCCTCAGACAAGGGGACAGGTTCAAGATCGATCGTCTTGCGCCAATCATTGATAACATCGCCCAAACTAACCATATCAGTATCCATGCACCCAAAAGACTCCCAAAGACTTACCCCTGCCAGGTCAGCCACTCCACCACACTGTAAGAAACATAGTTGGCTGTCTCCTGATCCATAACCGCCTTGCCTCCAAACTTGAGATTCGCCAGTGGATGCGAAAAGCTTCTCGTGCTCGTCCAGGGCATGGTGAACATTAGATGGACCGGGATGCTCATCGCTTGCGCACAATGGACGTGGGCAAAGCTGGGAGGGTTCGCAATGATGGCGTCGGCAACAAATGGACGCCCACTGATAGGGTCTGGTTGAAGACATGACTGCCAACATCCATCCAGCATCTCGGCCACCATAACCCGCTTCTTCTGAATATCTCCACCGCGGAGACTCTTCAAGCTGGGTATTAAGCCGGGGTTCTTGACCATATACGCCATTAACTCTGAGGGATTGCCGCCGATCGGATAGAATTCGAGTCCAGCGTCGCGGACAAACTTGTCAAAGACATTATGTGTGGCAAGACGCACGCGGTGGCCATGCTTCTGGAGTTCGCAGCCGAGGGCGACAAAAGGTTGGACATCGCCACGGCTACCGACGACTTGGATGACGATGTTGAGCTTGATGGGGAATTGGTGAAATGGCGATGGTTCTCCTTGCTTTTCGGAAAACTTGGAGTATTTCGGGGATTCAGGCTCTTCTAGAGGTGCCTTGAAGTCGGGGATGAAACGAGAGAGGGCACGGCAGAAGCGCGAGTTGACATCGACATCGATGCGACCGTCGTCTATCGATGATTAGCGGGGTAATAACAGGCCAAGTCAAGCAACCTACTCGTTACCGAAGTCGTTTGCTGCAGATTACTCCCTATCGCAGCTTCATAGGAAGGAAGATTATCTTGAGGAATGACGGCCTCTGGTAGGTCGCTATACGGAGATGCTGGCACCCCCCCGTTGCTATCATGGGCTCCCTTGAAATACGCCATGGATCTTGAGTTAAGCTATCGAGCTTGTGAAAAGAACAAAGAAGATCGGGACCCTTGAAGAGAAGCATAGCTGGGGAAAGCCTTAAGTTTGGATTAAAGCAAGCTCCAAAGCTCACACACCGTATCCATTGCATCGCCATCCTTTGTTCCGCGCATTGCTCTTGAGTCAGGGGCAACGAAACGCGCGACGTCATGCTCGGCTCAACTGCCGCGGGTGCGCGTATCGAAGGTGCATAGGGCTGATGGATGAAGCAGTGATCTATTTGCGGCTTCATGGGCGTTTGGTTGATCTGGGATATACGCGTATACTGACTCTGTTGTGGAGAGTTGAAAACTCCACCAAAATCTGGATTTGCAAGGCTAATTTTTAGTGGATCGCCGTCCGCAGTATCTATCCGCGTATAGAGATGGATCAAACATTGAATACGTTCATGTTGAGATAGGAGGGCGACGTCAGCATTAAATACGTTTCCACGTAAAGATGGATATATATTCTAGCCAAGACCTCGATTTCTTGGTCTTTCTTGTCCCAAACTCTACGGTTCAAGACGACAAGTTCCTCGTGTTCGTAAACACCAACACCAGAGCCTGAACCTTGACGAGAGACGACCTGAACACGAGAACGTCAAAACCAATAGCCCATCATGGCTGGCGATAGTGGCTCAGACGCGCCCGAGGCGTATGTCTTCTATAATTACAACCCGTCGATGCCCGCGGCTGTCATCTTCATCGTCGTTTTTGGCCTCGCCTCGATTCTTCACACGTGGCAGCTCCTCCGCAGTCGGACATGGTACTTTATTCCGTTCTTGATCGGATGTCTATGTAAGCTGCGACGAACACCCTCGAAAAAAAGCATCCACTGATGATCTTACAGTCGAGACGATTGGCTATATTGGCCGTGCTCTATCGGCGAACGAGGCCCCCGACTTCACCAAGAACCCGTACATCATCCAGTCCCTCCTGCTTCTGCTGGGACCAGCGCTGTATGCAGCGTCCATCTACATGATCCTCGGCCGCCTTATCAACCTCCTTGATGCTGGGGATCTTTCCATGATTAGCACCCGATGGTTGACAACGGTGTTTGTCACGGGCGATGTCTTGTCCTTCTTTGCCCAAGGCGGAGGTACGTTGTGACAATAACTGCAAAACTCCAAAATGCTAATTAAACAACAGGCGGCGGCATGCTCGCGACGGCCAAGGATAAGGACGCCGTCAAGAGAGGCGAAAACATCATTGTCGGCGGCCTAGGCATTCAGATCCTCTTCTTCGGCTTCTTCATGGTTATCACCCTTGTTTTCCACATTCGAATCCGTCGACAGCCTACCCAAAAGTCCCTCGAGATCACCACACCCTGGAAGAAGCTCCTCTACGTCCTCTACGCGACCAGCTTCATGATTCTCGTACGATCCGTCTTTCGCGTTGCCGAATATGTCATGGGCAAGGACAGCGAGCTCCAGTCCAAGGAGTTTTGGATCTACGTCTTTGATGCCCTCCTCATGGCCCTCGCCGCTTGGCTTCTCAACTGGTTCCATCCTAGCAGAGTCATCAACGCGGCCATGGATGCGAAGCGAGTTGCTAGTTCCGAAGAGTATGTGATGGAGAGCCAGCCGTATGAAGGCCAGCGACCCAGACGCCACTCTCACTCGCGACGTCACTCAAGGAACCACTCTCGTTCTCACTCTCGCTCCCACTCGCACTTAGGGCACTCGCATTCTCACTCTCAGTCGAAGCATTCGCACAACAGGGACGAATACTACCGGTAAGGGGTAACGGGGCTAGCGCATGCTAAGGGAATGAGAAAGTACCGGACCCACGACGGGATGCTCTCCAAGGGCTGGTAGAGCAGCAGGTCGCGGCAAGGCGGGATGGACGAACTATCAGATTTAGTGGGGGAAGCGAAACTTGGACTTTATGAGGAATCAATAACTAGGGATCAGACGTCTTTCATTTACAAGCGAGCAAGGCAGGTGTCATAGCATAGCCCATCGTGTCTGAGATAGTTGCTTCTTTTCGTATGGTTAATACAAACCCGGCGTTGAGGAGATTTGTGCGGAGACTCATGGTGAGAAGCTGCAAACCGCATCGAGATCGATGAAGTCAATGAGAAACATTAAACCAGAGTTTCGAGCAAAAACCGACGACGATCGGTCCCAGGAACCCGTATCTACAACCCAACAATGCGGTTCCGCAACCGCATCAAAGGCAACGGTATGCCCTGCCGCTCATGCGCAGCAGGTGAGAGACAGTCTTGATGGGACCTTCATCTCGGCTACAGCACAGTGAGGCTTGGAGCCAGTTGAGCGAGCTGGGTTGAGACGACATGTTTCACGACGGCTCAGGACAAAACATGATAGCAGACCAAAGCTATTTGATAGCTACTGAACTGACAGCTGAATGTTTCGGATGATCTCTTGCGTGCCTTGGAAACGTGGGGAGACGGTGTGCCCTGGAGGGCCCGGGACGGCATTTGTGAGACATGGGGGGGCTAAGGGACGGCAAGAGATTCCAGAGAGGCAGAAGAGTATCAGTATCTTTTGCATGAGTAATCCGACGTCTCGGATGACCACGAGAGCAGTTCAGAGTCAGACGGCAATCTATGTTGTTGAGGTGGCGCAAGTCAGCAGAGAGGAGATGGGAAAGCTGCCTGAAGTTTGAAGCTGCAAGGCGCAAAGTTGAACGTCAACAGAAGACGTCGTGATGTTTAATGGAGAGGGGTTTCTCAGAACTGCATGATCTGGAATGCAATTCCTGAGGTTTCTTTATACAAGGCAAAGTGAAGTTGAAGCCAAAGCCAATAGAACCAATCTCTCTCTTTCCCCCCGAAAGCGATCGGCTGGGTAACCGTTGCCGAACCGAGGCTGACGGGCAAACACCACCGATACGCGAGTCAAGTGGAACTAGCGACGAACAAGAAAATGACAAAAAAGAAACGAGAAAGATGCCAAGAACGAGCCAGCGAGAGAAGGCAATGAATGATTACGTATCAGACACGGTGCGGGTTGGGAAAGCAAGAGAAAAGTTAAAATCATGCCAAAAGATGGATGCTGAGTGTGTGTGAGAGTGTCCTTTTCCGCTGTAGAAACTTTAGACACGGCCCCCGGGGAACGCCGGACGGCCTGAGCGATGTTGGATATTTGATAATAAATGTCTGAGAAAGAAAAAAGTCCACTAGAAATCTGGGGCCTTGACCAGAGATTAGCAAACAGCTTAGACAAGAGACTAAAAAATCTCATTCATTCTGGTGCTTGAAGGTGGCTTTGACTGGCGGTTTCGTTTCTGAACCACGCCGCCTCCAGAGTCTGTGTGAGAAGCACTGTGATGGATTCGGGTGCGACGTTACAGGAAGGCTCTGCACTGTGCTCTGTGGCGGTGATGATTCCCTTGCGCCACCGACAGAATCCAAAAGTTCCCCAGCTCTAGAAGCTCACTGGACAGAGTCGAGCTTGTACACAGTGTCATATCCGAGCACACCACTTCTTACGGACGGTCGGGACACACGGGCCCGCCCCCAGTGCGCCTCTTGGTCCAGTGCTTTTCTTCTCTCTGGGGACCCTTGTACCCTGGCTCCCTCCCCCCTGTAGCTTCCTTTCCGCTTTGGCACTGTCTGTTCACTGCTAATTTCTCCAACGCCCCTTCCCCCTTTGGGATGTCTCGCCCGTCCGCTCGTTGTACCTTCCTTGGTCTGCTGTCTCGTTTCTAGGACGGGTGGTACGAGTGAAAACTGACCGATCAAGTCTCTCCCCAGCCATTTTTGTGTGCACAGATACATTCTCATCCACCTCTCCCTCGTCCCATCCCGTCTTCACTCTCTCCCGTCTCTCTGGGTTCCTTCCTCGTTCCCACCCCCGGTCTTCGCCTTGGCTTTGCACTTGCAGTTGGCTTGGCCCTGGGTCCTTCCTCGAAATCTCCTTCTCTTTCAGTCTCCATCTCTCACCTCATCTTCTCGTCTGCCCATCCCGTCCTGATTCTGATCCTTCCACATCCACTCTCTTCTCTCACCTCCAGATCAAAACATCCCCAACCAACTTTTGACGATATTTCCTTTTACGCCTCGAATCTTTAGACGAACAGCAACTGATCACAGCCACCTGCGTGCTTGACCGACCGCCACGACTTCCTCTCGCGCTTGCTGGCCCAACCCATGATCCCCCGCATTATGGTTCAAGGCGAAAGGGCCGAATAACCTGCATCTTCAGCAAATCCTATCGAACCAACCCCCGCCTCGAACTTCCACCACTTCCGATACACCATCGAAACCGAAGGACACTTAACAACCCCCCGCAAATCCCCCGGACTTTGGGTTGACGCGAACTCGTCTTAGCAAAATCCCAGTTTCCTGGAAACATTCTTGACATCGCGTCCATCCGCCTGGGCGCTTCTCCGCCAACTCAATTTTACTTTCCACTGTTGGTGATAATCAGGCACAGATCACCATGCCTCAGCCAGTGGTCAAGCGCGCCTGCGATGCTTGCCATCGTCGCAAGGTCAGATGCAACGGCGCTAACCCTTGTCGAAACTGCTCCGGCTCTCAGCTCTTGTGCACCTACAATGCGATCCCTCAGAAGAAAGGACCTAAAGGCTCTCGAGCCAAGGTCATCAGCGAGTTGAGAGAGACTCAACGCCAAACCAGCTTGGCCGCCAAGGTCCACCAGAGACTGACTGGCGCGCCCGTCACAGCCCCGAATTACAGTCCCGAACCGTCGACTGGTCTACTATCCAACGAGTTTATGAAGGACTGTCTACGATACTTCTTCGACAATGTTTACGGGCAGATGCCCATTCTGGACCGACGCGCGCTTGAGGAGCACATGACGGTTATGGAACAAGGCCGTGATGTGTACTGCCTGTTGAGCGCTCTCTGCGCATTCGTCATGCTCCAGCCTGGAACGGCACTGCCAGTCAACGACTCGTACAACCTCGAACTGCACCCGGGCGCTAACATCGCTGCAAGTCAGCTCCTTCTCGATGAGTGCATCCGGGTCCGGAGAGCCAACGACTACCACGACTCGATCAACCACTATGTTCTTGTCACCAACTACCTCATCTTTGCTTGCCACTTTGCTCTGGACAACCACGATAAGGCTTGGTTTTATCTGCGTGAGACTAGTACCATGATGCATATGGCCGGCATGCACAAGGAGGACTTTTACGCGTCTCTTGAGCGGGAAGATGCCACACGAAGACGCCATCTTTATTGGCTTGTGCTCATGACTGAGAGATCGTACGCTATCCAGCGAAACCGTCCTCAAACTCTCCAGTCCTCGATCCGCCTTCCGGGCCTGGTTGACGAGATTTCAAACCCCAGGATGTTTGATGTCAACACCTTTGCGATTCGCGCAAAGCTCTTTCAACCATTTGACAATACCTGCTTGGCAACTTGGAAGAAGGTCCAGAGCCAGTTCTCGGCGGCCCAGATCACAGGCCTGCAGAAGCAACTGCAGGATGCGGCCATGGCGTTCGCCTGCCAGGATACAAACCTGGCTGAGATGGGGACAAACCAACAGTGGCTCCAGAACATGATCTGGCAGCTCACTCCCAACAATGGGCCCGACGGTAATGAGGAATACATGGCTCCCGCTCGTCGAGAGCTGCTCATGACCATTGGCTCTGGTCTCCCCAGCATTAAGGGAATGGATGTTGCTGTCAGTGGATGTGTAAGTACAATATTTGGTGTCAAGTCGAGCCTGGCTAACGAACAAACAGATCCAGAGTCTTCTCCAGGCGTGTCACCTTCTGAACGATGTTCTCTATCGTCAGCCAAACATTCGCCATCCCTTCACTGTCAGCCCCCATGATCATCTCCAGCAGCTGCTGCAAATCCTGGGGATGTTGAGACACAACCACTGGCACTACCTGCCTCTGCTGCTCACCAAGGTGGTCGAGGTTCTCCCCCGTCTCACCAACCCGATTCTCCCCAACGCACCGGAGAACTGTCAAATGGCCAACATTGATATTTTCGATGGCTTTGGCAATGCTGGCATGGCGCAGCCCCCTATGCCCATGTATCAGGGTCAGTCGGGCGCGACTGATGCTCTGGGGCAGCTTCCACTGCCAATGTTCCAGGCCCAGGTTGAAAGGGAATGCAAACCTCAGATGCCCATGTATCAGGGCCAGATGGAGACACCTGACTCAATGGGCCAGATGTCCATGTTCCAGGACCAATCCAACACCCCTGATTCCAAGGCACAAGCATCACTGGCGATCTACCAGAACCAGATCACCACACCTGATTCCTTGGCCAACTCGAATGGTGGCAATGGAACACCCCCAGGATCACAACAGGACAATATGGGTTCCTCGTTTGTGACACCACCCAGCGTTGTATCACCTGGGATGGAATATCCCCACAACTTGACCAATTTCAACGTATCTGATATGGTCATGAGTCCGATGGGCGACGGAACACCTCCCAGCTCGATGAACTGCATGCCGAACCAGCAGATGTCGATGCAGGGAGATGGAATGTGTCAATCTCAAATGGACAATATGGCGTCACGGAGCATGCGCAACCAGAGCATGAACGCTCAGTCCATGTACGACCTGCAACAAACACCAGAAACAGCAGGTAGTTACCAGATGCAGAGCCAAGCGCCCATGACAAGCCAGAGCCAAGCATCAATGTCAAGGCAACGTCAAGCCTCGATGGCTGGACAGGGTCAAGCATCGATGGGCGTGATGGCCAACGAGATCGACTTTGGCGGGCTGCAAGGATAGTCATCTGAAGCAGCTTGATCACTTTATCATGGGTGACTCACTACTGTTTCCCTCTCTTCTCTTTTCTTTGTCAACGCACATGTTTTGTTGGTCCTCAAGATGATGTTCTTGCTGTTGACTGTATGTATTCGATACGCTCCAATTCTCTTTGTTTGTTGTTTCGGTGGTTGATCTGTCTTCGATGGCCAAGGTGGTCCAATATCGGATCGGCGTCCTCGGCGTTTGTGCTGTTGATGATTCTTTGTTTGGTATCTTGTCTTGTTGATGTATGTCGGCGCTGTTTAAGGAAGGAAAGAAGAATCGTGCTCACCAGAAGTGAAAAGGAAAGGTCTTGGGAACGAGGATGGGAGTACTGGGAATGATATACCAGGAATGGGAACTACGCGAAAGGCAAAGAGGGTCCGACCGAAGAGGCTTGAATAGATGCCGAAGAGTAGAAGATAACTTAGTTTAATCATGTTTTGAATTGAACTGACTGTACGCCACGACCTGTAATAATTCTGACTTGGTATATGTATGTGTGGTATGGTATCATCATTCATAAGTTGGGCCGAGTAGACTCGGTCCTTTTCGTAAACATTAACCTATCCCCTTCCCTTGATAGACCTGACGGCCAATACCTCGATCCTTTCTGCATATAAGCTCATGAGATGGCAGACGGGATCTCCCCAGATGACGTCTCTCAATTGTTCCTCGAGACATGTGACGGCCACGACGCCTTCATCAATACGCTCTCTCACTGTCTTTCGATCCTTTGGTTTGGCTCTAGGATCTCCTGTTCGTAGAACGACAAGCCGGCCGGCGTTGCTGAGAGTGCAAGGAGGCACATTCCAAACTGGAGGTGGTGGACGAGAGCTCTTTCGAGATTTAGAGCTCGACTTGGGTTTCTTTGGTGGTGGTGAAGCTAGTAGTTCTAGGAGACTCCTAACATAGGCCTTGTCTGCTCGAACAACGGGATCACCCTCGTTGATGAAGCTCAGGAAAACGCTGTTTCGGAGATTTGGACGATCGGGCTTGGCCAGAGGAAGCAGGCTCACGGGAGGTGCACCAAAGGTGACGCAGTGGATCTTTTTGAAGCAGTTCGATAGGGCGTTGAGCTCGCTCTCGGCCTCGGCCGTCTCGGCCAGCATGTGTGAGTAAAGAAGCGCCGCCACAGCTCCGCCGGCAGAGTGGCCCGTAAGCATAAGGTTATAACTCGACCGTCTCGGATCTTCTCTCAAAAGCTGCCGGAGTCGTGCGGCGACGGGCCGGATCATGCTCCGAGCCACGGAGAGGAAACCCGCGTGACACAGGTTTCCTGAATCGTCGAGGAATCCCGCTGGACTTGAAGGTGCTGTTTTCAGGTTTACTGCCCAGTCCATGAAGGTTGCTGTTCCGCGGATCGCAAAGACGATAGTGCTCATGTGATCCATCGGTTTGGACTTTATGCACATTGCTTTTGTGCCAGAGAGCCAGTCTGATGATACATGGGCGTCGAGTTCGCTGCCTCGGGGCTTTTCGTAGACGCGTTGGGAGTATTCGGCTGCAAGACAGAGGAGTTGCCACGTTGGGAGGTAGCTATATCGTTAGGATGCATTTTTTTTGGTAAGTAGGAGAATGACGACATACAGAGCTAGAGGGGGAAGGTCTGCAGGGAGTTTCGAGTTTGCGTAGAGCTCAACTTTGGAGAAATAATTGCCAGAAACAACAGAAGTAGCAATATGTGCCTTGTCCTTGTGCTTGGTCCGTTTGCTAGATTTCCCAAAAGCCTTGTCTTGAGCTTGCTGTTGAGGAGGAGGATGCCAGCTGAAGAGATCACCCTCGTTACCACAAAGCTTCTCATGATCAATAAGCGTCATGACATTGTTAAACCGACTATAAACATCGGCGTAAACAGCATTAGTCGTTTGAGCACAGCCATGCCAAGCAGACATGCCATCATCATAGAGCTGAGAGAATGGAACGACATCCTTAGCTAGGTTGACCATGGAACCAGTGAGTCTTGAAAGAGAAGTATGATGATGAACTTGTTGTTGTGGTTGTTGATTCCCAAGGTAATAATGCTGATTCACGATAACAGGTTGGTACCCGTTCCAAGATGGGGGAGCGGGTAGGTGACCGGCTGGTCTGAATTGAGGTTGAGATTGACTTGCATAGCCGTGAGAGTACGGATAACTCGGAGGAGGCGGGAGAAGCAGTTGAGGTTGAGGAGGTAGTTGTTGTTGAGGAGGTCCATAGACGTTTGGAGGATCGAGTAGATTCGTCTTTTTCTGCTTTTTATTCTTGGACGAGCTGTTACTTTTGCTCTTCTTCTTCACCTTGTTTGTCTTGACGAACCAGCCCATGGCGAAGGTTGGACGAGGGTATCGTCAATGTCATTTCAATCTAATGATGGGAATAAAAAAAATGTCACACGAAAGAAAAGAAGAAGAGGAGAAAAGAAAACAAGGCTTGAAAGAAGGCGATAAACAAATCGCACATGACACACACACACACACGCTTCTGCCGAAAGAAGATGGATGCCTTCACATCACCAATAAGATATTCTTAGCAACAACCCTTCTGTTCAGAACGGGGCAGACAATCCTGTCGATCAAGTTCGACAGGGGGGTGTCTAAGCGGGACAAATCACACGCTCATAACATGCGGGTGACCCTGCAAGTAAGTGACCGTGTTATTCTGTCAACTATCTAGGCTCTCCCCAAGGCTCATCGCAACACTGCCTCTCAAGCTTATGATTCGTCGTGACCCCAGCGACTAACAGACCAATCAGGTGCGTGGCGGACCACGAGGTGGTTGGGTTCGCCCAGGGGAGGAGAGGGGAAGAGATGACTGCCCAGGGGTTGGATTGGTTCAAGTCTTCAGCTGGGATGCTCGGGTATGCAAAGGGAGAGAGAGCTCTGCAGAAGGATGGGTGCATTGGGGAGCAGCTTCAATGGGCTTTTGAAGGCTTTGTTGATGGGCTTATCGAGTGAGCATTTGCAGACTGAGACATTGTTGACTGTGCATGACGCTCACTCACCATGATGCCACAGCTCACTCGGTCAACCTGATGCAGGATTACATGACATTGCAGCCATTGCTCTAGGTACTTAGTCGAGCACTGCATAAACGGACTTAGCACAGCCGTTGCCTCCGCCGCCCAAAAAAACAATGACACCATCCAGGGGTTTCTACTCTACGCTATACCCCTTTTGTAAAACCGCGCTAACCTCGTTTCGTATTCCTTCAACGCTATACCCTTTGTCGTATTCACGATTTATCTGATTCATTGAGAGGTTCCCGAATGTCAAGGAGGATACTGATTAATTCTCGCGAGAATGAGGAACATCGTGGAGAATGGATGTTAACTCCGTCTCTGTAATGAGGTCTGGATCCATTGTAGACTGTAGATTCTGGGTATAAAAACCCAAGAGGATGCCCTTGGTAGATGTGAATAACAAGACAATCAACCTCATCAACCAACTCATTCAACCATCTACACTCTTCCACTCCTCTTACAATCATCACAATGGCTCTCCCTTCCACCATGAAAGGCCTCGTCCTCCACGAGGACAACTCCATCACCCTCGAGAAATCCCTCCCAGTCCCCTCCCCAGTCCACGGCTCCGCCATCGTCAAAGTCCTCGCCAACCAAGCCAACCCCAACTTCTTCAATATGATCCGTGGCCAAGCCGGCTCTCACCCTTTCACCCAGCCAAGGCCCCTAGTCCCAGGTGCAGCTTGTATCGCTAGGGTTGCTGCCCTTGGTCCTGATGCCGTCTCCCTCAAGATCGGCCAGCTCGTTGCCATCGACAACTTTATCCGAGCTCGTGATGATCCTGATGTCAACATCCTCTGGGGCATGTCTGATGGGCAGACTGAGGAGTCTAAGAAGTTGCACAGAGATGTTTGGCGTGATGGTACCCTGGCTGAATACGCGAGGGTACCTCTCGAGAACATGTTCACCCTCGACGAGGAAACCCTTTGTGGCCCTGAGAGTGAAGGAGGTCTGGGATATTCGATCGAAGACCTTCTTCATATTATCCCACACAGCGTTCCCTATGGTGGCCTTCGAAGCATCCACCTTGAGCCCGGAGAGACTCTTGTTGTCACCCCTGCCACGGGTCTCTTCTCCGGCGCTACCGTTTCCACCGCCATCGCCATGGGTGCCAAGGTCATCGCTGTATCGCGTTCTTCTTCCGGTCTCGAGAGACTCAAGGCCAACTTCCCATCAGTCCGCACTGTAGTGGCTACTGGTGATGTCAAGGTCGACA
Organism: Fusarium duplospermum; assembly: GCA_003946985.1. Taxonomy (NCBI): domain Eukaryota; kingdom Fungi; phylum Ascomycota; class Sordariomycetes; order Hypocreales; family Nectriaceae; genus Fusarium; species Fusarium duplospermum. Next base: position 545,325 of record NKCI01000001.1, on the reverse strand, counting down.
CCGCCGCCATCCTCGCTGCAGCCGGAAAGAATGCCCCTGACGCATGCATGGAGATTGGTCCTCCTGCGAGCACTGGAAGCACCATTGTCACCTCATGCATGCTGTCCATCAAGTCCTACGGACGTATTGTCCTAATGGGTGGTCGCGGCGACACCAACCTCCCTTTCCCTTGGCCTCAACTGCTCTACCGCAACCTGACTGTCAAGGGAGGTTTCATGTATCAGCGTGAAGACGTTCAAAAGATGATCAAGCTGGCCGAGACTGGACAACTGAAGGTTGGCAAGAAGAACGGTTTCGAGATTGTGTCCTCCTTTTCTTATGAGGATTGGAACAAGTGTGGAGATGTCACCATCGAGCACACGGCTTTCGGCAAGATGGTTGTCCTCAAGCCCTGAGTTTGGGCTGCTCTCCAATTAGGGGGAATGTGTAACAAGTCCCTTGATAGTGTAGTTAGAGATGTATGAGAATTCGACGAGTATCATGGAAAGTCCCTCATGGTCTCTTTCAAACTGCCAGTAAATTGAAGTTCCAGTCGTCATGTCTTTTGCTGCCTACTCAATGTTGACCTTGAGTTCAAACAACGTCCGGCCCAGCGCTTCAGTCATGACCACCCTCGCCGACAACCGTATACTGATATCGTCATCATCCAAAATGTTGGGCATGGAGTCTTCCGACCATACTTCTTCGCATGATGTAGGAAACAAGGATTTGGGACCCGTCTTTTGCCGGATCCAGTGCGCCTGGTAGCCCGAGTAGCAAAGCCGTCTGCGTTGCTTCCCCATCCTTCGTTGAATCTCGCCAGGACTGAGAGCTTCCTGTTCCAGATACAGCTGTGACGGCCGCAAGTCGTCATCTGAAGTTCGTGCACATTCGATGAAATTGTGCATATTAAAGACTCGGCACCAGAGCTGCCATGGATGCTCCTCTTTTCCCACAGACTTTAGCGTCCTCTGTATACCCCAGATGATGGCGACGTATCCGCGTTTTTGGACGACTTGAAGAGTTGGATCCGGCCATGAGTCAGTGCGTGGCACTCGCCGGGTATGGATGGTAAAGTTGACAAAGTGAATGCCGCCAAAGTACCGGTCAACACCTGCGTGATCGCACTTCTTAAAGGTCCAAGGCGACGGGATCTGAGTCGCGCGTGATGTGTATCGGCTGAATGGAGGATGACTTCCGCCACTGTCCATTCTATATTGCATCTCGTGGGCTGTGACGACAAAGTACACTGGCCCTGTTGCGGGTCCCCCTTCAAGAGAAGGGTTTGTTCTCACTGCATTTATAGGGCTCTGTTGCAGGAGAATGCCAACATCTTTCTTGAAAGCTTGATCAAGGGATCGCACTATGACAATGCTTGTCCTGTCAGTCAAGGTGTGTGTTGGGAAACGACTCTCGACGTCTTGATCTAAGGACAGTGAAAGAGAGGTGTTGATCTCTCGGGGATCGACAGTAACTATCAGTTGATGATAGACTCTTCGGTAGAAATCAACAGCGCCCATGTGTTCAAGTAATATGGCAGGCCGAGCGAGGTAATCGTCATCGTAGGCGAGATCAAGAATGCCTAGCCAAAGCTTCCGGTGGACATCACCCTCAACATGAGGATCGTAAGCACTGACAGTACAAGGACATATCCAGAGATTCGTACGGAGAACCGTGTCTGTAATCTCCATGGGAGCCATGTTTCCGAGAAAATCGGCTTCGTACCGTCGATCCACGTTGCTAAAGACTCGACGTCCAACGATGCGCTCGGGATCCTTGAAGGTTTCGCAGAGGGGAGCTAAGCAACCTGGGGCTCGCTCCTGGGGAATTGGACTTGGTCCAGCTTTCCATAAGAGAATTGACTGGTCTTTCGATTGTCTCACTATCGCTTCTTGAAGTCGTAGAAATGCCTTGTCTCCTTCTCCATACAACATGGGCATGTTGATGCTAAACAAACCCAGTAAACAGTATGCAGCATCTTCTTTGCGGGTTGTGACACGACTGGCTGCCCAGCTCATCTTGACTGAGACGGCAAAAGTGTCAAGAATCTGGGGGAGACAATCGGCTTTGTGACACTCCATACAAATGCCGTCGCGGACGGGCGGAGCCGGGTCTCCTCCGGGACAAGCACATCGTGGTTCAGAGAAAAGCTGAGGCCAAACTCCAGTTCGTTTGCACACGCGATCAAGTAGATCTCCATCTCTTGTGCCGAACCTGATCCAGTTTTTGTCAAAGAAGTCGACACTCCGTGGTGCGATCAGCTCTTGTAGGGTCCATCCTCGAGTGAACCAACGACTGCTAAAGAAGGAAGTGTCATCTGGAGGTAGATCAATCTCCCGGTTCTTTTGCTGAGCGGTAGGTAGATACGAAAATCCAGAGTCAAAGTCGCTTAGATAAACGTAACACAGGGCGGACTGCTGGTACCACTTGAACATGGAGTTGATGGCTTCGGACAATTCAGCGCTGCTCGTCTTGTCGATGCAGCAAGTATCGATCCAGATATAATCGAAGCCATCGCGCCGGGCCTGGTCGCAACCCTCTTTGACTTTGTAGAATGAAGCTCGATAGCTCAAGTCTTCGAGAGATAGTTGTGTGATATCTTGGAATGAGATCTCATCATCACCCCAGGTGTGAGACAATATGGCGTATGGGGGTATTTCGGTTTCGGCACCGTTGAAGAGCTCAAGGCGACAGGTGTGCGCATTCAGAAGTCGCATTTTCGAGGCAGACTCCCCTTTCAAGTTTGTGATGCAGGAGGAGGATGCAGGCTGTTGATTTGGGACGTGTGATTTAAGCCAAGGCTTTTATTGAGAGGCTGAGTTGTGACGAGGCACCGCACCAGGCATTCTGTGCTGACGGTACTGAAGGCAGCACCTGATGCATCGTGATCCCTGCAAAGTAGCTCATTTTGGTGATTCTCGTGATGCCACGAAGGGTGAGGGTCAAGGCGATGATGGAAGCACAAATGAATGCGCAAGTGAATGATTTGATGGGTTCATTGTGTTGAGGTTGTAAAGGGAGTAGGTGCCCGTGATGGGGGCTCGGAGTTCAATGAAGCTTAGTAATGGGTCTACCGGGCACATCGACACCTTCAATCCAAGACTGCATGAAATGAGAAGAAAACACGATATGAAGAGATAATGGGGGAGACCGATACTCAGGTCAGTTTCTGATCCACTATAAATGCGCCTCCGACAGTGCCGTGAACCCCCAGGTTCCGCCATCGCCAAGTACTCGATCCGATCGCATTCAGGGTCCACACGCCATCTCCTCGACAAGGTTCAGGGTCTTGATAGACGAACGGGCGAATGGTTGGTCGACACTTTAAATATCAAGTGATATAAGCTCATCATGCCTTTTCCTATTCGTATATTAAGAATCTCTCATCCCTCCTTGGGAGACTTCCATCACGACCGCCTTCATGTCCTTCAATAGTCATTGCTAAGCAACATGTCGCAAACGAGCGTTGAACAATTGGAGGCTCCATCGACCACACTCGATGAGTCTCAAAGCAAAAAACAACCAAATGGATCTAACACCCAGGATCGGGACTATCACCAAAGTCAACCCCCCGAGACCGCTGGCGAGGGTCCTCCCTCCGCCTCCAACGATGAATCTGCATCATCCCCAAAATCGAAGCAATCTTTGGTGAAAATTGCCACAGTCATGACATCTCTTTGTGCCTGTGTCTTCCTCGCCGCTCTCGAAGTAACAATCGTGTCGACCGCCCTCCCTACCATCGCCTCCCACTTCGCCTCTGATTCTGGCTACACCTGGATTGGTACCTCTTACGTCCTGGCTCATACCGCTTCAACACCATCATGGGGAAAGATCTCAGACATCTGGGGAAGGAAACCCATCTTGTTAATCGCAAATGTCATCTTCTTCGGCGGAAGTCTCATTTGCGCCTTGGTTGATGACTTGGCTGCCTTCATCGCAGGAAGAGCCATCCAGGGGCTTGGAGCTGCGGGTATGCAGACCATGGTGAATATCTGCATCAGCGACATGTTTTCACAAAGAGATAGGGGCTTGTACTATGGATTGACTTCCATTGTATGGGCGGTGGCCTCGGGAGTAGGCCCTGTGCTGGGTGGTGCTTTTACGGATCGAGTGAGGTGAGCGAGATACCCGGGCGACCGTTTAAGAATATGTCTGACTCCTATTTAGTTGGAGATGGTGTTTTTGGATTAACCGTAAGTAAGGCATTTGCACCTTTGCAGTCACCACTAATTGCCTTTAGTGCCGATTACCGCCGCCGTCTTTGTCCTTCTCATACTCACCCTCAAACTTCCATCTCCCAACACTCCTGTCTGGGCAGGTCTGAAAGCAATCGACTGGCCAGGTAGTTTCCTGATAATTGGAGGCACTTTGATGCTTCTACTAGGTCTCTATCTAGGCGGCGTCTACGAACCCTGGAATTCGGCACCAGTCGTCTGTCTGGTCCTCTTCGGCATCATCACCGCCGGCCTCTTTATCCTCAACGAGTGGAAATTGGCCGAGTATCCCGTGATACCGGTACATCTCTTCAAAACTTGGTCATCTGCCGCGGCATACGCTGTAACCTTCTTCCACGCATTTGTCTTTATGGGCGTCGCCTACTACCTACCCTTGTATTTCCAGGCAGTCCTTCTGGCCAGTCCTCTCCGTTCAGGCCTCTACCTTCTCCCATTCATTCTTGCAATAACTGTCACGGCTGCAGCGACTGGTGTGTACATCCAGCTTTCTGGAAAGTACCTCGCAGCTGTCCATATTGGCCTGGTCATCATGACGCTTGGGATTGGCCTGATGATCGGCTTGGACCTCGATCTGAACTGGTCAAAGTTGATCCCGTTCCAAATAGTCAGCGGAATTGGTGTGGGAATGAACTTTGAAGGCCCTCTGCTTGCAGTTCAGACCGTTGTGCCTCACAAGGATGTCGCAGCTGCTACCACGGCCATGAGCTTTGTCAGAACCATCGCCACAGCCATTTCTGTGGTTATTGGTGGCGTTCTCTTTCAGAACGAGATGAAGGGAAAGAAGCAAGCTCTTGTGGATGGTCTTGGACCTCAACTTGCCCGATTCTTTGATGGAGCAACTGCGTCTGCAAGCGTCGATCTCGTCAAGACATTACCTCCAGAGCAGCAACTGATCGTCAGGAGGGCCTTCTTCCACTCTTTGGATAGAATGTGGATCATGGTAAGCTTATTAGGTAAAATCTCTGTGAATTAGCTAACAGTTGCAGTATACGGCATTCTCAGGTGTGGGCTTGTTGCTCGGCTTCTTCATCAGAGCACAACACTTGAGCAAGGAACATGAGGCAGCAGAACTGGGTATCCGCAAGAAAGGTCACACACCTGAATCAACAACAGATGGCGTCGTGGTTTCTACAGGACCTGGCGAGGAACACGGGATGACACATATTTCCTCCAATCGTGGGGTTCTCCGATCGAGAGACTGATGTGTAGTCGTAAGGAGGACTGTAACTTAAAGTGCTAGCTTCATTCGCATACCAAACCCGGACTCCTGCTGTATAGTCACTGGCGAGGTGTTGAGAAGATACCAAACTTCATGTTGTATTGAAATAAATGGTAATAATAAGAACCCCATGCAGTCAGTGAACTTTTCTAGCCCGATTGCGCAGTTCTAAAATCTTCCTATACACTAGACATCACCAAGATCGAATGCCAGATGTGCTCACTCCACCGCTATCATCTTCATCAGGTGACTACCCAAACATCAACTCTGTGGTAACATAGGCGGCGGTGCCGGACAGAGCCATACTGGACAAAATCAACCCTGGGAGAAGACGGAAAAGAGTCTCCTCGACACTCCACTGCATGATCTGGCCAAAAGCCATCCCGAGAATCCCGCTGCAAACCATACCGATATCGATGAATGGGCTGTCAGAGTGGAGGAAGAAGACCGTTCCAGTCGTAACAGCATAGGACCCTATCGCAAGCACAAACCTCGATACCGGAGGATTCATTCCTGGTCGAGCAAGTCGCTCCATCATCCAACATGATGCTATCGAGATACACCACAATATCAACTCGAGAAGCACACGGAGCCAATCCCATGGGGTTCTGTTCCTATGGTCTTCGAAAGGGCGCTTTTCTTCGTGATGATGGGGATGCGGATCGTGCTCCTCGACTCCTCCTTCAGGATCCGGACACCGAGTATTTCCAAGTTTCTCTCTTAATCTCGGAACGATGCTCGTTCCGATTCGTTTTTCGGGCTGGGTGGACATCTTCTCGTGGTGTATCGATGTGTTTTGAGGTCTCTCGGTGCTGATAACATCACAGAGTTAGCGGCTGGTGAGCAAAGGGGCTTGGGACTTACCAGGTTGGCAACGCTTTCCCACTCAGGTCGCTGCGCATTATCACACAGTAGGCTTTCGTGTCATTAGTTCTGTCGTCTTCAGGTGGCAGGTCATTTGTATCATTGAAGATGGAATCCGATTCCTTGTGTCGACCTTGTTGCCCAGCACAAGCCATGATGTGTATAAGCCTTTGCTCAACTTCCGAGATTAAGTGAAGACTGTTGATGGTTTCCCTGATAGAAGTAATCAGGAGCGGAGGTTGAAACGAGGTCCGCCTCATTCTCAAATCAGGCTGAGGCCTCCGACCAACTTGAGCTCCAACCAACGAATAGAATGCATCTGTTCCCTGCACTGCCACAGGATGGGAAGATGGGGACTTGAAAGTGACTGAGTCTATGGACTATTCCTACTTCACTACTCCTCTCGCAGAGAAACCTTCTCGGATCCGATCGAACAACTAGTCTCCTACCTGCTTATTACTCGACAAGATACGGTTTCGCGAGGACCGTCGCAATGGAGGGGTCTACGAGACACGAGGCTCAACCCCGACGATCTCTTCGAAGTCGAAAGCAATCACTTCGCTTCCAGTCCTAGCGAACTTGACCGAATCCGTGAATCATTCCGTCGTATGAATCGTCTAGCCCTCCCAACCCTCGGTGGCGCTGAGGGCTTGGAGAGGAGCTCGCGGGTGGATCGAGAGAACGGCCCCTATCTCAGCGCAATAACTAAGACACCGCCTCTAAGGTGTTCTACAAATGGCGACCTACGCATGGTTGAAAGACCTGCCCTCGACAGTACGCTCTGGAACAGAAAAGTCGACACAAACGAGCCAAAAGCGAGTCCAGAACCTTCATTCCTCAGGATACCCCGTCTGAAGCCGCCCAACCATCCTCCCAAACTCTTCGAGGTCCGGCGCTTAGACAAGACCTGTGTGGTCTCTGTCAACGATATCCTGGTCGGCGACTTGCTTTTTCTCAAGGGCAAGGCAACTGAGAAACCAACCAGAGCCAAATCGCTTGGGCCAGCGAACGGCACTACCCTCCAGAGGGGTTGGTTCATGATGAGAAGCCTGGCCTCGGCGGTATCTGGTGTCCTGACCGACCACTGTAACCAAATAGGTACCAGTCCCGTCAATTACCCTGCTACCAGCCGGGATGAAATGGCCCTTTCTGCCAGTTCGCCCGAGGCCCTCATCCTCAAGGGAATCGTTCAAGGCTTTACCCACGTCATTGCTCGGGACTTTTCTTATTAGATCGGACTCTCCTGTCAAGGCAGACTCGTCACAAGCGATTCCTGAGCCATCGATCAAAATTCCATCAGCTGGAACCAGACCACCGGCCTTCTCTGTGGCCTTTTCAACATTGTGCCTAGCCTCTGGCACCTCCTTTGCGTGCCAGCCAAGTCGGGACGCAGTGCGAAGAATGCTTTGGAGACCATTTCGAAGATCGACTTTGAGACATACAGCACCCTATTCATCCCCTTGGTCTTGATGATCCCAACATATCTCAACCCCAACTCCAAAATCGGCTCTACCGATTCCCTGCCGTTGTCTTTTCTAGGTGTGGCGATCTTCATTCTCCAACATCGTCGTCGACTTAAGCCTCTTCTCGACCAGATTCTATCATCCTACCAATCCGTTGTTTCAAACTCCAAGATCCCACCGTCTATCAACGCCGGACATCGACGACAGAGCCATTGGAAGTCGGCACTTACACTACTAGCTTTGTTTCACGGCATCCCTGTGATAGCTATAGCATGGGCACCAAAACGCGCTCTTAGGATCGCAAGTGGTGTTACTGCTTCAGGTACCGCCGCAGCAGTTATCCCGCTCCGCACCATAGATGACGTTCCATCTTGGGCGTGGGTTTCGTGAGTCTCTCCAAATCTCCGAACCGAAACCCTGGGTTAACACTCTACGCAGAGACTATACAGTCTGGATGATATGCTTCGCCGCATATCTCACCCTACAGATTCACCACATCCCGTGCCGTGGAGACCATCGTCGGCAACTGTCAGTTCCTCCGTGAAGCTTCCTAAGCCTGGAAGCACAATTTCTAACGATGATACTTAGCTATCTCTTCTTGGTGATCCTCCTGGCAATACACTTTGCCATAGCCCTGGCACAGAGCTCTCCGACACTGATCGATGGCTTCACCATCTTTGGACCTATGGTGCTTACCGTCACCACATTTCTCGTGGCACTTCTCTTTGGTGCCATCCCCGCCATGGAAACACGAGGTGATGGGGGTGGTACTGAAGAAAATACCACCGGCACGTCACCTCACCCCGCCGGCATCGGCATGGCAGTTCTCAACATGTGTGGATAGACGAGTTTCATAAGAAAGGAGGAGAGGTTTCAAATTCCTTTCCCCAATTGATGGGTGTTGGAATTGGAATACACGCCAAGGTATGGCCCAGAGGCCGTGCTTTGGAAAACTAGGCAGTACCACAACTGCCAAACTCATATAAGTATGAGACCCCAATATTCAGCCACTGCATATCCTTCATTCTCAGGTCCCGAGTGGCCTTCACGAGAATGATGTTTGCGTCTAGTAGCCCGAAAGGATAATCCCGCATAGATCAATAGATATCCGATCTTGCCCGCAATTAATACGAAACCGAATAAAAATGGAATAAACAACAAGCATATATCTACTTAACATGAATCTGTGATATTGCCAATACACCTGCTGTGTAGATAGAAGGTAGCACTAGGTAGCACTATATAAACAAGATGCCAGGGATAAGAATCAAGCTCGAACAACCTATTTAATCGTATTTATCCAAGGTAATCATTAGCCTCTCTTTATTCTTTATTCTTATTATTTTTATTATTTTTTATAAGCACTCTTAGCTAGGATAAGTCAACATCTAGGTACCTAGACAATTTGATGTATTCTCAGCTCGTTGGCTTGGTACAGTTTCCACACTGTGTCTAGCACTGCTTTTCGACCCTTCGTCTCACCCCTCCAAATAACTGGCTACCTACCCACGCAGCTACGCTTCAGAATACGTACAGTTGTTTTATCAACCCTGCTTGACCCAATATATTGCTGATCAATGCCGTTCTCGGGGCCTTTCTTTTGATCTCTCATTTCATTAGTTCAAGGCGGGCTAAACTTCTCTTCTTTGAGGTCTCCTCGAAGCTGTCGACAGACGACAGCGGTAAGGATGACCCTCCCCAGGTCCTCAAACGAGGAACTACGCTCATCTTCTCTTGGCCGATTACCGGTAACAAATATTCAAGATGATGGTGAAAGTAACCCAGCGCAGCCTTTGCTACACCATCAAAGAGCATCTCTCGCGACAAGCCAGACGTTGTTGCGGTCAGACACGCTTGACACAGAAGCAGCGCGACGAGTTCTTCAGAAAATCGACAGAGCCATAATTCCTCTCTTGTTCATAACATATATGCTCAATTTCATGGACAAGATCATTCTCTCCAGCGCCGCAGTTTTTGGGCTTCGCGAGGACAACGTAGGCTCTCAGTCTCAAGTGTTGTGGATGCCGTCGCTGATTAGATGGATGACAGAACCTTGAAGGGCAGCAGTACAGCTGGGTCGGGAGCGTATTTTACGTAGGGTATCTCCTTTGGACGTATCCTACCACCGTCCTCGTGGCGCGCCTTCCTGCTGGAAAGTATCTGTCCGCCAACACCCTCTTCTGGGGTTCCGTTGTCACTCTTACGGCTGCATGCCACAGCATTGGCGGACTGCTAACTGTTCGATTCTTGCTTGGAGTTGCAGAGGCGACCATCACGCCAGGCTTCATGTTCCTCACTTCAACCTGGTACACCCGTGATGAGATGCCAACCCGCGTGGGGATTTGGTTTGCAGGGAACTCCCTCGGTGGCTTGGTCGCAAGTCTCCTCGCCTTTGGGGTTGGGCATGTCGAGAACACCACCATTCGACCTTGGAGATGGATGTACATTATCTTGGGCAGCGCAACCTTGCTCTGGGCCATTCCCATGTTCCTCTTCCTCCCAGACAACATCTCAAAGGCAAAGTTCCTCACACCAAAAGAAAGACAAGTCGCTGCCCAACGAGTAGCCTGTGCTGGAACTGGGACAACCGAGAACACACACTGGAAATGGGATCAGTTTCACGAATGTTTGACTGATCCCAAGACCTGGTTCATCGTTGGAATCGAGTTGCTAACCCAAATCCCCAACGGCGGCTCCCAAAGCTTCGCCAACATTGTTGTAGCATCGTTCGGGTTCACCAATCTACAGTCCACTCTCATCAACATCCCTTACTCTTTATTGTCGGCTTGCATTATTGCTGGAAGCGGGTATCTCGCCGGCCACTTTCGAACATGGAATTGTGTCCTGATCATCGGCGTCATTTTACCATGTGTCTTTGGAAGCGCCATCATCTACAACCGCAGCAGTTTACCCCACGGTGTACATCTGTTTGCTTACTTCCTCCTCTCAAGTGGCTCTGCAGCGATGCCTCTGAACATGGCCCTCGTTCAGTCCAACTACCGCGGCGTCACGAAGAAAACCACCATCACAGCGATGCTCTTTCTCGCCTACTGCATCGGGAACATGGCAGGACCACACTTCTTCCGCAAATCAGAAGATCCGCTCTACGAGACTGCCTTCAAGGCCATCATGGTCTGTTATAGTTTGGCAATCATGTGTGCTATAGCCCTAAGAGTTTATCTCGGTTGGCTTAACGCAAAGAGAACGCGGGAGGAAGGGATTTTAGGCAGTGCAGGATCTGGTGGCGTTTCGAGAGATGACGTTGATGACGACCCTGAAGACATTACGGACTGGCAAGCAGTCGGCTTCAGATACCGACTTTAGTTCCCCCAAACGTTGGTCAGAAAAGAAATCTCAATACTTTTCTATACCGCCACAAACCGTGCCGAGGTTGCTGCCCAACAGAACGAAAGGATGTCGGCGGCAGCTTTGCGTCAGAAGCCCACGCCACGAGGACACAACTCGAGCTTCTGCAGTTTTTCCCGCATCAAGACAAATTTAACACCCAAGTTTCGCGTTAACTGCCATTACAGAGCATTATTCACGATTACGCGTAAACACAGTGTACTCAGGTCTGACTGCCCAGGTAGGCATCACGTGCAGTGCATAGGTGGCCGGCTCCACATTTCGCCGACCCCGAAGTCGCCCCAGATTCATTTCAAACCATCAAACAGCAGCCACTTCTGCCCCCGATCCGCAAACAAAGTCCAGCATCACCCACTGGACCCTTTTCCTTCGTTTTACCCCAAAGCATCGATTTTGATCGCGAAAAGTCTGACAGAATGTCGTGGAGAAATCAGGGGATCACGGGATCCAACAACATCCCTCTTGGCAAGCGTCGCTTTGCAGAAGAGGATGGCCCTGATGGGTTTGTCGATGGCGACCATGACTTGAAGCGCGGACGCGACCCCGAGCCGCGAAGCGAAGCCGACGGACCTCGACGACGCAAGAAGCGAAACAGATGGGGTGATGCATCCGAGAACAAGGCCGCTGGCCTCATGGGACTTCCCACTGCCATCTTGTCCAACATGACGAGCGAGCAGCTCGAAGCCTACACCCTCCATCTGCGCATCGAAGAAATCTCCCAGAAGCTGCGCATCGACGATGTCGTCCCAGCAGATGGCGACCGGTATGTTTGCAATCATGCTTGATTCCTCCTGTTCGTTACTGACGTTTCACAGATCTCCTTCGCCTCCACCCCAGTACGACAACCACGGTCGACGTATCAACACGCGAGAATACCGATACCGCAAGCGACTCGAGGACGAACGCCACAAGCTGATCGAGAAGGCCATGAAAACCATCCCTAACTATCACCCACCACAGGATTACCGTAGACCGACCAAGACGCAGGAGAAGGTCTACGTTCCTGTCAACGATTACCCGGAGATTAACTTCAGTATGATTGCTAACCCTTTAACCCTACTTACCAATGTCTTATCCCTGTTTCCCCTTTGGAGTTTGATCAGACTCACCATGATGCCTTTGGGTGTCTTTGAGAGGCCTGGTCCTTCATCAATCGGACTAACCCTTCACTCGTTCATCTAATCTTTGCGAACTGCACACTGACACTAGCTCTCCCACTCAAGTTGGTTTACTTATCGGACCCCGAGGTAATACTCTGAAGAAGATGGAGGCAGATTCAGGTGCCAAGATTGCTATCCGTGGCAAGGGCTCCGTCAAGGAGGGCAAGGGTCGGTCTGATGCCGCTCACGCCAGCAACCAGGAGGAAGATCTGCACTGTCTCATCATGGCCGATACCGAAGAAAAGGTCAACAAGGCCAAGAAGCTCATTCACAATATTATTGAGACTGTAAGTTGACTGTCCAGCTACATAGTTGTTCGTTCTAACATCTCCAGGCTGCTTCTATCCCTGAAGGCCAGAACGAGCTCAAGCGTAACCAGCTCCGAGAACTTGCCGCACTCAACGGTACCCTCCGAGATGACGAAAACCAGGCTTGCCAGAACTGTGGCAAGATTGGCCACCGCAAGTACGACTGCCCTGAGAGACAGAACTACACTGCTAGCATCATCTGCCGTGTCTGTGGTAACGCAGGCCACATGGCTCGTGATTGTCCCGACCGCCAGCGCGGTGCTAGCTGGCGTAATAACGATATGGGCGGCCGTCCCGCTGGTCGCATCGGCGGTGGGGATGCTGTTGATCGCGAGATGGAGGTAAGAAGCCCTAATGTACTAAACACGACTCAAATACTAACGCGATACAGCAACTCATGCAAGAGCTTGGTGGAGGTTCTTCCAACGGACCTCCTGCACGCATCGAGGCCGGCCCTGGCAGCAACGGAGACGCGAAGCCCTGGCAGCGTGGCCCTACTGGAGGACCTGCTCCTTGGCGTTCTCGCAACCATGATTCTAACAACGAGGGAGGTTCATCGGCTCCCTGGAGGGACCGCGGCGGTCGCAATCAGGATCACCACAACGGCAGCAACGGTGGTGACAGCTACTACGGCCAAGGTTACGGCGGATCTTCCGGTGCGGCCGCGCCATGGCAGCAACAGGCTCCTGGAACTCAGGGTGGGTATGCTGGATATCCTGGTTATGGCAGCTATGGAGCCGCTCCTGGAATGGGCGCTCCTCCTGGCCTTGCTGCTGCTCCTGGCGGCGCCCCCCCACCTCCTCCAGGTGCTCCCCCAGGTCTGGGAGACATCAACGCCTTCATCCAGCAGTACGCCGGAGCGGCGCCTCCTCCACCACCTCCTTCGGGCGATGCTCCCCCTCCCCCTCCCAGTGACCAGCCTCCACCCCCACCTCCTGGTGCCTAGATGAGGACAAGACTAACAGCCGTTGCTGGGCATGGCACACTTTTGACACCACGTAAGGTTTTGGCCAGACAATAGGAGAAGTCTGGAGTATATCAGACTGGGCCGGAGGATAAGACGGGACCGGGCGATGCCTTGGACTGGGTTTGCAACTAACCACTGCGACTGAAAATTGTCTTGCAATTCGTAACGTTCTTGACGGCAAACTCATGTATAGCAGCTAGCCAGAAATCATCCAGCGGAAACGGACTAATCGCGTAGGCAAAATGTATTGATTGTTTTAATCCTGTTTAAATATATGGTTCGTGATGTCGACTACGACTCTTGAACACATCAAATCTTGATTGTGCCTTGCTTGCGTCCTGGTGATAGCCTCAAGTTCCCTGTTTATGCACCCTGTTTTATGCAAATCATCCATGCTTAAGACCCCGCATGCAGCGGCTTTGGCGTCATTGTACGTACCTCACCCGAAACGGGGAGCTTGGGCCATGTGACAAGGGAGCAACGCAATCGCCGCCGTCGCACCTGCCTCATCTCGAGTCCTACGACTTCACCCACAGTCGATTCGTTTGGGCGTTCTCAGTTCTCGAGGAAGGTGCTAAACGGCGTCGCGAGTAATCTACGGTGAGGAAGGCACATCTTTTAGAACGCGTCTCATCTTCTACGTCTCCCTTCAGCTTCATCGGATGACAAAGCTCATCTGACTGATCTCAGCTCCAGCCTTCGTGTCTCATCTTGACTTCTCTTCCTTGTCCTACGTGCTCCATCTGCCTCTATCCCTACCATTCTACGCGTCGATTCGCAGTCTTACGATGATCCTGAAGAAATAGAAGGCATCCATTTATTCACCTCGTCCCTCTCGGCGGCACACTGACGTTCGCGCTTCTCATGATCTTCACACAGCGCCCTCAGCCTCAGTGATTGAACCGACTCATCGCTGAACAGCGAGGCAGCAATCATGCGCTTCCAAAACCCTTTCGCCTTTCGGCCGGGCCCGGTCTCATTCTGGACCACCGTCATCTATCTCGCCCTCGTCATTCCTCTCATCTACGTCCACGAGACCGTCCCATCCGCTCCATCGGATCGCTCGCTCTACCAAGGCCTCAACTTGACTGAGGCATGGCTGGATCTTCAGACAATAAGCCGCGCATTCCATCCGTACAACAGCCACGAGAATGATGTAGTTCGCCAGTTTCTCATCGATCGTACCAAGGAGATTCTAGATCGCAACAGCATGCCCTACACGACTGAGACGATTGGTGGTGTGGATTGGCACACAAGGTGTGTCCTCGTTACGCATTTCGACAGAGACACCAAAACTAACATTCCATAGGACCGCTTTTGGGCAAACTGAAGATTCGGGCCTCAATCCTCGCGATGAGTTCATCCAGTCTCGACCTCGTGGAGCCACTCTTTTCGACGACAAGATCTCCAACGTCACCTGGACATACAACACAGCCAGGCCTACTGGTACCAACATCGCTAAGGGCACTTGGATGGGACAGTACTTTGAGGGAAACAACTATTATGTTTATATCCATGGCAAAGATGACCCCGAGGGCGAGTGGTGGCGCTCAGAATCGGCTTACAAGAAGTTCCGCGGTCAAGGTGGTGTCCTTGTCAACTGCCATTTTGACTCGTGAGTTAACAAAACCTATCGTCTTGCGCGTCGCTCACATTTCTATAGGGTTTCCACCGGCTACGGAGCTACCGATGACGGCATGTCTTGCGTTTCGATGCTCCAGCTGCTGAGCTACTTTACCTTGCAGGGCCGTCAACCCAAGAACGGTATTGTTTTGCTCTTCAACAATGCTGAGGAGGACGGCCTCCTTGGTGCCCGAGCCTTCGGCTACAGTCCGCTGCTGCACTTCACCCATACCTTTGTCAATCTTGAAGGCGCCGGAGCTGGTGGCCGTGCCATCCTTTTCCGAACTACCGACTTGCAAGCTGCCAAGGTGTACGCCAAGAGCCCTCATCCCTTTGGGTCTGTTGTTGCTGCCAACGCCTTTGAGAGAGGCGTCATTAAGAGTGCGACCGATTACGAGATCTTTGCCGACATTTTCGGACAGCGTGGAATGGACATTGCTTTTTACGCTCCTCGTGCTCGCTACCACACCAACCAGGATGATACTCGCCACACTTCTGTTAACAGCGTTTGGCACATGCTCTCGGCGGCCCTCGCATCGACCGAGAGGCTCTCACAGATTACCGGCACCGTCTTCCATGGTGATCGATCTGATGGAAAGTCTGATCTTGTCCAGAACGGTAAAAAGGCCGAAGGTGTGTGGTTCGACATTTTTGGCGCAGCTTGGGCTGTCTTTGCGCTTAGAGGGCTGTTCGCATGGTCTCTAACGCTCCTCGTCGCCACACCCTTGATTCTGGTTGCCATCACTTATATCCTGGTGCGGAAGGACAAGTACTACTTCTTTTCCAGAGACATCAAGATGCACCACGACATTAATGATGATCCAGTCGTGCTGGGTGGCTGGAAGGGCTTCTTGCGATTCCCGTTTGCACTCATCTTTGCAGGGGCGCTTACTGTTGCTTCCACCCTTCTTCTTGCTAAGTTCAACCCTCTCATCATCTACAGCAGCCCTTATGCCGTGTAAGTAACCCCGAAACTTGATCTAGTGGTTGGCTAACATGTTACAGGTGGTCAATGACTCTTTCGCTCTTCTACTTTTCGTTTTGGCTCATCATGCGAGGTGCCAGCTTTGTTCGCCCAAGCGCCCTTCATCGTGGATTCGTTCTCATATGGCTCTTTGCCCTTGGCTGGGGACTACAGGTTGTGGGTGCTGTGGCAGAGGATCGCATGCACATTGCCGCTCTATATGCGACTGTGTTCCTCCAGTCTGCTGTCTTTCTGGCCTTGTTCATCTCTCTGTTGGAGCAGTTCGCCCTTCTTGGAAAGCACGATTTTGCCATGCAACTACATGATGCTCATCAAGCACGAGATATCTCTAGTCATGGCACCGACCACGAGTCACGACCCCAGCCCGAGGAGGAACCTGCTCAGACTGAAGGCGACGACGATGGATCCGAGGATGCAACGGAGACCACACCGCTTAGGGCAAATGAACCAGGCTATGGATCCAGCACTAGGACATCGTTTGCTGCCACTTACCGTCGCTCTGTTGCGGAGAACGCACCCTCCCCGCCTAGGATGCGAAGATATCAGCCTTATGAGCATGAGCAATCGTGGTCAGGACGACTCCCTTCTTGGACTTGGATTATTCAGTTCCTTCTCTTGGCCCCTGTGCCTGTCATTTTGTTTGGAAATCTTGGTCTAGTTGCGATGTCTGCTCTGCAGATGACAGGCACAGACGGTGGCAGCCTCCTAGTGCCGGTGCTGTCTTTGGGTATCGTGAGCATTTTCCTCTTGCTCCCCCTCACGCCCTTTATCCACCGTGTCTCACATCACGTTCCTATGTTCTTGTTGTGCGTTTTCGCAGGCACCTTCATCTACAACCTGGTGGCATTCCCGTTCTCAGACAGCCACCGCTTCAAGTTCTACTTCCAGCAGGTTGTTGACCTTGATAACGGAACCGACACTGTATCCATTGTGGGACTAGAGAAGTTTTCGCGCTCGGTCATTAAGTCGTTGCCGAGTGCTAGCAGCCAAGACATTAAGTGCGAGAAGGCTGTTGGGCGAGATCTCATGGAGTGTCTGTATGACTCGTCTTCTCTAACCCCTCACCTAGTCGAAGGCAAGACACCTAGAGAGTTGATCACTTTTGAGACGGTGGACGGTACGAACGCATCGAAGGGACGACTCCGAATTGATGCCTTGGACTCGCGGCTTTGCTACCTTCATACCTCACGACCGATCTATGGCTTTGCTGTTGATGGCGGAGCCGCAAGAGATCCTCGCTTTGGTGGATCCCCTCCAGAAGGGTTTAAGACGATCCAACTTTGGCGACGCGATCGGGATCGACCTTGGACTGTGAATCTCTATCTAGACGAGCACGCTCAACAAGCTTTCAAGTCATCTGAGGGAGACAGCAAGCGACTGGGAGATGGCTCAGTTGTACACCGCCGGGCGGATGATCCTCTCGAAGTGACGGTTCGGTGTGCTTGGAGCGATGCGAACACGCCTGGAACGATCCCGGCGCTTGATGAGCTTCTTAAGTACATGCCGACTTGGGCTGCCGTTACCAAGAAGAATGTTGGTCTGGTGGAAGTGCGCAAGACATACAAAGTTTGAGTATGAGACGTTTGGTTTGAGCCTTGTAAAGACTTTGGCAGGGAGGGGTTGGATTCGCGCATGGTTAGAGTGACTGTTAGTGAGATTTGGGATTGTGAGCGTCGGCGTTGGCCACGCCTGGAGTTTGGGACTGGCTGCTTGGGTACGACCTATTGTTGATTAAACAGGAAGCATAAACGGCTGTCATTGGGGTTGTTAGATAATACAATCGCATTGATCAAGAGGTTGTCGAAAACGTGTGTTTTATTCTGTCTCAGAATATCCGAGATCCCCGAACCTAGGATTGCTCCATGTCGCAAGAGGAATGCAACTTCCAGACTCTTCATCTCAAAGCCTGGCATTTATATCAACAATTGATACGAAGCATTCATGATTTACTGCATTGGTTCGATCTCGATTACGCAACTCTCGGGTAGCTCGGGTTATCCACCAGGCGTATCTTAGCGTAACCCACTTCCTCACGCGTTGATTTGACTTCAACAACGTCTCCGACCGCAAAGCAACTGACTAAGATTCAAAATGGTTTCAAATATCTGGCTTCCATCAGACCGGCACAATGAGGCCACCCACCATGCTCTTATCTACTACGTGTGCGGTAATCCCGGCCTCATTGAGTACTACACCGACTTCTTGAAGTTACTCCGCGGTCTCCTCGATAAGGTCGAGCACGACACGGCCTACGACATTTACGGCAGAAATCTCTTTGGATTCGGTGACGATGAGCATGAGCCTTCTGGTCCCGAGAACCAGCTGTGGGATCTCAATGGTCAGATTGAGGGTATCTACGACGATGTGGCGGCTAGACGTCTTGACTCGAAGCCTTATGACTTTGTCATCCTCATGGGCCATTCTGTCGGCAGTTATATATGCGTTGAGATATTTCACAGACACTTGGAGTCTCCTGAGCGAGCACCTCACCTCAACTTTCGTCATGGCTTCCTCCTCTTCCCGACGTTGACGCATATTGCTCGCTCAAATAGCGGTATCAAGTTCACGGCACTTCGTCGCGCAGTGCCTTTCCTCGATACCACGACGCACATTATCGCCCGACTTCTCTTCAGCTTCTTAACAGTGGCGGGTCTAACGTGGTTGGTACAACGAGTGATGAGCTTCACTCCCACAGCAGCATCCGTAACAGCACGCTGGCTCAAGAGCAGAAATGGTGTTCGCCAGACAGTCCACCTCGGAATGACAGAGCTCGAAACAATATGTGAAGAGAAATGGAGTGAAGAACTCTGGGCCGCAAGTCAAGGACCTAAAGGAGATGCACCTCGATTCTTTGTATTTTACGCAAAGACGGATCATTGGGTCGATGATGGTGAAAGAGAGGGCTTTATTGAGAGGCGGAAGGGAGGTGTCACGAGGATTGAGGTTGATGAGGGTGATATCCCACATGCCTTTTGCACGAGAGATGGTAAGTTCTTTTGTGATTTGTGTTTTGAGTTGCGCTGATTTTTGGTAGATGCTAGTTTGGAGGTTGCGAGGAGGGTTTGTGGGTGGGTTGAGGAGATTGATCGAGTTGGGGAGAATCATTGATGGAAGGTTTGAGGTGGATAGAGGCTGTATGATGCTGAATACTTCTATCATGGTATATATAGCGATGGACTGGGTTGATGCATTGACGGGTAGGAAGGTCAATGGGCCTACGCGCTGGCTTCATACCGGCCTGTAACAGCGGATGCAGCTCTCAACAATACAAAGACGGCCAAAGAGGCGACGCGTCCTCCGCACATGAACATGCTGTTGGGTGACATCGCTGGTGGTTGCTCATTGGAGACCCCGCACATCAGAGTGAAACATTCAACGTCATCATGGTGATACCCAGCAGTGAATACGGGATGACTTCTGATTCTCCCAGGGCCCAATAACCATGAAAACCGCAAACATGGAAACTGCAAAGAAGTAAACCCTTGACAACTCATCATCAGCTGAACCACCAAGATCCAGTCGCCACGGCGACGACAAAGGACCGAGAGATCAACCTTTCCCCGCAAACTTTACAAGCCAACGATGCCGCCCAGCTTCTAATTCCGGCACTCTTGGCACTTTCTAGAAAAGGGCGTTTGACGGCGTTGATTTGACGGGCTCTGACAACCCACACGGCGTCACCTAGCGTCGGCCGAGGTGTAGAAAAGATGGTGTGTTGACGACGGTAGTGGCATGATATTGTTTTAGCAACAGAACTTTTGTTAGAGCAAAGATGAAAGGTAAGCATCACTTTATGTATTGACGATAGCTTTTTGGTCTAGAGACCATTACCATTAAACCCGTTTCTTTGTCATTTCCTAAATTACAACATCCCAATTCCATGTGGAATTCTCATTGTGTACTTGAAACCGTTCCATGAACCATAGCTGGCATCATAAGATTGTCCCATCTGAACCATTTCTGACCAGATGTTTCTCATGAATACCTCATAATTTACAGAGCAATGGCAGCGAGGGCAACCATGGCAATGGCGCCAACACCCTTAAGGCCAGCAGCGCCGTTGACCTCAACAGTGGTAGGGGCGGGGGTAGAGACGGGAGCCTCGCCGGTGGTCTCGGCGGCGCCGGTAGTAGAGACGACGGGAGGAACAGTGGTGGTGCTCTCCTCTCGGCCTCGGAGGTGGTCTCAGCAGCAGCAGAGGTGGTGGCAGCAGCCTCGCTCGTCGTCTCGGGAGCGGCGGAAGTCTCCTCGGCGGTGGTAGCCTCAGCAGCGGTGGTCTCTGCCTTGGAGGACTCGGCGCCGGACTCGGAACCGCCGCCGGGGTTCTTGCAGAGAGCCTCAGTAGCAGGGAGGACCTCGTCTTCAGAAGAGTTAGCAAACGTTCAAGATGGGGGGCATGTATAAGTGAGACATACTGATGGCAACGTCGGAGCCACACTTGTCAATCACGCAAGTGGTAGCCTTGCCACGGACATCGTCAAAGTTCTTGCAGACGCAGACATAGTCGGTAGTCTTGCAGTCCGTCTCGCTCTCAATGGCATCGTCGAGGCAGGGAAGGGCGCACTCGGGGATGTCACTTCGAGTCTGAGCCTGGACGGAGGCGATGAGGGCGAGGACAGCGAGAGAGAACTTCATCTTGACAAGACTTTTGTTGTTGTTGAGTGAGAGCTTGAGGAGCTTGTAAGAGACAACGAATGAAGACTGGTCCAAGTGATAGCGAGTGGATGAGGAGGAAGTAAAAGAGAAGAATGAGATGGATGGACGATGGCCCTTTATGTATGCGAGTCTACAAGCTTCGGCATCACACTGCATTGGTCTTCTCATGCTTGGTTTTGTTAGTTCCCATGTCATAGCCAGGGCGAATACGACCAGCCTTCCCCTTCTCCTCCAGCTTTTTTTTCCCCGCGATGAAGGTGGGTGTGGATGGACCGGGATGCAAGCGACGAGCCGGGAGCAACAAGGTCCAGCAAGACAGGGGGGAGGTGTGTGGCAAAGAAGTCCCTTTCGGAAGGTTTCCATGTATGTAAGTGTGTGTGTGTGTGTGTGGTTAACTATTCCAAGAGGAGACATTGTTGGAGACGGACGACATTTCCTCATTTGAACCACACCACCGAAGAGGGGGGAAAAGACTTTTTGTTCAAATTTCGGGGCCTTGGCCAAGATTGAAAGATGAAGCTTTGGTCGATCCACCCCCGGATTTCGGAGGTGAGTTCTGTATATGTTCATGTGAGCCGAAATTCTGCTCTGGGGAAATGGGGAGTTTCTGGAGATCTTGATATTAGATGCCGAGAAATCCGGGGCCTCAACAAGAGCATCAGCAAGGGGAATTACAACATGTTCAATTCAAATGACAACACAGCCAGTTCGATACCAATAATAATAGTACCTGTACAGAGTAGGTATAACGTAAAAAGGGACATCCAGCTGCTATTGCATTGGGTCACATGCTAAGGCCGATCTTGTCCATCCCAAGAACAGTTCCCTCGGCCGATTCAGACCACCCTAGTACAACTCGAGCGAGAAAGCCGAGAAAATTAAACATTTTCAGCAGCCCCCAAAAAACCGGTTCTTTTTTTTTTCGGGGTAAAATGACTGATTTGACGGAGATGAACGTGGTAATACAGTCACGGGAGGGAGGGCGCCAGAGATGCAGGAACCGGGAAGAGGCGTTGTTGAGCTTTGCTAGAAGCTGTGATATCTATTCTAAGATGTTAATTCACCTGTTAATACTCGATTGGATTCTTAATTCACCGTCAACAAGCCAACTCTCTACCCATGCTATTACCCCCCTACCTTAACTAACCATACACCAACCTCCCATTTCCAACCTCAATCGCCAAGAAGGCAGTACGTCCGGGGAAAGAACTAAAAACATTCCCTCCCCCGCATCCTCAACCCCGCGGGAATAATAACGACCCCTGTAAGTAACAAGGATCTTGACCAACTCGCCTTCCTTGTTGGAAAGACATACCCTTGTTCTTCTGCCGCCACGCCGAGGCTCACATGAAAGATACAGAGGTCAATCCGGGAGAGCCGCGTGCACGGTTGGTGTCCGTAGTTGCCGACTTGGCAAGTGATTTGTGGAGAGGTGGACAGACTTGGTTGCATTGCATTTGGAGAGCTAGGGGGGGTATCAGGTATTGCCATGGACTGCAGTACGATCGTACTACGTAGTATACGCGGGTTAGATTCTTGGAGAGGTTGGTACAGTAACAGAGACAGGTTGTGAGCCGTCATTTACCGGTCTCGTCCGTCGGATGTCGGCGTAGGTATGTGTCGTCTTGTTCCTCTGTCTACAGCTTCAGAACTGGAGTATAATCAACACAATTCAACACTGAGAAAGATGAATCTATTCATGCACAATCATGCATAAAACACCGGCATTTAGCAAATTAAGCTATCTTGTGAAGCATCAGACGATGCTAATGGAGTGAACAACTTTGGAAGTGGGTGTGAAGGCTACGTAGGCAACTTGCGCAAATTTCCAAGGAACCTGGCCCAGTCCAATCTCATCAGACCATCAAGAATAGAAAAGATCCAGTCCAGGACTTTTTGCTCTCTTTGGGCAAGGTACGTCAGGGGTATCCAACGCCGGCACATGTCGGGACACACACACCAAGATCGAACCATTCAAGGCTCAAGCGCTTGGAATCAGCTCTCATGACATCAATTAAGGATCTTTAATGTTACTCTAGAAATCAAAAACTGCAATACGACTTTAGCTACGCCGTTGAAATGCATTCACAAGTATACACCCCTCTAGATCACAAGCAAGTCTCTGGCGTAGGATCTACATGCGCAACCGGAGATTGAGAAAGGTTTAGACTGGTTCCTGCAGGATTCGGTTGCCGAGGTTGTAGTATGTTTGTTTTTGAGCATATGATGATGGTTGTTTCCCCAGGTATCGTTGCTGTGTGAAGCTGGCACACCTTTTTTCTTGGATGACTTCAAACTCAGCCCTTCAAAATCGAGTCCGAAACACGAGAGATTGAAGGAGCTTCAACATTGTCTTCTGTCTTGTGAAGATTTCGAGATAATACCGAACTCTGGAAAGCTCAAGTGTCGATCCAACATGGACTTCGTGCTGGCTTGTGATGCTTGGCCCCGAAACCAGCCGGGTCACCGGAAGAACGAGACTCAGTTACAACAGTTGAGGCTTGGATACTATTTCGGAAGAAATCTTGGCAAATGCTCTGTTACAGAACTGAATACGGAAGAAGCACAATACCTCAAACCGAAAACCACGCGCTTCGAAGTCATCCCCAACATGGCCTGAACCCAAGAAACGCTTACTGAAGCAATCCCCATCACTCAACACTAACTACAAACTACACAATCAACTAATCCCATCCCTTATAATCAGGAAAATACTTTTCATGTATCCTCTCCGCATACTCAAGAAGAGCCGGATACTGCCTCACAACCTTTCCACTCGTCGGTGATCTAAAACATCAATTAGCAAAACTCATCAACATCGACAGCAAGACTCACGCATCACACGTCAAAGCCGAAGCAATAAACGCAAAAAGAGACGCATCAAATTCCGTAGGCTCTTCACCCCCAAGAGCCCAAAATGGCCCATCTCCCGTACTTGTTCTCGCCTCGGATATCAACGCATCGACGCTCTCCCAGACTTCCTCCCTCAGAGTCGCGACCTCTTCATCCGTGAAACGCCCTGTACCTTGCCCCCAGAGCACCTTGGTGATATTCCGATGCACGAGAAAACCAACAAGAACTTGAAGAGGCCAAGGGATGGGAGCCAGAGCGTTTGACCTCATGGTATAGTAGTTATCACACCACCTCTCTCGCGTCCCATAAAACGAAACCTTATCCTCAACAAGAGCTCTAAAAGCAATATCAGTCGCCTTCTCCGCAGGCGAGAGTTTAGCGTTTAGATCCTCGACGGTGCCATCCTCGATGAAGCGCTTGATAATGAAAGTCGAATCGCCTAGTCGCTCCTGTGTGTCGAGCTCAACGTAAGGAATCTTTCCCCGGGGGCCAGTCTTTGGTGAACCTCCGCCGACTTTATATGGGATTCCGCCGAAGCGTAGACGTGTTTCGAGCTTGATGACGAAGGGGGACCATGTAAATGTTCCTGGTTCTCCGAATCCGCGGAAGAGGGTGATTTGGGGGATATTCTTCGATGCCATTTTACGCAGTGAAATAGTTTGTTTGTGATTATTGTTATTAAAATTCATATCAATATTTCCTCTTGATTTTCTCTGATTTATATCATCTTTCACGGTGTTTTCATGGTGATTCGCGCCGTCTCGCGGCTCCGTCGCTGGCCGGACTTTGACTCGGAGTCCGGACCCACATCGGGCGCGAGCCGCGAGCACGGCGACGAAAAGACCGGAACGGTCCTTGGCACGGCCACCTATATATCAGATTGCCCGGCTTGATAAAAATTCATGTCCCTCTTCATACTGAAGCTATAGTCAAGGCTGCACCAAGCATGACTCGGATAGACTTGCCGTCCCAGCGGACAGAATTGCCCAGAATGGAAGTCCGCCGGCCCCACACACCGGCTTCGTCTTGGCAAGCTGCCACGGAGCAGCCTTTTTGCGATGGTGCAAAGCTGAGTTGGAGGAATTACATTAGTTTCATTCGTCCCTAGCTATTCCCTTGTCTTATTGATCATGGGTCAGATATAGCTCCGGAGAGAAACACGTTGTGTAAAACACCTTGTCCCATCATGAGATCCTACCCTGAACAATTCAACATTCAGAAATGAACAGGACTTGATGAATTATTGAGTAAAATCTCGTGAGATGACTAAAACCCTTCGCCTGGACCTTCTCTACTATCCTCTGTCGTCCCTTTTCTCGGCCAAATCCACCCTAGGTCTACCACCACAGCCAATCGTGGCGTCGAGGAGCCCGCTCAATTCGCCCGGAGCTCCAGGGACGGCGAGAAGCCCGTGGGGTCAGTCCCCGCCCCATGACGGAATTACCGCATGGAGGGGGACATTGACGACGATGGCATGAGGGGATGGTGAATGATACAATTACTCAGCTCTGAGACGTCTACTGACAAGTTTTCGAGTATATAGACACGACTGTAGCCCTCTACTCTTGTCTTGAGCATTGCAATCTGTTTCGGGTTAAAAGTAGCAAAAATGAGCGGAAAGACTTACAACGTGGGTATCATTGGATACGGGTAAGTTCACCAGGTCATCTCATGAATGCCAACTGACAATAACAGTGCCTCTGCCAAAACCTTCCACATCCCCTTCCTCACACAGACACCTCAGTTCAAGCTGTACAGCATTGTTCAGCGATCACCCAAGGAGGGTAACTCGGCACCACACGACTACCCCGACATCAAGCACTACACAGACTATAAGCAGCTGCTTGCTGACCCTGCTGTCGACCTGGTTGTCGTCAGCACACCTCCTGGAAACCACTTTGAGCTCACCAAGGCTGCCCTCGAGGCTGGAAAGCATGTCTTGACTGAGAAGCCCTTCGTGCCCACCTCTGCCGAGGCTGATCAGCTCATCGAAATTGCCAAGAAGAATGGCAAGCTTCTTATCGTCTACCAGAACCGACGATGGGACAATGACTTTGTCACCGTCAAGAAGCTCATCTCCGAGGGAACCCTTGGCCGAATTGTTCAGTTCGACACTCACTTTGACCGATACCGTCCTACTCCCTCCAACAACTGGAAGCTCGACCTCACCATCGCCCAAGGCGGCAGTGCCCTCTTCGACCTGGGAACCCATCTCATCGATCAAGCTTACCACCTATTTGGCAAGCCTCAGGCTGTCCACGGCCGTCTCCTCTCCCAGCGCAGCGGCAAGTTCGACTTTGAGAACCCTGACGGTGTCTCTGCCGAACTCACCTACCCCGATGGCCTCCTGGTCAACATCCGCATCAGCGTCATGAGCGTCGAAGCCGACCAGCCCCGATTCTGGGTCCGCGGCACAAAGGGAAGCTTCCGCAAGTTCGGCCTCGACACCCAAGAGGAGCAGCTCCAGTCTGGCAAGAAGGCGACCGACGCCGACTTTGGTAAGGATGACCCCAAGCACCTGAAGCTGGTGTTGGTGGGCGATGATGGTGCTCCCAAGGAGCAACCCGCTCCCATCTTGGAGCCTGTTACGTACAAGGCCTTTTATGCGCAGTTGGCCAAGGCTGTTGAGAGTGGACGGGAGGAGGATGTACCGGTCAAGGCTACTGATGCTAGGGATGTGTTGCAGCTGATTGAAGCTGTTTTCGAGAGTGCCGAGACGGGCAAGGATGTCACTTTTGCTTAGTTTTAGCTGGAGTCTTGATGAAATTGATGAATAAAAATTGAAGTTATACCCAACATTGATGAAATGGCAATTGGTAGCGGATGTTGGAGAGATGATCGGAGACTCGAGTGGAAGGAACAGCCCTCACTTGCTACTTGCCTCACCGAGTAATATCTCTTAACAACGGCAAGTGCCTTATCTAATCCACTCTGCCTAACACCGAAGGCTACCTAGAAGTTGAAGTTAGTCGATAATTCAACATGTGCATTCTTCCATCTCCTCAGTGCTGATGTCGCACTTCGGTCTGGCATCACAAGGCACCACCATTCGACAGCATCCTTATCCTTTGAGGCTCTCATTTTGGAGAGATTCATGTTCCATCTTTTGATTACCAACGTTCGCTTTGACCTCATTCTCGGCCCCGTCGACATCCCTCCCTGATGGCCTTCCTATACAGTGGCCGAAACTCGACCAGAGACTCAAGGCAACATTCGACAGCACCCAGTCCCCTTTCCGAAATACGCAAATCGCTCGACCAGATTCTTTCAGGAGGCAAGGTAACGACCTTTGCCTCGTCCTCTATCGACCGAACCACCCACCGAGACCGGGAATCAGACCAGGAGGTAGACCTAGAAGCTGCGGACCCGAGTATCAGATCGCGAAAAGAGAGACCAAGCTAGAGGCAACGAATACGAGACCTAAAGATACGTTTAAAGCGCGACTTTGATTGGGTTCCCAGGCGGCTAGAGGTGAAACGCATTAAGAAAAAGATTGACAACCCAAAGTCATGTCATCACATCAACTACAATGTTACCAATACATCGTACTTGGTCAGGTGGTGTCTGCGCTTCCTCTTGACGACAGCATGGTGTGTGTTTATCGGATTCCTGCGTGATCGACTGACCATGATCTGTGGACCTTCGATAACGACAATCGAGGAGGCCGCGAAAATGTTCATTACCTCGAAGGATATATTTCGTCCAAACGTCCTTTTCTTCCTTGAGACTGTGGCTATGGCTGGTAGCGCCTTCGCTCTGGGTCAGGGGTTATCGAAGTCGGTCTACTCAACTTCAGGGGAAGAAACGGCTGACCATTACCAGTGCAAGAGCGTCGAGAGAGAGGACGGAGAGAATTTCACATACGGGGACTACAATAGCGAGCATGATGCTAAAGGGTGCCAAACCTGGTGAAATGCGGCGAGAGGATCTACAACTCCACATCTTGTGAGTTCCCTTGCTGTGGTAATGACTGACTGATCTTCTAATGTGCTCCAGCAACTGCCTCGCCTTGATCACCGCCTATCCCGTATGCGTTCTGAACCGAATCCGTGGCAATACCTATGACTTTCGGGTGGTATCGCGGTGCAACCAGGCCGCAAAGAGACTTCAACAGCTGCGCCCAATCGAAAGAGACGACACTGAGAGCGAGAGTATGACCGATGCCTCAGGGGTTACCGTCGAAGAGGGCACAACAAACGAAATGGAACACTTCTTTGAGATGCTATCCCTTGAACTTGAATTGGAGTTTCGAACCTCTTTCTCACGATCCGGGCTGCCTTCGCTGGCCCATCAACGAGTCATGTACAATATCCGTAACCACCTAGATGACCTCACCGATTTCTACCACCTTGGCGAGATTCGACCGGCACTTATCCGTAAGTTTCTTTATGCTGGGCATCATCAACTCTTTAACAAGAACAGGTGAAAACATTGACATGATGGCCGCGGCCGGGAGGGACTGCGGTATCCCCGCATTCAGGGACAATTTGAATCCCATTGCCTTTCTCCGGATCGTGGACACCGCGACGCGTATCGTCTGCCTCAGCATTCCCGTTCAGACATGCACCACGTTGGCCTGGTCCATGATGACTAGAGTGGCCTTTGAGATCGGGGGCATCTCAATCATTACCGCCACGGCTCTGACGATCCTCGACGAGATGTGGAGCCTATGGGATCCATACGCAAAAGGCATCAATGCGTACGCATGGACACTTGGAATCGCAAGGGAGATTGACTCGATGCTCAACGATGTCTACGACAGTGACTGGGATAAGGATAAGGGGTTACCTTTGAGGAAACATGGGTACAATGTTTCGGAGATGCGGACTCACAGCCCTCGGTCTCCAAGAGTATGTGAAGAGCTTCCCCTAGTACACGGAACGTATTGTTACCAAGACATATGAGGCCACCAGGGAGTCAGGTTGACGGTGTTTGTGAAGGGTTTCCATGTAGGGGTAGAGCAGAGAACAAAAGCATGGCCTATAACGAATACTAAAAGTAAATAGTGATAGAAATCATTAAATACATCCAAAAGAGTACAATGACAGAAATCATTAGATTCACTGCTACTAACTAGCTAAGGTATCCTAGATAAACAATGCCCATCCAACCCCCGTTGACCGGATATATATATATGAGAAAAATGCGAGCCCGTGATCCAAGCTCATCTATCAACCCTTTGTATCCTCTCGATGCATTCCTCAAGGTGGTTGAAAAAAAAAACAAGACTCCGACTTTTTCGTGTGTTTTCTTATATGCAATAATTCAAATGTACAAGAAATGTGTTGTTCTTTAAATGGCGAGTACAAGACCGGCAAATGCAGCGGCGAATGCAGCAACTGCACTGCTACCCATGACTCTCACGCCGAAACTCTCAACGTTGATACGCTCGCTGATGAACGAGGGCCAGTAATCGGCAGCAGGTGACTCGTCGAGGGTTCCGTTCCAGCAGTAGTTCTGGAAGCACTCTCTGCACTTATCGGGCAGGGTCGTGTTTGTGCGGTCGAAGCTACGGGCGAGCATGGCACAGCCCACGCAGACGGGCCAGTCTGGATCGCGAGTCGCGTTGAGCATTGTCGCCGCTGCGTAGCCGTTTTCGATTATGGCGGAGAGCTCGGATGTGTTGACGGTTGTTTGGAAGGTGGAGATGTTGGAAGCGTAGACGTAGGGGTAGTTGGGGATGTAGACGATCAGAGGTGAGGGTTCAGACGTGTTGGAGGCGTTGCAGCCGAAGAATGTAGGTCGCGTGTTGAGACCTAGGTTGAGGAAGGTGTCGCGGCCGGGGACTACGGGGAACGCTGATCCCTTGGAGATATCCTCGAGAGAACGTTCGTATGTCTTGATGGGCGATGCGCCGTCGGGCCAGCCTGATTCGGTGTCTGCGGATGAATCGAACGAGAAGACGACGTCGACCTCACGCTCGATACGGATGTGTGGGTAGTAAGGGACGTTTTGAAGATCTTCTCCTCCGTCGACAAGAGTCAAACGGTCCGAGTCGACGCTGAGGTTCTCGAGCTTGTTCCAGCCTTTGAAAGGGTTAGGCGTCCAGTCTGCAATGTCATTGTTGTCGTCGCCGATGGATTCGAGGAGGGCAGAAACGGCATCGATAGCCACGTCGGGTACGTCATCGGGAACGTAAGGGCTGTCGGTCTCGTTGAGGTAAATAACGATGGCGTTGAAAAGACTGCTAGATGTTCCCATGACGAAACCAGCATTGTCGAAACCACGAATACACGCCTTATCCTTTGGCAGCTTGCCGCCGCTAAACTCGGAACCGACGTACTTGAGCGGTGCGAAACCGTTGAGCGTCGGGTCAAAGGAGCCGAGCTCCCAGGGTGTAAACTCGAAAACGGTCGAGTTGAGAGAGACGATGGTCTCGTCTGGGTCGCGGCCGTCGGCGATTAGGATGGGCATGGGCGCCTTGCCCTCGGAAAAGAGCGTGTCGTCGGCGAGGGAGGACCAGGTGTATCCAGGACCTCCATTGGTGGCGTTGATGAGCTGGTACGAAAGCATACGACCCCAGTAATCCGTCATGGAGCGTTCATATCCAGCATCCTTCTTATCCGAGACCTCGTCGAGGATATTGTTGTAGTACTGCAGCAGAGCATAGTTGCTAGGTCCCTCAAGAATGGAATTCTCCAGCTGCCAGATACCAGGGTAGTTGACGCTCTCCTGCACAGAAGTAAAGTTGTTCATCATCAAGCTACCAACCAACCATCCACCACCGGACAAACCAGAGAGATACGTCGCGCTCTGGAGGAGACCACCGAGGTTACCGTCCTTGTCGCTGCCGTCGGATCGATCATCCCACGCAGCCAGGGCGCCGGCGCCGCACAGCATGGCACGGTAACCACCACCCGAAACAGCAATGCCGATATTAGGCAGGGCGGTAGAGTTGTTCTCGACATCCTTGAGGTACTCGTCGCTGTCGAAGCCAGGAATGGATATACGCTTCAGGAGGGTTCGGATGTACGGGATTGTCTCGTTGCGTCGCTTGGGTAGCCACTCGCGCTCCTGATCAGAGATGCGGGAGCCATTTCGGATGGTCGGTCGTTCGCTGGGACAGGTGACTTCGGTAGGGACGTAGCCATTGGGGGCTTGAGGGGATCCTCTCCTCGAGAGGGAGACGGGCTGTGAGAGGAGGTCCGAGTTGGAGATGGCGACGACCGAGTCTTCTGCTGTAGTTTATGTTAGGAATGGAGTTTTGGGAAGTGCATGCGCTATGGGTATAGCTTCTTGGTAGCAGAGCGCATTGCGACAAGACTTACGCGCAGGTATCGC
The DNA here is from genome assembly GCA_003946985.1 of Fusarium duplospermum. NCBI lineage: Eukaryota > Fungi > Ascomycota > Sordariomycetes > Hypocreales > Nectriaceae > Fusarium > Fusarium duplospermum. The sequence goes on along the minus strand of NKCI01000001.1, from coordinate 514,366 downwards.
TGCGACAGGAGTCAAGGCTGTGGCAGCAGCCAACAATAGCGTGAGGCTATTGGAAAGGGAGGCCATGCTATTTGTTGGCCCACCAGGGAATAAGAAGTGCAATAAGAAATAGAAGATAAAAAATTTAAAAGTGCTCGCAAAAAAATGCTTAAACAAGAATAATAAAAAAAAAGAGGCGAGCGTCCTCTCTCTTTCTCTTCTTAGTCGATAATTGCTTCGTATTCTTATGCGACGCGCGGATGGATCCCACTTCAAGGCAAGGGTAGAAGAAAATAAGGGGATCGAATAATGTGGAGAAGAGGGAGAGAGAAGAGAAAATAAAAAAGAACCCAAGACTCTAAAAATGACAGCTTCAAAAAGTACAATAATAAAGGAAGGGAAAAGAAGCTGGGTTATTCCAAAGAGGGAGAGAGGGAAAAGAGTTGAAGGAGGGAGGTTTCGTTGGAGACACTGATGGATGATCCAGGTCGAGTTTAATTAGTATCGCCCTTTAATTTTTTTTTTTGCGCGGGGACAAAGCTCTTCACAATAGATCTTGAAGACGACAAGAGTAAAAGGAAAAAAATGTCAATTCCACACGGCCCTTCTTGAATTATTTCTCTTCCTACAAAATACCGACTAAAGTCCCGTTTCCTGTCCCTCTTGCGCCTCTGCCAAGGTAAGCCCAGCCCTGCCCAGCCCCCGTCATCAATTTCGAAGCGGGCACCTATGATTCTTCTACTACGAGTTGCATCTGGTATCAGCAGAGGTAACTTGAGATACGTACAGTTTGAAGCATCTCATTCGGGTACGACCTGTTTGTGTATACACTGCACAACATGAATCCCCTCAACAAGTACAATTCCCATCAACATATTGTTGCTCAAACATCTAACGACTCCTCTACGAAACCCGGCTGGCCCGAAACAACGCCAAGTCCTTGGTGGTGAGAAGTGAGCTTACGGTCCATCCCACCCACCTTATGGATTGCATTGCATCTTACGGCGGGGCTTAGCGTGGTATTCCCTCCCCCTGGCGCGCGGCCACTAATGGACTTGAAGAGGGACCGGAATTTGGGATTGGATCCATGCTCCGGGATGTGCATTGATTCCATTTATTGTTGCCCACGTGCAGCTCACATCATATCTTAACTTGAGCTGTTCGTTCATGTCTGTTTATCTGAGTGAGATCTTTGCCTGCTCGAATACGATTATTTATTCGCATCAGCCCCAAAAAACCGAGATTAAAAAGGAACACACCTCAAACCCAGCCAAGCAACTCTTGAACAAACCACCTCATGCCTGCGTCAACCCTCGTCCCTTCAGCCTTGGCGATGGAGCCTGCCAAGACGGATTGGCGGCTACTTCGTACTCTCTGTAAGACTCGTCTAGATAGCTAATTAGCTTGCTCGCACTCAAGAGAGAGAGAGAAGCACCGCCATCTCTGTGTCAGCCCGCAGCTCGCATTCTTCGGGCACCCGAGCAACTAGTTGCTGTCACAACCTATTTTTGAGACAGGTACTGGAATCACTCGGCCGATCGGATGGGGCTGTGAATGGTCTTTTCGTATTCTCTTTCGAAGCTATCCGCGTATCAGAGTTTGTATTCAAGCACATGCGTCAACAGGCCACGACATTATCTCTCCACTTGAGTCAGCGGGAGGCTCGGCATACATAACGACACCGCTTATTTCATCTTCTTGTGTTCGCCGAATGTGCCTATTGCCAAGTCTTTTTTCTCAGGCCAAGTCTCTTTTCAGGTGTTTCCAAGCGACATTATCATCCATTCGATGCGTTCTTCATCTTGTGCCACGAATTGGCCAAAAAGGGGGTATCAAACAAAAAAGAGGTAGTCTACACATACGAGTATACGTATAACTGCCGCATCAATCGGCTTCTCACCATTAACCATCAAACTCATCCCCAGCTGGCTCCCTCCCAAAGGGATGGTTAAACTTGAGCAGACCCGTCAGTCCGCCCACCCAAGGATCATCGTCCTCGGTGCGGATCACGCAAGGAACACCCCCGTGCCACTCCTCCCCGGGTCCCGCGCGCCCCACGAACTCTCCCTCGACCCGGATCTCGGTCCCGGGGGAGACTCCCACGCACCGCTTCCCGTCGATGCTGAGGTCGAGCTCGCGACCGCGGTTCTTCGGGCTCATCCTCAGGTTTACTTTCGTGTCGAGCGGTAGCACCAGGGACCGGAAGCTTAGGCTACACGGGCTGATGGGCGTGATGAGGAGGGATTTGACTAGGGGGTGCACAATGGGACCACCGGCGCTGAGGCTGTATGCTGTTGAACCTGTCGGTGTGCTGATTAGAATTCCATCGGCTGTCGTCTCAGTGAGAAAGTGCCCATTCTGGTAAATGTCAATGACAGCCAGATGAGGATGAGATCCTCGATGCACTGAAATCTCGTTGATAGCCCTCAGAGACGGTGAAGGCTCTTTGGACCCAGCAATCGGCTTCGCCCCTGATTCGGCGTCACTCGACAAGGTATCCGATAACCAGTGATTGATGTTGTTGCCAGATGGATCGTAGACATCAGCCTTGATGCGGTGTCGAAGCAGCACCTTGGATGCCCTCTGAGAACCCAAGCTTTTGCCCTTGTGCCTCTCCCATCCAGCGTATGACCCCGTGCTCGTCTTATCCCAAGCCCCTCGAGGATAAGCGGCGTCCCTCATAGCGACGTCACTGCCACTCATGTACATCTCCCTCCACGCCTTTTTGTGCTCGCCAAAATCCCACTCGCCCAGAAAACCCAGTGTACCCATACTAAACGACAAGATCGGGGGTACCGACCCGTGCAACTTATACAGGCTTGCAGCTCGAAGGACAGTGCCGTCGCCGCCAAAGGTCGCAATGACGTCAATCTTGTCGGCCATGTTGGAGCGGCTATCCGAAGAGTATATTGGGAAGCGGAGGCGTTCTTTTAATGACTCGGCGATGCGCGGTTCAAAGACGAGGTTGACTTCGGGGTATTCATTGTGGATGTACTTGGAGAACTTGACGACAGCTTCGACGACGGGGGCCGAGTAGAGCTTGTGGATGAGGAGGAGATTCTGCGGGGGCTTTGGCCAGTTTAATGATAGTAGTGACGAGCCGGGCTTTGTGCCCCGCAAGTATCGAGGACTGATTCGTTGTGGAAGCTCTGCGAGGCTGCGAATCTCTGGTGTTTGAAGGGAGGACGTGGTGGACAAAGAGCGGCACGAGGGGAGCCGAGTTAATGGTCGAACAGGTAGAGCAATAACTGCTCGTGAGTACAGAGCAGGCTCAAGAGCCGCCAAGCCCCTGATAAGGGTCCTATTAAACATGTTGTAACTCGAGAAGCATGACCGATGTCGAGAAAAAGATAAGGGTCCTTTTTCAAGACGGAATAAATTTGTGGAGGAATGACGCCGAAGACGGGCAAAAGCAGCTGAGTCTAGCTCGAACGACTGCGGCTTTGCAACGGCTTTACACATGAGGGCAGAAAATGAGGAAGCTCATGGTGGGCTGTTTTTTCACCGCCTGCCTGTTTAGGTGGGGGAGCTCAGTGTGGGGAAAGCTTGCACATGGAGATCTGCATAAGCTTTGACAGAGAAAGAGAAATGTCCATGTCGACAAACGAATGTTGCGTTAAAGTTTTTGCCTTTTCAACAAGCATGGATCACCTGAATACTTCACCTGATCTTTATGAGCCCATCTGGTAAGGCCTCTGCCTTCAGGGTAGCTCTGACAGCTCCAGATCTGGCATGTCGGCACCGAGGCACATGATATCCGAGTCCTCTGATTGGCCCATCGGCGTCGGCACTCCCCAACCACCGGACCTCCGTCTCAGGCGTCATACCCTCCCGCCTCCGAGGCATCCGCTAGGCGGGCTGATGTCACTCGCACAGCTAGAAACGCCGGCATCATGTGCGCAATGTCTCGCAGCCTCGTCCCTCTTCTTCATCTCCAGCTTCATCTTTGACTTGCCTAGAGACCCCGCTCTCTCTTTCACTTTGACTTGATAAAGCTGCCACGAGGCTGGACTCTGGTGGCGGCCTCTTTTTACCTCGTGTGCGTGCCACGCGACCCCTCGTCTTGTTCTGTTTGGCTGCAGCTCAAGGCAGCCAGGCAAGGCAACTCTCTTTGTTGAGCTGGACGTTATATTAGCTTGAGACCGCCATTTCGTTCGCTTCAACAGCGTCCTACTTGTCTTTATCAATACCCAGCAACATTGAGCAACATACACGACACGCTCGATCATCTTTCTCCATCATGGCCGATCTCAAGAACGCCGACCCCTCCGAGGTCAATCTCCCCGGTCCGGACCTCACTGCGGGGCTGACCGAGAAGCCCAATGCTGCGCCAAAGGTTGCTCATCCTTCGGGGAGGGAAGGATATGGAACCCTGATGCAGATCCTCCGCGGCGCCCTGTTCAGCTTCTACTTTATGACATGCTGCATTATGTAGGCTATAGCCTCTACCCATCTTGTAGTTCTATCTAACCGTCACAGCATCCACATTACCCAGCTCATCGGGGCGCCGCTGTACTTCTTCAACCGCGACTGGTACTACGCATACATGGCCATGACGAAGCGGTCCTTTTGTCTTACCACAACCGTCATGACCCAGATCTGGGGTCCTACAACGATACGAATCAGTGGTGACGAGTCGGTTGCGGGCCAGATCAAGCTCCGACCCGACGGGGGAGTGCAGTTTGAGTTTCCCGAGCGTCTGGTTCTGATTGCCAACCACCAGGTAGGGATCTAGGGTTATGTGGAAGGTCTGTCAACTAACTGGGTGTAGATCTACACTGACTGGTTGTACCTTTGGTGGGTGGGATATGCCAACTCTCCTGGAATGCATGGTCACATCTACATCATCCTCAAGGAATCTCTCAAGATGATTCCTCTCATTGGTTGGGGAATGCTCTTTTACGGATTCATCTTCATGTCGAGAAAGATGGCAACTGACCAACCCCGACTGGCCTATCGTTTGAACAAGCTGAAGCAGCGCAAGGTGGACCCGAATGGAAAGTCTTATATGGATCCAATGTGGTTGCTGTTGTTTCCTGAAGGCACAAACCTGTCAAGGAATGGAAGAAGAAAGTCAGCTGGTTGGGCTGCCAAGAATGACCTCAAGGATCCTGATCATGTTATGCTCCCGCGGAGTACGGGCATGTTTTTCTGTCTGAACGAACTCAAGGGTACGATGGACTACGTCTATGACTGCACAGTCGCGTATGAGGGAATCCCGTAAGTTCTGCAAGCCTTGTCACACACGTTAGCCTCGACTGACTGACGACTATAGCCGAGATGGATATGGTGAAGAGTTGTTTGGTCTTTCCAGCACTTACTTCCAGGGTCGTCCCCCAAAGTCGGTCAACTTTCACTGGCGTCGTTTCCGCATGGCCGACATTCCCCTGGATGATCAGAAGGAGTTTGACCTTTGGCTCCGAGAGCAGTGGTATCAGAAGGATGCCCTGATGGAACAGTATATGACGACCGGTCGGTTCCCCCGCATGGCTGGAAGCAAGGTGGACTATATCGAGACGGAGATCAAGACGCGACACCCGTGGGAGATTCTTCAGATCTTTACCGTCGTGGGCACGGCTGGGTTGATCTGGCACAACATCAAGAAGACTTTTGTGACGGCGACGTCGATGTTTCGGTGATGAGGGTAGAAGAGTGTCAGCGTATTCGCGAGCGAGTGGGTTGATGCCACTTTTTCAGGGGTTGTCTTTGCTTTTGCATCGCGTTTGGGGATATGTCGACTTGGGGATACATGGTAAGAGGGGGACAACGGGACACACTTGACGATTCGCATGATTCTTGGGAAGACATCTTGGACTTTCGGTTCTGGTTCTGGTTTGTTTCTTGCATTGAAGGAGATACCGAGGCGTACACAGCGTTGGCACCGGGCATGGAGGAAAGGTGGGAGAGAGTATCGGATTCGGTCAGTGTCCGAAGACAAAGGACAACTCATGACCCATAGACAGAGTAAGGAGGGCGGAACCTCCCGAAAGACTCACACACTCTCAGTTCTGTTTGAAATGGGCAAATTTCCACTTCTCATGACCCCCAGACAAGGCCAAGAATCACAGGCCACAAGACTGACAGGCGGATTCAAATGCAACTTGACGGGGTAGACTATGACGCGCCAGGAAACCAGCTCCGAAGGTGATGCATCAATGTATGCATCAACATCTGGAGCCGAGTAGAACGTTGAGCGGTCTCGTCTGGGTGAAAAAACAACCATATCCACTAGCGTCGTCGCCGATCCTGGGGGTGGGACACACACCGGGGGGGCGGGTGCCTAGACCAAGATGCCAATCTGCCAGTTCAAGGTGGATGATATGTCTGTTTCTGTACAGAGCCTCGGCATCCAGCTTGCTTCTACGAGCCTTTATTGGTCGAGATGGCTTTTGCTGTTCGGGAGATGCTGCGGGGGAAGAAAGTGTGTGTCTGTGCGGGAAGGGGGGGTAGGGGGGGAACATGACTTTCGGTGATGTGTTTGATTTTGGGTTCTGATGGTGGTGTAGTGGCGGCTTTGCCAATGATATTTGGCTTTTTGGATTGGATAATTGGTTCCTGCTGTGTCCTTCTTTGCTAGTAGAGGTTCATCATCCATTCCTGCTGTGTTCTCTATAATTTAACGAAAAATGGCCCAATATGAAGAGACACAACAGCTTGGCCTTTTATGCGGCGTCTTCCATGCAATAAAGGGCCTCGACGCTCGCTTCGGACTACAGGCTGCGTAACCCGGGCGCTTGGGTATAGTTTCACGATTTGCCTGGGCTCCAAGGAGCGTAAAAGCATGGGTCAGGGCATCCCCTCCACAGCCAAGAAATCAATACGCAAGCCACGCTGAACAAGGAACATGGGGGTTGTTGGCTCTCCTGTCAAGCGAAAAGGTGTACTGTAATAAACCTGGGGTCGGGTGATGGAGAGCAGAACAAACAACAAGATTTCCAACACCCCTCCATCGCGTCTCGCTCCTAATCGGGCAGTACTCCGGCCTTTGCCAAGCGGAGCTCTGCCCTCTCCCATCTTTACCCCGCAAAGTCGGACGACGAGACAACCCCGGATCGTCGAGTGGAGAATTTGAGTAGGAGTCCGTCCACTGCGGTAGATCTTGCGGGGGGAAAGAAGAGTCAAGGTCTGGGGGTATGGGGAGACAATGAGATATCCGAGGCATCTTGAGTCCTTGTTGAGTTGGTGATTGGATGTCGGTTAACTCGTAGGGCCATTATCCCGGAGAGGATATAAGGAGGAAGGAAGGGACGATCAAACTGAGGGAGTGTTCATCAGAGAAGTGGTCCCAACTTCCTGGTACGACACTCTTCACCTTCTTCTCTTCTCCTCTAAAAGAGGGCCCTCTTGTGTAACTTGGGGCTTTTTGTACCGCCGATCACCAACCAACCCCCCCTTGCATCCTCCTTTTACCTGTCCTACCAATCTCCCAAAGAGAGTTATAACACTCTCTCTTCCTCCTCCTTCCTCATCTTCTCTCTTCTTCTTTGAGACTCTACACTTCCTCGCAAATCATGGAAAAGACACACGACCAAGTCGCCCTCGAGGCGCAGACAGAGTACAAACATCTCGACCAGGCTCCTAGCAAGATTAGCTCTGAGCAGGATCAGGATCATGGCTTTACTCCTGAGGAGCAGAGGAGCATCATACGGCGTATTGATCGTCGTCTTGTTGTTACTGTTGGAGCCATGTATTGTGTTTCTCTCATGGATCGAACTAACATGAGTGCTGCGAACATTGCTGGTATGAGTGTTGAGTTGAACCTCATTGGCTTTCGATACGTAAGTATACCCTTCAATTTGAGAAAGGATTCAGTGTTAACAGAGGGGTAGAACATTTGCAACCTCGTCTTCTTCATCCCATACATCATCTTCCAACCTCCCTCCACGATCCTCATCCGTAAAGTCGGCCCGCGTATTCACCTTGCTCTCATCACAATGTGTTGGGGAGCTGTAATGATCGGAATGGGTTTCGTCAAGAAGTTTCCTCAACTTGCTGCTCTCAGAGCTGTTCTCGGTTTCTTCGAGGCTGGTTTCTTCCCTAGCTGTGTTTATCTCCTGAGCACATGGTACACCCGATGTAAGTGATGCCCCTGAAAACATCAAGTTGGTAACTAATGTGGTTTGTAGATGAGGTTGGTAAGCGATACTCCGTCTTTTACCTCCTTGGTTGTGTTGCTTCCGCCTTTTCCGGTATCCTCGCCTATGGTGTAAGTCCTCATCTCCCCCTTTACCGCTCTCACTCACATATCTAGCTCATGCAACTCAACGGCCGTGAGGGTCTTACCGGCTGGCGCTGGATCTTCATCATCGAAGGAGTCCTCACAGTCGCCCTTGGTATCGCAGGCTACTGGCTCCTCGTCGATTTCCCCGACTCGAAGCGAAAGTCGTGGTCCTTCCTCGGTCAGCGCGAGAGAGACTGGGTTGTCAGCCGTATCCATCGTGACCGCGGCGACACTGAAGTTCCCCCTTTCGAGCTGGGCAAGTTCCTCGGCGGTGGCAAGGACTGGAAGGTTTGGGCTTATGCTCTCATCTTTTTTGACACCACCACCATCAGCTATGCTCTCGCTTATACGCTTCCCATCATTCTCGTCGGAAACATGGGTTTCAGCGTCGGTGAGGCTCAGTGTCTCGTAGCTCCCCCCTACGCCTTCGCCGGTATCGTCATGTTCGCAACCGCCTGGGTAGGAGATAAGTACCACATCCGCGGTCCCATCATCATCTTCAACATGCTCCTCTGCCTCATCGGTCTTCCAATCATGGGCTGGGCTTCCAACGCCAACGTCCGCTACTTTGGCGTCTTCCTCGTCACAGCCGGTGCAAACAGCAACATCCCCGCCGCCATGGCTTTCCAGGCCAACAACATCCGCGGACAGTGGAAGCGTGCTCTCTGCAGCGCTACCCTCGTGGGATTCGGTGGTGTGGGCGGTATCGCGGGTAGTCTCGTGTTCCGTGAGCAGGACAAATTGACGGGGTACAAGCCTGGCATGTGGGCTTGCATCGCGTGTTCTCTGCTTTCCATCATTCTGGTGCTTCTGTGTGATTTCGAGTTCAAGAGGTCCAACACCAAGGCGGAGAGGGGTGAGAAGGTCCTCGAGGCTTATGATGTGAGTAACACCTCTAATACGCACTATAAACGGTCACTAACTTTTCTAGGATGGCGCTTCGCCTGATTTCCGGTATACCTACTAAGTCATGATTGTACGAGCAGGTGATGAGAGTATGGGACCATCTGTCGATGTATCAGGTCCAAAGGATGGGGTGACTTGGGAGGAATAGCCTCAAGTAATGCAGCAAATACAAATCTCGGTGCAATGTCGTCACAGCGCTCCGTTACGTCAAGAGATGATGCAAGCTTCCCCAGTCCCTCGAGTCATATCCTCGATAGCGTTACTCCTCGACAAGGTCGTGCTCTTTGTCCATCCATGGCACATTGTGCGATCTCTCTTATGCTCAGACGATGTTGATCCCCTTTATTCCACTTGCCCATCTGCTGAACAAAGAAGACCCTTTTCCCACAAAGAACCCTTTTTTTCTCTCTTTTCTTCGCACAAATACTCAAAAACGTCGTTGTAGCCCAACATGTTAACATTTTCCTGATAAAACACACTGTTCGAGAAGCATGGGCCATCCTGAATACGCCGTCCCAGTCTATCTGGGTGTTCTCATATTTCTACTACTATTTTGGCTCACTGTGCCTGTTCTATTTTTGACCCTCCTGTGGCTCAAGTGTCGTGTTTCGATGAGGGAGTCTGAGTGGTTAGAGGAAGAAGCTCTGTTGCCTGAAGAGGATGAGGTGCAGAGGGAATATCACACCTTTGCCCAGGGTTGGAAGGATGCTGGGTGAAGGTTGTGATGGTGACTATCGTCTTCCGTGAGTGACCTTGTTTCTTTCATCTGTTTAGCATACTAACCGGTGGGAGTTTAACGCTGTCAGGAAGAGTCTCGATTCCTTTCGAACTGGAAGACTCTCATACTTTCTTGGGGTAATAATTGTAAGATCAAATACAGAGTACGTATACTTCGTCTATTTACATCGTCAACAGGACCATGACCACACCAGCGGCAGCAGCAAACAGCGAAACCTTGGCACTGCTGGCCGCGTTCTCTCCGCTACCTCCAGAGCTTCCCGTGCCCGACTTGGCCTCCTCCTGCTCTTCCTCTTCCTCAGCTGCGCCAGTCTCGTTCGTCGTCACCACACGCTCCTCGAGCTTAGGGTCCAGAGGATTATAAGCGGTGAGGTACTGGATGAGCACCTCATCCTGGCTATCCAGAGTGGCGAGGTTCTTGTTGGGTGTCGCGATAAAGTTGTCACCACCTCCAGCCAGGAAATCAAGGGTAACGACGCGGTAGTTGGTCTTGCTCTCGAAAGCCTTGCCGTCGAGTGTGAGGCTGATGAGCTTGGAGCCGTTGTTGTTCTCGGGGTTATACTCGATCTTGAGACCCTTGGAAACCTGGAACCACGAGGTGATGGGCTTCTTGTTCTTCTGGTTGACGCGTGTCACGGCACCCTCGAATAGCTCCTCCAGCTCGGCTCCGGTGAAAGTGAGCTCGACGATGGCATTGCCAAAGGGGAAAGAGGTGAGGACCTCACCGCGGGTGATGTCGCCCTTGTCGATAGTGGCACGAACACCGCCGGCGTTGACAAAGGCAAAGGCGGGCTTGTCGTCCTCACTGCGGCTCTGGTTGAGACGGTACTCGAGCATAGCATCGGCCATGACCTGACCAAGGAGACAGTCTCCCTTCTGACACTGGGTCTGGTCGAGCTCAGCCTTGGTGTTGCCGACCTTTTCAGCGGCAAACTCCTCAAAGGGTCCTCGCCAGGCCTTGACCTTCTTCTGCAGGTCCTCGTCCACGTCGGTCTTGTTATCCATGTGGATAGGGCCTCCGTGGTAAGCGAGGGCCTTGCCGTCCTTGTCAAAGGTCAGATCGATGTAGCCGAGATACTCGCCCCATCGGTAAGCCGTCACGATAAAGACCTCGTCGCCGTTGATGTTGTCAACAATGGTAGGATACTTGCCCTCGGCGTTCTTCATCTCTCCAAGGGGAGTGTGGCTGTGACCGCCAATGATGAGCGAGATGCCCTCAGTCTTGGCTGCGAGCTCCTTGTCGATATCGTAGCCAATGTGGGTGAGGGCGACGATGCGCTTGATATCGGTCTTGTTGCGAATCTCCCAGACGGACTTTTGGACCTCCTCGATAGGGTCGAGGAAGGTGGTCTTGTTGCCAACGCTCGAGATACCGGGCGTGGTGTCAGTAGTAACACCAATGACAGCCAGGTCATGCTCCTCAAAGATGTGGTAGTTCTTGATAGTCTTGTTCAAGTTCTCGTACTCGCTCTTGACATTGCAAGAAACGACTGGGAAAGTCAAATTCTTGAGGAATTCTCCAAGCTCTTCGTCACCACCGTCCCACTCGTGGTTGCCGAGAGTCATGGCATCAAACTCGAGGTCGTTGAGGGTCTCGGCGATCTTCTCGGGTCCGTAGAAGGAGTAGAAGAGAGTACCCTGGAACTCGTCGCCGGCGTTGAGCCAGAGGTTGTCCGGGTACTCCTTTCGAAGGCCATCGACGGTGTGCTTGATACGAGCGTAGCCGCCATAGCAGCCTTTCTTGGGGTCGGTGCAGTCGGTGCCCGAAGAGGAGAACTCGTCGAGATGGGCGTGGATATCATTGACATGGAAGAAGGCTGGTTCGTTAGCTGGGTAGCTGTCAAAGTGTCAATTGATACGTACACATGTTGTAGTTGCCATCGTCATCGACAAAGCGCTTGACCAAACGCTTGCTATAGAGGACATCCTCAGCCAAAGCCGAGCCCGCCAAAGCGAGGGCACCAAGAGCGAGAACCTTCATGATTGCGACGGTTGATGAGTGAGAATGGGAAAATCAGAGGGGATCATCGCCGGCTTTAACTGAACCGATGGGACCCTGGCAGTGACCCGACGATCTTTCTCTCTCACCGAGACACCCACGACAGGGTACACAAGAGATGCATCGCCAAGACACACGTGGGGATGTTGACTGGCTCGACGCGATAGCGCAGGGATAGGAAGGAGCGGATATCTATACAAAAGAGGAAGGTTTTAGAAGCTCAATTGGAGAATCGATTCACTACTAGCAGAGAATTCAGCCATTTCTTTGAATCATGGAACTCAAAATGTGGCTGGAAAATGAAGCTTAAACTGCATATCACGCCCAAAATCACAACAAGCAATAACCCCGAACATTGACTGATAACCATCACCATTAACCTTGTTTTTAAGCACGTGGAGTTTATAACCGGGCCAAGATGAACTTTTGTAGTTCAAACGGACATTTCTCCATTTTCTCATTCCCATCACCGACGCGAGCTTATCATGATGCGCCAATCTCGATAGCGATAGCGGCAACGTGAGCATTTGCAGATGCCTGTTTCGGCAAGCTTCAGATAATCCTAGAATCCTGCAAAACATTTGAGACAGGGGTGGGCGCGTTTCAGATAGGGTGAATTTACTGGTTAATTGAATTTGGGGAGAGAGATTGGTGGTTATTGAAGTAAGCAGTGTGTGGGTGTTTTTGGCCACCCTGTAGCAGACGGAGTGGCCGAGATTTGAGGTCTTACTTGCAATTTATGGACACAGATTAATTTCCGAGAGTGTCTCATCATAATACAAATGGCCTCTTTTTCTCTCCTAGTAGACTAGATAATTCAAACACAACATATCGGCGACTTGCTCCAACCAGAGGTGGTTTGTTATTTAGGCCTGAAGGTGTGCTGATACGCCAAAGCTGCAGAGATCCTACAGAAGCACCACTCGAACTTTAAAATCCCTACCTAAACTACAGTCTAAGGATAAGGAAAATTATCAAAGAAGTATTAAATCTGTAGAGGATTATTTACCTCCCATTTTGAAGATTTTTACATACTTTTCATCATAGTTATGATGAGCTGTCCATGACAAGATACCTTATCTCGACGTTGACTCTCATGGATTGGCAGGATTGGGTCGAGACTTGCAATGCATGATTTGACTTTGACACGGCCAGAGTAGGCATCATAATAGAGTCAGTGACATTCATCGCGCATATCCCCAACATTCATGCATGCATGCATCTCCGTGGGTGTCGCAGCTGTCACCATCCTTACGGCAGCCACACTTATGCACGACCATCTTATCAATCAGAGTATAGACGTGGAAACTTGAGCATGTGATATATTACCACAAATCAACTTTTGTCTATTCGTTCATTCGTTATTCGTAACCCTGTACCTGATCCGCTGTGGATAGCATCAGTGATCAGCCGTGGAACCACATTCGACACTGGCTTATATCCGTCCCTAGCCCCATATTCATCGTTGACGGCTGTCGATAAGTTAGACCAAGCTCATCGATGTTGCCTTTTTTTGCAGTACGGTTGACGTACATGATTCTCAGTCGCCGAATTTGTTCGAGTTCTCCAGGCTTGATCCTCACAGGATTGGGATTCTTCTCAACACCGACTTTAATTCTTCGCAGACGCTGTTTCGCGTGTGCTGTTCTTGGCCTTTTCATAGCAATCGTGACACTCCAGAGGGAAAAGGATGACCTCGCGAGGGGTTCTCTTCTTGCAGAGGCGGCTGTTGTTTCCATACGGGCAAAGCACAGGAGAGCCTCTCTTGGTGTATTCCCAACTGCAATCCTCGTGATGACAGCTGTGGAGTTCAAGTGTTTCGGTGCACATCTTGGCTGTTGTGAAGATGGTTGTTCCAAGGCGGTGGATGTGTTGTTCAGTGAGATAAATGCTGGATGCGCTTCACAAATCAGAAAGAGAAGAGATTTTATGCTGTTGTTGTGGAAAGAATTTGCTGTCGTGTGCACTCTACTGTCAACAAATATTTATCCATCTTGACTCATAAAGCAAACGTTAATTTCTATTGTGTTGCTCATTTTGTTGATTATGCGCGTTTGAAGTTATTCAGACCGTTGAGCAGACGGTAAAATAAAGAGGGGTCTGTTCACCCGCAAAGACGGTAGATAAGCGGCGTTTAATTTAGACTCGGACCTGAAGCTATTCAGGACATGGCTAAACATCAACTTGGAACCGTGTGACTAATTAGACTCGAAAGATCCAAAAAAAATTGCCGGCCGAGAAAAGCGTTTGACTAGAACCTGGATCTAACATGACCAACCACAATCACGAACCCTGACCGAAACCTCCAAATCTCGCATTCAAAGAAAAACGTCAGCAACAAAGCCACAAAGGACGGCATTTCGAAAAGATGAGGTCATGGCTTTAAAAGCATACGTCATTTCAGTAATCCAAATCAGACTTTCAGGGTCGTTCCTCCGCAAGCCTCCTTTGCCAAGACTCGGCGGCAACGGGATCCATCCCACTTTTCAACTCCCGAAACCACGGAGCCGGAAGAGATCTTGGGGGGGTGGTGGTGAGTTAGACTCTGGAGGTTCTTTTGCCCTGGGCAGCAGAAGAAAGAGTCCAGACTGTGGCGCGCGCGCCTTACGTATCGGTATAGCCTTTGTGCCATGGCGTCTTGGTGCGGCGAGGCGGCGCGAGCACATGGGCTTTTTTACATGAACCGGTCTCAACTCTAATAAACGGTCCCCGGACGAACCATGGACGAATCTGATCTTGAGGCATCAAAAAAGGGTCCCCCGTTTGAGAGCCTCGCCATCTTGGTTACAGGTCGACACAAAGGTGCGCAGCAAAAGCACGGTCTTCCCCTCCCCCCTGGAAAAGTCGGAGAGAGTTCTCAGCCCGAGCAAAGGTCTCAGCCTCCCCCGTCATCCGGGCTGCCTACCTAAATGGCGCGCGTGCCCTGGAGTGTGTGTGTGTTTGAAGCCCTCGAGAGTTCTTAAGAAAGAGCATCTTTTTAAACTTGACTTTGAGGCTGACGACATCCATCACCTTTGCCTCATCTGGTCCCCCAGCATCCCCCATCTAGCACAGCCTCACTCACCGAGAGAGAGCTATATTCACCGAGGTTTGCACTCGGGGGTTTAAAGTAGCTGAGACTGAGACAAAAGCTTGCTTGACTGGGCTTGCTTTCTGACCTGCAGCAACTAACACACAGCACGAAACGCAACAGGAAAAAGAAGCAACAGCAAAAAGAAAGCGGGGAGAGGGAAGAAGAGCACCACGATCATCCACTACTCCACCACACACACACACACACACAATTCTCAACTTGAATGGACATGGCCAACGAGGACCCGGACTCCCCCTATCCTTGAACTCCCTCCCCCCCCTTCTTCCTCCTTGAACTTGCCCGTTCACCAAATGGAAATCATCACGCCCCAGGACTACCAGAACAACGCCCGGAAGCGACAGCGCCGGAGCCTGAGGCCCTGCGACGCCTGTCGGAAGCGCAAGACTCGCTGCGTCACGAAAGACGGTGACGGCGACTGCGTCCACTGCCAGCTGAGGGCTACACCTTGTACCTTCCAACACGACCCCCCGGAGCGACAGATCACCAGCGCCAGCGGGAGTAGCATCCAGGGGAGCAGCGCCGGTCCTCACAGCGGGGACGAGCCCGGCCCGGCTGATGAGCAGCAACAGCAACAGCAACAGCAGCAGCTCCCGCAAAGCCAGCAGTTGCCGAGTCACCCGGCCGCCGTCCAGGGTCACCACCAGGTGGTCCGTAAGGAGTCTCGGGACGATGCCGTGTCCGTCCAGTCGGTCCCGCCGTTCCTGTCTCCCGCCGAGACGCGAGCATCGGCCGACAGCGCCCACCCCGTCGCCCCGGCCTCGGTCATGGTGCCCGAGCTTGTCGAGTTGGGCCCTCTAGATCGTACTATGGGGTGCTCGTCCACGCGCTTCGCAGAGCTGTACGGTCTGGGGAGCGACATGGAGCCCATACTGATGCGTCACCGCCCCTACGACCACAGGACTCACGAGTTTAGCCTCGAGACGCATGCTATACGCCGTGTACTCGAGAGGGATGACGGCCAGGAGTATCCCCTGACCTTTCACATAGCCCGCGACGAAAAGGCCATCGAGGGTGACCCGACCTTTTCCCAGGTTGACGCGATAGAGGCTTGCGTACGTCCTCATGGCCCCAGCCTCGTAGAGCTGTTCTGGCGGCATGTACAACCATGCTATCCCATCCTATCCAAGGATCCCTTCGCCTTGGCATATTGCCAGTCATATCGCCGTATCCCTGCAGCTCTTCTTGGGGCTGTCTATCTCTCCGCCATCCGCTGGTGGACCTACGACCCGGAGCTCTCCATCCGGACGCCCCCGGACGCCGCCCTTCTCCGACGGATGCTGCGGACTGCCATCCCGGCCTCGTATCATCGCCCCAAGCTCAGCTCCATCCAGGCAGCCTTGCTGCTACTCCAGTGCCAGCCCGAAGACCCCCTCAACCCTGACCACACCTTCCAATGGGGTCTTACATGCCAGGCCCTTGCCATCGGCCAGTGTCTAGGGCTTCACCTCGACGCCAGCAACTGGACGATTCCTCAGTGGGAGCGCAACGTCCGTAAGCGTCTAAGTTGGGCGCTATTTATGCAGGATCGCTGGACTGCTCTAGCTTACGGGCGTCCTGTGCATATTCACGATGACGACTGGACAGTCGGTGATCTCACGACTGCCGACTTTTCAGATTTTGAGAGTGAAGGCCAGACAACATCGTCAAGTTCCGGCTCTGACGATGATCGAAGATCTATTGCTTCCACGGGGAAGACGCAGTATATACAGATGGTGCGGTTGACGCAGATCCTCTCAGTCGTCTACTCCAACTTTTACACAGCTCGAACATGTCGAGAGCAGGACACTTTTATCCTCTTTGAAAAGGCCAGGCCGCTCTTTGAGATGCTGACGAGCTGGTACCACAGCATCCCTCCTACGCTGCAGATGAATGTCATCTACCAGCGCAAGCTGTGCTTTCATGGATACCTTCACTTCTCCTACTACGGAGTTGTAATGACTCTCCTCCGCCGCCTAATCCGATCTACTGCGCTACCTCCACGGTGCACCGACGACCGTGTACTTTCAGATATTCGTCAGATAGCCCTCCAGACTGCTCAAAACGCCATCAGTTTCGTCACAAGCCTAAGACCCGATCATCTCGAGGCCTTTTGGTACTTTACATCTCCCTACCTCTTCTCGCTGCTGGGTTCCTTTACCACTCTTCTCCTCGTCACCTCTTTATCATCCCAGGAACGTCACTTTTGGCAAGAAACCCTCAACTCGTACCTCTGGAACTTGCGTATGATGAGCAAGAGCCATGAGCCAATGCAATACGCTGTGAATCGTCTTGAGGGCGCCATCCTCCGTGGTTTGGAGCACGCCCTCGCTGTCAACCTCAACGAACCCCTCAACGACAAAGTTAGCCCCATGATGGGCAACTACGCCACAGATATATACGAATTCACCGACTTTGGTGATTGGGATCTGGCCGCAGGCGGTAACGGGGCGTACGACCTCCTCAGCGGCCTAGTGATGCAGCCGAACCCCATGATGCCACAGGAAGACCTAAGATGAAAACAAAGGTACTAGTCGAAAAATATTGGCTGTAATGTTAATCATGTTTTTACTCGGCGTCCTCGAGACCATTATCCGACTCGACTGATAGGTCTTTGAGTCCCATGGAATGACGCATGGAAATGTCGACAATGTCAACCATGCCATCCTCCACAAACCACCCGAACCGACGAACGCCCTCTCGGCCGTTTTCCGTCCAAGATGAAGGTATGGGGAGGCGGAAGCTCAACGCTCGTCCTCCACAGAAAGCTTCCACAAGCTGACCTCTCAGAAAGAGAAAGACACCGTCGACGAGACTGACACTGTCGTGTCGCACCAGCTCAGGCCCGTCGATAGGTCTAGGGAGGTGGAGGCGATACTGGTCCGCCCAAAAGTCATCGAGGGGAGGGAAATCTGTAACCAGAGAAACAGAAAACAAGCCGTTTCCCGAGGGACTAAACTGCAGTCTGTGCCCCTTTCCCGAGCTGTCAGTCTGAAGCATGACCCCAAAGCTGTGAGCATCGCAAGCTGCAACTTTAAAGTCCACCACGAGATCCCTCCTCCACTCTGCAGAGCCTAGTTCTGGAAAGTGCGTGGCTGTAGATCCGAGGGAGCAGAGGTATAGGTTTGGGGCTGCGTTGCTGGGAGACATGGGTCTTGACGTTTGCCAGATGTAGCTCCTAAACTCTTGCGAGGCGTCTATGCGGAGACAAGCATTTGTGTCAGCCCACATGACCCTTGTAATGCCGAGATCGCCTCCCCAGAGCCACTTGTTCTCGTCGTCGACATAGTCACCGATCCAGCCGAAGCAGACCCTCTTGTCTGGGTTGCTAGCTTTGGGACAAGACTTGGCCGCGTACCAGCGTCGACCGTCGAGGCGACCGTGTGAGCCGTCTCGTGGAACACGGAATGGTCCCCGGGGTGTGTCGGCGATGCGGTACACGGTGCCGGCGTTTGGGGCGTGGAACCGCGAGTACACGAGGTACCATTTGCCATTCGGTAGAGAAAAGAGCTCTGGACACTCGGGGCAGAAGACGTCACTGGGCGCGTACAGCGGCTCTGGAGCTACTGCCCAGGCTTCGAGGTCAGGAGATGTGAGGAGGGCGACGCACCCGCGACTCCAGTACGGTCCACTAGAGAGACGAGTGCCCACCAGCATCCAGTATCGTCCTTCGCCGCGGTTGTACATGACAAAAGGGTCGCGAAAGTCAATCTCCTCGAACTTTGTGAGTCCCTCGCCGAGGATCGTTATAGGCTTCGCGGGCCTTTGGAATCTCGAGCCGTGTCGATCCGTCGCCTTTATTCGCAGTATCGTCTGTCGGCCGTTTTGGGATAGATTGTAGCCAGTATAAAATATGTTCATATTCTCGTCCGGACCGAGTATTGCAGAGCCCGTCCAAGCTCCATCGGCATCAGCATCGAGATCAGACTCCCCAGGCGACAGGACAAAGTCCGGGTCCCTCGTCCACTCGAGGAGGTTTGTTGATCGAAGTCGTGACCATGATGATCTTAGACGTTCGGGGTGATGCCTAGTCGAAGGAGGCGTGGTGAGGTGAAAGACGTGGTACGTGTCGTCGACGAGAAGGGGAATAACATCGGCTGATGCTTCAGTTGAAGAAGGTCGAGAGTAAGGGCAAGTCTCTGGAGGAGGAGTCGGGACTGGAAGGATGGATCGCATTCTCGGAACTTTTGTTGGGTTTGTCTCAGGGATAAAGAAAGTGTCAAGCAAGGGTGTGTCTTGGGTCGCTAGATAATGTGTAATGTCTTGTGCATATCAACAAAGAAAGCATAGCAAAAGCTGCTACTTCAGTCAAGTTTATATTTCGATCATCCTCTCACTTACTACTCCCAATTTAATCTTTTTTGAACCGTATGGTCTCTTTTCATGCCCAACCTCGTGCCATGTTCCAAAAAAGTTGTAAGCTCGTCTCTCCTTTTCCCGGAGCAAAACTCCAAAACCAACCTTTGGAGAAAAGCTCGAAACACAACTAGCCTCTCCCCGGCCGACGGCATCTCACGTGTGCGTACCCAAAGGGTCTCGATCGTCAGCTCATCTCCCTTCAAGCCACGGCGCGGCGTTCCCCAAGGAGCAAGGCGTATCCCTGAATGCGGGTTCCGTGCGAGGAAGCCGTCGAAACTCTATTGCGACAACCCCGGCATGCCCAGACCAACGAGAGCGAGGCGAGCGGGGGGGACAAGAGGAAGACGCCGCATGTTGGCTGTAAGGATAGAGGAAGACGGCAACTCACGAGGGGGGACCCTTGGATTGGTATTGAGGAGAAAATGTTTTATCTCTTCATCTTGTTTTTGCATTGCGGGCGGGTTTCAACGACTCCATTTGATATTGAATGCCTGAGCTTTAACCCCCCATCTTACGCCGACATCCTTGACGCTTTTCCAAGTGCCGGTCTTTTTTCTGAATCCAGATTCCAGACCGTTTGAACTAGTTTGGGGGTCCTTCAGCCCTGTATTCGCTCGCAAAGGAGTCTCGGGCCCGAGAGAGCTTCCCCACCGCCCCGGCCATGTTCAAGATACAGCATCCGTACGTCTGGCTTTTCTGCGGCTTTGCAGCCATCGGAGCATGTCTTTATGGATATGATGGCGTCTACTTCAATGGCAGTAGTACGCTGGGTATGTGATGCATTTCTGTGGTGTTGAAAGGGGTAGAATATCTCATGGGTGTAGATGTCTTCATCCGCCACTTTGGCCACCGCAATGCCGACGGCGAATACGAAATCTCTCCTGCCAGCTTAGCTATCATGACGTCCATGATCAACGTCGGCGAACTAGTTGGATCACTTGCTGCCGCGCCGATAAACGACTTGTTCGGCCGAAAGGGGGCCTTTGGATCGGGCACTTTGGCCATTATCATCGGCGTCGTCATGCAGCTCTCCACCACATCTAGCAAGGCCCTCATGACTGCCGGAAGAGCCGTCTTAGGCTTTGGAGTGGGTAACTTCTCGGCCACGTCGCCGCTATACATGGGCGTAAGTTGAGCCACCCCTGAACACCAAACCTGGGGATTTAACACTACTATAGGAAATCGCACCAGAATCCCTCCGAAGCCCACTCCTAATGTGCTGGCAACTCACCCTATCCGTCTCGCAGATCATAGCCGCGGCCATAAACCGCGGCGTAGTCGACAACCAGACCACCTTTGCCTACCGCTTCCCAATCGGCTTCCAGCTCATCTTCCCGCTCGTAATCATCCTCGGCATAGCATGGGTTCCCGAATCCCCGCGCTGGCTCCTCCGCCGCGGCCGTCCCGATGACGCCGACAGGTCGCTGCGCCTTCTTCACCGGGAGGATAAGGCTTACGACCCGATGCCAGTGATGAGGTCCATACAGGATGATCTCGAGAGGGAACGCGCAAGCGAGACCGAGGGGGCATGGATACAGCTCCTTACGGATCCTATAGAGAGACGAAAGGTGGTGTATAGTGCGGGAGCGTTGGTTGCGCAGCAAATCAACGGTATCCAGTGGTTTTACTACTTTGGCACTGTCTTTTCCAAAGCCATTGGGTTAAAGGATCCCTTCCTCATGACTCTTATCGTCTTTATCATTCAGGTTTTTGTCGTCTTGGCAGCTGTGTTGCTGGCTAACAAGCTTCCTCGACGACCATTGTTGATGATTACGACGGGTATCATGACTGTTTCCATTTTTGTTGTTGGATGTTTGGGTATCCCTGGTGGAAACCCTAGCGAGACTATTGGTAAGGTCATTATCAGTTTTGTTATTATTGAGATTGTTGCTTTTAACTTTGCTTGGGGACCCCTTGGCTGGACTATTGTAAGTGGAAACCTTTCTCTACAACACTCCCATCTAATCTATAATAGGCGTCTGAAATGGCTGTCGGTCGAAACCGCAACAAGATCTACGCCGTAGCCGTTGCTGCCTTTTGGGTGACGGTCTGGGTAACCGTCTTTACCCTCCCCTATCTCTACTACTCGGCGAACCTTGGACCTAAGACAGGTTTCGTGTATACGGGATTGTGCTTCGTTACTTGGGCTTACGTTTACTTCTGTGTTGGAGAAGTGACAGGTCGCAGCATCGAGGAGATCAATGGCTTCTTCCGTGATGGCATCCCTGCTAGGCACTGGAAGCAACAGCCGCACAGGGGAGAGGCGGCGCATGAGGTAAGGGGGAGCAACGGGACGAGCATACTCGAGGTTGAGGGCGATTCCAAGACGCCGAGTGCATGAGTGATGATTATTGAGATATTGATACCCAGATTGATACCCTTGTTGTATTGGGCGTTTGATATGAGGGAACATTGATGTACTTTTGATGATGATGACTTGCATTTTAGTATAAGGATTGAATAAAAGTGAGAGGAGATTTCTAACCTGAGATTGATATTGTAAAACAAGATGGAGAAATATCCTGATGATTTGCAAATGATCGCCCCAGGGATGTGCCAAATAGCCAAGTTGACACATCAGATATCCGCTCTATCAATAATGACAACTTGTGCTAATTGATCCTTCAAAATGTGGACTCTAAACTATCTAACTCTTGTTTGCATGACATAAGCACGATGTGGAACCAATCTCTCCTGCCCATTACACATGACCTTGACGTTTGCATTAAAGTACGTCGGTTGACGGTGTTGAGCAGCCCATCCCGTGTTTGGTCTGAACCGTGGTGCCGGTGGTGTTCGCTGCTGAGGTGGTTCTGACGGTAGAGGCGGTAGATGCCGTTGTAGGCCAAAGAGGGGTGCCAATCGCTCTGGTTCGTGTCTGAATGATACGTTCCAGTTTGGTTGGAAGTTTCCCATGCTGCTTCGTGTGAAGTTGGCTGGGTATCCTGAGCTACCCATCCAGGCGTCTCTTCCATTGGCCGAGAATGGAGAAGGATTTGTGTTATTGCTAGGTGGTGTTTGAGTGAGATTTGATGAATGAATGGCCTGTGAAGGAGTTTCTAGAGACTGAAGGGCATTCCCTCCCTGGTTCAATAGTAAAGCAGGGTTGATGGTCTGCGGTTGCTGTTGAACATGAAGCTGTGAAGATGCGCCAGCGCAATATCTAGTAGATGCCATCTTTGTGTAGAATGCTTCTTGAATAATGGTTCAAGTTCCTCGATTCTCGAATACCACAATCTGGTTATATAACTGTCGATACAGGCTCCTTTCTATTTAAGCTACGACTCTAAAATCCCATGACAACCAACGCCCCCCGCTCCTTTTAATAGATGAAACTCACAAAGAACACACGGAACGGGCTTGAAGAAGTTGCTATAATAGACCTGTGCTGACGGCTGTACCTTGCAGATGCGTCTTGTTTCTTTGTTCACTCGACAGGGGTATCTGCACAACCCGCATTTTGAAGAGTACTTTTAATAGATCAATCACGAACAGGTGTGCGTCCAAGCTCTTTGAATGGCTTACATCATTGGAGCTATGGGGGGTATCTTTGATAGGTGACAGTAGCTTCAACTCCAACAATGACCAACACAACGCAACTCCAACTTCCACAACCATTACATCATTCACACCCAACTCCAATCTCACATAATAACTCTTGCCTTTCTTAGACTCTCTCCTCGGAGTGCTCAATCGCAGATCCCTTTGAAGCAGTCTTGACAAAATCATCATGCTCGCTAGGCGCCCGATCGTGAACGTAACCAAACATGACGTCCATCTCCTCGAGAGTCTTGCCCTTGGTCTCGGGGAGGAAGAAGAAGGCCCAGATGGCGGCGATGATCATCCAGCAGGCAAAGAAGAACCAGGTTCCGTAGCCGAAGGACTTGAAGATGTAAGGGAGGGCCTTTGTGATGGCGAATTGGGTGACCCTGGAGATACGGTGAGTAATTGTCAAGATTGAGGATTTATGGGGTAAGCTTACCATTGGATGCAGGCGGCCCAGGTTCCGGTCAAGTTTCGTAGAGCACCGGGGAAGATCTCGGCAGAGACGATCCAGGGGATACCGTTGAGACCAAATGACCAGCTAAAGACGGTCAGAAATAGTTCTTAAAGTGGAAAGGGTAAAGTCTTACAAGACGGAGTATATCATAATCATGGCCGTAGCAGCCTTGCCACCAGCAGCAGTCGAAGGAGAAAGTTCCCTCCCTTCAGCGATGATGGTAGCAGGATGGCCAATCTTGACGTACGCGCCCACGATCCATAAGCAGGCAGAGCACATGGCGGATGAGATGATTGTGGGATTGCGTCGTCCCCACATGTCGATGAGGGCACCGTAGAAGATGATGGACGCAACAGCCTTGACGAGACCGTAGATGCCAGTGTAGAGGGCGACGTCGCTGATGCCGAGCGAACCAAAGAGAGTGGGAGAGTAGTAGTTGATGGCTGACTCCTGTTAGTCTATGTAGATTCGCTGATGTGATCACACTTACCAGCAGCACCAGACATGTTCTGCAGAGCGAAAGAGCAGAAAACGAGGAGAACACGGTTCCACATGCCCTTGCGAGACAGCTCAAACAGAGCACCGCGGAAGAAAGCCCAAGGACCCTGACCATACTTGCTAGCAATGATGGCTTCATCAGCAAGACGGCTTCGGATCATGTCAAGGTCCTCCTGAAGATCTACTATATGTTAGTACCTCACTTTGTATACTGCCGTTGATGCCACTTACACTTGTGATCCTTTGAAAGCTTTCGCAAACTCTCCAACGCCTGAGTAGCCTCCTCCTCACGATTCTTGCGCATCAACCACAACGGACTCTCATGAAGGAAGAAACCACCAACCAAGAGGATACCCGCGGGAATAATCTGCACAGCCATCGGCACACGCCAGCTAGTAGCGCTGAGAGGATCCATATTCTGATTAATACCATAGTTGATCCAGAAACCGACGAGAGAACCAATCTGGTATGCGACTTCGAAGAGACCTGTTAGGATACCGCGGATGGAGACGATGGAGAGCTCGGCGATGTAACTTGGGACTGTGGCTGTGATGGCACCACAGGCGATTCCGGTAAGAGCACGACCAGCATCTGGATTTGTTAGATGATGTGTGAATATAATGGGGTGGATACTCACAGATGAAAGAGAGCTGATGAGTAGCAGCCGTCATGAGGATGGCACCAATGAGGAAAATGACAACATTGGACTGAAGCGCCCACTTGCGACCGACCTTTTCCGTGACTTTTCGATCATTAGTTTTTTTGTATACCCAATTTACACAATGAATTATACCTAGGAAACAAATAATGGCACCAAAGAAAGCACCGGCCTGAAAGGTAGCAGTAATATTGCTAGAAATATCCGCCGATTCGTCCGGGTTGATCTTAAAGTCGCGCTTGAAGCTATCACGGGCAATAGTGGTGCCCACAAAAGCAGAATCATAACCGAACCTACAACAGTCAAAACGCGAAAAACATATCAGTTCTGGAAGAGTACTTACAGCAGAGATCCGGTAGCGATGACAGCGGCTTCAGTGTAAAGACGCCAGTTATACACCTCCTTCGGCGTAGGCCGATCCTCCACAGCGCGAAAGCCACCCATTGTTAGGTGTGTGAGAGGTTAAGCAAATTGCAAATCGTGTAAGAGTCAATTACTGGATGGGACGATCCCTGCTCATGCTCTGATACAGAAACCAGATAAGAAAAAACCAATTACCCCCGCGGGGAGGCCAGACAAGATATTTATCCCAAGTTCTCCATCCAAACGCGACCTTGTTTCTGGGAACGAACCATTAACCGGGGTAGAAAAGCGGGGAACAAAGGAATCAATCATCCCCAGACTTTGAGGCACACACGGGCATTCACCGAAAAAGTTGGAGAAATACAGACGACTCCACTGAGTTTGGGAAATCTGGGGATAGTCACGAGGGGGTGGAGAGAGTCATGC
The DNA here is from genome assembly GCA_003946985.1 of Fusarium duplospermum. Classification (NCBI taxonomy): domain Eukaryota; kingdom Fungi; phylum Ascomycota; class Sordariomycetes; order Hypocreales; family Nectriaceae; genus Fusarium; species Fusarium duplospermum. Next base: position 489,149 of record NKCI01000001.1, on the reverse strand, counting down.
CAGGGAAAAGTTGTATCGATGGGATAACATCCGAGTAGCGAGAGCCGAGGCGAGCGAGGGAAGCGATTGGAGGGATTTGGGGTGTGCGGGGGATGAATATGCTCGGGTTAGCTTGAGCCGATGATCGGATATTCTAACTCGGAAATGTTGCCTCTGATCGGATGGATGTTTGTTTGTCATGATCATGTTGATGGTAGAGTTTCCTAAAGGCTCCGAGGGTAAGAGTGGTGTCATGATGCCAAGGAGAGTCGGTTAGTACACGGCACGAGAAAAAAAAACATGGTGTTTCTCTCATGGCACAGCACTCCAAGACACTGCCAGGTTGAAGGCTCAAATCATCCTCAGCGACGATCACTTCTCAACCTCACATCTCACATAGCATCAGTTGAATCATGACAAGTCCATTCATGCTCATATTCATCTAATACATTCATACACTCTATACCAAGTCTATCAACCAACACACTGCCTTAAGCATCAACCCCCCTCTTCCCAATACCCTTCTCAACAGCAGCAAGAGGCTCTACAACCTTGAGAATCCACTCCTGCTTCGCCTCATCGCTATACTTGGGATACGGCCGTCTGCAGTGGCAGCTCTCGAGAGGATATCCCCTCAGCTTGGCCACAACCCACTTTGTACCGTTGATGCCTCCTTTCGCAAAACCCCATTCCATCTTGGCTAGCTGGAGCTGTGCCGCCTCAGCTTCTTGCGTCTTGCCGGCTTTGTAGAGTTCAAAGATTTGTGTGCAGACCTTGGGGTAGAGGTTTGCGACGCCGGTGATGGTTCCTGTGGCTCCTACTGCCATGGCGGGGACGAGCCAGTCGCTTTGGCCGGCGAGTGCTGTAAACTCTTCGGGCTTGTATTGAGCAGCCACACGAGCGACCTTGGCGATACCACCACATGTCAGCTTCACGCCGACAATGTTGGGGTGCTGTCCAAGGCGCTCCAGCATCTCCGAGTTGACATCGAGTCCAGCGACGACACCGGGAAAGTTGTAGATGACAACAGGAACAGGGCTCGCGTCAGCCAACTCCTCGAAAAATTCGACAATGGCATCTTGTGTCATGGCAAAGTGGAAGTAGCTGGGCGTCAAGACGAGGACAAAGTCGGCACCGGCCTCCTTAGCCAGATTTGTCTCGTTGATGACTTCTCGTGTGCATTGCGATGAAGTGCCGAGTGTGATGGTGATGTTGGGACGACCGGCAAGTGTCGCAATCTCTCGAGTCGTTCGTACTAGTTGCGACTTTTCAGCCGCTGTGAGGGTTACGGCCTCGCCGTTTGTGCCAGCAATGACGACTACAAGCATGTTAGCGATGAATTGACTGACACTCATTCAGGTTCACGTACTGCCGTCAAGGCCAGAATTCACAAGAAACTCAATGTGCTTCTTCTGGAGATCCCAGTCAATCTCCTGGTTGGCATCATTGGCAAACCAAGTAAGACAAGGAACGTGGATTCCAGCAGGAAAGGGCTTGCCCTTTGTCGTCGCGATTGAGCCCATCTTGTCCAAGTTTGAGGTGTGTTTGAAATCAGAGACCAACTCCGTAGGATGCAGATGTAGAGTAGAATAGAAGAAAAAGTTGCTTCAGGGTCCAGAAAACAAAGACTTGGGTTTCTTTCCTGCGTGGGACTAACACCGACTTATTCGTGTCATGCTCAATCCCGCCCCCCCACAGAGTCCCCAGCGGCGTCTCCATCAAGCTCAAACGACGTCATGCCACGTCTCGACTCAGAAGCAGTAACATGTCTCCCGAGTTTCTCATACCGGTGAAGCTTTCTAACCTGCGGCAATGGCTTCATGCGGGGAAGTTTGGGGTGTCAACCGCATCCGATCGGCACCAAGAGTGTGTGTGGGGCGTCGAGCCGACCACCAAGCAGGGGTTCTTTGGAAGCGCACCTCGTGCCTTAGAAGACTCTAAACCCGACCGGACCGGATCATCGGTATTGTTTGATGTGGATTCTGGGGTGGGCTCTGGGGTGATGTGATGGTCTGTCTGCCAGGTGACAAGGCGAGTGGCTCCTCGGGACAAAGAACCATGTAGATGAACCGTTATGCATGCGTCATGAACTCAGCTCAGACGATGGCAAAGCACGAGTTGAAGACGGCATGCATGACGGCTCGGATATCCATTCGAACCTTGCCCGCTTCCTGCCGGGCCTGAACCTCTTCGAGAACCTGAGCAGTGATGCGAGCGTTGGTAGCCACCTTTTCCATCTTGAGAATCTGCGTCTTGATCCACACCTTTTCGTTTGGATCCTGCTCTTCGACGCCAAGCATCAGCAGAGGCCAGAGCATATTGACAGGCAGAATATCCTCAGGCTCCAAGTCCTCAACGATCTGACGAGCTAACTTTCGAATCTGATCCAACGCCTCAGACGCCTCCTTCGTCAGGGGAAGGGTCTTGTACGCGACGCGGTGTAAGTGGACCTTGCTGGCGTGAAAGTTGGCGAGATACGTTCGAAAAGCCCTCGTGATTACAAAAGCCAAGTGTTTCGAGACGTGCGGCTCCGTTAGCTTCCCTGCAACTGCATAGTCCATCAGTGGAGGACGCTGCTCGTACAGGGTCCGTAGGTCGGCCGCAATCACGGCCCCGATGTTCATGACCTCTATCTCATCCTCGACAGTACCCCTCGAACGATGCCATGGATCGATCTTTGAGATTCTCCCCATGAAGCTTTGGACCTTCTGGTAAAAGACGACACCGGGTTGGTATAGGACTTGGAAGAGGACATCCTCAATGTCATCGGCGCCATCGGGCCTGGAAATATCATCGGCGTCCCCGTCGAGACTTGCAGGTGACGCCTCCACAAGCAAAATCTCATCGTCCTTTGTCAAGAACAGACCATCACCGCCCGCCGATACCGCTCGCCCGTCAAGAAGTCGAATCCATAGGAGCAACTGCTTTTCATTCGATGTCAAGCTGCCCTTATTGCTTCCTTGAAACAAGATGTATGCCCGTTGGAGGTTGGAGTGCGCCGCGTCGAGTCGACTTTCCAGAATATCGATGTAACCGAGGAAGAATAGAGCGGCAAGGAGGTATTCTCGGGCGGCGCTGTGCTCAGTCATGAGGGTGCCATCACGACTAGCAACCTCTGCCACTGCCTGCTCATAGTGACTTTGGTCGTTTGTGTTCCACGTCCCATCTTTTCGAGAGAGCAGCAGGTTCGAAAAAGCAAGTATCGCGTGTCGAACCATGGGGGATACTTTCGCCATCTCAACAACAGCCTGCCGCATGGAAACCCACTTCTTCTGTGTCTCGACTTCTGCAATAATAGGAGGATTGACAGAGTTAGCGAAAAAGTCCATCAACCTGTCGCTCCCAGTTCCTAGAGGCAAGGGTGCCAAGGGTGCTTTCTCTGGGCTGTCGTTGCTTTGCGTGACGGATGACCCCGGAAAGGGGTTCGCAAAAGCTGTCCTATCCGGAAAGGTGATTTGTGAATGTGCAGCCTATACCAAGTTACTAGATATCCATTGGCATTTCTTCATCTGTAGACCTACCAGCATATGCGCCTCGAGCCCTGGATTTGGATTCATATCTGGAGACACTTGCTGCCAAAAGTCGCCCGAGTCCCACATGAAGCTCGCATAGTCAAACACCTCATCCACAGCATGCGCAGGCTGAAATACAGAAGCTCCTGGAGATGCATCTGTCGCAGGCGATAGGTCCTGCTCCGGTTGCTGATTGCCCACGTCGTTGTTTGCTTGCCTCCTTTGAGCCGTAGATCGTTGCTGGGGTCGCCACTTGCACTCAAAGTTGAGTCTCTCGCAATGAGAACACCGAGGCCTCTGCTCATCGCACTTGACTTTTCTCCTCCTAACAAGAATGTCAGTTTACAAACTGCATCAGTTAGGTTTACACGCACTTGCACGTCAAGCATCCCTCGCGCGAGCGGAGATGCCTCCTCGGCCTTGGAGGCGACGCGGCATAATCCTGAGGGGTCATGCCGCTTGGAATCCGGGGGATTAGAGGCCTTGCCCCATTCGAGTCCATGATGATCAGCAGCGCAATTCGGATTGAGCAATTGTCGAGATGTTGGAGTCTGAGCTCATGGTGAGGGAGCTCCCGTATTGCCCCGTCAGGTGACAGCCCCGGTCCCCGGCTGAACATTCATTTTGCGGGGCATCCAGAATGGGAAAGAAGATGGCTCCGGTTGTCGAGGTAACTCTTACCCCGGGCCGGGGGTCATTCTCATGATGGATGTGAAGACAGAATATTGACAAACTATTTCTAAGCTATTTAAAGCTCTTGAGTATCTCTTGTCCATATCCTTCTTATTTCTTACCTCAAGCTTTGGCCTGGAAAGCTGGTCAACAATTTATTGACCTCCATGGCTGGCATGAGCCGCTAACCATGCACGCTTAAAGCCGGGAATTCGGGGTAAATTTGGCAGGGCCCAGGCCATCGGTACCTAGGTAGGTATTCCGTGGATCTTGAACGACTGCTCATTCTCGACACATTCAACTTGCTGTTTGGGCATAATTGAATCTTGACTCCGCGAAACTCCATGTTGTAGTACCTCGGGTATCAATTTAGAATGACATTAATACTCACTTGGATCCATACAATGACTGGTCCTCCAAGAACCCCTTCCCGTCGTGGCCTCTCATGACTGGTGTTCACGATAGCACAGGTGCGACCATCTACTTACCAAACAAACCACAGCTTTCCGCCATTGCTCCGTTTTGTGAACTCGGTGACGTAGGTAAATGAATCACTGAGAATAAGAGTACCCCCTACACCTGCCAGTTTACTCTTCATCCTCATCCCGAATCTCTCTCCTCATCCATCACCAACACACCTAAAGTCGAACAACATCGTTACACAACTCGAAATCCTACTCCACACAACAGTCAAAATGCCTTCTCGTGAAGTCGTCCAACATTTTGAGAACGTTGTCAAAGAGGCCACAGGCGAAGGGCCGATCCAAGAGATTACAAGCGGTTCGTTTTCTCGTTCTTGATACTGTACAAGCCTTTGCAGGCACTAACCCAATGAATAGAAACACCACAAGGTCTCATAACCAAGCACAAATGCCTGGCAGCCAGGCCAAACGCGCAGTCATGCCCAGAGCACTACAATGACGGGCGACTCCAGCCTGACCAGGTACATCAGTTCTCCCAACGCATACAGGATAGAAACCTGAAAATCTGGAAATAGGATCGAGTTCAGAGCACAGGAGCGCGCACTCCATTCTCCATAGCTGCCGAGATCGAAGCACAGGTGGCCGCCACCAAGGCCAGACGAGAATCTGAAGCCAAAGAGAGGGAAAAAGCAGAAGCTGAAACCAAGGCAAAACAGTGAGGCAGGACTGCTCTGAATTTGATGGAGACCGTATTGAGAAAAATTTGGTAAATAAATACGTCTTCGCATGCCTGCTCTGGAGAAGGGTGACCGGGAAGCGATCACCCTTGAATTCGGGTCTGCTCATGCATCACCTATACCCAACACCAGACAACCGAAAGAACGACAAGTCATCCACGAATAGCAGGAGAGCTAGGCTAATTCTAGGAGTGACAACTCGCCAGAGAGTGATGTTCTCTCTTTTCGATAACCACTCTGAACTGTCTGAGATATTGGCGAGTGGAAGACCAGAGAAAGGTGACACTTTTACCCCACGAACAATAAAACAGCAGATATTCCAAGACTCTAGATGCAATGAAAGTGGACTTTAAAGTTCCATATGAATAAAAAAGAGGGTATTTCAGCGGTAACTTGAGTAAAGGGCCATTCAACAGTTGAGACCAGGGATACCGGCCATCATGAAGCAGCCCCTGCCAGCACACCTGTCATTCATCAGCAACAGCTCAAAGCCAAGCACAATAAACTTACCAATCAAAGTAAAAACAGTCCAAACAACCCCCGTCTCTATCATCTTCGGTGGACAAAACCTATCTGCGTCAGCTTAAGCCCTCGCACATATACGCATCACTTACAAAACACCCGGCAACTCCAGGAACCTAGTCCAGTACGACCACTGCACCAACGTGACATAACCCATCAGTAACGCCGCAGCCACCGCGCTTCCAATCCTCTTCATGGCAGCACCCTTGCGTATACTTTTCTTGATCCTCACCCTCGCCGTGCCGTCCGCCGCGACGCTCGCGCCCCAGCGTCGACCTGCCTCGTATCTCCTCCCCTCGATTGGAAAAGCGTTTCCGTAGCGCTTGTATATGGGCACAAAACCCAAGATACACAACAGCATGACTCCCGGAATGCTGGAGACGTAGTTGATGAGGTCGTCTATGTACTCGCGAGCCGACATGTCGAATTTCGGGTATCGATGCCACGTCACACCTGTGAAAATGGCCGAGATGATGAATAAAAGCATCTCAGAGGCGACGGTAGCGATATAAGAATCTGTAAAAGGAAATTCGACTCGGTCGTCCATGCGGCGATTGATGATGGTCGTCTTATCAAACTCGCGCGTGCGTTTCACTCCGATAAGACTGCGCAGGAGGGCAAGGACGATGAAATGAAATTGCGGACGAGTCATGTAGACTGTAAAGATGTGTAGCATGTTGAGATGGCCATATCCAGGTGTATTCCCAATCATGCCAGCGATGATGGCGTTTGCCAAAAGTTGGCACGCAAATGTGACTGTCCAGGCAAACACGACAGAGTTCTGAGTACGTCGGCCAAGGTATCCTTTCGAGAGTTTGTGTATCAAAGGTCGATACGCAAATATCAGTACAAGAACGCTAATGACGGCCTCCGAAACACCAAAAAATGTGAGTATCGTGTCCCCGTTGGGACATGAATCTGTGACCCGATCTGCATCCGGGGAGACGATCCACTCGAAGGGGATCGGAGGAAGATCGGACTCAGAGATACCGTCGTATAATCCCGTATTAACTCCAACATAAGGAAAAATCGACGAAGCGTTGAGTGATGAAATGTCGCCAACGGGGTATGCCCCATCAGGAAAGGTTTCCTGGGCCGGGCGGGAGAAGAGGATACCCATGGTGTTGAGTTTATCCAGATGAAAACCACGATCAAGAATTCAGAAGTTAAAGCCGGGACTCCCGCTCCCTTTAAAGTCTCATCTTCACAGCCTCCAACTGGAAATAACAATACGATTTAAACGACCTCTGCATGTCAACGCGCTGAGATCGACCAATCACGAGGAATGTGTCAGACGGGCTGAGATGTGGAGAGCCAGGGTGTGAATCCTATTGTGGGTCGTTTCCGAGCCTCTGTCTCGGACTGTTATTTCCTTCTCTATAAAAAAAAGTCTATCATCACGTCTATCATTCCTTCATAGCAACAAGAAACTGCATCGTAAATATTGATGAGGAAAAGCACTTTTAATGACCCTGGGACAGGCACACGACTGCCCACTTTCCGTGCCAAGCCCATCGTCGGGCACCAGTGTCGCCGCCTCCGCCCTCGAGGTTCCTAAGCTCTTCGTCCTTGCCCTCGGGGAGACCGACAACGACATCGGCCTTGCAGGTTCGCAAGGAGAGGACGTTGAGTCCTGAAGAGGGACCCATGGGGCCGAGAGCCTCAGTGAATGGTGTGGTGGCCGGCCACCAAGCCTGATTGTCGTCAGCGTTGTACTTCTCAGTGTAGTCGGAATAACTTACATCACCAGTCAACTTTCGGTAGTTCAGGTCACCCTTAAAGATGATAAGCTCAGCAGGCTTGAGCTCCTCATGCAGCTCAGGATTCTCATGAGGAAGTCGCCAGAAGCTACCACCGGCAGTCCAATATCGGTTAGGACGGAGGATAAGCTGACCCTCAGAGTGGAAAGTGGCCCACTCCTGGAAGAGGAACTTGAGGTCTCCCTCAGCCTCATCAGACAGAGGCTCAGGGGTCTTTCCCTGAAGCTCCTCATCCTCAGAGGCAGTCTCGTACAGAGCGCGAGGGTTGGCAATGGCGTTGAGGAGGCCGCTGAAATCGCTAGGCAGCACATCCGAAACGAACCAGGGGATGGACTTTGGTCGGAGGACAATCTGGGTAGCAAGGCCAGAAGAAAGCAGGTAGCCAGCCAAGATGAGGTCGACATACAGCTCAAAGCCAGCATTGTCAAGAACAAAGTCAACACGACGCTCCTTCTTACCCTCAGCCTGAGCCTTCTTCAGAATCTCATACGCCTTGGGAAGATCATTAACCAGAATATTCTTCTCAGCCGCCTTACGAGCCTCAGCGCCCTGAAGCTTCTGAATATCCTCGTAGGTCAGGTTGGTAAGCAGAGACAGATCGGTGGCGTTGCCCCAGAGGCAAATCTCAAACATCTCGGTAAAGAGAAGCCTCTCGGCGTTGGCGTCGTGGGTCGAATCCTTGTCGGCTCGGAGCTGCTCGATAAACTGCCTGTACTTGCTGGCGAGCTCGAGGACGGCTGGTCGTGATGATCGGAACGTGTCCATCTTTTGGCGGGCGAACATGTCGTAGTTTTTCCAGTGCTTGGTCAGGCGGAAGAAGGTGCTGATGCGTCTGTAGGGTGTAAGCATTGGTTTGGTCAGAAGTTTCTTGAGCTTCGTACCTATACATGTAGCACTCGGAGAAGAGCCAAGGTACATCGTACCAGTGAGCATCAGGTCCCAGAGCTTCAACCTCCTTGTTATAGGCTGTGATCTCGTCTGTGAAGCCATCGTCGGGGATGGGACTATGGGAGTCAGCTTCGAGTTATTCGGCAATGAGGGAGTTCCGTACGTGAGTTTGCGATCGTGCTCGACCTCGTACTTGAGACCAGCCAGTTGCTCAATGATCCTCTTGCCCTCTGCGATCGCCTCGGGGTCGGTGGCCTTGGTGACGGCTCGGTAAACGTCGTCAATGGATTGGGTCTGGTCGCATCAGCAGCTGGACTCCTAGAGGCACATTCGGACTTCTCACCAGAATGACAGGCCATCTCTGTCGGACCGAGTCGCTAGCAAACGACTTGGGATCGCTGGTGACAGACTGGGCTATCAGACAGTTAGTCACAGTTCTGTCAAGGCATCGAGACACTCACGGGTCTTGGTATCGTACTCCATTTTGAACAGCTCCTATTGCGCAAAAGATGAGAGAGAGGGAAGAAAGAAACACGGAAAATATTGCTGATCTTCCTCGAGGATCTTCAGGCAACTGGTGGCTTTAAGGGTTCCCCTCCAAAACTTCCGTCTGGAACATGGAGGGGCATCGAGGGGTACCTTGAGTGGGGCTTGTGGATAAAGGCATGACGTCAAGCCTCGTTAGGTGCGTTGATCTGGATACCGGCATTTTCCTTTCATGAGGAGGATGAAGCTGTTGGATGATGGCAAGAGAAGTTTAATAGCTTCAATTGGATAGTATCTTTCTTTCAAGAGAGTGGCTAATCATGACCTCGTTGTCTCCCAACTTTGTACACATCGAACACCAAGTTATCCTACATCACCAACCCAAAACACCTCCAAACCCCATAACCGCGCAAGACGCCCTGAACCGGAGAGCGTCCCACTCTATATCCCTACGAGTCAAACCGCCCATCCTCGTCTTAACCAATCTGACAACAGGACTAGACCATCTGGGCGCGCGGTTTTCTCCAAAGGATTGACGTCTCCCAGCCCCTGGCATTGCTAATAATCGCTCAGTTGCAACCTAATTCGTCTGAGAGGGACCTTGATGATGCGGTTCTGTTCTAGGCTTATCTCTGTGTTTCGGATTGAAGAAAGTGGTAAACCGAGCCCGAGATTGGCGCCCTTGGCGAGTGAGCCGCGCTGTCGTGACTAAATCAGCCAAAATAGATGCATTGATAGGTCAATCGATATCTAGTTGTACATGGCGTAGGTTAAACAATCAGCTTGAGGCTGACACAGAAATGCTCTGCTTGAACGTGGGAAGCATGTCCAATTCTCACCTACCTCTCCGTCATTCCCCTCCCTCAACCCTTCGATCCTAGCTGGTCTTGGGAGCTTCCGGTTGCCCGTCCTTCTTCTCCTGCTCTGTATCAGGTCGCTTCGTCAAAATCTCATCAATAACACCAAGTTCCAAGGCCTCATCCGGCGACAGGTACTTGTCTCGCTCCATCAAGTCGTTAATCTCCTCGAGCGTGTACTTGTCGTGACCTTTGGCCTTGTTGAGGTGGTACTTCATAATCTGATTCGACTGCTCTCGTATCTTTTGGATCTGGTTCGCATAAATCAGGATATCTGAAGCTTGTCCCCGAGTTCCTCCCAATGGTTGGTGGATCATGATGGAGCTGTGCGGTAGCGAGAATCGCTTGCCGGCTTCACCTCCCGCCAAGAGAATCGCGGCCATGGACGCAGCGCCACCGACACAGACCGTTGACACGGGGGATTTGATGTATGACATGGTATCGTAAATCGCCATTCCTACATCCGGTGAGCTTCGAACGGGACGTGTATCCGAGCGATCATACCTGACGTGACCGAACCACCGGGAGAGTTTATGTACATCGTGATGGGCTTATCGGGGGTATCGGACTCGAGCCATAGTAGCTGGGAGACTATGGAAGCGGACATGTAGTCGTTGATTTCGCCATTCAGACAAATGATGCGTTCCTGGAGATGTTAGCTAGGACTGGACACGATGAACAGGACCTTACCTGTAGGAGCTTGGAAAAGATGTCCCCTGCAACCCATTAGCATATCTAGCCGGTCGCGACAATTGGCCAAAACGGACAAGTCTTTCTTCCAGCAGCCTGATACCGTTAGACACGAGCAATGGCGTGCGACAAAGCTGGCTCACCGATGATTCCTCAATGTAGGGCATGGGAATGTTGGCCATTGGGGGCGCTGACGGCGGCGCAGAGGAGCTGGAGAAGCCGAATGCCCTCACATTCTGCTGCGACACACCGCGAAGGACGCGCAACGTCCTCGGTCGTAGAAGCATCTTGGTAGAGGTCATGAGAGTTGGTGGTGAAGGTCTGAGGATGCGACCGGAATGGGTGGAGGTGGGGGAGCTAGATCGGAGCTCGGCCCATGGGACAGTGGTACCGCAGGGTAGGTCTCATAAACACCATAAGGAATTATGAGAACGATGAAAGACCGAGAGTTAGCAAATATTAAAAAGTCATTAAATTATAATAATTATTTCTAATTTATCTAAAGATGTTTTGATTTTGTGATTTTTTTGGTGATTTCTTATTACTTTAATAGTGTCTTCACTCTACTGCCTTATCTGGTTCATCCTCATCCACTTTATTGCTTCATCTCTCATGACCCGTAGATGTAGGTGGTTCCCTGCGTCACAGTAACAGTCTCAGGCGTCACCGTAGCATAGTCGACAGCGGTGTTCGTCACAGTATTATACTCCGTGATTGTGGTATAATCCGTGATCGTGGCAGTAGCAACTTCAGTATCCGTGCTGGAGACCGTGTTGACATTGGTGATGTAGGCCGTGTTGTAGTTGGTAGCGTAAGCCGTGTTACGGTTCGTGACGGTAACAGTAATGTACTGAGTGGTAGTCACAGTAACAGGGCTGGTGGCAGTGGCCGTGTTACGATTGATCACCGTGATCGTCTTGTACTTCTTCTCGGTCTCAGTTTCGTAGCTCGTGGCCGTGAAGATCTTGCGATCAATAACGGTAACAGTCCTCTGCTTCGTCGTCGTGACAGTCTTGCACTTGAAAACCGTAGAGAGCACTGTCTTGGGATACTTGGCAGTGACGGTGGTGGTGGCTGGAGCTGGCGCCTTGGTGATATGGCACGAACAAGCGCTGCTGACTTCGCGGGGATTGTGGCGTGGCAGATATGCAGGGACTTGAACACGCTTGGTCAAGTCTCTCTTGGTAGGCTTGGTTGTCAGAGTTAGTTCAGCCCGATAACTGGACGACATGTCAGAAATGGTTGGATGGGCTTACCTGATTGGCAGAGGGACAATCCATGTCATAGAAATAGTATGCCGTCTCAAAGCTTTGTGGTCTCGCGTTGACCTCCCTATTTCGTCTTTAGTCTTTGTCAAGTTACGAGAGGAAGATGAGATGGTTCACTTACGCTGGCTGGCTGTAGCAAGCACATTGACCACCGCCAAAGCCGAAGCTGACAGCGCCGGAAACGGTAGAGCAGTACTCTTTGCAGGTGTCAAAGTTGACGTCGTTGTCATTGATCCCGGCAATACTGTAGGTGCTAGTTCCATACCCGTTGATGGCGCAGTGATACTCTAGATATGACGTGTTAGTAGTTGTCTCAAAAGTAGACTTGAACGAGTGATGATTGCATACCTTGGCTGACGGTCGCCGTGGGAGTGTCCGCCCTAGATAGTGTTTTAGTAAAAGATTCGTGATTCTAGGAGTACGAGAAAGCTTACGTAGCGCTATAACAGCTGTTAGTGATCTAAGGCTTGAGAATGAAGGGGAAGAGTAAAAACTCACGTCAAGGTAACCGTGGACGTATCCGTGTTGGTGATTTCCTTCGTCTTGGTTTCCACGACCTGCTCTGTGACGGTATCCGTGATGGTATAAGGGACAGTGCTGGTAACCTGCTCCGTAACGCTATCCGTAACTTGTTCCGTCACAGTGTCCGTAACCTGAACAGTCGCCGTGCCGGTGATCTTGTTCGTGAAAGTGCCAGTGACTTTCTTGGTCGTGGTGTCAGTGAGTTGGTTAGTGCGCGTCTTCGTCACCGTGACTTGGGTAGTTTTTGTCGCTTTAGCTGTGACAGTGTATGAAGCCTTGGCCGTGACGGTGCCGACTTTCTGGACCGTGGCGACCTTGGTGGTTGTTTTGGTGGTGGTCTTGCGAACAACAGGGGTCACCGTCTTGGTCTTGGTGGTTCGAAGGTAGGCAGAGCAGAAAGCTGATCCCTTTGCCTTATGGTTCTTCAAGGCCCGGTAATTCTGGTCGCGAGAGTTGCAGACTGGACAATGGACTTAGTAGGTGTACTCAAGATGTATTCCAACTGTTGCATACCTGGGTTGGGAGGGGCGTAATGGTTTGACCTCTTGTCGACATCAGAGTCTAGGAGCTTGCCATTGATGTCGTATTCCTGGTTCTTGGAGCTGGCAGGCAAGGCAAAGACTGTGCTTGCTGCGCTGAGCAACAGCAGTGTCGACTTCAAAGCAACCATATTTGCTGTCTTGTCTAAGAGGAAACCAACAAATGTCGAGCAAGTTGCAGATGAGCGGAGTGTCACAGAAAGCCACGACAAAAGAGCCAAGACTCCTGGTTAAATATACAGAAAGTACGCTACGCGTAGGGCCCCAAGCTCTGGGCCCAAGATGACATTCATCCATGAAGAGCTGATTGTTCACGCGGTCACCTAGTATTCGACCTACGCACTCACAAGATCTAGACTGTCAATAGTTTCGGGTTGAACCGTGGTCAAGTCAGGGGTCCCGGGATGTGGATTGCCAGCAAAAAGCTGACCCATTCATTTGGTATAGGATCTGAGCACCCCATGTCCTGCATCTCCTCGCTCGGGACTATCGATTCGACTATGCCGATCGAGGCGATCGGAAGAAAACGATCCTCCGTACCCCAGTTCCAAGGCACCGGTATTGCAGAGCGCTACCGAGTCTAGACTGATGAGGCCCTCTATTCCTGGATCTGCTTGATGAGTTGTGACCTTCTGATTATATGACCTTGTTCTTAGTCGTCGGTAAACTCCCGTTATCGCCACCAGGCTTGTCTGGACTATTATCACGGACGTCGAGGTTGCATCGCGTGCATTTGCCCTGCTTTTTCTCCAAGTTCACATGTGCAACACCTGCCGTATTCTCTCAAGCTTGTGATAGAGCTAGATAGAGCTGATATACCTAGGCACAATTCTTCTACAAGCTCATACCATTAATTAGATAACTGTGAGAATAGGGATTGTAAGAAAATACCCAAAAATTGAAGTAAATTAAACAGAATTCTAATATGATCCTTTTTAATAAGTAAATAATAAGTAAAAACATCTCCTTAATTTGTTCTGAGATCTCTGGTTGACGGCGTTGTTGAGACCCACCTAAAGGTTAACGCCAACCACTCAGATCTCAGATCTGACATCCGCAAATTTCCATCATCTCAAAGCCCACGCGATGTCGCGACGGGTGACGAATTGAACGACATCCCCTCCGACCGCCATGAAACGATGCGCAATAACTTGCACAGGCCGCTTTCAGGCCAATCGCCTGAGCGCTGAAGGCCAGAAACGATGGGCGTCCTGGGAGAAGTCGGCGCTCACGAAAGAGGCCCTCCTCCAGCAGGTCGAATCTGGGCTTGGTCACGATGCGGAGGGCAAGCCTCTCAGGATTGATACCGATTCGAAGACGGTCTCGACAGCTAGCGGATCGCTACCTATATCCCCAATCATGGATCCAAAATGGATGAAGTCGAGGCGTCGAGAACGAAAGGCACCCCCTGGGAAGATATCAGGGAACTTTCGGAGGAAGTTGGCCAACAATCCATTCGGTGGGTAACATATCCCATGTTTGAGGCGCTTTACTAACTCCATGTGTAGCTGAAGCGCTCATGACCCCCATGAGATCATGCGGCAACTCGAAAACCACTCTCCCTCGATACTTTTACCAGGACTTTGAACTGGTCGACCACCCAGATCCAAGCATCCCACACGGATGGTGGGCACCCGGCCCTCTGACCTTCGAAGACCTTGTACCTTTTCACAATCCGCACATCTCGAAATTGAGGAGTAGGCGTGAAAAGAATGTAGCCGAGGGCGAGGAGAATGTCGAGGATGAATTGCCAACCGAAGCGGATGCTATAACAGAGACTGGTACTGTCGAGGGTACAGCATCCCAGATACGACGACCTCGACGAGCGCCATTGACGGTTTATATCCTCGCTCGTAAAAAGGCCATCGAGATTCTGAGTGAACCCGATGCAAATCGTAAACTCTTATCCAACCTAACTGCTACCCGTCACGGCATGGCCATGCTATCAAAAGGAGAACGGAGAATATGGCGAGAAGGCATGGACGAAGTACTCCTCACAAAGATGAGAAGAGAAGCCGCCAACACTCTCATCATCCGCGCCCAGAAGAGCAAGGCCCCCGAGTTCAAATTCATCCAGCCGTGCTCAGGCTGGGATGACCCAAAGACGCTTGGCGTCGGCGGAAGCGTACTATGGCTCCCAAAGGAGCCGCAGGGCGAAAAGTCAATCTACGCGACTCTGGATATTCAATCCGACTGGGGCATAGGTGGACGTACAAAGCTGCCTGTTCATGACTTGACCTGGCTACTGGGCGAGGAGGAGGTGGAGAGGTTAAGAAAAGAGGCAGAGATGTTCCAAGATAAAGAGGTCTTGCTGTTGAAACCTTGGAGATCAAAGAGTATCAGGAGTCTTCATCTGCTGCTTTGGAAGCTACAGGGTTATCTAGCTGATCCTCAGGTTGATGAGACGGCGGTGCCTGAGGCTTGGCCAACTACAGAGTCTAAGGAAAAGCCTATGAACAATCCCATGGACAAGCCTATGGACAAGCCCCTGGACAAGCCGAAACGGGAATCTAAATTTACCTGGTAGCGGGAACTGATTCCCATGTAACATTAAAAACAAATAAATGTGTTAAATGACTTGAGTTCTGTTTCCGTTGATGACGCCGTGTCCCCGGTCCGCCTCCGAAGATTGGGTCCGTAAGACGCCGGTGGGACCCACGTTTCACCGCCGATACCTGCCTACCAACACATACTGCATTGCGCGACATGGATTGTCACTCAGCGATACCATAATTGATATCTTCGGCATTCTTTTCTTGTTTACCCATCTGCTGCCCTGTTTGTTTCTCCCCTATTCTGTCATCTTGGTTTGCATTCCTGATTGGATCTCGCCATTGAGCGAATTATTGTGTTGGCAATCTCAATCTGGGTCGTTTGCTTTGGCATATCATCCCATTGCTACAAGCTGCTCAAGTGCCCTTGCCAAACTCACATTATCCTCTAGTTGACCATTCATTACAAGCCAAGCATCACCACAACTCACTCACTCTACAACCCGGGTCATGGACTCAAACCCCGAGCTCATCCAGCCAGAGGACTGGCTCAGCCCTGACGCCAGCGGCCATTCCATCCCAGCCATCCTCATGCACGATGGTGGCGGCACAACGTTTGCCTACCACTGCCTAAACTCACTATCCCGGCCTGTATACGGCATTCACAACCCAAACTTTCGCAGCGGGGAGCCCTTTGAGGGCAGCCTCCCTGATCTGGCCCGTCTGTACTGCGGTTTCGTCAAGGAAGCTGTCAAGAGCCCTGAGTTTCCTAAGCGACGCAACGCACAGGGAAAAGTGCGAGTTATTCTCGGTGGATGGAGTTTCGGAGGACATTTGAGTCTAGAGATGGCGAAGCAGCTTGAGCAAGAGGGTAGCGGGGTCCAAGTCATTGGTATCCTCATGGTTGACACTATTTTCCCTCTCAAGCGTTCCAATGCCGCCAAGATCACCAAAGATGATTCAAAGGAAGAGGGCAAGACAAAGAACCAGCTCCTGGCTGACCGCGCAATGGCCGACGCCCGGCGCATGATCACCGACTGGACCCCTCCTGTCTGGGAAGCCGGACAACGGCCACGTATCATGTTGGTCCGGGCCAAGCAGACGGTGCCAATGGAAGGAGACGGAGTCAGTCTTGTGGATTTGAGTCGCGAGGAGAGAAACCTCGGATGGGATGCTTACGAGAAGGACATGTTTGCACAGATCTTTGACGTGGAGGGACATCACTTTAACATGTTTTCTTTTGAGAACATTGAGGGGATTACAAAGGCAATGAAGGAGGGATTAGTTGCGTTAGAACTGACTGCTTTTGGGGCGTGAAACTGAGTATGGAATTGGGAGTTGCTGAGGGTATGTAGATGAAAAGGCGGTTGGCGATGGGAGGGCTGTTACTTAGAGTTGGCTTGACTTTTCTACTTAATGAATAGACGAGGGCATACGTTTAACATCTCATAACTATGGCGAAATAAACGGAACAAACTGTTGTTTGTTTCACTAGCAAATGTCAGGTCTTGACTTCCATACGAGGTTAACCTCAATCCAGTGGTCGAACCTGGTACTTTTATGGCTGGCCTTGAGAGGCGCTTAGTTGAGCTCCCGGTGGCTGTGGCACTCACAAAGGTTCCACACAACTTACAGAGGTTCTCTTGACGAAGAAAAGAGTTACAGAGGAGCTCCTTAGCACATATGTGAGGTGAGGCTGCTGCATTCTTCATTGTATCTATCCCCTGGCGTCACGGGCTGATCACGGCGGGGACGACGGATGTATTGTACACAGATAATTAGAAGAGCTGACGTAAATTTTTTAAAAAATCTGGCGTAAGGATAGGAAACAACATGTTGTTTAGGAGGTTCTCAGTGAGTACAGGGAGGTAGGTCCTCGTAAAGTGTAGCTATGCCGACATCCCTTCAGCCTCACCAGGTACACTTGACCACAGTGTAATCATACTCCCAGCACCTATTGCAGACACCTTTGTTGCAGCCTTCACTGCCACCGCACAGCTTGGAAGATGAGCGAGTCCTCTTGAAGCACTTCCTCGTGCCCCCGGAATAGATAATGTGCGCCCTTGCCCTGTCGCTATCAATGCAAATCTCCCTGATCCAATTGTAGCCAGTCTTTTTGCAACCATTGGAAAAGCTGGCACCGAGATTGTAGGTTTTGCCATCATCGCCGATGTAAGCCGTCGTGGAAACGGGGATGAGGCCTGGTCCAGTTGTGGTCCTGACTTCGATTCTGGCGGCGTCGCCAGCGCCGAATAGGGAGAGGCCAAAGATCACGGCTGGGAGAGAGAACTTCATTGTAACTAGAGATATTGATCAGCTATTGCCGAAGTTGCTCGTGATGTGAATTAGGTGAACTTACCTGTGAGGGACACAAGTGTCGAAGCTGTGAATGTAGTTGATGGTGTAGGATGAGTGGAGGTGAGGATGTTGAGAGTGATGGAGCAGGAGAGGACTCGACTCTTTTTATATCTTGAATTGATGAGTCTTTTATTCACAACGGCCCGCGTTACCGTTTAGTAGGAGCGCTATGGCATGATCCCCGCATGGTTTACATTGGCTTTTTCGAAAATTTGAGGCATCCCCAACGGAATAGGAGAAGGATTTAGTTCGCGTGACGGCCTTGGACCCCTGCCACGACTTCCGGCAGTTGTAGACAGAGCACTTGCCTCTCCTTGAAAGTCTGGCTTATAGTATTATAATGTTTCATCTCATGACTGAGTTTAAAGCATTGCTCTCTATAGCTGGATATAGCTCACAGGTCTTGTTGAAAATGTATACTCAGGATCATGTTGTTTTGTTTGATCTTTAGAATGCAAACTTCGCCTAGTATAGTAAAAGTGTATATTGTGAATAGATTTGGTGATGCCGAGCGAGGGCTATCGGAATATCGGCCCAAACATCCAGAACCCTATGTTAGTATAGAATTCTAGAATATGCGGCGAGCGACTAGGGGTTCGGAGATGCAGATAGCTACCTTCCTCTCCGGTGTTTAGCTGCAACGTCTCGGCTGTATCGCTTGGACGATTGTAGATACATTCGCCGCATGTTGGTTGTTGCTGGCTCTTGGCAACTTAGCTAGTACGAGAGTGAAGATCATACCCGTTGTCCCTTGATATGGAGAAGGAAGTTACAAGAATAATGCGACGTCATATACCCTCTCTTAGGGCTATCGTGGGGTAAACTATAGTAGTTGCAAGCGTTATTGAGTTGTTATTGTATGGTATTGAAGCTTTGGTATAAGCTTGTGTGTTACAGCTGTACTATCTGTGTAAAGTTTCTATGAGGCCCCCTGGTCTCATGCAAGCTCTTTAACCAGGCTACCTTCCTCTTTGAGCTCGATACGACACATCTACTCCCTGTTAGATCTCCCATAGGTCTGCAGGTCGTTAACGACCTCGGAAATGACCCACAACGTCCCCTTGGCCTGGCAGGATGAAGGCGAGCCGATGAAGAGGCTCGCCATGCGGCAATTCCTATCGCGAAGACTAGCGTGGATAGGGTTACGCTATTGGTTATCCCGTGTCTTGACTTTTCGAGGCCGGAGGGTTGCGTATCGTATGGTGGATGGAGTTGTAAGTGGCCGGAAGTGATAGATGTCAAGATCATGACAATAGGCACTCAGGTCCGCAAGTTGATGTTCGTGCTGTAACGTGGGATCCCCCACACGGCCATTTCCCATGACTGACCGTCCCCCAGACTTGTGGCGGTAGATCGATACCAGCCGAGACCAATTTGTCAACACCACCACCGGTGCTCGTTCCTTACTACTGGGCCCCGAGAATGCAAGTGAAGAGAAACTTGACCATGGACCTTTCCTTTGGCTCATGGCAGGTTTCCCGTCCATGACAAGGCCATGGACTACGGCACCGAAAGCATTAACCGCAACGGCTGTGACTTTTTCCACATGAACAGCGTCTAAAATCACGAAGACGAGAACTACCTGATCTCAAGCCACCACTTCCTCTCCGTCTACTACCTCTACGGGTCGACAGGGGACCAGATACGAAAACTGAGTGACAGGCGGAAGAACTTTACCCACAAGTTACAATACACTCTCACGGCGACAGGGGTATCGGCGCAACCGACATCGAGTGGCAGTACGGCGCAGCGCGCTAAACACACGCGCCGCACGCACTTTGAAGACTCGGATATTCTAACCGAAGGAACCTGCCGACGGCGAGCTCAACCGGCGGGATGTCAGGCGTGCAGGGGGGCTTGTGGGGAGCGGCAATGTACGGATTGCGTGGGGCCGGTGGTGACGGAGCACGGGGGTGTCGGAGCCGAGGTGCATGGACGCGGCTAGGACGGGGCGGGCCGGTCATGTACCGCGCCTAGACAGGGATGGAAAGAAACCAGGAGACAATTTTGGCCAGTGGCCGGTCACCCAAATCAGTCTCTTGTATTGTTTCACTCTGCTGGTGCGTTTGTGAGGATGGGTAGGTCGAGGTGTGACTTGAGTGCAGTGGTGATGTGTTTGTGACCTGGAATTGTGGGCGATGGAGGTGAAGTCGCAGTGTTTGTGCATCCCTAATGATACAAAGGGTCGAGCATGCTAGGGAGGGAACCTCATGGTGTTCGAGACTCGGACTATGGTCTCGGTGAATGTGTTCTTGAGGCACGCACTCAACCAAAGTGTCAGTATGGGGACTGGGGGGTTTGCTAACGCGAGCGAAGCCATTGCGAGCCACGAGGATGGTAGAAACTTGACGCTGGAGGGCTCGTGTTTAAACAGCCTGAATAGCCCAAGACGACGATGAAGAGGAGGTAGTAAAGTTGCCGGTCGCTGAGGGTGCTGACATCTCTCTGGCCGAAGAGGATACCTGGACCGCTCTAGAGGAGAAACCAGGAAGGCCAAACACTTGACTATCAACATTCTCGATCGAAAAGTATGGGTGTTTACTCAGATCCAAGGTAGATGTTTCAAAGGTAGCATATTCTTCTCTCGTATTTTCGCCCAAGACTTTGGATGATAGCTAGACCTTGCTCCAGCTTGTTCTAGAGATATCTGTTGTTAGGTCAGTCAAGTGAGGCTCATAGTTACCATCTCAAAACGACATTCGACTTAATTTCCCTTCATGTCTCGTTGAACTACGTCAATGGCATGCAGTCCTCCCTGCTCCCCCATATGCTAAACTGCGTAAAATATTCTCGATCTTTACCATGGAGTCGTTGTCAAGAAACTTGGCGATATGAGCTGGCATGGCTTAGAGATGAATGATCGCGTTGCTAGTACGAATAAGATCGACTTTGGTGTAACTGCGTTACCGAGGTGGTGATTGCATCGGTTGATCATTATGTTGAAGAAAACCACCGAAGGCGAGGTGGTGAAATGTGTCTGGGTAGTTGAGTAGTGATGGAGCCATAAGCCACTCGTGCCCCGCAAGTCTGACAGCTTTAACATACACACTTCTTGCTTGGCGATGTGGGAGGGGCTGAATAAGGCTATGGAAATATAGAGCTAGATTGGCTCAACTAAGCGACGCATAGAGGATGAAGCATAGAGGCCCTCAATGAGATGGGAATAAACTATCATCTGGTCAGCACTGAATGTCAAGTCTTGACCTCCATAAGCTTGACGTCAATGTAACTATCTAGGATGTGAACCAGCCCGGTATCGCTCTGATTTGACAGATGCCCAATGATAAGCTCGACGAGGGTAATCTGAAGCTTCTGAGTGTCTCAATAGACGAAAGCAGCTATCAAAACGAAGAGAAAACACAAAAGAGCTACACAAAAAGCGGGTGCCTCGGCAACGATTGACTCGATTTGCTACGAGCTGTCTCGGTGAAGTTTATTGTGGGCTCGCCTCCGGAGTTGAAGCAGTTTCCCCGGAAGCATCCTTGGCGGCGCAGGTGGCTTCTGCAGGTAGCCCTCTCTTACCCCGCGGACCAATCACAGCGACCGAATTGTCATGCGGGGAGCGTTCCAGCGGGGAGGGAGCGCCCAGAGGTCACAGGGAAGATCACAGGGAAGGTGGGCGTGGAATTTTTGGTCAAAAAGGCGAGCCGACATCGCAGCGACGCACCGAAAGAAAAAAGAAATCCTTACTTTGTCAGACACCGCCTCGACACTTGATTCTGTGGGATCAAAGTCTAAAAGGCTTGCTTTTATCGGATTGAACGCCTCAATTGGCTTTGGATACCCTCTTGGCCGTCCTTCACAATGCTCTCCCGCTCCTTGCGCCTACGGTCGAGAGCTCTTGGAGCTCTCCCCCTCTCTTCGAGGAGTCATGGGTACGTGACCTCACCACCCACAATTCGGACGAATTCATCGCCAACAGCTGCTTGATGTCAATTAATCCTAACATTTCTTCCTTTATAGCCGCCTCCTCTCCACCACTGCCCTCCGCGCCGCCGATGACAAGCTTAACAAGGTCTCCGCCAACATCACCCAGCCCAAGGCCCAGGGTGCCTCCCAGGCCATGCTGTACGCCACCGGCCTCTCTGAGGATGACATGAACAAGGCTCAGGTCGGTATCTCGTCCGTCTGGTACGAGGGAAACCCTTGCAACATGCACCTGATGGACCTGTCCGCCATTGTCAGAGAGTCGGTGGCCAAGGCTGGTCTGATTCCCTACCGCTTCAACACCATTGGTGTTTCTGACGGTATCTCTATGGGTACTACTGGTATGCGATACTCGCTCCAGAGCAGAGAGATTATCGCCGATAGTATCGAGACTGTCATGAACGGCCAATGGTACGATGGAAACATTAGCTTGCCCGGTTGCGACAAGAACATGCCTGGTGTCGCTATCGCCATGGGTCGTGTGAACCGCCCCAGCATCATGGTCTATGGTGGAACTATCAAACCTGGTTGCACCAAGGGTGGTGAGCCCATTGATATCGTCTCTGCTTTCCAGGCCTACGGCCAGTACATCACTGGTGAGATCACCGAAGAGGAGCGCTTCGACATTATCCGACACGCCTGCCCCGGTGGTGGTGCTTGTGGTGGCATGTACACTGCCAACACCATGGCCACCGCCATCGAGACTCTGGGTCTGACTCTTCCCGGCAGCA
Organism: Fusarium duplospermum; assembly: GCA_003946985.1. NCBI lineage: Eukaryota > Fungi > Ascomycota > Sordariomycetes > Hypocreales > Nectriaceae > Fusarium > Fusarium duplospermum. The sequence goes on along the minus strand of NKCI01000001.1, from coordinate 466,787 downwards.
GCAGCAGCCCTGCTGAGGACCCTAGCAAGAAGGCCGAGTGTGAGAGAGTTGGATTTGCTATCCGCAACATTCTCAAGGAGGACATCCGACCCCGCGATATCATGACTCGCCAGGCCTTTGAGAATGCCATGATTGTCACTACCATCCTTGGTGGTAGCACCAACGCCGTCCTCCACTTGATCGCCATTGCCGACTCTGTTGGTATCAAGCTCGATATCGAGGACTTCCAGAAGGTCTCTGACCGCACTCCTTTCCTTGCTGACCTGAAGCCTTCTGGCAAGTGGGTCATGGCGGATATGCACCAGATTGGTGGCACTCCTGCTCTGCTCAAGTTCCTCATCAAGGAGGGTATCATTGATGGCTCCGGTATCACCGTCACTGGTAAGACCATGAAGGAGAACGTCGAGAACATGCCCGGCTTCCCCGAGGACCAGACCATTATCCGACCCCTCAGCAACCCCATCAAGCCTACCGGTCACATCCAGATTCTCCGCGGTTCTCTGGCCCCTGGTGGCTGTGTCGGCAAGATTACCGGCAAGGAGGGTCTCCGATTCGCTGGCAAGGCCCGTGTTTACGACTCGGAGCCTGCCTTTATCGCCAGTCTCGAGGCTGGCGAGATTAAGAAGGGCGAGAAGACTGTCGTCATCATCCGCTATGACGGCCCCAAGGGTGGTCCCGGTATGCCTGAGATGTTGAAGCCCTCTTCTGCTATTATGGGTGCTGGTCTCGGCAAGGACGTTGCCCTTCTTACTGACGGTCGTTTCTCTGGTGGTTCTCACGGTTTCATCATTGGTCACATCGTCCCTGAGGCTATGGAGGGTGGTCCCATCGCCCTCGTCGAGGACGGTGACTCTATCGTCATTGACGCCGAGAAGCGCGCTATTGACCTCGAGATCTCTGATGAGGAGTTTGCCCGTCGCCGCAAGGCATGGAAGGCACCTCCTCCTCGTTATACCAAGGGAACGCTCAGCAAGTACGCCCAGCTCGTCAAGAACGCGAGCGAGGGCTGCGTCACCGACAGCGGTCTGTCCAACTAAAAGGCACAGCGAGGAAGCCAAAGATGTCCTCGAATCATGTAATGTTTGTGTTTTGTCGGGATCGGAAAAGGCGAATTTAGATTTTCTGGGTCAGTTTTTATATCCCAATGATTTCTGTTACACAGTTACATCGTGTGGCTCTTGCAATATGATGTCAATGTGATGCTTCAATGTAATACTTCAACATGCCCTGGGCCTCTTGTCTACGTACAAGCTACGTTACAACATGAAACACAAACAAGTTCAATACAAGACCCAAAGAGATTAAAAAAAAACACAAGAACAAGAGGAAACGTAACCCCCGCTCCACGAGTGATTGTGGGTATTTCGCGAGATCAAGGTAAAAAGCCAACCACCAAAATAGCTCCTTGCAATGCGAACTCCATATTCCATCACATCTGAGAAAGGGATCAAGTCCGCCTTCTCTAAACCAAATCGATACCGCTTCAACTGACACATTTTCGTTTCATACATATTTAGTTCTTCTTGCCCTTGAGAGCCTCCACGAAGGCCGCCTTGTCCTTCATGGTTAGACCAACACGCTTGACACGGCCGAGTCTGGCAAGTGCCTCGCCTATGCGATCCAAAACACGCTGTTCATCCCCAGAGACAGCGGCACCGGCATCGTTGCGATAACGAAGATCAGCGGGAACAGATGGGGCCCCGTTGGTCTTTGCTGCAGCCGAGTTCATCTGACCCTCAGCAATGCGAACTCGAATGCAAGTTGTAGGCCGAGAGAGAAGGTTCCAAAGAAACTTGAACCATCTTCCAGGCACAGGGGTCGTAACGTCAGGTGGCGTGTAACGAATGCTGACAGGGAAGATGTGGACGTCGGGCGGGCATTGGAGAATGCTCGGGCTGAAGGGCAAGATGGCCTTGCCGTTGGTGGTACCACACTCGGGGAAAACAGCAATGACTCGGTTCGGGTTGTCGGCTAGGAGATCGCTGATATCGACGAGTTTGGCGTTCTTTGGAGGAGCGGTTCGTACGGGCGATAGAGCCATCAACACGGCGCCGAGAAGACTGAGACGCTGCACCTGACGAGTTTCAGGATACGAGACGGTAAAGATGGGATCGAAGATGGCAGCGAGGTAAATGGCGTCGACGGGACTCGTAAAGTTGGCGGCGATGACGGATCCAGGATGAGGGAATCGCTCTCGGGGTTGGTCGGCGAGGGTGCCACGCTTGACTCCGTCGAGTTGAAGGTCTACCCACCATATGCCCGGGATGGCCATCAAGCCCCAGAGGGCCACCTTGCGGAAGATGACGGGCAATGGCAGAAAGTGGAAGATGAGAAAGTATCCCAGGAAGAAGAAGAGGAAGAATGGGAGACGGAAGAGGAAGAGGGCGCCGTGGGTGAATGTTGCGACGGCCGAGAGGGGTGTCGAGACGGGGAGAAAGGGCGCAATGCCCGTTGCTAAGAAGGATTAGCATGTGAGTAAATGGTTGAATTACAAGCGTGCTTACCCCGATCTCGAAACTGGCTATATTTTTCCATGGTGTTTTCACTCGCGTGTATAGACAAAGGATGATTGAACTCGAGGTTTGTCTATCAAGACATGGAGGAACAAGAGATTGCGCAAGAACCCCCTCTCTTATGATCTGACCAAATCTTCAAGGATGCAGACGCGCGACTCAGGTTCAACCCAACAAAGGAGACAAGGGGGGATTGCGAGTCTAGGTTAGAGTCTGCGACAGCGCATCTGCTTTGGACGTCATGACATGTGAATATCAACGACGTGGACGCAACAAAAAAAGCCCCCACGTTGCAACTGACGTTGAACAAGCTGGCTCAGAGATGAGTCAGCAAGAAGAGTCAAGCCACACAATGCAAGGTCAAGCCACAACGCGGGAATGGGCCGTTTTGGGAGAGCCCCACGTTGCTTGGGCAACAAGAGGAGGGCCCGCATCACGCCGATAAACAAGCGGCCTCATCGCCAATCTAAGACCAACAGTAAAAGGAGCTAACACGCATTTGGAACCTCCAACCAAAATAACAGCCTCTCGTTGCGAGGTGGGTTGTATACTATCCTGCTCTCCTCCACTTCACCTTTCATCACGCCTTCTACCACCGCTGGCAGCGCGCTACTCTTTGTTGTCCACGTACTAGTTCCTTTGCTTTTGCACCGCGCGCGTGCTCTACTCGCCATGGACACGGTATGTTTCAGTTGAAGTCATGTTTACCGAGATGGACTCGGTGCTGATCTTGAACAAGTCATTTCGAAGCTCCAAGATGAGCAGGTTGCCCGCACCGTCGACGCAAATAGGGGGAGGAGGACTCACGGAATGGAGCGAGTCACAGCACAATGCACGCATTCAGTCAACAATGAGCTCGCTGGCATCTCTCAAGAACCTCAAGCGGGAGATTCCTCAGCCAGGTACTTCCGAGATCGAGTCTCTTCACGGTCGCTCTTACTGACGAATGAGTAGCATCGCAATCCGAACCCAAGCGAAAGCCTCTTTCCGATCGAGCCCTCGAATACCCTGCAAAGCCGACGTCCCTCGCTGCTGCCCCGTCGGCCGTCCGATCCAACATGAAGCCCCAGAGTCTTGCGGGCATGTCCGGGGTGAGTATCTATCTGTTGTCATGATCAATGCCAGCTTGTACGATTGACAAGCCGCCGCCTCTTCCCATTATCTCTATTGCTTTCCTTCTCGTCTTTTCGATTGTTTCGACGGGTACATACTGCAAAGGGCCCTTGGTCTTGTTTCGTGTCGACAATTGCAATATGAGGTCTTTCAGCGCTGGTCACAATTTGCCTGCAAGGAGACCTGGAGCTCAGAAGCGATCGGCTTCTAGCAACCTCCCGACATGCAGCAAAGGAGTGGTCGTTGCAGCTGGGAATGGCGTTGAAAGGCTTTCTTTCGTACTGGTGAATGATCATGCATTTGAAACATGGCTAACTATCCTCAGCTCAAGCAACCCTCGTCTTCCCAATCACGACTCGGAACGTCAACTTCGAGCAACTTCGCTAAGAGCGTCGGCCCCAATCGATATGCCCCTTCGAATCCCCCGCGAACAGCTACCCGTCCCGGACACATGCGATCGAAGAGCCAAGCTCCCCGACCCCGAACAGCACATGGGCTTCGCGAGGAGGAGAGAGATTACTCAGGACCTAGCAATGGTATGCCGACCACTTTTCAGCCAAACAGTTCTCAACCACTTGCTCCTCTCCACAACAACAAAGTCAGAAAGACCCAGTCATCTTCAACCGTGATGGGTAGCAGAGATAGTTCTCTGACTTCGAGATTTACTCAACTAAGCCTCGAAGACGACAATTCGCCTCCCAGCGGGAATCAAGTGTTTTCTCGCCCCTTGACGCGACAGTCGTCTTTGTCATCAGTCACCTCTCAGGTCTCCAACATGGCCAAGCGTTACGACAGAGATACTCACGGCAAGATTCCTGTGTGCTCTCGAATCGACTCTTCGGGACAGACCTAGGCGGTTCCCCCAAAGCCGAGCAAGGAGCAGCAGGTTCAGCGAAAGCTTGACCAGTTTCAGGAGTCGTTGTCTTTGTCACCTGTCAAGACGTTTACCTCACCCATCAAGTCCCCTTGTCCAAGTAAAGCGTTTCTCACCAAGGATTCTAAACTGACATCATATGTAGCCTGGGATGTCGACGGTCGAGTCGTAGACATGGAGTCCCAGTTTAAAGAGTTGAAGGAGATGGTCAACACCACTTTGAGCGAGCGAAAGGGGCAAGATGATGCCCTTGAACTTGCAAAGACTCGAAGTAAGTAACCATTCATTGTAGAAATTCCAGGGTTAACGGATTATAGTCAAGGAGCTTGAAACCGACAGAGAAAAGATTGGCTTGAGGAACGAGTCGCTCAAGTCGGATCTTGACATGGCCAGAGAGGAGGGACGCCACATCAGACATGAGTTGGAGAAGCAACAATGGGAGCAGACACGACGAATAGAAGATCAAGAACGAAAGCACCGACAAGTAATGGACGATATGGAACGACAACACAAATCAGCGGTGGACGAAATGAGACGAGAACTGGACCGACTAAAGGAGCACGAGGCCAGGAACAACGAGCAGAAGATTGAGGGTTTGACACGACAATACCAGCAAGAATTGGAAAACGAACGACAAAGAAAGGACCGCGAAGTTCAAGAGCTGCGAACTCGAATGGGTAATGAGTACCAAGACATGGGAATGGCCTTGCAGAAGAAGGAACGCGAACTCAAGGAGGTCAACTCTCAAGTCGAAAGCCTACAAGGGGATCTTGAACGAGAGAGGACTCTCAAGAACAGCCTACAAACCAACATTGCCGAGCTGTCGGCAGCCAACACAACACTGGAGGCCAAGATCAACTCACTACGGTCGCACGTCGAATTCCTCGAGTCTGATAGCAAGGCTCAGTCTGACTCGTTCGCCAACATGGAGGCAAGACTCCAGGACGCCCTTCGCGCAGCTGAGGAGGCTCAACAGAAGCTCATCAAGGAGGAGACAGAACGCCGAGTCCTGTTCAACAAGTACCAGGAGCTCAAGGGCAATATCCGTGTCATGTGCCGAGTCCGACCCCCTCTGGGCAACGGAGAGGGAGAGCAGGCACAGATGTCGTTCCCTGATGACAAGACGTCTGCCGAGATTGTGCTGGCTGGACCTGAGGAGAAGAGCAGCCTCGGCAATGTGACACGGAAGAACTATCCCTTTGAGTTTGACCGAGTCTTTATTCCTGGCACTCAGAACGAAGAGATCTTTGGCGAGATTTCCCAGCTCGTTCAGAGTGCTCTCGACGGATACAATGTGTGTATCTTCTGCTATGGCCAAACAGGATCTGGAAAGACCTTTACCATGTCTTCAGCAGACGGCATGATCCCACGTGCCACTCACATGATCTACGACACCATCACCAAGCTCAAGGAGAAGTCCTGGGAGTACACGATGGAGGGATCGTTTGTGGAAGTGTACAATGAGGAACTCAACGATCTTTTGACTCCCAACGAGCGATCGTCTGAAGGTCGACCGAAGAAGCTCGAGATTCGACACGACGAGTCTCGCAAGCAGACAGTTATCGTGAACTGCAAGTCAGTACGGCTTAACAGCCCGTCTAGCGTGGAGACGATGCTTGCCGAGGCTCAGAACAACCGATCAGTGGCTGCGACCAAGGCCAACGAGCGATCATCGCGTTCTCATAGTGTGTTCATTCTCAAGCTGGTTGGCGAGAACTCGGCAACGGGTGAGCGATGTGAAGGCACACTTAACCTTGTGGACCTGGCAGGTTCCGAGCGTCTCAAGCACTCTCAGGCCGAGGGCGACCGTATGAAGGAGACCCAGAACATCAACAAGAGTCTGAGCTGCCTGGGTGATGTCATTGAAGCTCTTGGACGTGGATCTGGCCATGTGCCGTACCGCAACTCAAAGTTGACCCACCTTCTGCAGTACAGCTTGGGTGGTAACAGCAAGACTCTGATGTTTGTCATGGTGTCACCGCTTGAGACGCATCTGAAGGAGACATTGACAAGTCTTCGATTCGCAACCAAGGTATGTAGTGTTTGTTTTATGAAGGAACCAAGCTAACAAAGATAGGTGCACAACACTCACATTGGCACAGCCAAGGCAACAAAGAAGATCAGAGAGTCTTCGTAGGAGGTGACCAGCAAGACCTTGTGGCCTAGGAGCCCAAGGCAACGATGACTTGTTAATTTCTGTTTGTTCAAGTTGGTTCACCAAGGATAGCGCATCCAGGTTGCAGGAGTTGACGGCGCATTATTGAATTGAGTGGTTGTGTGTGTGTGTGTCAAAAAAGGTTGACGATTATGAAAGTGTTTTTTTGACAGGCAGGCAGGTTTTATGTTTTTATTTCTGGACATGGGTTGGGAACAGCTGGATTGAAGACCCCGCTCAGCTGTGTGTTCTTTTTTGAAACATGGAGATTGTATATATCGATATGGAATGATTATGAGATGCATTGTTGAAGGGGTGAGGGTGGTGACTGTGGATGGTGGTGAGGAAGTGAATATCCTGAATCAAGAGTCGATTTCTCCGTCATTTTCTGCCTGCTGAGAGGGGACTACAACCATGCCCCGGTGGCTACATCTTCGGGGAACTACAATACTCACAGTGATGCCATCACAGATGGCGGAGGATGCCTCACCTGGTGATCCCTTCGGCCCCGAGCCGGTTGCCATGGAAGCCCCGGAGCCGGAGCCCCGCTCCGCCATCAAACGGATCCCACCATCACCAAGGGTCTGCATCACTTAGCGCTCGGCTTCAGCGCTTGTTCATCTGCCGCGCCATACAGACCAACCAATCAAAGTCACGGACAATCACCCCAGTCAATGAATCCCCATCCATTCCGATCAATGTCTTTCATCTCTTTCACCATCAATATCTGCCCCGCACGTTCTTTGATACAGCGTCTATAAGCGCGATTATTCTTGTTCAATTCTGTGCCTGTTCTTGTATTGTTCATTCTCGGTATCAGAGTTATTTAGAGTCGTCATTGACTCGCTACAATCTCAACACGCGACATTTGGATCAAAGAACTACAAAGCTCAAACACGACAGGATATCTCGTCTCAGCGATCAGCATCAGCAGACGGCAGAGACTTGAAGTGGCGTTCACTCAGTGCCCAAAGCGACTAGGCTATCAAGCGCGACGCAGCGGGATCCATTCCCCTGCGTCCTTCATCTCCATCTCGCGATAGAACCTCTTCGACTCAACAATGACCAAGCAACCCTCTGGCCTAAACGGCTCAATATGGGCAAACGGCCAATCAAGCCGTAGCTCACCCGCCCTCTCAACCCGAGCCATCTCACGCTCCTCATCACAACCACCTCCCAAACCTACCCTCACCTCAACAACGCGCTTAACACCAGCGCAGGCATTTCATCGCTTTGAACAAGCCTGTCAACGACTACGGTGGAAGTTTATCGATCTACACGCTTCTTACCAACGGGCTACGAATCCGGAGGAGTTTGGCTTTACAAAGGGTGATGCGGAGCAGAATTTCAAGGTTGACTTTCATGAGTTTTACCTGTGGATTGAGCAAGCCATCGTGCTTCTTCTACTCATCTTTGGTGTTACCGTGTCGAAGGGTGCGAGACCTGAAGATAACATCTCCAGAGGGAATTTCGGCAGGGGAAACTATGTTGCCTCTAGTCATGCGTATCACCACAACGTGCTGAAAGCGCTTGAAGATGAAGCGTGTCCAGTGTACAATGCACTTGGAAAGGGGGAAGTGAACCAAGCGCTTTGGAAAGCCAAGGAACTACGGAACAGATGGAAAGATGCCAGCGAGGGAAAGGAGACGCCACCGCTAAAGATGTACGATCTGACGTGGATCGTGACGGAGGTTCTGCGTGGGTTGCAGATTGCGTATGATATAGCTTCGGCGCATGTTGAGCAGGAGTTGGCTCAGCAGCGTGAGAGTACGGATGAGGCTATGGTTTTGGATGAGGAGTGGGAGTGGATGGTGGAGCCGATGGATTGGGAGGCAGCGTGATGGCGTCTAGAAGTCTTTGCCACGATACCATGTCGTTGGATAAATGAACAATGGCGGTCTACCATTAGGCGAATGAGTTGTAAGATAATCCTCAGCCCTGTCGGGCGCGGAAGGGGTACGGTCTAGCCTTGACTTATCCAGCATGAGTCGGAGGTCATGATAACGGCATGGAGGCTGAGGAGCAAAATGAGATGCCAAGAGGGGAAGTGCAGAGCTCGCTGTTGGGATAGAATGAGAAGATTCATAAAGCAAGGTAATATTTGTTAGCTCCATCATATCTTTACGGCTCATATTAAATAATGGCCAGCTAACCGAGACAGCTCCTTCTAGCCCCGTCTTGGTCTCGGTTGAGATGGTGTGCAGCTCGAGGTCGGAGAATCATGACGAGATGGGATAGAGTAGAAGCTTAACCAGAAAAGCTGGACACTACTTTTGATGACATGGTATTTGCTGGAGTTGAGGGTATCAACTTGATCCCATATCAACCTGAAGAACTTGATGCGGTGAGATGTCAAAGTTCTAGATCCAGAAATGCCGTAGGAGGCAATATTCAGGAGTCAAGGATGGGGCCAGTTGGTGAACAGATCGAGTGACAGCTGGTAACTAGGCCCTGTTGATGTAAGACTCCATATCCATGGGCAGCTTTGTAATGTATTCATGAACGACTTGCCATTGACCCCGTACACTGTTGTCTTCTCCAACACGATCTATACCCTATTAAAGCCTTGCAGTTGACATCTCCCCCATACTGCTTGACGGTAAGGGCGGAAGCTGTGTTGAAGGGTTTGAGAGCCGGTGCTAAGATACTTTTAGGCGAGCTATCATGGCCATATAGTTCCTGGACGCGTCGGAGGCCCTGGAAGTCTGGCTTTGGGGGCTCTGGTCCCTGGTATTTGCATGGGGCCTGCTGAGCGTCTCTGTTTGCTCTGCTGGGTTGCTTCCTACTGTGACGTTAGGTACTTCTCATACAGTCAAGATTGTACTCTATACCTCCTTACGTAAGGAGTATCGAATTATGTTCTGAAGTGTTCGTAGGTAGTCCACAAAGTAGGGAGCATGGCACGATAGCTTAAAGGCGCGACCGCCATCAGGGCTCATGGCCCTAAGCACTTACTTTTTCTTGAACTGACCACGGGGGATACTCGAGGGCTTCTTACATTGAGAGAGAGACTGATAACCGGATCCGAAGTAAGGCCCTACGCAAAGTCAGTGTTGAACTGATTTACCAAAAAAGAAAAAAAAAAAGTTGACTCACCTGTCTTGTAGCCTTTTTTTTTTTTTTTTTCGTATTGCTGGAATTTGCTAGAATCTCCGCTTGGTCCCTCCCTCGGTTCGTCATGTCTCGTCTTGGGCTTTGACAAGGACATGCGGAAGCTTTCTTTTCTCTCCGGAGTAGCTGAGATTGGTTCGAGAGCAGGGCTGGCTGGCTTGCAACGTATCCGCTGTTGAAAACACTGGTCGATATTATGTCGAGCATGACCAATAATAGTGGTTAAAGGTAGTGGATAAAACGGGAGGGATAGCTGGAAGTCGCCATGGTCCAAGGGAAGTGCCGATGGATGGGACCAGCGAGCAGCTGTCCGTTGTCAGGTGTCCAAGTAGTGACAGGCTGCAGTAACCGCCTCGTTTCGGCCTTCAGTCTGTCTCTGCCGGTACACCTAGCTTCTGAGGGAAAAAAAAAAAAAGAAAGAAAAAAAAAAAAGCTCCTCCACCAACTCCTCCACCAAACACCGCTATCTACTACTATATACTCTACCTACAGCGGCACCTCTCAGCCTTCCTCAGGCGGGTTCCCAACTAGAGACGCGAGTCCCCCCTGAGGTGCTTCTAGTTAGAGATGAGCGTCCCCCTGAGGTGTGAATATTTCTTTTCATAAAAGTCTTCTCGTTTGACTCACTTTATGTTCTCAAGCACTTATGTACCCAGACAGAACGTGTCGACTCACTTCCGCTTCCACTCATTTCCTGTTCTCTTGAGATAACTGTTGCATCTACAGCATCTGTATTGTGTCTTGTCGTCTGCTTGGCCCTTGGGATAGCCCCACGCCATGGGATGTGTTTCTTTCGTCCGATCGCAGTTTGTGTTGGCGCATTTCACAGGTGTATCCTGTTCATGCGTTCTCTCCGAGGATCCGGATACTAGTACCTTTCGCGGTGCCTTTCGTGGCCATGCCGATTCACGTAGCTCGCTCCCGGTCTTGTCTCGGCCGTTCTTGTTGAAGAAATAACTGCACCTTCTGCACTTCCACTTTCCTGGCTCTTCCTTATCCATGGACCAGCGTCCTTCTTCCCCTGGTCCTTCGACATACCCGCAAACATTGCAATATCTCGGCCCATCCTCAGGTCGATGTTGTAGAACTCGTTCCTTACCTGTCTCGACCCAATGCTTGTGGCAAGGAATGCATCTGGTCAATTTAAGACTTCAACTGATCAGCATCTTAGATGGTGCTACTCCCCGCTAAAGAAAACGTGGGTGCTTATGGCTGCAGGATCATTTGTGGACCTAGGTACCTAGGCTTGGGGTGAAAAAAGTCACCACGGTTACTACTGGACTTTGAGTGAGATTTCGCTAGGGCTGTGCAGTAGTGTTTTCTATCATGGAACTCCGTGAGGTGGAACGGTTAACCACATTGGGAGCTAAGCGCGCCGGTCACTATCAATTCCCCCGAAGTGGCCTGGGAGCCTCAACTCCACCCTTCACGTCAAGCAGGAACCAACATTGTGTCCAGTAGGTTAATGCTGAGAGACACATATCTACGTGAAACAATGTTTGTACAATCGACCCCCTGTATAATTCACCTACGGGTACTTCAGCATTCCAATATAGGCCAATAAAAGGATTTATTGGTTGATGGGAATAGCCATCGGCTTTGTCACCAGTGGTGAATCATACAGGGGGTGTACTGTAGCGCTGACTGAAACATGTCTAATTACGTGGGAAGGATTAGACCATGGGGGAAAGCTATGAGATCGACGAGCAAAACTGTTTGGAGCTGCAAATGGAGCCTCTGAATAGCTTCATAAGATGTGCAAGTAAAAAGAAAGAAAGAAAAAAAAGAAGAAGAAGAAAAGGCCACTATGTTAGCATTGGGATATAATGCTATGATGCATTGGAAATGTGCTCTTTGTTATAGTTGAAGCCAGGATGGGATAGTCGAGCCAGAAGATCGGTGATGAGAAAAAATTCGGTCTAGATCACTAAGAAGGACAAAATATCAAGGCACAGTCAAGGATCAATTCCTGCATATTTTCTACCTCATAATTATCTAACCCCCAAAGTATGTCAAGTATCAAGTATCCCAGATACACGAACGAAAGTCAAGAATGAAAATGAAGACGTCAACTCATTTGACAAAACACACGCCCTGCTTTGTAACTTTTTACCACCCGAAACCCCAGCGCTTACCAGCGGGAGCGCGGTAAGAGGGAGGCTCGTACGCGGGAGGCTGGTAGGGGGGTTCGGTGGTGGTGCTCGCGTCGGCCTTGCTGGTCGTCATGAAGGTGGTGGGGGAGAAGGAGGAGGAGCCAACGGCGTCGGCACTGGAGGCGAAGGAGTCACTGGTGGCAGGGCTAATGGTTGAGGTTTCCCAAGAGCTGTCTGTGCCAAAGTCGTATCCGTAGGGACCGGTTGTCTCTGCGTCGGCGGCGCTGGTGGTGGACAAGGTGGGCTCGGAGAGGGTAAAGGTTTCAACGGAGTCGGTAGCAGTGGAGGTGATAAACACGGGTGTAGACGAAGAAGAAACGAAAGTGCCAGTTGATTCGGCAGTGGTAGACTCGGTCGCGACTCCAGGGGTAGACTCCCAAGTGTCAGAAGAAGGAGTGGGCAGCCAAGAAGATCCGGTACCAACGCTTCCAGAGCTAGACTCAGTGCCAGAAGCCTCTCCAGTGCTCGACGTCCCAGGAAGCTCACTCTCAGAAGTCTGAACACCAGTGGTGGCGGTCTCCACAGTCACACCCGGAGCAGTCGAAGAGCTATCCCCATCGTCAAGGACCGAGGTGGTCGTGAAGCTGCCAGGGAGCGCAGAAGAGTCGGTACCTCCCTCAACGGTGCTATGAACAACAGTGGTGTTGGGGTAGACATGAGTGTGAGAGAATGGCGGGCAAGGAGTCTTGGTGGACTTGGTGTCGCTGGTACGAGAAGGGACCTTGGAGGTAGATTCGGGGCTGAACACACTGCCAGTAGATCCAGTGACGACAGAAGTCTTGGAGGAGCTCTCAACACTGGTGCTCTGGATGGACAGAGAGTCTGTCTCGGAGGTTGTGGCTCCAGTGCTGGATGGCTTGGCGGAGGAGACTACGCTGCTGGTGTCCTCAGGGGTACCAGTCGACTCAACACCAGAGGAAGACTCAGTCTGGATGATAGTGATTTGAGAGGTCAGCTTAGTGACAGAAGTGCCCTCAGAGACCGAGTCGGTGGAGGAGGAACTCTGGTCCGTCTCGCTGCTGGTATCTTCAGGGGTGCCAGTTGACTCAACACCAGAAGAAGACTCAGTCTGGGTGACGGTGATTTGGGAAGTCAGCTTGGTGACAGAAGTTGCTTCGGAAGAGACCGAGTCAGTAGACAAGGTGCTCCAGTCCGTCTCAGTGCTAGCATCCTCAGTAGTACTAGCAGAGCTAATCTTGGAGGAAGACTTGCGAGTCTTGATGGAGAAGATGCTCTCCTCGGGTTCAGAAAGGGTAGTAGAGTCCTCGTAGGTGGTGGAAGCACTCTCGGAGATGGTGACTTGGCTAGTGATGACTGATCGGAGAGTAGTCGCAGAAGCCTCGTCAGTGGCAGTCGAACTACCAACGTCCTCAGTGGAGGTAGAGTCCTGCTCAGAGACAGTGCTAGAGCTCTCTTCGGAGGTGGTAGAAGCGCTCTCAGGGACAGTGACTTGGCTGGTAATAACCGATCGTAGAGTAGTCGTAGAGACTCCTTCAGTGGTAGAGCTACCAGTGTCCTCTGAGGCAGTGCTAGAAGTCTCGCTTCCGGTTGGTGTAGATGAAAGGGCAGAGGTCTGAGTGCTTCCGACCGAAGTAGAGGATCCCAAGTCAGAAGTCTCCTTGGAAGTCTCCTTGCTGGAGGTCTCACTGCCAGTTGGTGCGGATGGAAGGGCAGAGGTCTCCGTGCTAGCGACTAAAGTAGAAGATCCCGAGTCAGAAGTCACCTTGCTAGAGGCAGAAGTGGTAACCTCAGTCTCGGCTGAAGTACCGGAAGGCAGAGCACTCGAGTCGACGCTCTGGATAAAGGTAGGCATGGTCTCAAGGTTGGTAACAGAGGTGGATGTCTCCGCACTCTGCGAGGGAGTGTTGGAAGAGCATCCATAGGGCTCAGTGCAGATCTCAGACTGAGAGGAAGTCCCCTCGGGATGAGCACTAGAGGCCTCAGACACGGTAATAGAATCGGAAATGGTAGGAGTCTCGGAAGGAGCAATGCCAGTGGAAAAGGTAGAAGGGCTAGCTCCAGAAGTGGTGTTTCCAGGAAGAGTAGAAGCAGAAGTAGGGACAATGATCTTGGTTCGAGGAGTAGTCAAGACGACAAAAGTCGAAGAACCAGACACAGACGAAGAACCACTCGGAACCTCAACAGAAGTGTCAGAGCCGAAGGTAGAAGTCACACTCCCAGCACAAGAAGTAGGATACTCAGTCGAAGTACACTGCGAGACCACAGAGTAACAAGACGAAGCACACTCAGTGACTGTGACAGTCGTGATGTAAGTCTGAGCATAAGCGACCGAGGCCCTAGACAAGATAAAACGTCAGTCAACTTTCAAGACAGAGAATGACTCTCTAACATACCCAAGCCCAAGGGCGAAGCGAGCGAGACGAGACATCTCGAGAGTAAAAAAGCGAGGGTAGTGTAGAGAAAGGTAACGACAGAGAGTAGAGAGGGGATGAACGAATGACAAAAGCGTACCAGTTGTTCTGGTCTCACTGACTTGAGAAGCTTCTTTCTTTCCATCCTCCTCATCCTCCCCTCTTTATACCCATTCTTTCTCCCCCTTCCTCCCTCGCACAAGTCTACATCTCTCGACGTCTACCATCCAGGCAACCCAGCTGCAAGCTACCGTCACACCGAAGGGGACCAAACGCAGGCCCGCACGGCAAGGCCGTCTTTGCCCATTATCGGGAAGCCGTTTGATAGGGGGGATGCTAGATTTAGTATATGGGCGGAAGGCAACAGACGCCAAAGTTTCGCATTTCCGCTGATCTACAGCCTTTTCCACTCCTTTTGACAAAAACGCCATTGTTTACCTTGTCCTATCCATCAGCACAAGCCCGGTTTCTTAAAATAATCATGACAGCCTATACATGCCTCGACCCGTGGTGGGGGACCAAGTCGATAGACCAAGCCAGCCCTCGGCTTTGTGAATTTAACACTATTATACATACTCTGAGTACAGGTTGAGTCAGTCAGACGTATCACGGTTTTATCACGCACAACTACGTATAGTCAGTATCACGTCTACCACGGACTATCCCGTCTGCAACAAAAGTCCCTTTTTGATGAATTATCGCGATTTATAAAAAAAAAAGTCAATCAAGCTTTCTTTGACCGTGTAGATCTAACTGTGCAGCCCAGGTACCTGCGTCCAAACAGCCACGATGCACAGTCCCGGTCAGCCCGCCACACAAACGCGCAGCAGTGTCGCAGATACGTTGTTCCAATTCTATAACCTTGTCTAGTATGGGTTACACGCAGGTCATCACCGCAGACCAAGAATAGTCAGGGGAGGCTGGGGCAGTAGATCTTGGCGTGTGTGTGTGGCTGGCGGTGGAAACATGCATATTAGAGCCTCGATTCACGGGTAGACGGCAAATTTCATTTTTTTTTTCCCCGTCCTTTTCAGCTCCGAACGGAAGACTGCATGACAAGGCGGGAGTCGAAAATATGACTCGCAAAAGGGGGGGAGACAACAATATCGTACGCAAATTAATCAGCAGGCACCTCGTCACAATGGGAGGCCTACTTGGCGGTCAACAAGTTACGCAACGTTCTGTTGGGCGATTCAGATGCTGGCCGTGGCCTTGGTAACCAGCCGAGACTTGAGGATAGAGTGTAAGACGTTGAGCACGTTGACAGTGTCACTTGTAGCTACTGTGATGGAGAATGACAACATTTAGCTGAATGCATAGGTCTTGCCATGCTTTGTGCGTGTAAGACTACCTCCATCTAAAAGTGAACTCGACATTGTTCATCTGTTTAATGCTGTGCCCCTGCTAATTTCTTTTCTCTGATCAACTCAAATGGAAGCCCGCAAAACCTTGAAAGCATCCTCCCGAGTACCAACAAATCGCGCCTCGGATGTCTTCCAGTTAATGACGTTCCAAATGTTGTCGACGTAGGCAGCCTTGCCGTTGAGGTACTATCCACCCAGTCAGATTCCCGACCCGATATTGTGATGAAACTTGTGCTACAAACTCACCTGCAGGTAGTAGGCATGCTCCCACATGTCAACGCCAAAGATGGGCACCTCACCCCCGACGACGGGATCCTGGTCCTTTGTGGTGACGATGCGCAGCCCGTGGGTATCCTTGACCAGCCATCCCCAGCCACTTCCCTGCAGACCCAGTAGGGTCTTCTTGAAGGTCTCCTGGAAAGCCTCGAGGCTGCCCCAGGTCTTGGAGATCTCGGCGACAAGGGTAGGAGCGCTGTCGGGCTTGGAGTCTGAGGAGCTAGAGGGACTCAGGTTCTCCCAGAAGAGAGAGTGGTTGATGTGGCCGCCACCGTTGAACTTGATGGCTGACTGGAGAGCGATCTGGCCTGCAATGTCGTTGGACGATGTGGCAGAGGCGTATGTCTTGAGTGCAGCGTTGAGGTTGTTGACGTATGCCTGGTGATGCTTGCTGTGGTGGAGCTCCATAATCTGAGCCGAGATGCTAGGCTCGAGGGCCTGTGATACAAGAAATCAGCTCATTGTCTGGGGTACTGGGCACAAAGTCCGGGGGTGTGTGGTGTTGCTCACATCGTAGGCGTACGGCAACGCCGGGAGAGAGTAAGTTCCAACAGACATGGCGGATAGAGGACAGGTATTCTCAGCTAGAGAGTATTGTTTGACACAGAAAATAGGTAAAGACGAAGAAGAAGCAGAGGCAAAGAAGAGGGGTAGAAGTGGGAGCTGGAGGAACATGACGGAAGGACAAAGACCCTACGGCAATCAAACGCCGAATTGCGTCAGAGGGGTAATTATTAATCGTAGGTATTCATAAATAAAAGGCATAAATCGATTCTAATTCATTTATCGAAGTCCTGTTCAAGAGGTCATCAAGGTGCTCAAACTTGCTCACTGTTGATTGCCCGATTCGGGAACGGCGTTGTGAAATGTGAGGTTGTGATTGGTCAATGTTGAGTGAGCAAGTTTGGCGGACAAAGCGATTCCGAGGTATGAAACTATGGTCTGTGTGAGTGAGAGACTATGAGAGAGATCCATGATAGACTGTCCTTTATTATTGCTATAACAGTCTTCTTCTTCTCCCTCTTCTTACAAATTTCAACATCTTCACAGCATCAATCATCATGTGTGGCCCTGACAACTCTAACCGACCCCGAGGAGGCGCTCTGGCGGCTCTCAACCCTCCCATCAACACAACCACATCCAACCTCTGCGCCGACCTCGCCTTTCATACTCCTGGATGTCCTGGAAGTTCAAGTGCAACACACGCGAGGTTGACACCGAGCGATGAGTGCGACATCAAGAACCTGTCAGATCTACGTGTCGTCATCCAGTAAGTCAACCTCCACTGACCACTCTACCCGTACTAATACGTGAATAGTTCCAGCGGCGACATGACAAGAGAAGCAAGCGACTGTGGACTATTTCGTCAATTCGCCTTCCCGAGTACCCGACCAACACCAGACACCTTCGTCGAGCTTCCCCTAGAAAGGCCGCTCTCTCTGGAAGTCGGTAACGATGGCATCATCGGACGGCGCGTGTCCCTCTACTCACGACTTGGATCTGGCCAAGATAAGATCGTGGCCGAAGGAATTGTCGGATTCAACTTTTTGAGTGAAGCCTCGTCACCGGCCCCATCTTCGCCATCACCGTCAATCTGAAGTGCTGGGTCGGAGGGGGCCATCAAGGTGTCGCCGCTACCTGGTGTGAATTGCGAGGTGGCCGATAACACTCTCAAGGCTTGCACAGATCCATGCAGGCGTCGATAAAGAGACAACTGTCGCTTAGGCACTGACTGGGAATAATCATGGGAGTTGTTCATTGAGGGTTCCATAAACGAAGACATCACGGACTGCATAGCTACGGAAGGCGCATAAATCACGGTTTGCTTTAACATTACACGAATAATTGACGATGAATATTTTGCTTCTATGCATTCAGATGGGATTACCTTGTTAGCCATGTGAAGAGTTGAAAGAACCTTGATGGTTCCATGGCGTCAGCGTCAACCCTATACAAGACAATCAGTCCTCCCGATCTGTATTTCCGATGTGACTCGGCGGCGGAACTTGGACGTGACCGATTCATACTAACATATAAATTGTGGTGCTTTTGTTCACTTATCCAGGGCTTGGTTCGTACACAACAAACTGTCACCCCTTCGCTCTTGAAAACAACACATACCACGAGTTTACGTCGACCAGTGAGAATAAGTACTCGCCACACTCAACTCCCACTGCAACTTGAAACGAGAAGCTTCCCAGGTCTCTCCTATTCATCCTTCTTGGCAAACAGTAGCAAAAAAAACGAAATATTCAGCATAGATCCGAGCTACATGAGATGTTTTTGAGACTTTTCAGCATCATCCCCCGACATTGTAGGACGTGGTGCACGTGGGAGAGGTGCAATCGGCCGTCAAAGTTGATGTGATAGAGGCGCTCTCGAATTCTTTATGGACTGCACCACTGAGAGTAAATGGAGCATGATATTCTCTGTGCTGACAGGCGTCAACTGAGGGTAGAAAGTTCATCGCAACCCAATATCTGCCTACCTAGTCCGCATCCCCTTCTCACCACGTACTGAAGGATTCACTGAGTTTCGCAGTAATCAGGATACAAAGTACGCCATCATGGTCTTCTCTACAAGCGCAAAAAACTCCACCCAATCGATGTCTTCAAGTCGCTGATCAGGTTACACCAAAAGCAGATAAGTCAAATCTCAACAAAAGATCAAAAAGACAATCCGAATACCCTTATTATGTCCTTTACTACGATATGTTTTCTTCTTGACGATTTCTGCAGTGTCATGACACCCATGTATGTGCACGAGAGTTCTCATGATGGCCTCCTTGAGCACCCCATCACAACGTCGCACCAAATATCCTCCCATCAATCCCCAACCGTGATCAACACCTCAACTATCAATCCCACAATCAATCAATCACTTTCAACATCTAATCATCAAATCTACCACATCATCACTGCTTTGGTGGCTGCCTCCCCATTCTCGCCGCCCCTGCACAGCCACACGACCAAGCCACGACGACAACTCACTACCAAACACTCCAACCCATCCAAGCCCAGCCTCGCTGGTTCACCGCGCTTCGCCCACCAACCAAGATGTGAAAAAAGACCAAACTTTTGAGCGGTCCCTGAGCGGGCCTCTCCCTGAATCACTTTCCTCGGCTTGGCCTTGAGTAAAAAAGGGGTTACTGGGTCCTTGTTTCTCCTTCTTGGAACTTGCCCAGTTTAAAACGACACCCGACAAAGGACATCCATCACTCCAAAGACATCACCAGCAATGCCCTTTGTCGCCAACACCCCCGAATCCCTCCTCCCCCGCTCCGACTCCAAGAACCCATCCTCAACATGTCGCGGCATAACCTCCAACGGCCGACCCTGCCGTCGTCCCGTACCCGCAAAGCCACCAACCTCTAGACCGAGCACGCCCGACCCCCGCGACGAGTCCCTCTACTGCTGGCAGCATCGCGAGCAGGCGAGCATGTCTGCGCACTCGAGTCCCGGTCCGAGAGCTACTGCGACGCCTATACTCGAGGGACGTACGAGTTTGGATACGTTGGCTGATAGGTTGGGTTTGGTGGAGTTGCAGGATAAGAAGAAGAGGAGGCAGAGGACGGATAGTGGACGGAAGACGAGTAAGCCAAAGCCAAAGCAGACTGTTTCCTGCTGCTTTTGCTTCTCTGTTCCCCTTGAGGAAGCTCCCTCGCCTCGCCCGGCGCGTCCTCAACCTCGTCCCGTTCAGCGAACATCCATACCTGTTCCTCCGAAGCGCAACTCCAAACAACACCTATCCGCCTCACAGGATACATCCCCCGGCAAATCTTCCCGTCGGTCTCGCAAGTCCACAAGCTCCAAAGACTTTATCCCCGATTCGTTAGACACGACAACTGCTTCTGCTCTCATGACAGAGCTAGCACGTCCATTCGTAGATTCAGAAGAACCAGGCTTCATCTACATGTTCTGGCTCACACCAACCTCCGATTCAACCTCTCCACCAGTCGACGCCGCCCGTTCACTCCTCTCTCCTCCATCGCCAAACCGTCCTCCACGATCCCGTCGTCCAAGCGCCGTGGTCTCATCATTCGCAGCCACAGACCCATCCACGACCAGCTCCACCATGCTCCTCAAGATTGGTCGCGCCTCCAACGTCCAGCGCCGGCTGAATCAATGGCAGAGGCAGTGTGGTCATGAAGTGGAGATGCTACGGTACTACCCCTACCTTCCTGGGTCGCAGGAGTCGTCTGGCGTGGTACCACATATGACGACCCACGTGCACCGTGTTGAACGGCTGGTGCATATTGAACTTGCGGGTATGGGGCTCAAGGCAAACGGGGGCAAGTGTGAAGCATGTGGGAGAGAGCATAGGGAGTGGTTCGAAGTGGAGGCGACGAGGGAGGGTATCAGGGCAGTAGATGGAGTTATAAGGAGATGGATTGAGTGGGATGAAACGAACCCATCAAATTGACAATGATGATTCATAGCATAAGCGGGCGTCGAGTTACAAGCATATCACGAATACACGAATCACAAGCACAAGATCAAGTCACACTCATCCATAGACGTTACGTTTAACCAGACCCGAGAACACGGCCTCGGCTTCAGTAATTCAATCACTTATCCACCCATTCGCGCCTAGTCTACAAAGCAAAAGCACCCTCCCAAGCCGTCTACTAACAGATACTCATCAATCGTAAGAATACTCTTCGATCTTGTTTTCGAGAAACGTTACCACCTCGCGACGCAGTGCTACACGAACCGCACCTCGTCGAATAGACCCGCCCTGACTTGGACAAGACTCGCCAGTTCGAACAGGAAGGATTGTAGGATAATGACGTTGGTGATGATGTGGGAGACCGATACTGTGACTGGAGGCTCCCTCTCGGTCTTGGCCTCAGGGGTTGGGGGTTCGATAATCTCCGGTAGGACGTTCTCTTCTTTGGGGGCGACAGCATCGGGAGCCTCGGCCTCTAGGGCCTCTAGAGTCTCTGCTAGAGCCTCAGCTCTAGGGTCCTTGGCTTCAGAGACCTCAGCTTCAGTAGTCTTGGCCACCTCTGTAACCTCAGTTTGAGCGACTTCCTCGACCTTGTCAGCCTCCTCAGACTTGACAGTCTCCTCAGTCTCGGGCCTAGGGGCCTCCTGCTCAGGGGAAACAGCCTCAGCGGCCCCAGCCTCGTCAATCTCCGGCTTCGCCTCATCCTTGTTCTCAGCATCAGGGGGTGCCGGCTTCGCATCTTCAGCTTCCTCTGCTTCTGCCGTCTCAATTGGCTCAGGCATTGGCTTCTTATCAAAGGTGAGAGGAATGGGGTCAATCTTGGGCTCTGGAAGGCCAACCCTCTTAGCAAGGATGGTTTGATCCATGGCCGCAAATTCTGCCATCTGTCGAGCAAGCGCCTCTTCCTTGGCCTTTTGAGCCGGATCAGTGTGATCTCGTCCCTTGTTCGGTGAGTGGCTACGCCCAGGCGTGCCTCGTCCTCTGCTGTGCGAGAGCTCCTTTGAGGGAGCCAAGCCTGACTTGCCCTGTGTCCCACTGCCACTTCCAGAGCTTCGAGATAGCTCTTTACGTCCTCGAGGACTGTTAGGGCGGCTAGGTGTTCCCAGTTCTGATAGTAGACGGTGAGCTAGACCCTCAAGCGCCGAAGGTCGAGATGGAGATCCATTGCGGGAGGCTTCCTCAAGACTTCGTCGATCGGGCGTATCCTGCTGTGCGGGAGTGGGCTTTGGAGTAGGGCCCGAGCTGTGCAGCATCTGATCCGCTGTCTTAAAGGCATCCCGTCGTTGTTGCACCAGCTCTTCAAAGCGAGGTACAGTCTGCTTGTATGACAAAACCTGCTCCTCCAATCGTTTAAGGACGTTGAAAACTCGCGGCAAAGAAGCCTGTGACCATTGCGGTCGTAGTCGGCATCTTTCCATAGCCTTGAGCTGCTCCTGCTCGGGAGATGTCGGTAGCTCTTCAAGGTCTTCGTCCATCTCGGTGTCCACTGTCTCATCATCGTCATGCTTGCGTTGTTTCTTGTCATCCTCGTCATACTTGTAAGTAGTTGGGTTACGCGCCAGCCATCCTTCAATCTTCATAAAACCGCAGATGGCCAGGTTGACAATTGTTTCTGTCACAGAGAGATTGGTCTCCACTGGATTGACGAAGAAGGTCTCGAGAAGATCCAGCAGTGCATTGAGAAGGGGATCATCGGGTCGAAGTGTATGCTCTCCAACGTCTCTAGGCGCTCCGGGGAGGCTGTCGGGGAGTCGCTGGTTGGTCGTGGATACCCTTGGCGCAACAAGCTTAAGTGAGCATGGGTGACTTTCAAGTTTGGACATGGTATCTCTCAAGACGGCTTCGTACACCTCGTCAAAGCTGTCATCCCCTCCTACTGTTCCAGCTAATGACATGATGTACTCAACCTCTTGCTCTTGCGCTCCGACTGTTCGAACCGTATTCTGAAGAGGGAGGATCTCGGTTTTGAGTAGAGTAATGACAGCATATCGGTGGTGTCGCTTAAGAATAGCAGACACCAGCTGTAGAGTGACGTGAATCGTCTGCTGGTTTTGCGACCTCAGACACGCAAGAATAAGGTCCACGAGGTTGAACAGTAAAGGCGTAGCCGTGATGTCAGACTTCTCAGCTAGCATGGTAGCAAGATCCATCGACTTGCGCTTCCGTGCCTTGCTAACTGAGGAGCTCGAGCCTGGCCGTCCAGAAGATACAGAGTCGGGCAGGGCTAGGAGGTAGTGAAGAATAAGGTTAATCATATCAGGGTGATCAAGGGATTCGAGGATGCGTCGTAGATAAGTCAATACAGCCACCGACGAGCCTCCATCAATATCAGAGGATTCGAGCAGTGAGGGGTATCTAAATTGTCAGCATGGGTTGGCACCATGTGTAAGACACACTCACAATAGCTGTTGTAGAAAAATAACTTGAAAGTGCTCCAGCAGAGTCGACTTGACCTCCACCGACCGACAGTGGTTCAAGACATCCTGCCAAAACAAAAGATGCGATAGAAAAACCTCAAGGTGAGACTGAAACTCGGGGGAGCACGAGCTGATAATCTCATAATTAGAAGTAGGATGTTCGTAGTCGGAGAAGGCGAGGATAGGGGGTAGGTCATGAGGGAGATGGTCGATCACCAACTTGCGGCTTAGCTGGCTGTAAAGAGCACCAAGACCAGTGGCCATCAATGTTGACAGGTCGCTCTCAACAATCCACTGCTCCAACGGCCCAGAACTCGATGCCGCCTCGATGATGTAAAGCAAGCCCGTTCGTGCAAAGTCGCCCACCTTGCCCTCATGATGGATATAATCCATCAGGATATAAAACAGAGGAAAGTCGGCTCGTTGCGTTCGTCCAACAAATGCTTCGCGATTATCCTCGTCCTTCTCCCTCTGCTGGAGCGCCACGCCGCGGTGCGTCTTGAACCATGCTGGCAAGATACTCGGGTCCAGCCGAATCTTGGTGGTGATGTTGAATGCAAGCTCGACAACGCGCGACTCGGTGTCCAAACCGAGGCGCACACTATTAACGCCAGTGATGCGGACGAGGAGATTGGTCAAGCTGGCTGCAAATGTCTGGTTCTCGACGAAAGCCTCCTCTTCGCTCTCAATCAGAGTCGCAAAGAAGAGGACGGCTTCCTTTATGATCCACTCATTGTAGGAAGTCGTGGCGATCTTGCCGATGGGAATGTAGATCTGCTTAAGCGAGCAGTACTGGATGCATGGATGTGGGAGAGGTCGGCGGCTCTCGTCGCTTAGAATGTTGGTGAGCTCTTGGAGGCGGATCTCGAGTGTCTCGGCAGCGTCGCTATCTCGGGATAGGTTGGAAGAGGTCCTCCAAGTCGACTGGGTCGGTCAGCAACGGTGGCATGCATGAGGGCACGTCGGCGGCGTCTTACAAGTAAATGGCCGTATTCCTTCTCGAACCGGTGAAGACGCTTCGCAGGATCCTTTGCCTGGTCCTTGCGGGAGCTCCCGGAGGAGAGGGGGCTCAACAGGCGCGACCACTATCATGACGAGGGATAGTTAGCTACCTAGGTACCCTAGGGGAGGGGGCCCCAGATCTGCGGGTGAAGCACGTCTACGGGAGACTCACAAAATCCATGACGCTGTTGGAGTCATCTCCAGGCGACTATGGTGAGAAAAGATGTGACCTTGACCGCATTCCGCCGCGGGGGATACTTGTAAGTTGTCGTGTTGAGAGCTGGCGTCGCTGTCCAGTGTCAGGAGGCATGTCCCTGGAGTGTGGCTGTGGCTGAAATTGTGGCTGATATGGCGGTCTAGGGTAGATGGCTTTGGTCAGCTCCTTTGTGGTTTGAACAAGATTGGGGATTGGTGATGCACTGGGTACCGAGTTAATCACGGTGTTGTTTATTGCTTTCATTATATTTCATTAGATTTAATCTTTGTTCTCTTCTTTCCGCTTCTCTTTCTTCTTTCTGTGACGTGAACATGCGATGGGATCTCCCATCAAGGGCCATGATTTAATGCAAAAGGTTCCACACGCACGTCTGAGACTCTTACTACGACTTCATGCAACATCATGCAAAAGAGCAAACCACAGAAGCACATTCATTACCACAAAGGAGGTACATTTATTGACCGAAGCTGTGCCAAGTAACCTGCCGCTAATAGTCCCTTTGAAATACATTTTCCCATAGTGAGGAATCATTTACTCAACGTGCGTTGTCGACATAGACGAGACTCATCCCGTGCCCTTGGCTTAGTCCTTTAACTTGTAGCATTTCTCCCTGACCTCCCTAACCCTCTTATTCAGGGTGTCGATCCGATTTTCGAGAGATTCAAGCCGGACACCATGGACATTCCGCACGCGGTTCAGGTCACGTTTCATCATTTCGCGCTCCTCCTCTCCCTTGCGCTTGAACTTGTCCATGAAGACACTGGCATCCCTCTTCCACTTGTCAAGGGCGGCGGACCCCTGCGCAACCTTGTCGTCAACGGCGGATGTGACGCGGCGCTGGAGGCCCAGATACTGGCGCTCCATCTTGCCGGGGCGATAATGGTAGAGGCGGTCCTGTGATAGGGGATTAGGGAACGAACAGACATGGAGGGAGGGAAGGGGAAACCCACAGGGAGTTTGCGGTGCTTGCACCGCCGCTTCTTCTCCGACGAAGGCGTCTTCTGGTCTGCTGTGGATACGTTCTCTGGGCCGGGTGCGTCTTTGTCCGAGGGCAGAGCAGTGGTGGGTGGTTCCGCACCATCTTGTTCAGCGCCATCAGCCTGGGCAGCCTCCTGGTCGACAAGAGCGCAGTATTCTCGGAGAATTCGCTTTCTGCGCTCTCTTCTGCGCCGTTTGGGGTTTTTCGTCTTCCGAGCGCGTGACATGGTGGTGCCTAGTGGGATGTTGGTGCTCCGGTACTGGATTCAGGGGTAAAATGGGAACTGGAGAATGATGTCTTTAAAACCAGACAAATATGATGTAGCTTGGAGGATGAAGAAGAAGAAAAGGATAAATTATCAAAGGAAAGCAGGACTTGGTATTTTTTGCGTTCTGTGGGGGTAAACCTCCGCCGCCAGTGCTGGCAGTGCTGGCCAGCCGGCATCACTTGAACCTCACTTGAACCTCACATCAACCTCACTTTCTGCCGCCTCCTCGCAATCAGCCCGCGACGCGGTGAGAGAATGATCCACTTTAACCTATTGTTCAGGCAGAACAATAGAAAATCAGAAAATCAGTCAACTGAATTAGGAAAAATAGGGCAAACACCCGGCAGAATCACCGGGCAATCAGTAAATCTCCCACCGCCCTGCCCGCTGCCTATATTTACCCCTCTCCTCTCCCCTCAACATCTCTTCTTCTTTCTTCTTTCTTCATCACACCTGGCAACGACCAAAAGAGGTTCTCTTCTTTCTTTTTCTTCTCTACCTTCGACCTTGCCTTGGCTTTCCTCCATCCGCTTTCAACTCTTCGCGCACCCCCATTCACCCACATTATTCACCATGTCCAACTTCAAACAACCCAGCAAGATCAATCTCGACAATTCGAACAAAGAGGAGCGTCATATCCTTGCTCAGATGCGCACTCGGGCTCAACGCGATGTCAGCCGCCCATCCACCCCTGAGACTGTAAGTCATCTGCCCTGGTCTCCATATCTTGGACTTCACTCATCGGACTTATACAGAATGACGTCGAAATGTCCACTCATGTTCCCTCCCCTCAAATGGTATGTCTGCTTTTCTTCTCTCATCCACCCTCGCTTGCACTCCTCGAGGACGCACTTCTTCCTTGCACACATGAGCCAGAAGCAGAAAGCCCCTCAGCTTGGCGACGGTGACGGCATCATCTGATGCTGCCGCTGGAAGCTGAGTCCTGACCTGCGATCCAGATGTTCGGGCCCAGCCCACATGGACATCTCCAAGCCTAGCTTGGACTTGCAGATTGGGTCGCTTCCAGATTCTCAAAGACTTGTTCCCAAGACACCTTGCCTGGAGAAGCTGTATATTATCCCGGGGAGACTCGGCTCTTCAGTTTTACGCCCCAGGCAATGAATGGGTGTCTTCAAGCTCAGTCTTGAACACTTGGCTTTGAGAATCGCGGCTTCATACCAGCTTATTCCGAGAGTACGCTCCACATTTGCCCAGATGCGCGCCGCCGCGGCACTTGAGTCTGCTCCGACAGACCGCGTGGAGGGCGTCCAGGTGTCACTTGGTGTGTCCTGGGGCTGGAAGACGCGAGGTTCAGAAGTTGCTTGTCCTCCAGGATCCAAAGTGCATAACGAGGTGCAGACATACTCAGCTCATGGACTCTTGGCTGACCGGATGTGAACAGACTACCTCTACCTCTACCGACATCACGAACGCCGCCCTCGACAAGAAGGTCGCCCATTTCCACAGGCGGCTGGAAGAGATCGACTCGAAGCACACCAAGGCTCTCGAGAGCCACGCCGAGGAGGTAAACGAGCTGGTCCTCGTTTGCAGCAAAGAGATGAAGCAAATCGAGGGCGATACCGAGACCGTCAGCGGCATCGTGACGCGCGCTGAGGAGAGGATGAAACAGCGCCTGGGGAAGATGGAAAGCCGGCTCGAGAAGCAGGCCAAGCTGTAGGAAAGCTTGGCCAGCAAGCAGGCTCGGATGGAGAAGAGGCTGGCCGACAAACAGGCCGAGATGGAGGAGAGGGTGGCTCGACTTGAGGCGATGATGGTGAGCCTCATGAGCAACCAGAACGCCGAGAGGCTGGGGAACATGGCTGTCTGAGGGGATGTTCTTACGATAATGATGGATGATGGATAATGATATACCCTGACCGAATTTCACAACAAAGATAGAATAATCGAGCGATCGAATGTGTTGATCATTTCACGACAATCATGTCTTTGTCCCTTGACCTTTCTGGTGACTGATAATAACCCGCATCTCCGAGATGGACGTAGCTGAGCCAGGTGGTGCGACTGACACGGATGCCGGAGGTGGCGGCTGAGTGAATGAAGCTAGACACAGCAGCTATGACACAAAGATCCCACGAAGCCGACCGTGAAAAAACAAGTGATCATGAACAAAGGAAATGGTGAAGGGCCAAAGCCAAGGACCGTGACCATCGGGGACAATATCATTGCTAGGAAAAGAGGCCAATACCATGGCAATAACTGCCCGCCATGACAGAAGACATACCTATCGCTAGGAGCCATGAAAAGTTGGAGAATATTTCTGATATAAAATCGCGAATGGGATCAAATGGAAAAAATAGACGCGACAAGCCAAGCGAGAATAATGACTTGCGAGATTATAAGAAATGTGGGTGAAGTGGCAATAAAAGATCTGGTTCTACCAAACACGTTGATATCGAGATCTTAGATATGAAGGCATGGCCCCAAAGGACCCAATACAAACTGCACAACAAAACAGTCATGATCGATGTTCTTGGAGTCAAAGTCCCGGTTTTCACCCCTCACTAGCAAGCCAGGGAGAAGATTGTTACTGCGTTTCAACGACAGGGGAAAGCAAAGGCTGGAACAGGCACACCGTGGAAGATGTTCGCAATGAAAAGAGTTGGGATAGGCTTTTAGGAGCCATGCGGAAATCGTTTCGCTATCGATTGTATGCATAGTCAAGTCAATATCCTCAGTGAATCGAGGATGGAGATCTCAACACTTGTCGCGATTTAATCGGACGAGCCTTTCTAGTCTTGTTCATCATCTTGTGGTAGAATGTTAGTATGCCTATACGACGACCATTCCGGATAAAGATGTTCCCCCTCACGACCTGCTTTGCCAGTGGGACGAGTAACCGGGCAATGCCATGCCAGCCGTCACTTGATTACCGACCTGATCTCTCTTGATGTCCATTGACTCGAGTTGGCCACTTGGCGGTCTCGGGCATCACCATCATCTCCTTGTTGTGTCATAGCGGCAAGTTTGGGCACTCTGGCGATGGCAACCTTCAGAACTACCTGGACAGCGTTGTTGTTTGGATGGCATCAAATGAATACCGGGAAGTCCTCGCACCCTCACACATCCCGAACATTGTCAGATATCAGCATAAACACAAACCGGACCTTGTCGCTATGGCATGTAGTCAAATCCAGGCTGGGTTAGCTCAAAGGGTCCACCCCATTCACCTCTGCCAAGACCACGGCATTCGTCCAATCGTGGCTCAACAAACATCAGAGACAACCAAGGGAAGCGGTCACGGTACACCGCCTTACGCTGGCTGGGAAAACATATAACAAAGGCACTACTTTTATTCACCTGCAAGAGCTATTCACAGCCTAGCCATCTCGAATCAAACCAAACAGCCGCTTCCACCAGCTACAGATCTCCGTCAAGTCCAAACAAACAGCTGTGCAGACACTCAAGGGCTTGTCGGATCACCGCTGCTGCCGGTGCTACCGCCACCGCTTCCGCTGGCCCTGGTACGACTCGCCCAGATGTGTCTGACTCGATGAGACTCCATGGGTGGCGACGCATACTCCTCATCGCTCGACTGAGTGAAGCCGCTGACGTTACTCAGCATGCTGGAGCTGCGTCCTCTAGATCGGGTCACTCGTGGCTCAAAAGACGACGCAGTCGGCGGGGGCTGCCAAAGAGACATGGAAGGGAGCGCAGGAGCAGAAACAGAAGGAAGGACATCGCCAGAACCCTGCCAGAGGCCGGTCGGGTAATGCGGAGGAGCTGTGGGATCAGGATTCCAGGTGCTCGCCGTGGTCGTGGTGGGTTGGAAAGGAGGACCAAGGTGCGGGTGACCTGCATCAGCCAGCTCATACGCCATGCCGTTGGCCGAGTTGATGAACTCGTGGAAGCTCTGCAGCTGCATCTGGGCGTTCCTAATGTGCTCAGCCCGGGCCGCGTTGTCAGCACGGACTTGGGCAAGCCGCTCATTGTAGTTCGCTTCGATGCCGGCTACATGCTCCTGCCAGATGTTACGTTCCTGGTTGCGTCGTTCGGCTTCGTCAAGACCACGATTGTTAGCATCAGTGATGTTGGCAAGCTCATTCTCAACCTTGGCAATGCGCGTGGCGACCTTGTTTCGGCGAGTGTTGAGGTTGGACTTTTCAACCTCCTTGGCCTTGATCTCCTTCTCCAGTCCGACCTTGTGTTCCTTGAACGCCTTCTGAGCCGCATCAAAAACCTTCTTTTCACTGCTGTATTGTCTCTCGACTCTCTTCTTATGCTCGAGGAGGTCAGGCGAGTGGTCAAAGTTCTTGAGCTGATCGGTAATCTCCTTGGTCTCCCGCTCGGCTTGCGATTTTCCAAGTTCCTGTTGGCGAATCTTTTGTCTGAATTTTTCGTCGTGGTTTCCGGCAGACGCAAGTTGGTTATCCAAAAGCTCATTGTCCTTTCTGAGACTGCTGGCCCGGTTCTTAAACTCCTTACGAAGAGTCTTGAGGCGTGACTTTTCCTCATTGAACTTCAGCTCAACCGCAGCAAGCGAAGTCCTGAGAGTCGTGGCGGGAGAATCCGGTCGAAGAGAACGCTGTCCATTGGCCACAGGAGCGGGGACACCGTCCGCCTCTCGTTGCGTGGCCTGGATGGTCCTGATGCTGGTCGAGAAAAGAACCTTATCCGTCTGGCTGTCTAGAAACTCGCACTCGTACTTGGAAGCAGGTCGGAGTCCGTAGATATCACCCGTCCAACACACACCCTCTCGTGAATCCTCTGGGGATTCCTCGATAGGAAACATGCGCGTAGGCTGCCAGACAGCGTTGTTAACCCGGACGTAGAAAGGCTTCGAAGTGTCGATATTGGAAGGTCGCGAGTCCTCGCCAGAAGACTCGACGGATCGCGGTGCGTCGTCATCGATTTCGGGGAAATGGCTGGTGCTAAAACATACTTCATCGCTTCCGATGTAGGATATCCATATTTGGCTGGGTTGGTTGTTGAACGGAGCGTTTCCAAGGTTGTGAATGTCAGTTGCGTTGGTCCCAGCCGACTCTGAGGCCGCATGAGACAACTCATATTCCTTCACTACAACAATCTTTGTGCTCGCTAGTGCCGCCCATAGCGGTTGCTGTAGGCGAACCTGAGTGCTTTGCTTTCTTCTTTTTTTGCTTGTTGACACAGGAGGCGCCGATTGCAGCCCTGTCTCTGTATCGGGCGTCGCGAATCCTCCCTCGTTGGCCGTGTCACCTACCACGCTGGGTGGTTTCCCGGCCTCAGGATCGTTGGCTCCGACAGAGGCATTGGCTTTTTCGCGCCTCAAATACCATTCTCGAACATATCGTACGATGCCCTGTGTCAAGATGTGAATAGCCAAAACGCTCCTCACCCACCCATATGCACTCCTCTTATCGTACATGCTCGAGGTGGGGTTGAGAGAGCTGTTGAAAACTTGAGGGATCCGCCAATGCTCTGGGATGTGACGAGCCACGCGACCCCAGTGAGCTTTAGTCCCCCGGAGTAGATGATGGCCAACCACCCACATGAAGCATGTTGTGAGTCCTCTCGAAGTCCCGTCCCTAGTGCTGGTCCCTCCTCCGAGAGTAATGGCAATAACTGGTTTGGCAAAATCAAGAATTGCATCCTGGATTGGACCCCATAGAAACAGCCATATCAGAAGGAAGAAGAAATCCATACACAAAACAGTGACCAGGGACGGCATAGTAGAGTTTCCGTCAAAGATCTCGGCGAGGTTGATATTCATGCCCGAGCTGGTCGTGACGGGAGGGACAAAGGTGAGAAACGTGAAGATGGTGTAGATGACCGTGAGTGAGAGCGACGGGACGTGCATGAGGATGATGAGAATCGCGAGCGTATCCTGCATGGGTAGAGTCTTGAGGACGGTGGTGGCGAGATCGAATGGTCCCGAGTCGCGGTGGACGTCAGCGTTCTTCATGGCATTGACATCGATCTGACGGTGGCCGGCGTCGACGACACCATTGGCGCCGCCAGAGTTGGACGAGTCGGAAGACATTTCGGATACGGCACCGAGCGAGGAGCGGCGGTGATCGTCGTTAGCGCGAGAATCGTTGGAGGCATCATAAACGCAGTGCTTGAAGGAACCGTTGGTGAGGCCGTTGGCTGGCGTCGACTGCCCTGCAGCGCCGGCGACGCCTTGGTCGGATCGGCGAGCAGAGCTGTCGAGCTGCCCTGAGCCCTTCCTGTCTGAAGATCGCTTGGCCGGGCCTACAAGGCCATTCTCATGACGAGTGTCGCGGTGACTGGCGGCGCCTTGCTGTCGCTTGCCCGAACCTGGAGCGCGAGGCATGCGCAATGACTTTGACCTCTTGCCACGGTCTGACGGACCCAAGCACCTCTTCGGACCAGGGCCGGCAGCCGGGGCAAGCCTTTCGAGATGAAGGGCTTGGAAGGTCAAGGGATTTGCCTAGTTGCAAGCCCAGACTGATTTTGTCGGCCTCCTAGTATGAACCGAGGGGCAGAGAATCTGATATCGAAGTCGAGGTCGGAAGGAAATGTAGGAAAGTCGTTGCGACAATAGAGTTCGGGGTCGACATATGCATTCGAATCGGTGGGCGTCCAGAACGGATCACAGCAAAAACAACGGTCGAGGGACCTGACGTGAAAACGATAAGGACCGGCAAGGAGGGGGACTACTCGTCGGCTCGAGAAGCGAAAAAAGTGGCAAGTATCGGCCGGAGGGCCTCAGGGAGCGAATGTGTCGTTGTACTGTAGTTCTGCCTGGTTTGGTTTACGAGACGCTACAAACTGTGCGAGGTTGTTGATGTGGATAAGAGTTGAAGTTGGTGGAGGTGGGAGATTTTTGGCTGTCGAGGCCAGGCTCGTGCTTGTGGAAGTAAGAGAAATGGAAAGGAATGGAGCGACCGAATGAATGCAAAAGGATGGATGGACGGGAACGGGAATAGCGAGCGAGGCAGTGGGCGGGGTGCTGGGATGAGGATTCACACTGTGCCACGGGGGGCTGCCATAGGGCCATGGTCCACTGAGCCCACTGTAGATTTAGTGGCTGAACAGGTCCAGGGCTCCAGCTGCGCCCAGAACCACATTATCACGAGCCGCGAGGGGTCCATGTCCATCCTTGTCCTCGTCCATCCTGGAGGGCGGAATTGAGGGGGACCTGGGCCTACCTGAGGTGAGCGCTAAAGGCGTGTCAATAGGTGGGGAAGTACGAGCGTTGCAGGTATCGGTGGGTACCGATTCGTGTCAGTGAGTCGATAATTGGCCCTGGCAAGTCTGGTCAGCGAGAAGCGTGTCAAGCTTTGCTGCGCCGCGTTTCCCTCTCCTCGCGAGCGGTTAAAACGTTGGTCTTTTGGCAGACAGAAAGAAGATTCAAGAGATCCATACAAAGTTTCCGGTGCTTCCTTGATCAAATGCCAACGGGATCAGGTACCCAGGAACAAGGTTGGGTCGGATGAGACGAGGCGCTACTCTGCGCTGACTGTGTCCACGATCAACCAATCGACCAGCCCTAATCAACTTATGACACGGGGAGCTCATCTGTCAATGCATCCATTCGTCCATGACATATGATAAGGACAATGTAGAAGCACTATTGTTCAAATACCGAGGCTGGCTCTCGAATCCCGTAACGGAGTTTTGCCAGGAAAATCAAGTTGGAGGAGGGCTTGGAGTCCTCTCCACAATCAATCGCACCGTATCGCACACGGTGCAAGCCCTGCTTTTGGCAAAGGAAAGAAGGCGCGAAACAATTGGCAGGCACGAGGCGCTCCATCTCCATCCACATCCGTCACAAGACCAGAGCTTTGATTGATTGACAACGGAGCAGACACAAAGTTGACAGTCTCACTCCTTCATAAACAAACCACGTTGATTGGCGCGTCATCGCGTCTTGGTCTATTCATGACGTGAGGAGACAATCGATAATTATTGCGACTTGGCTTCGTGTCTCAAGATGACCATGAATACCACGACAACGGTCTGACTGACTCTCTCCCTTTACCTGCATCCGCGTATCCGGATCTTCTCACAAGATGGCTTCTGCCTTTCATAAGACAAACACAACGTGTGCGTGCGTGCGCACGCCATCGCTTGCACCCTCTGTCACGGGCTTGGCCAGGGTTCACCCCGGGACTCCCGGTCTCGTCTCAGCTCCCTCCGCAAAACAGACAACATCATCCAGCCTCATCAGATGGTATGGGATGGTACGGCGCGGTACCTGTCTGCTCTCACCTGGATACATACCAGCCCTGATGCGAAGCCCTCACCTCGGCAGCCTCCGGTGGCCACATTACTGGCTCGCCTTGGACGAATCGCCGAGTAGCGCCCCAGATGTTAAGCTTTTGGCGGTCGCCCCTCAGCTCGGCCGGATCAAGGTGAAACTCAGGAAGACGGCCGATACCACCTCCAAGGCCTGTGTTTTGCTACTGACGTCGTTTACGCCACGGGCTGCCGATTGGGGGAAAGGGCCTGGGTCGATCAAGGGGAAATGGGCCGGCCATGGGCATGGCAGCAAGGGTTATTGAACCATGTTTCCAGGATCATCAATCCCTGGGCCTGGCTCTGGCTACCTACGGACACGGACGATGAAATCCCTTTGGCTTGAGTCGTGTCGAAACGCCCATGCCATGCAGAGAGAGTAGCGTGGTGGCTGTTCTGTTTTTGAACGAGCGAGCAACGCGGTTGGCTGATGTTGTGTCAGGTAAGTTGACCGTCACACAGTCTGTGGAACTGAGAACAGTCTGTGTAACTGAGAGATATCAGATCTCAATTGCTTCAGATCCTTCAACACTTTTTGACGGCCCTCGCCTTTACGGATAGACAGTTGCTCGTTTAAAACCTGGTCTCCGCATCCTTCAATCTCTCGTCCCGCTTTTGACCAACATTATCACGAACGATCCTTGGCTTAACTTGGGCCATCGCCGATTGTGACCAGCATCGCAGGCCTTCTTGTCCAATCCTACGCTATACTTACTCTTTAGGAACTTTCGCCTGTTGTCTTTATCCAGAATACTACTCAGTTGCTGCATGTCGCACTCCAAAGACCCCTGCTAGAACGCACAAGTCTCTTCAAGTCCCCACCCCTGGTAAATGATGCCTGCACCACTGGCCAGCAGCAACACCAGAAAAACCCCCTCATTACTCAGTCACGACCGACAACAGACGCGCCGATCGTCCCGCTATTTTTGCTCCTGCGAATGGAGTATCTCGCCTGAACCAGATCTGCTGCCACGGCATAAACGGTCAGGGTGCAAGGCCATGCTCATCCATGCTTATGCCCTCTCCACAGGACAGATGCCATCCACTCATGGCCTGGCATGTGCGCTATGGGCAAGGACAAGCCCTGTAGCCATGTCTGTCGTGTCAGACCGCCGCTTTCACCTTGGCATTGGTCTTTGTTATTTTCCGAGGCCTTTTTCCTTGGCCAAGGGAGGACTATCCCATAACGAGAATGCACGATCGTGCTTCTCGGTAATTTGCCCTTGATTCTCGGTAGATACCTAGATTCAGCTCGCCTTGGATCCATCCTCACTCAACTCACATGCTCGTGTCGGGTCTCGCTTGAACAATACAGGGATGAGGAGGTCGATACTTGCAAGGAGGATGACGATCATGGTCGCTCTAGCAAATCGCAACACTACGCCCGCATCTTGGCCTTGGCCTTGGGGTCCCTTTGATGCCGCCGGCGCCGGCACTTGTCTTGATTTTCTTTGGTCCGCCTTATCACGCCGTCCCTGCACAACATCCTCCATCACGCATTGCGGCGATGCTAGCAACAAGCCGTGTGCAAGAGCCAGAGCCAGAGCCAGAGCCAGAGCCAGAGCCAGAGCCAGAGCCAAAGCCCGCGGGGTATCATGGTCAAATGACGGTGAGGGGTTATCCGATTGCTGCTGGGTTACCGTGACGATCTGCTCTAGGCAGTGATTTACTTGCTTGACTCTGACGGCAGTCTCTGGCGGCAGTGGCCTGACTCTAATGTCGTTTGCCTCGCTGATCATCTCGAGATTCTCCACGGTCAAGAGTTCAGTCCCGGAGCCGAACCCTGAAGGCCCCCAACGGCAGTCGAAGCGACCAAGCATGACCAGCTCCCTGGTCTGGACCCTTTTCGAGGGCGGGGATCGCTGTAGCTTTGGCCGCGCGCGGGATGCGCCGTGCTGCATGAAGGGCGCCACTCCAAGCTGGCGTTTTTAGCTGGGGAGGCTCTGGTGTCTGTCAGAGACATCCATGGCTTGTCAGGTTGTCTCTGCAGAAGCGCCCGGTTACGATCCCGATGCGTGGTTTTCTCTGGGGAGCTGACGCCGGATGCTTCCATATATGGGCCTTGATTGACATGCAACGCGAATCCGCTCAAGATCTGCTTGCGTTATCACGTTGGAGTGTCTCTTGACTTACTTCCTTAATAGGTAAACCGGAGGCTGCTTGAAACATCCCGTCCCATCCTACGAGCTCGAAACAACCACAACACCATGACGATTGGATCGCAACACTTGGGGATACCTAGCATCATGCTATTTTCGTGGGATGCTCCCTTCAAGTGCCTCCCACACTTTTCTCCTGCACACGACGCATCTCTTTGCTGCGCGTGACGACCTTCCGGCACCAATCATCCCCGACCACGCCGATGGGAGCAAGACGGTGTGTTGGTACGGTTGCCGCGCGCCCGTTACACGATAACTTGGGTGCTGCGAAGCGTTTAGCCACACCGTTTTGCACTTACTTTCCCCCCCTTTTCCGCAGCCGTTTTTTCTTCGCGGGGTTTCCGGATGTCGCGTGCTCGCGAGGCAAGGGGTTATCTGTGGATGAATGAAATCCCGGACATGGGGTATTAAGGTGAGCAGGGCTTCAGAAGGTGAGCACGGTGAGTAAGGGAGCGTCTTGAGCTTTGAACAAACTGACGTCTCTAGATGACACCATCCCTTTGAGGTAATCTTGTCTCTGATAGCTTGCTCTATCAAGCTGTAGATGTATTCTGACATATGCTGTGATGATACAATATCTCTTCCAAACTCAACGCTCATGCCTCCTCAACTCTTTGTGGAAGTCTCAGCACCATTTTGCTCCGGTTGAGCGTCACTCTCTTCTGGCTTTTGAGAGTGAGACTCGGCTTCTTCCTTCTCCACTCGAGCAATAGCCTCTGCCTCTATCTTGGCCAACTCCTCTTCCTTCTCCTTGTTTTTGGCCTCGACCTTTGCCCTCGCTTTGGCCTCAGCCTGCTTCCCGTAGATCTTATACCAGACCTCACGCTCCAGGTCGTAAAAGCTGCCCATTGTCTCCCGGAGCAGCTCAATATCGGGGACATGGTCGTTCGGGGCGAGGGTGAACAATTCTTTCACACTCGACTCCCACTTCCCCAAGTCGTCTAATCGATTTCGCTTGTTGTATGGGATGAGGTTGAGGCTTATCGTTCCGACGGGTTTCCTCATGCCGACAGTGAAGAGCAGCACTCGGATTGAGAACGAGTTTCCTCCTGCTGCGAGGACATATGCTTCGACGGGGAGACGTCGGGATCCGTTCACTGTTTCCTATATGCTTGTTGGTCTTGTGTGTTCGCTTCAAGGGAGACAAACTGTAGTGAACTTACATGCATCACACCACCGCGGTTCGCAGAATTGTATGCTATGTTCACGTCTGCTTCTGTGAAACAAAAAGTGTTTCTCAATGACTCGACGTTCTCTGCCTTTTCCAAGAGTTGGTTTCCCCATTGCCGCGCCGCCTTGAGACCGAGGTCCAGCAACCCTTCGACCTTGATGTATCCACGCTGTGGAAAAAAAAAAAACAAGTTAGCTCGAGCCAGCACAGAATCAATTGGGCTTTAACAACAAACCTTGGGCCTGAAAACAGGGTCGACATGCCACTCCTCCGTCTGCAGTCGATACACAGCAAACCTGTCAAACGCGGGCTCACCCCGATGTCTCGGGGCAGTGCTAAACCGAAGAGCCGGCTTGATGGCCTCGTTCAGCAGATCTCCAATCTTGTTGACCTGCTTCGTGCTGATTCCCGAGTACACCAGGACACCCATGTCCTGATACATGGTACGCAGACTCTTCCTCCTCTCATTGTCGTTCGGGTCCTTTGGAATGCCGCCCCGCCGGGACTGCAGACCAGGCTGGATACGCTGAAGGTTCGGAAAGTATCTTGTGGCGGGTGTCGAGCGCTGGACATATATTCTCGGAGGTTTCGGAACCATGGTGAACGGTCAATTGGGGGGGCTGTACTCGTGGGTGGTTTGGTGATGGGGAGGTTTCTGCTTTGGAAACGGTTGGCTTTTTGTGGCTGAAGCTGTAGCGGGTGTTGTTGGAATAACGTGAGTGTTAGCCTTGCATGGGTGGAGGCTGATGTGGCGATGCGGGGGTGGTTGAGCCACAAACCTGGGGGGGGGGGAAACATGTTGACTCGGCATCATACATTCCGGCTTCATGCTTTACTTGTAGTGCCATTGAACAATAGATCATGCAGATGCAAGATGGCAAGTCTTAACCCCGAGCTACGACGGCAGGTCATTGCCATCTACAAAGGTCTGAGCATCAAGGAGGAGACTGGAGATGCATCTACTGACGACCTCGGTAGAGCTGCTGTATCTTGGCCGAGAATACCCTCTCGGTTTCGACTACTTTCGTCCTCGTCTACACAAGGCCTTCATCTCCAAGGCTGAAGAGCGTGATGAGGATAAGATCAGGCAGGGCATTGCGCATGCTGAATATGTCAAGAAGGGTGAGCCACTCTCTCAGCTGGACTCGTGGATCACATGTACTAACTGGTTGCAGAGATCGAGACATTGTAAGTGAGGTCACTCCTTTGCTGTTGAATGTGCTATTTGCGAGTGTGACCCCCTTCAATTCACCACCAAGCCACTGTCTTTTCACGAGGGCATGGTTCAAGTCATCAAGGCATCATCTCAAGCATCAATTCCTATCCGTCTATTCAGAAAACACTACCAAACTCATATCATTTTCCCACCCATCCATCCGTCCAAACCACCTCATCAAAAAGCCTCCGTCATGAAAAAAAAAAAAGTTGCAAAGCCGAAAAACAACATCAGTATATACGGCATCAACAACGTCTCAGTGTGTGTTTTGTTCCTGTTTACACGAGTAAAAAAGAAAATATCCAAGAAAGTTTCATTTGTCCCGAGGGCATAAACCATGTCCAGAAAAAAACACATTTCCCATCATTCTTCCAAAACCTTCGTCACACACACAACCCCAAAATTCCAAGCCTGGTCCTTGCTATTTTTGCTAATCATCTGGGTATAGGTACTATTTAAAAAGGTATCGCACTTTGAGAAAACGGTATGATGCCGACGCATAAAGGGGGTATGTAGAAGATGCTGGTATCGAAAGGTGTGAGGAAGTTGAGAAGGGGGATATCGAGGTGAACGGAGCAGTCGAGTAGCCAAGCCGTATTGGGATATAAGACATGTGCCCCCCACGTTGTAAACGCGGGAGCATTCCGGCCCTGGCATCAGATAGAAACTATTGCCAGATCGTCTGCCGTCACCCACGTGGGTGGTGACTTTCTTTGCTTTTGCGTGATGTGATGCCCCCGTGACTTAACCAGCGGGAACGAGTCTCTTCTTCGCTGTCCACGCTCCCACCTCCAAGCATTCTCCCCAACTTGTCCCACTCTCGCTCATAAGGTCTGCCATCATCTTGCTGAGCCAGACATCCCACTCGTCCTGGCTCTTGCCGCTTGCTTCTCGGAGAATCGGTTCCAGTGCCTGCACCAGCTGCGCAACCGTTAGGAGAGCAGTCTTGCGTAGTGCCGCTTGTCCTGCCGTCAGGGTCTTCTTTTCGACTTTCTGGTGCGGTGTTGACTTGGCCTTCATCTCCACGTACGATTTACCGTCCTTTGTTACAACACCGCCGACGCCCTCTCGCTCCCATCGGACTTCGCTCAGGGGAATAGCCAATCGCTTCGATCGAATCTCGGTCAAAATCTCGGCTTCCTGCATAAGGTAGGCCTTGATGAGAGAACAAGGCACAGGCGAAAGTTGTCGAGCTTCGAGGGCACGTGATAGCCAGGTATTGTACTCGACCAGGAATGCGTTTAGTGGTGCTGAGAGCGGTGTCTTTGGTGTCATTAGATAGGCGCCGAGGTCTAGTGCAGCCTCGTGTTCCTCTGCTTCGTTGGAGCCGGGTACTGCGCTGGGCACGTGTGGTCGGAGCATACGAAATGTCGGGTCGCTGTCCCAGATCTCAATCACACCGCCTGGCTTCAGCATGCGTAGGTACTCCTCGATGAAGAGCTGGTAGACATGACTAGGAACCATCATGCACGAGTCTTTGACCATGATGAGGTCAAATTCTTCCTCTGCAAACGGCCAGGGAAGCTGACGGAGATCATGCTGGACGAACCGCCAATTCATGTCCTTGTCAGGCTTGCAAAGCTCGGCTGGTGACCCAGCACTTCCAGGGGCCAGGGGCGCGATGTCGACGCCCGTGAACGATATGCCGCTGTGGCCTCGCTCCTTAAAGTACCGATGGCACATCATACTCCAGAACCCAGTACCACATCCCAAGTCCAACACGCGCTGTGGCGGATTCACCCTCAGTGACGGGGTAACCACGGGCGCGCCATAGACTTGTATCAAGAGCAGCGTTCGGAGGGACTGTCGATGGAGTTCGGTCAAGTCGGCGGGAAGAGGATAGGCTGCCCCAGGATCGTTAAAGTAGGTGCGTCCATTACGGACGACAAAGGGTTTTGTGGCGGGGTTCTCGGTCGAGTTGGTATGGTCGGTCGAAGTCATGGTGTGCGTTGATAATATCGTGGCACCGCTGGCTGATGATACAGATTCGGTTCGGGGAAAGGAAAGGTTTATCTGCTTGGTGAGGCCCGACATGGGCTTGTTACTGGCTTCCAGCTCGGAATACATGGCGACATTTTTCAGATCAACAGAGGCAGAGGCAGAAGACGGCGTCTCGGGGCGACGATGGCGAGTCTGAGTCTGAGTCTGAGTCTGGCGGTCGAGTTGGCGGTTCTTTTCGGCGGTCACCAGAGGTCGGTTGAAGAAGATGGACGACGCTGTGCTGCCAGTCCCGAGGCTCAGGAGAGA
Organism: Fusarium duplospermum; assembly: GCA_003946985.1. Classification (NCBI taxonomy): domain Eukaryota; kingdom Fungi; phylum Ascomycota; class Sordariomycetes; order Hypocreales; family Nectriaceae; genus Fusarium; species Fusarium duplospermum. The sequence goes on along the minus strand of NKCI01000001.1, from coordinate 426,529 downwards.
TTTGTTGGAAGAGCTCACAGGCGAGGTTGCAGACACGCGCGAGTCAGATGACACCACCTTTGACTGAGGACGAGAGTGAGAGTGATGTGTGTCGTCTTCCCCCACGGCGGGGCTGCTGGAATGCAGCAGGGACGACTCGTGCGACGAGCGGCTACCCTGGCTGCCGCTGGACGTCCTCGTATGTCGAAACGGACGTCGACTGCGGTTGGGGTCTTGTGAGGCCGAATTGGATCGTGGGGGAGTTTCGGGGCGCTGCCACTCCTTTTCACCCTGTGTCCGTCGACTGAAGGTGGGTAAAGGGGCGGCAGAGGCGTAGATAAATCCGCTCCATTCCGACATTGTCACGGTCCTGGGCTATCCTCTTTGGCGCAAGCTGGCCGATGGATGGGGGGTTAGGCCAGGGCTACCTCCGTGTGCGGTACCCAAGCAAACAGGGGTGGCTGAGGCGTTCCACCGCCGCTAAAGAAAGACGCTGGAACCGCGGTACCCAATTGCTGATGCCCTGCAGAGCCTGCGAGCGTCCTGTGCCTGGCCGTATCCACCGCCTTGGCCGAATTTTGGTGCTTCTAGAACCCTTCTCCCACCGCGGAACTGGGTTGTGAAGCCCGGACCTGGCCCGGATTGCCTCCCGGAAGGAATCCCCTACTAGGGCGCTGACCGTGCAGAGCAGGGGAAAAGACACCGCACTGCACTGGTCGGTCTGGCTCAGGCTGATCCAAGATGAACCCCCTGCCTCGGTTTGCTTTGGCCCTTTTGTCGATGCTCAGCAGCAGCTGATCTGATGCCGCCTTGCTCTGCGTGCACTACCCGTTCTTGGGTCCTGTCCTGGGAGGACGGACCGTTGACCAGACGTAGACGGACGGCGTCAGGAGATGATTTCGGAAACGGTGCCTCTTTTCCGTTTGGGACTTCTGGGACTGCTGGGATCGCTGAGGACGCTGGGACCGGCTTCGAAACAGATCCTTCCGTCAAACGGGTCCCGAATGGTAATGTCGTATCGTCACGGGTCTGCCGATAGAGATGATCAGTCTAAAACCAACCACCAGAGGCGACAACTGAAACGTGAATTTCGGGCAGAAGGCCTGCCAAATGTGATGTATCGGAAGCGCTCGCAACCGTAGGTCCTCTTGTTTGCTCGTCGAGTTGCTCGCGCCCGGGTGGTTGACTTCCTGGTGGAGCGCGCTGGCGTGGCTGTCATCTTTCACGCCCTTGATGATTGTGTCTCTTGGACGCCGTCAGGCTGTTTGGACAAGGCGTTGACGGACGCTGTTGTCGCCTCCGACTCTATGGTGAGACCAGCCCGATCTAGTAGTTTGCGATGATGGCGTCGCTTCTCGGGCTCTTCGGCCCCGTGATGCTTGGCCCTGTCAAGTTGAGCGAGTTGGCGACCAGCGCCTCCCGTGTCAATGTCAGACGGATACCGTACAGTAAACCCTCTCGCCTGAAGGGGCTTTGGCGTCGACGCCTCAAACAAAACAGCAGAACGAGTCGCTGTCGCGGGTGATAGAGTTTGACGCGGTTTGCACACGGCGGAGTGGATGGCAAACCAACTGTAGAGTTTCAGGTCGCGGCAGAGGGCGGCGGCAGCAGTCACATTCTATATACGGAACCCGACGAGAAGGGACGCACGCAGCAGTAGCAGCAACATCCCCTCCCCCTCCTCTCCTTGCCTGCTCCTCCCGGGGCGATGCTTTTTCCCAGTACGAACGGACAATTCGGCTGTCATTAGCCCTGTAGAGCAAGAATCCCATTCGACTGCGGAGTGTGTCTGGGTTCTGGGGTGTGGAGCGGCGGCCGTCCGTTGGCTCTCCCCCGCACATGAGAGGTCCTTTTCCCGCCCGTCATCCGGGTCGCTGATGTGCTATTGACGCGTATCGAATAATCAACCTGTTTGGTTGGTTGGATGGGTGGTCGTGGCTGGTGAAGCCCATCATAAGTGTCTTCTTTTCACGGCGGTTGAAATATCCATGCCCAAAGGATCCATCCTGCAACTCCAACTGCAACCGGCGCAATCTGCAACAGACATGGTGATGCGACTTTGGCACTGCTGCTAGGATCAGCCTTGTCCGAGTGTCCCAGTGACCTGCACGATGCGTGATCGAATGCATCTCTTCTCCATGGCGGGTCGCCTGAATGATTGCTAGCCGAGACACCGAGGCTTCGATTTGCAAACGCGCTTCGAGTCTCAAACAGCCTCTTCCCACGGACCGTTTTCAGGAGAACTCGAGTTGTCTGAAAGACAAGCAAGCAAGCACGGAACGGTACACATAGGCTCACGGTCCTCGTACCACTAGTTGCACCACTTTTCCTGGGAGAACGGTGCTATTTTCGGCAGATTAGAGATGTCACACCTAGTCGGGTTTCTTGTTGCCTAAGAGGCCCAGCAATGCGGACTCGTGCATGTTTGGGACGTCAGAGATGGAACTCTTCATTCCGGAGTTTTGCGATCAGGTCCATGCTGCTTTTCGCCATGTTTTGGCCAGTTCCAATTGCTCGGAAGTACCGTCGGGAAGACCGTGATTGCTAAGTGAATGGCATTGACCAAGCATCGAATACAGTCGCTAGCTGGAGAATCCTGACTCGGGCAATGCTTGGCCTAGCTTGCGGCCCCAGACCTCATTCGAAGAAGGCCCCGAAAATGGGTGCGGCTTGTCCTAGTGGATCAAATCTCGTCGGCAAAACGCCAATAAACAAGCTTGATCGAAACGCTTCCGCTGGGAGCTGAAGGCGCCATCGCTTTCGTTGAGGAGTTGAACTCATTGCGTCACTGTTGTGGTTTGCGGTAACTCAGTTGCTAACTTATCCGACGGCCTTCTTACAGCGCTGGACTTGCTAAGGAGGTTTCGAACCCATGTTTCCATACCGTGTTCATGGAATGCTGTGGAAGTGATGAGGCCTGTGCGCTGTTTCTGTCCCTGTCGATGCCATCGAGATAGACGCTTGAGATGCTGCGAGAATCCTAGTCAGTCCCGCACCCGCAATGCTTGTACGGAGTTGGTTATTGTAGCTGCAGGCTGGGCAGAAGAGTTGTGTGAATTCGATAAAATACAAACTCAGATCACGATGCGTAACAATCTCTTGAATGCGAGAAAAAAGTCGAAAACTTGCGATTCTCCAAGGTGAAGTAATTTCTCTTCATGTTTCTGTGTTTTCTGTCAGTGCTAGGCGAGTTGTGGTTGCTATTGCTGTTGCCCTACTGAGCTCGCCCTTCAAGGCTCGATAAGGCTGCACGTGATCTCTCAGCCGCACGAGCCATCGAGATGCGGAGCAGTTGCACGTGATTCCATATCGCTCGCTCCGGCACTCGTCCGTCGTCGCAGTGCCACCAGCATCACAGTCACGATCCGGATGCTCTCTTGATATCGCCCACTACTCTTCTGTCCAAGTATCAGTTGACCTTTCAGTGAATATTTCGCATTGCTGCGTTCGCTCTTTTCTGTGTGTGGTCCCTGCATGAGCTGAGGACACCTCCACGTGTCGCAAAAGCTTGGATCCCCTCCCATGATGACCTTTGCCTCAAGCTTTGACTGACATGTCTTTGTAGCTGCATTTCTTGACTCTCGCATACTCCTCGCGATCCTCCTCTTGCCTCCGAAAGCACTGTCGCTTCAACGTCTGTGGCTTATTCTAAGCTGCTGGATAACCACCAAAACACCCCAGCCTTCCCCGGAAACCGCTGCGACACGACCTTTCGATGAGCTTTTGACCTGCGACGAATCGACATTCGAGCCGAATCTCTTCACCACGAAACTGCACACGCAGAGAGGCTGACCCGACGGGCCCATGCGCAAACGCGAGCTACTATTGACATCTCTCCTTTTGAATCTTGGGTGAGGTCGACCTTGAGTCACTCCACACTTCTCGAGTCCCCCGCGCCTCTACGACCGCGAATCGCACCAACCCAACCCATCGCGCTCACTCGACGGCCGATGAGCTGGTCCAGTCGCTTGATACACCCCCCACCATCGATAAAGACTGCCGAAAAGCGCTACCTGCTGCCGTGCTGCTCGCCGGCGCAGTTACCAAAACCACCCCCCAATCTATAACCCACCATAAGACTGAAATACCCCTGCCGGGATGTTTACCCAACACTCCGGGCAAGGTCAACATGCCCGGATCAATGGTGCCGGGCGAGGCATGCCCAACCTACTGTACAACTTCCAACACTCTCAACATCAACACCCTTCTCAGACCCAACACCACCAGGGGCTTCAGCATGACCATGGCATGCCCAACGCCAATGGATTGAGCCACCACTCGAGCTTCGCCTCTGGCGTACTCTCAAACTCGAGTCCCTTCAATGCAAGCGCTCTCCAGAATGGACATTCGGCGACAACACGAGGACAAGCACCCCCGAACGAGATGTGGCAGGAGCAATTGAGGATGCACAAGGAGGCTGAGCGAGCGCATGCTGCCATGACCGATCAACAACAACCGCACTACTATGCTAGGCTCAAGGCGTCGGAAAACAGAGGCATTGGCGGCCCTCCGCCCACCACCATACGCGCCCAGGCGGATAGCGAGAACGATAGTGTTGATCGACGGCGTCCTGCGCCCGTGGAGAAGGAGACCCGACGTCAGGATTGGCATAATATGGACATGAGCGGCCAGGGTCTGCGAAACTTGGCACCAGAGCTGTTCAGGTACCAGTTCCTGAACGAGCTATACATTGCTTCAAACAAGCTCACTCGACTTCCCAACGCAATTGGAGAGCTACGCCAGTTACGCCATCTTGATGCCTCTTTCAACCAGATTTCAGAGATCCCCCCTGAAGTTGGAATGTGCACCTACCTGAAGCAGTTGCTGCTATTCAACAACAATATCCAGACATTGCCTTTTGAACTGGGATCACTCCACCTTCTCGAGATGCTGGGCATCGAAGGAAACCCCCTGGAGCATGACGTGAAGCAGGAGATTATGGAAAAGGGAACAAAGAGCCTGATCAATGCACTGAGAGAAGGCGCTCCGAGTAAGTTGATACGTATCTTGACAATAGAGTTTATGCTGAACGCAACCAGTTCCCCTGGCTCCTGCACACCGCAAGCCCATCGTCATTCAGGAAGATGTGTCACCCAACTTGGAAAAGATCAAGGTTTTCTCATGGAACATTCTCTGCGACAAGTACGCGACTCCCCAGACATACGGCTACACCCCCACGGGTGCCCTCAACTGGGAGTACCGCAAGGACTGTATCTTGGAGGAGCTTCGGATCCGCGACGCCGACTTTCTTGCTCTTCAGGAGGTCTCTACGGATGCTTTCAAGGAGGACCTCAGCCCCGACCTGGCGCAAATGGACTACAAGGGTGTTCACTGGCCCAAGTCCCGAGCAAAGACCATGTCGGAGAAGGACGCGCAGTCAGTGGATGGATGCGCCGTCTTTTACAAGCAGAGCAAGTTTATCCTGCTGGATAAGCAGTTGATCGAGTTTGCTACTATTGCTATCAACCGGCCCGACATGAAGAACCAGCACGATGTCTTCAACCGTGTGATGCCCAAGGACAACATTGCCGTCATCTGCTTCTTTGAGTCACGACTGACGGGAGCCCGCATCATCTTGGTCAACGTTCATCTCACCTGGGACTCTGCTTTGGCTGATGTAAAGGTTATCCAGACGGGTATCCTGATGGAGCACGTTACCAAGCTTGCCGAGAAATATGCTAGATGGCCAGCGGTGAAGGACAAGAAGATGATTGTCCTGCCAACGTCGGACGATGAGGTCCCTGTACCCCAAATTGAACCGGGCCCCAGCCAAGAGTACCGAACCAACACGGAGATCCCTCTTTTGGTTTGTGGTGATTTCAACTCGACTGAAGACTCTTCGGTGTACGAGTTGATGTCTATGGGCCGAGTACCCCCGGATCATCTCGAGTTGAGCAACTTCCAGTACGGCAGTTTCACACGAGACGGTATCGAGCACCCCTTCAGCCTTCGAGACGCCTACGCCCACACCAAGCACACGGCTGATGAGATGCCGTTCACCAACTACACGCCAGGCTTTGCTGACGTGATTGACTATATCTGGTATTCGACCAACACGCTCGAGGTGGTGGACCTCCTCGGACCCCCTGAGCCCGAATATCTTAAGCGAGTGCCAGCGTTCCCCAACTGGCACTTCCCGGCGGATCACATCCAGATCATGTCCGAGTTTGTGATCAAGGGGCGCAAGGAGAAGAAGCACCTGCCGGACCGAGAACCCGATTTTGGAGGCGGCTCCAGCGGACCACGCGGCTAGTAGCCTTTGACCGGTGGTGGTAGTGCCCAAAAAAGCTCGCCAGGGCCATAACATCTGGATGTAGTGTTTTTGGTTTTGCGAAACAACACACGGAGTTTTAAGGATCTTGCGACGGTTCTTGGGGCGGTGGACGGGAACGGGTTATTGATGCATGGCGATGTATCCCGATGGAAATGTATATGCAGCGGAGATAGAGGAAGCGGTTTGGGGGAAGCGAGTTGGGAGGAACTGTAGGAATTGATTCATCATGCTCTTTTGCGACTTCAAATGGGTTTTCTCCTTATATGACTACTGTGATTGATTCGATATGAGGGCCTTGATTTAAGGTGTTTCGGGATTTCGCCAATTTGTTTGGCTTTGCGAATATTGGGGAGATATCTCGCGCGGGATGGGTATTCGTTATGCTAACCTTGCACTCGTCGGGCCCTCGAGTATATGAGAAGTCTCCGGTGTATCTCATGGCGGGTTCTTGAAGCGATCAGATGGTCCGGTGTCCCTTTAAGCCCCCCGATAGTTCACATTATGCTTGCCTCGGGTTATACTCAGAGTGATATAGGTGTTCTGTTCGTCGCTAATGAAATCCTTTTTTCTTTCTCTCCAAGATATTGAATGAAGCCATCACCAAACCTTGCGATATGTGGCCGGCCCCTATGCCAAGGGTTGAGCACAAGCTTCAGAGGAACTTTTTGTCGGTGGGTAATTCTATTTATCGACTCAAGTTCGTTGGTATTTGTGATTCCTCGATTGAAGAGGTGGTGATGTTACTGTAGACGGTCTTGGTGATGAAATTAACATGTTTCCCCTGACTGTGGTGGAGGGAGTAGTCGTGGGCTTTATGATGCTTAGCAAAAGAGTCGGACCGATTTTAAAAGACGGTGTTTGACCTCTTCTGTGCGAATTTATATCCTTTAACTTGCTGTCGTTGGGCCTGTTACCCCCCATCTGCAGAATATCCCGTGCCTGGCACCATCTCAGATGTCTAAGGGGGTCGCCGAAGCCAGGTACTGCGACTCAAATAGAGACCCTTGTATGTTGTCGTTGTCGGAGGCCACATAGAGAGGTCCTTCGTCGTCGTCTAAAATGCGTGTATCATCATGGATGTATCGATAGCTGGATGTGAGCTGTGAAGTGCATCTGCTCGGGCGCGATGCCACCATCGGCGGGCCGAATAACGACACAGCATAGCTCCTCATCTGCCATACCTAGGTTCCAATGTATTAGCCTCGATTTATTTCGTTCAACTGATCCAAGGGTATTCCAAGATCTTGTCCTGGGGGACGCTTCCAAGAACCTGAGGTTGCCCGGAATCCGCCAACGTTGGAGATGTGTCCAATGTAGTCTTTCAGGGGATTTCAGCTTAGACTTTGTGATAAAAGATACTTTTAAGAGTATCTAGAAGGTTTATATGTTTTATCAGAGATGTGAGGCTCATCTCAAGAGGCCAACATTTTCCCACCATAGACCCCTAATGCTCTTGCAAAGCATCACCAGGTCCTGCCACTGCGCTGCCACTCATGCTCATCCAAGCAGTACCTCATTCATAGATAAGGCTTGCAGTGTCAAACCAACGGTGCCAGTGCTCGGTTCGTTTGCCGTTGTTGTCCACGTGCATGAACACCGTTATTCAGACTCACCCCTCCCTCAGTTTATTCATGCCAGCAGAACAATAGGCGTTTGAAGGTGAACAATAGCGTTTATCTACCGCTTTTGACACTTATTCAAACGCCGGTAGGTCTACCCGTTTGCCGCGTCGCTCAAAAAACAGACTTCACCCCCACGCTTCTTCTTCCTTCCGCACGAACTATCATCACAACAAGCTTCGTTTTGGCATCGCAACGAACGCTTCTGTTGGTTTTCCATCATCTTTCTTCAACGCATACCTTTCTTCATTCAGGTTCATTTGTCCCAACGCAGAATCTAGTAGTCGTTGGTCATCCGTCAGGTACAAATACCCCGTGCTTCTTCGTTGAGCCTCTCTCCTCTCTTCATCACTTCTGACACCAAAGCAGACAATCAGCATTCAGCTGCCGACGCAGGGGAGCGTCTGTGTCGCGCCTGGATCTCTTGCGTGACGAATCTTCCTTTCTTCTTGAGCTGCGCAAGATCATCCCATTCATCTCGCATCTGCACGTCAGCCTCTTTCCCGTTCTTCTTTCATCTGAGCAGAGTCTCTTCTTTGAGACGTCGTTTATTCATTGCCAAGAAAGCTTCGGATGAAATTTCCTTTCCTTCAATCCTGCGCGCGTCGGGTCCTTTGATACATAGAAGGCTCTACCACTCGCACTCTATCGATCGGTCGATTATCTTGTTTCGTTCCTCTCAAGAAGCGGCTGGATTTTCCCCAGCACTATTACAGACCGATACTACTTGGTAAATATTTATTTCCTTATGATACTTGGACCTTAAAACTGACTGTCAAGCGCACCAGTACACCAGACACTTGGCAAACCGTTCAAGCAAAAAAGAGACATTTAGTCCATTAAGCATTACCCACATTCTTCATCACGAAACGCAGCGAGCGAGGATGACCTCTTCAGAAGCTTCTGCCGCCCCTGCGGCAGTAAGAGAAGACATCCCTAACCTCATCGACGACATTCGGTCCAGAAGCCCCCGATCTGCCTTGATAGCGGAGAAGGTCGAACTGGTCAAGGCCGATTGGCAGACCGGCAATCACCAAACACTGATTGAGACTCTCCAAGAGTATGTTCCGCTCGAACTCATGGACGTCGCGATGAGCACGTTCAACCTAGTCCGCATACCATTCCAGACGCAGCGTCCAGTTCAAGACCGGTTCGCCGGGTGTCTGTTGCGAGGTCGAATTGAGCTTACGAGCGCGTGGTCCATCGCCTTATACTTTACCGACACACTAGGAGACTGGACAAAGCTTCGCGAGTTCCTCGAACTTGCGGATAACATCAGACAACTGGCTACAGCTTACTGCTGCATACCTGATCCTGAAGAATTTTGGATCCGCATGGACCAGCTCTGGGACGAAACTACACCACTTCCTATCCCAGAGGCAGATGCCGCATTGCTCCCGTCCACTCGACGATGTATGGTCGGAATGGTCAGAAGAATTCTCATGAGGAATCTCGAGAGGAACCCCCCAGGCCAGCCACCGACTGATTTGGGGGGAGAACCCATCGATGCAGGACTCTTTCACAACGCGCTCAGAATGAATTGGGAAGAAGAAAGAGGGCAGAGATCCTGCCATCTGCTGGGCCTCCACCGCCGCGGGATCATCGACGTTTCCGAGTGTAGGCCTATCCTCCGGGAGTGGCAAAGTTCTTGGCAGCCCATCAACGAGTTCCACTGGGCTGTTCTGAGGGCTCGGGGCGTTTCCATCTGCAGTAGCAGACTCAACCTCAACGAACGTCAAGAGGCTCGACTCCTTGGTGAGTTGAGCTGGATGAGCAACTATGAACTTGGTGTGCAGGGCTACGCTCTTTGTCTTCCACTGGAGGGAGAGGACTACTACGACCGGCAGTTCCTCGTGCAGATCACTCGCAGTCGGCGGCAAATGACCACCTTTTTCAGCCAGGTCGATGGAGATGATGCCAACTTTGCCGATGGATGGTTCCAACGCTTCCCGGCGGCACTTCCACCTCTTCAAGGCTGAGAGGCCAGCTATTGAGACGTATGGGTTGACATCGAAGGGGATCGACCAAAGTGTGTTGATGTAACGACGTTGAGGGGACCAAGGACAGGATTGACGGGCATGATGTGCGAGTTGTGTTTTACCTCTCCTTTTCTCTTTCTTTTGTTACTTTTCTTGCCTTCCTCTTTCTGTTTCTTTTCTCTCCTTTCTGTACTTTTTCGTTTCCTTCTTGTTTGTTTTGTATTGTATCATCATTGTAAGGAGTTGTGGGTTTACGGCTAGGGATCCTCAGGGAAAAGGAATTGCATTGTGTTTTTGATTGAACGAGTTACCTTGACGTGACATGCGAAGCATTTTTGACCAGCTGAAGGTGTGTACAGCGGCAGGAGGCTCATTTATCTCATCGCTTCTTTGTCATTTGCCGTCTCATCAGGCTCATACGTCAAAGACGCCGCCATGAACATATGTGAAGAACACTACTGACATAAGAACAGGCTCTCAATTCATGTACCATTTCTATGCGATTATCCATCACTCTACAACAAAGAGGAGAAGAGTCTACCATCAAAAATTCCCAACGCCAACACCACACACTCAATGGAGAAGAATATCGTACCCATCCTTGGTAATCCTCACCTCCTCCTGTCCAAACCCATACTTGCGCCGAATCAACTCAAAGATGATCAACCCAGCACTCGTACTCGGAACCTGCCGAATAGCATTCCACCAGAATCCACGGTACAACCATTTTGTCAGAGTCAACCCTTCGCTCTTCGCCTCGGCCATGCACACAGCGAGAGACTCTTGGTAAGCGTGGTAGTAGGCTCTGAGCATCTTCCAGCGACGACGGGGTTTATCGGGGTTCGCTACTGCTGAGGCGCGGAGCTTGGCGGCTTTTGCGTCGAGGTCTTCGAGGTGGTCCCAGTGTTTGACTTGGAAATGTGTTAGAGGGTGGAGGAGGACTTGTTGGGAGAAGGAGGCGCTTATGCCAGCCATGAGGAGAAACATTGGTTCGATGGTGTAGTGAGGTCGAATAAGTGTGATACCCTCATCTCGATGTTGATGTGTTGGTCGTTTCATGGCTAGAACGTCGACAATGTCTTCTGCGAGACCGCCGTAGTACCAGGTTACGAAGCGATAATATCCTTGCGCCTTGACGTACTCGAATATGCTGAAGAAGATGGCGCTACCGAGACTATCCTTTGCCAGCGAAAGCCCCCATCCAGCAAAGATGCCCCTCAAGCCAATCTCGCGAAGCTTTTCAGAGCCAAAGGTCCACATGCTCCGAGGCTTGCCGCTGCCGTCGTTAGGCATCATGTCACGGTGGTCGTACCGGGCTTGGAGAGCATCCAGTGGAGCTGCGACAACACTCTGCAAACCGCCTGCGAGTAGACCTGCTGTAAAGGTATGTACTGGTTGTGGTGGTGGGTAAACCCTCTTTCTCGCTTGGCCGCTCTCCTCATGTAGGCGTCCCAGGATTTGCAGGTAACTCGTGTATAACACAGCCCCAACACCAACATTCGCAATAAGAGGCGGTAAAATCTGATGAGGTATAATCCCCCATCCCTGTTGACTAATAGCCGAAGTCAAAACCCCAGGCGTGGTACTCCTCAACAACAACCAACTCCTCCTCAAAAGCACAGTAAGCGGCGAAGCACTAGCATCGCTCATAACAGCCTTCATAAGCAACTGCGTCCTCGCATGATGAATAGTCCTCGCATAAGCGAGGTAATCAACCCTGGTGCGGAAAAACGCCTTTGCGGGAGCACGAAAGTAGAAGGCGACGACTTGGGCGCTCAGGGCACGCACACCGGCTGCCGAGGCGGCTGTGGCGGCGTTGCTGCGGGGGTCGCGGTCCGGGAGGGCCTCCGGGGGTATTACGGGTAGGACGCCGGTTCGGGAGTCCGGGACGTCATGGCGGCGGCCGATGTTCATGGCGTTGGGCGGCTTTCATGACGGCCGGAATCTCTCTTTGAAGGGATCGAGGTTGGAAGCTCGTTGAGAGGTAAAGCCGGGATGCGGCGACGTTGGAATCATGACTAAGCTAGATTGGCCAATCGGGTTTGATGATCTGGGGTTCGAGATCCTGAGATCTGAGGCGTCATTCGGCACTCACGCGCTCATTAAATGGTCACTTGATGCAGAGGAGGGAGTCAAGAGATACAAGCCACATGTCCATGTAGAGCTAACAAGGATGAAGCCCAAGGCAACAGTGTGGAATGCCCATGTGAAAGCTTGCCAAAGTATACCATCTTCAAAACATAGTAGCACCAGAGCGACTGTAACATCAAGTAAATGACTCTCATTGACCATGTCTCATGAAACCAATCCCCAATTGCGCCTATTCTATAAACCCATGCTTTTCCCCGCCCCGAGGTATTTATAAATCCCATCCCAAGTCTCATCACTGAGGACCCTCCCGTCCATCCAACCACTTGCTCATATAAGGCCCATCCAACCAGAACCCAAGCTTCTTGTAGTAACTCCTCACACCAACACCAGAGATGACACTGATCTTGTCGCTGCCATGCTCCTCTCGTGCGATCCTCTCGGCCTCTTCCATCAACAGAGTACCGAAACCTTGGTGCTGGAACTTGCGGGGGTCACGGGCGTGTACCGGAACGGCTGTGCCGTAGACGTGAAGCTCTCGCACCATGCTGGTGGGCTGTCCGATCAGCTCTTCCCTGTATGTGTACTTTTCTGTGCACTTTCGCAACCGCAGGAGAGCAACGAGGATATCCTGCTTGGGGTCCTCGTAGGCAAGGAAGGTTTCCCAACCACCATTGGCGACATAGTCTCTTCGAACAAGCTCAATCTGATTGGGTCGAATCTTGTTCTTGATCTCATTGACACCAACCTCTCTCGTTCGCACATCTCGACAAGTCGTTCCAAAATCCTTCATCCTAGCCAAAGCCAACTCACGCAAGTTACCATTCTCAACTCCAGAAGTGACCAGGGGCATGGGAATATCCCGCTGCACTCGGTAGATGCGCGTCCAGGGTGGGATCAGTGCCAAGATCCTGGCAACCAGATCGATCAGGCCATTTGGTGTGTAGTTCTGGTACCGCCCCGTCCGCCACAGCTCATACAGGCCTGTGCCTCGGATGACAAGGGTCGGGTAGATCTTGAGGCCATCCGTTCTGAAGGCAGGGTTCTCGAAGTACTCTCGGAATTGGTCAATGTCTCGCTCCATGCCCACGTTGGGCAGGTCGGGCATCATGTGACTGACGACCTTGTATCCAGCGTCCTTGGCAAGGCAAAATGTTTCTGCGACAGCTGCGACTGTGTGTCCTCGGTTGGTGTCTCGTGCTACATCTTCGTAAAGCGACTGAACTCCAACCTCCAATCTTGTGCAGCCGTATCGCAGCATATCGGAAAGATGAGGCTGTAGGCAGTAGTCGGGTCGGGTCTCAATTGTAATACCGACACACTTGATGTTGCTCATCTCTCCAGCCTCCACAGCTTCGTCCACATTGGTTGTTTGGTATCCGCTTAGCGCATTGTGAAGTTGTGCAATAAATTCGTTACGGTATGATTCAGGCAATGACATGAAAGTGCCTCCCATAATGATATATTCGACCTTGTCAACCGAGTGACCGAGGGACTTGAGCTGATCGACTCGTCCTCGCGCCTGCTCAAAGGGATCGTATCGCGCACGAATTGCTCGCATCGAAGTTGGCTCATATCCGGTATAAGACTGTGTACTGTATTCGAAATCGGAGTCTGGTCCACCAGGGCAGTAGACGCAAATGTTGCCAGTATAAGCGATATGAGGGCATCGATGCGGCTTGCACATGACAGCAACGACCGCAATTCCAGAAGACGTCCGAATAGGCTTCGCGATGAGCTTCGGCAAGATATACTTCTTGTAATGCTCGGGAATAGAGGCGATGATGGCGGTCAAGGGCGGAATGTTCATGAGCTTGTGCTTCTTGGCGAGCTTGTTTCGTAAAGAGTTGAGGTTGATGTCGCGGGTCGTGCGACCGGCCTTGGAGGCTTCATGGTCTTCGATGAGGGCGTTTGCGACATCGGCGCAACATCGTAGGAAGCGCTCGCTCTCTGGCGCCAGGTCGGGCTTCTTCTTGGTGTGGACCGCGACGGCGGTCATGGTGGCGGTTGCCATGGTGAGGGTTTGGGTGTTGAGATTGTTCTTTTCGTCGGTTTAGGAGGTCAAAGAGATTATTGAGAGAGAAGCGACAAGTCGTATGGCTCTGTTGAGGCTCTTGCGATGAGTCAGGCCGGGTGTCAAATTGTCTCGACGCTGGATAGGTATTGACTTTGCCCCTCCAAAAATCGAAGCTTCACAAAAAGTCTTGGTGGGGCTGTTTTCCCCCGCCCAATGCGGAGCCACGGAATTGCAATGAGGGTCACGTGCACCCTCCAGAGCCAACTCTCGGGTAAGTCATGAGATGGTTATTGCAACCACTGGTCATTATCTCTGAATTGACTCAAGCATGACATTAAAAATTCCATAGGATCAATTAATACTTAGAAAGTGTAGAGATGGAATTTTGTCTTTGTAGAAAGTTTAAGAGTTAACTGGTTGATAGAGTCCAAGATAAGTTTCCAGTGCACAGACTCGTGTGAACATCAGCTAATCACAACACAGTTTTCTTCCATCATCCAATACCTAGCAGTCAAAATCCATGATCCAATGCTCCATGTCAGACCTCGTAGTTGCTGCCTAAACCCCATTATTTCCGTGCTAACTGATTGGTCATGGGTTAATCCTTGAAATGCCTCGTCTCTCAGGAACACTTGATGAGGAGCCCATTGATCTTAGACTTTCCAATTAACTAGGCACCTCGCCTTGGCCTTATGCTCCAAAACAACATGTCTTCAACTACCTACCGTTTCCTCACCACAGCCCAAGTTAAAAGGCTGCACATGCGTCACATTGCGAAAGCGTCACCAATCCAACTGGCCATGCTGGAATCAGCCGTCAATTCACTAGTGAACCACGAACACTACGGACAGAAAGATTTATTTGTACTGGCTGGTACTCTTGCGGAAAAGATTGCTCTCAACCACTCATATCAGGACGGCAATAAACGTACGGCCCTTTACGCAGCCGACATGTTTCTGAAGATGAATGGGCACCAGCTGCGGACGAAGCCGACCGATAGAGGTAAGGCGGAGTTTGACGAGGAGCTGTCTGATGCTCATGTCTTTGTGGCTACGAGGCGGTGGACCCCGGAGGATTTGGGGAATTACTATCGGAGCATTACCCAGGCCTTAGGCGAGAAGGAGAAAGCGTCATAGGTAAATGTTAGTGTTTCATGAGGGATGCTTGATGAACGGGTAAGGGTACAAGACTTGGAGTGGCGTGTTCTACAGTATAGGGTTTAATATATAAGGCTGAATCATTCATTGTTTCCCCGGTAGTAAACTTGGCCCCTTCATCAATCATTTGTGTTTCAACAATTCAGCGGCGCCCTCCAACCTTTCATGGCTTTCTCGGCAAGCCTCCTCAAACTCGGCTATTGCAATTAAGTATGACCTACTCGCCCAATGGTCGAAGAACTCACCATCAGAGGTTCCATCCAAGGTGATGGAGTGCGTCGCTCCCCAGAGCCAGAGAGTCGCGGGGCTTGTGTTGCTCGGGTTCTGTTGTGGAAGATCATGTTCAAGGATGACCCGTGGGTAGGGTAATGTGTCTTGGAATACTGTTAATCGTCTTCATGTATGTGCGGGCACGTAAGACGGACGGTAAACAAAATGCCGCGATTGGTGGTGGAAAATCAAGGGGACCTTTTCTGCATCTGGAGCAAGAGGAAATTCAGTGTGCTTGGCGATGGCTGATCTCACGGCGAAGCCAATGTCCCGATCAACCATGACATAGGCCTCGTTGGGGTCCCCAGTGATGACATCGAGCTTGCGTGTTTCGAGTGATCCGTTGGCGTTGAGGGTAACGAAGTCGGCCTTTCGTTCGTGGAACCTTCTGTACTGATATGCATGGTTCACGCGCGTACGGAGTGTGCGCAATGGGAAGCGGAACTGGGATATCACCCTAATAGGCATGACTGCTGGTGGTGATAGGATGAAGGAAGAGTTTCTGGAGATTTGAGAGATTTGATCTGACGGTTTCGGTTCAACGTACATCCGCTAATTGAGCCCTTCATTAATAGCCATGATCTTGCTACCTGGCATCAACAATGGCTACTCAGGATTTCTGGTTGCGAAATAGGTAGTGCATTGAATTGAGATGCAGGGCTGAACAGTTGATATAAAATGTCGCCGAAGAGAAAAGCTGAATGTAGCGTCAATCCAATACTCCTTCAACTCGAAGAACCCCCCACTGCACGAAAAAAGTATGACCTCAATTCTTGACACTTAGCCTTGTCGTAACATGCTCAACAGTCTGATCCTCCGTGCCCCGTGAACTGGAAGCCTCCTCCTCGTTCTCACTACTAACATCACCTCCCTCCACCACATCGCGATCCTTGATCAAGTGAGCTGCCCAAGTTGTGAACGGCACAGCAGCGTAAAACACGACAGTAGCGACAATTAGATTGGTCATGAGCGATGCGCTTCGAACTGAGCCAACCGCGTATGCCAATGCCGAGCCAAGTGATTCACCGCCTCGCAAGACAGCCATGGAAAGGGCGATGGCATCGAGGTCTGTGTCGAATGTTCCAAGGCCCCAGTATAGCCAGATGCCTACAGTTTCGTATGCGATCCTGCCACAATTAGTATTGGGATACTTCCAGGGGAGACTTTGATCTGGTCACTCACCTGTAGAGAATGAAGATTGCGACGCCCACTCTGAAGTTGCGACTGCTCCAGTCGATATCTCCGGGGCTCTCTTTGGCCCATCGAGTTTGAATGACAAGATTCCAGATCCAGACAAGAGTGAAAAGAGCCAGGAGGAAATACCACATGCTCCGGGCCTGAGTCGACCTCTTCAGATGCTTGGTATCAAGCCACCAGCCGGCAATGACGTTGACAATGGCGCCGACGATAGCGACAAGGAAGCCTGCCAATGTGCGTGCCCTCACTGTGAAATAAGCAGCGAGATAGTTCCCCTGGTATGTGACTCCCCATTGAGCGGTGATAAAAGCCGGAATCAAGAGAAGAACCTCGCGTCGACGGAACTGAGCAAGATATCCTCGAACCTGGGCCTTGAAGGAACGATTCGTCGAGCCAAATGTTGGCTTCTTTCCATCTGAACGGACTAGCTTGTGTGCTGGCGCAAGAAGAAGGGCAAGCGGGAGACCTAGACACTGGATTGCGATGAGGACGAGGTAGGTTTTGGTGGAGATGGCACCTTTGGAGGAGCTGTCTTTGTTAAGGCCGAGCTGGATGGCTGAGGCAATTATGGAACCAAGCTTTCCGAGTGCAAGCCATATCCCGACTGGAGTATAATATTAGGATGGTTCAAGATGTCAAGACGTGTCGAAACTTACTGCAGATGCCTCTTCGTCGGATCTCAGGGTATCCGACTGCCATGGCTGCTTCACCAGTCCACAACGCGGTAGCCTGCGGTACGTTAGATGAAGGTGGCAATGATTGAGCACAGGGAAGCTTACTGAAAGACCACAGGTTACGGCTCCAAAGATGAGAAACCACTGTGTTCCGTTGGTGGAGTTGACGTAGAGTGCCGCCGAGTACGGCACGTAGCCAATGGTGCCAAACACGACGACCCAGTGCAGACCTATGATGTTGCCGACGATACTAGCCAAGGGAGATAGAATGACCATGACCCTATGTGTATAGGTGTGAGATAGAATTCACGGGTCTGGCATGCAACGGGACTGTGGGACTGGGGACTTACACAAAGGTAATGACATTCGCAGCATTGACGACATATGGTTCAGCTTGTCCACCGGCTCCCAGGCCTGACAAAAATTCCTTGTTAGGGTACAAGCTTCTAAGGACATGGCGACGACTCACTGTTCATAGCATTCCATATACCGGGCTGGGTAAAGCTGATGAGACCTAGTAGTACGGCCTGGACGTAGGTGCCACGAAAGATGTCGTGTGCCTTTTGATAAAGGCCAACAGCATGTGGCTCAGGCATTTTGAACCTTTGGGGAATGGAAAATAGGGTATTTTTATTGTCACTATTCTCAAGTAATTGATCAAGGTATGCGCAAAGGAATATCTCGTTTTATATCAAAGGCTCACCCCGCCCATGTGTATGGTATTCTTATCAACCCCCCATTCTCGCATCTTCAACACGGAAATTGCATCAGCGCTTTCAGTGGAGCTTTTGTCTCGGTCCGGTGAGTATCTCTAGAAGAAGCAGGGATTTTGTTGCACGTTGGGCTCTTTCTATATCCTGATACAGACCAAGACCGTGGGTCTGTTCAAGGGTGCGTAGTATTGGTGCCATCACGCCATCGCTTCGCTATCTTAATAGATAAAAATCTACATAGATTTATGGAGAGCATAAGGAAGACTGAGATATCCGAAGAGTCGCCCTAGTTTTCCCACTAGTTCATCGCATCATTGACGGCAATAGACAACGGGCAACATCTTGGAGTTTGAGGCTGGCCGATATAGGAGAGGCTCTGCGATATCTGATCTCATTACTGATTATCTGATCAGATGATTTAGCGCATAAAATCCCCGAAAGTAGTCGCGACAGACCGCTCAGACAAACACTATAACCCCATACCGCCCGTCCAGCCCGCGTGATAGACCACATCCCAACGAACCAGAACCAACGTTTCAAAAAACCGCCAAACAAAACTTCCACATCAAGCAAAGGCGAGTCATTAAAAATAAAACACCCCAAACTGAACCCTTTGGTCCGACCCCTCAGCTGGCAGAGCCTCCACCTTAGTCGGAAACCTTCACGCCTCGTTCCAGCCACACAAGACAAGGACGTGACACTGACCTTGCGCCCGTTTCCGAACGGCCGAGTCATGGGGGACGTCAGTTGACCGCTCCTTCAAGAACATGACTCTTTGTTTGGTAAAAAAAAGGTGTCGGCGCCAATTACCGCCCTGGACACGCATCATGGATCCAGCGTGGTGGGATGGAGATGAAAGTGAGCCGAGGTTTGGGGCTACATAAGGGTGTGCTGGTGTTTATTTCCTTGTGGGGATTTTTCTTTGTTCACTGACTCTTTCTTCTCTCCGTGATCATTTACTTATTAAAACCCTTTTGTTGCAATGGATGGTCAGTTTGTCGAAATACAAAGTCTACGCAAAGAAACCCACGAACCAACTACAATGCTACAACTATATCCAAACGGCGATGCCATCCTCGTGGTCCACCACCGAACAAAACCATCCATGAAATGTCTCGTCTCCACCACCATACTCCGCGTCGCCTCACCGTACTTTGAATCACTCTTTGGATCAAACTTTAAAGAAGGTGCCGCTGTTCGACAAGGAGAATGTCCTGAGATTACACTCAAGGAAGATGATCCAGAGGCTATGGAGATTATCCTCTCTATTCTTCACTTCAAATATAACGACAAGTTTTCTAGTCTTAAGCCTGCTCTTTTGGCTGCTGTGGCGAGGCAGAGCGACAAGTATAGCTGCAACGTTGCTCTCCGACCTTGGATTTCTACTTGGCTTTCTGGAATCGAGAACGTGTCTGATCCTAAGGATATTGGATTGCTTCTCACGGCTGCGTACTTTTTCCGATCGACTGAGTCTATCTCGACTGTGTCAAAGGGAGCTGTGCCGCATTTGAATTTGGATTTTGACTCGGAGTGGTCTAAGCACGAGATGACTGCCATCTTACCGTTTGAGATAAAAGGTTTGTTCTCATCCATGTTTGAGAAGCGTACATGAAACTGATAGACATTTAGATGCCCTGGCTGGTGAGATTTCACGAGTGTTGGATCAAATCCACCTCGCAATCCAATGGAACGAGCGCACATTAGGAAGTTACGAAAAGAGCTACACCACCGACCAAAAGCTCTGCATGAAATGCGGACGACTACCTTCCCGCGACGTGAGAGATGATCGCTGTCGAAGATGTTCAAGTGAGGTCCTCGAGTCACTATGCACAACCGAAACACGCATCGCCGCATACTTTCGATGTCTGGAAACACACAAACTCTGGCCTTCTGTACAACCCTTCAAGATTCATACGATATCAACATTGGAAGATCGGATCAAGAGAGTGAGTGAGGATCGAGAGCATCGATGTAGTGCTGGGTTGGATTGTCCTTTGTATAAAGTGTTGTGGGCTATGCCCGAGACTGTTGCTGGTATTGTGGCTGATGTCAACGGGATATCTCTTGACAAACTGGAGTTGGACGTTATGACTTAGGATTGCATTGCGTGGGTTTGGTTTTGGGTTAGGGATATAGATGGTTGGCTGGCGCTTTGATACACGGCATGTGTCAGCTTTGCATAATGAACATCTTGAAGCATACAGTTCCTTGGCCTTATATCTGCTACTATTGTGACCGACGCTGTTCTCTATATTTCATAATTGTACAAGATGAACAACCTCGTGAGGTTTCGAAAGAGCAGGCACTCATCTTTGGAAAACACAAGAGCTACGACGGAAGACGTCATGTAGACCTCATGACATCCATCCCCGCGTTCAGGTCCAAGACAAAAGCAGGGTCGTGAACGCTTGCAAGAGGTGATGGCGTCAGAATGAGCCTGGGGTGCATGTACTGTAGCTCGAGAGTTTGTGTCGGCAAACGTCACGTCAGCCTCTGACATCTTCCGGGGCCCGAGAAGACGTCAGCGGAGAGATAATCAAGAAGCTGCAGAGCACCCTCTTCATTGGTCAAATATTAGTATTGGGAATTCAGGAAAAGTGAAACCCAAAATGCGACATACGCTGGCTATGGCTATCATTACACGCAATTCTGAAACGAAAGCCTGAAAGGTCTTGGCCCACCACCCAGTACGCCATCCTCACTTCTAAGCAATCCTCCGTTCCTCCGCCGTCCTCAAACCCTATTCATAGATCAAGACATCATCCATATCTTCATCCTCATCGTCATCTGAAGACGAACTCGCAATCTCATTGGGATCAAACAGATCTCCAGTGCAACGGAGCCGAGCGCCATCAAGCTCAATGTCGACAGCACCGTCTGTCCCAAAATGGTGCTCAAAAGATCCCCTGTCGATAGCCATTTGCATCTCTGGTAGGTCCTCAACCTCATCCTCATCGTCGGCTAGAAAGACTTCGAGATCGATTCGAGAGTGGAAGGAAGAGAGACCCGCGATCTGGGCACCATGGAGAACATTGAGTTCTTCGTCGTACTCTGAATAGTAAGGTCGGTCCGAGAGGTAATCGTCAACAGAGACTTGATCATCGAAAACGTCCGAGGCGCTGGAATCCGTGTCCACGTCAGTATCGGAGCCGGAACCAGTGTCGGGACCCAGCGGATCAGATGGGAGCGCATTCGTAGTGACGGAAGATCCGCTTCGGGCGAAGGCACCTGTGGTATCGGGGCTACCGAAAAAGAATTGATCCTCGCTGCTCTCTTCCGATTGTGGGCTGTTTGTTCGCTCATTGTCCTCATTAGAGTACAATGTCATGGAGACATCATGTGCTGCGGTTCCCTAGACAGGCAGCAAACCCTCGCTGATGCGGATGTCCTCCAATTGGTGACCCAAGGCCCTTGCTTCATCAAGCTTTCTGTTCGACTTCCAAATGATGTCTTGCCGTACGAGAATGCTGGCATGGTTGGAGGCTTCGTGAGTTAAGAGGCGGGACTGGATGTTCTGGTGAAGAGATTCCTCGTGCGGATCCCAAGTATGGGTAGGCCATGTCGGGAGGCATTCTTGGCCAATGGAGATGTCGGCGAGGGTGGCGCCATCGCGTTTCGCGCGTTCCAGGCGGTAATTCGAGTGCCAGAAGATGTAGCGCTTGAACTCGGGTGTCATGAGATTGAGGGGCAGGCTGTTGAGGCGCAGTTCGTTGAACTCGTTCACGCGAGCGGTGATCTCATCTTGGCCTGTCGCAAAGTTAGAGTGATATTGTCGCGAGCCTGCAGAGCAGCGGTGGCTGCTGTAGCAATAGAGGGGACGGACTCAAGGGCTCCGTCGAAGGAGGATATGCATCAGGATTGATACGGGGACGGCGGATGCGGAGGAGAGGGATGTCGTCAATGTCCTCGGTGTCTAGAATGTCGGCGAGAGTTCTCTTGGTGCCGACCATTTTGCGAGTTGAATGGATAACCGATCAGGTGGAGTGTAAAGAGTGTGACGTGATGGTGTTGACGTGAAAGAGAGAGCTCCATGTTTACCATTTACCGTGGGCCATCATCATAAGGCGTAGGGTCCACCATGTTTTTCTGAAGCAGAGCAGGAAGGAATGGTCTGGAGACTGGAGATTGATGAGATGGCCCTACCCAGTCCTGGATGGACACTCAATGGGGCAAAAAGAGGTTGGCAGTCCTCATAGGCCATTTCACCCGTTTTCGACGGCGTACATAGGACGACTGTTCTCCCATCACGAGAATGTCGAGTGGATTTTGTCAGGCAAAATGGCAAAAAGAAACTCCGGTACAGGGAATCGAACCCTGGGCTCCGCGGTACTGATCCCTCAGGTTATGAGAGCGCGAAATGTTAGCCACTACACCATACCGGATATGATGTGATTGGTTGAAATTCAGGGCTCGGGAGAAACACCATGAAGATGAGCCGGGGGTGTTGGATGACAGGCTGGAAACTCATGACTGACGGAGCGACACAGTAGCTCAATGCTGCTGCTGCTGATGCAATTCCATGGTATCCCGGATTGATTCAAGGCCGAAGACGCACGCAGATGGTTGGCCCTAAGATGCTTCAACAAATGCAGTCATCCAGGGTCTGTGCAGTGGAGGAAGGGTGTCTGTCAGCTTGCACTTGAGATTCTTGTAAGCGACAGCATTGCTGCTATCGAGCGGAAAATACACCGACGCGTGGAGGCATGCCACTCAGGCAAACAGCTCCCCACCTCTCATTTCGGCCGAGAGCATAGAGCCCTATCGCAGATTGAGAGCAACTTGCTCCAGCTTTCCCAGGAAGAATCTGTGGTCAGCAACTCCCGACAAAGCCGGCTTGCAAACAAATTCTATTCGTCCAACGTGGTGTCTCTCGGTGTTGTTCAGCTTACAGTGCATTGTGAGCCAGGGATGTTGGAAATAGAGCCAGTGGAACGGGACAACCAGTTCTCGATGGCGGGCGTGAACCAATCAGGTGGTTCGGTGGCGTTTTTTCGGCTTGATTTATGCTCCGGCTGCATAAGCCACCGTCTTACATGGTCAAAGAAGAGCACGTATAAAGGCGGGGAGATATCAACATGTGGTCAAGTTCCGTATCTAGCATCAAGTTCTACCATACCCATCTTATTTGTTTATACAGAACCTTCAAGATGGGCCAAACTCAGACTATGATCGCTGAGATTGAGATCCAGGCATCACCCGAGACTGTCAGATCGGTTGTAAGCTGAATGACCCTCTTGACTAGCACACATACTAAGCAGACTAGTTCCTGGACTTTGAACGATATAAAGAATGGAATGGATGGAAAGTCGAGTCATCCAACTCATCAAAAAGGCCAGATGAGCTACAACCAAAGGACAAACTCAAAGTTGACCTAGGAACCATGAAGTTCTCACCAACCCTCTTGGTGCGTTCATCGAGTAGGTATGGCCTACAACTGTCACTAACCCATCCAGAAAAACTCGCCAGATGCCTTTGAATGGCACGGAAATCTGTGGCCTATATTTTCGGGTAAACACGAGTTTACATGGCAGCCAAGCTCCAAGACTCCAGGCGGCACAACGTTCAGGCAGAAGGAAGACTTTACTGGCCTATTGGCTTTTCTTATGGCGCCGGGACGCAGCTTTGGCAAGAAGTCGTTGGATAATTGGAAAAGTTTTAATGCGGATTTGAAGAAGGAAGCAGAGAAGAGGTCATAGATTTAGTATTGGAGCTTGGCGCAAGGGAAGGATTATTTCTTTTGGCCGTGTTTTTATTTCAGTTTGTTATCAAATACATATTCTATGCTGACTTTTATTAATACCTTTAAATTGTACGCAGGCACTCTCTTTCGCCTCATCATTCATCATTTCAAGAACAGCCCCCTAGCCTCCACTCAAGCTATAACGCACACACACACACACGCATTCGCTAGAATGAAGGACGGATGCGACAAAGCTAGGAATGGCCCAGCGTTCTGCAACACTCATACATGTTGTGTTGCAGGATGCGTCTCCCTGGCAACTTTACGTAGATACTGCAGAAATCACGGCGAGTGCGGAGCGTCGGGATGTGATCGTGCTAAGCATCGTTCAGCATCGTACTGTATCGATCACCTTTGCACTGGCCTCGGTTGTTTAAACATGGCAATTCAGGGGGGCATCTGTCTGGACCATACGTGCGCAACACCAGGTTGCGGGAGGCAAAGGATGGCAAGCAGGTCTATTTGTCGGACCTGTGCGGGAAGATAGTTTGAGAGATTTCTGTCGGTGAATAATTTGTAATTCGAGTTCAAGACGTTTCCGAGGTGTGGTTATCGTGTGAACTCGGGGATTTGGGGTCGAGACACTCTTCAGGATCCCGAGGCTAAGCATTGAGCTAATGGTATCATGTGCGACTGAGTTGACTGCCTACGCTACGGTAAAACCTTTAGTGCTGAAGTAAGCTTTGGGCCTTAGAATAGGGAATGGTGCCGTTGGCTGTATTGGAATCGGAAGTCTGCTTGACAAATTCGAGCTGGGCTATGTTTTGGGGCATCTTTGAACATCTCCTCGGGTAACAAATCATCCGTAACTTGTTCGTGTAGATGATTTCGGATAGGCTATTTTTAATTGAGAAATGCAAATCATGAGTTCTCATAGCGACTATTGACTCGCCTTGGAGAAGATAAAATGAAGCTGGCTGGCACTTGAGATTTCAACAGCATCAATCGGTTCAACATCCTCTCATCACAACAACTCATCTCTTTTTTAACAACTCCTATAATTATTTCAACAAATTCACCATGCTTTCGTACACCATTATCCTGCCAATTCTTCTCGGAGCCGCAAATGCAGCCAGCATTCCCAACCTCTTCAAGAGAGACCTGACAGCCCAACTCACCGTTGGTAGCAGCCTAATTCCACTGAGTACTGGCGACGGAGCCAAGATTGTTGGCGATGCACTCCGTCAAGTTTGCTCCCAGTTTGGTTGCGATTCTGGAACAACCGTCAACAACGGCCCTTTTGTTGTTCAGTTTGAAGACTTTGGCGACAAGCTCGAGTGCACCTGGTCCGTCACTGGGAACGGAAACTACGACAGCCTCGATGAACGAGACTACATGATCAACGTTCTTACGACATCTCTCACTGCCACTGCCGACGTCAGCAGCATCAAAGTCAGCATTGAGGATAATCCCCTGTGCACCAGTCAGGGGCAGCCCAGCTGCGAGACCCAAGTCCTCCCCGTCACCAAAGGTGTCAACTTCCAGCAAGTTGTCCTCAACAAAGACGACGGAAGTAATACGGCCCAGCTGGATTACAGATTGTCTGTGGAATGCAAGGGATCGAGCGACTTTAATTGCCCGGCAGTCATTTCTGGGGCTCTGAAGGATGTCCTCGGTGGGATTCCTGCAGTTGGCGGTATTATTGCTGGTGTTTTCAGCCTTGCCTGTGCTGCTTAGAGAGTTGCGATATGGGAATACTGTACATGGGTTCATGTGGTTTAGTGTGGGTGGCTGGATGTGTGGTGTGGGTGCGAAGCGGATGTAACGCTCATCATCGATGGCGTTGACACGCTCGCGTAGCATGCCTTTCAGCACAGGTTTTGACGAGATGATGTTTTTACGCGAAATAATGGTGGATTCCTGATAGAACTGGACGTTAATCTTGGTCATCGGGCTCTTCGGATTGCTCTCGGGTTCTTTCAGAAGCCTCGGCATCTTGAGAAACCTCGGTGTCTTGAGCACTGTTTGTCTGATTTGTAATTATTCGTTTATAGAACATATAACGTTATTATTTATAATCTCAATGCTGTGTATTTATATTTATATGAGGCTGAACTCGATTGAAGTCTGGAGGAGTGTGCTTTAGCTCGTACATCTGTGACTTGGTGTACCCCTCGTCGCAACGTCACCTTCACTCGGAACTACCATCAACAGTATCAACACTACCAACAAACCACTTCATATCATGGCATCCTCAGATACTATCCCAGTCCTCACCATCTCCCTTGCCCGCCACCTCGTTGGCCACAGCATCACCGAAGTTCTAGAGCAACAATGGGATCCCACCAAAGTCCCCTCCTCGACCACATCCCGTTTCTCAAACGTCGGCTTCGACCTAGACGTGAACGGAGCCAACCTTGAAGATCTGAGAAATTTATTGAAGGAAAATAAATGGAGTGGTATCATAGTTGGATGGTGTACGCGCGGCCACGTTGAGTTTACGGAACTTTTCGAGTCGGTTGTGGCTATTTGCGTCGACTACATTGTTGAGAGGAAGCAAGGAAATGGTTCAGCCAAGGAGCCCAAGCTCATCTTTTGTCGTGGCGCAGATGATGTGGTTAACGCTACGCTACGCAACTTTCCCTCGGAGGATTAAGGGGTCTGGTACAGAGTCCGATCCAACACCAACACCAGTACTCCTACCATATAATAACACCTCCTTTTTGTACCCGTCGTTCTCTCATAGAATTTCCGTTTGTAAATTAAACAAGGATGATTGCGGCAATGGAGTAGGGTATAAAGGCCTGCGAGCGAAGCGGGAAGTGTTTAGTTGTGAAAAATGTTTTAAATTTACTTGTAATCTTTTTTAAGAGTTAACCCTCCTTTACCTTTCTGGTGTCCCGTTCCTTTCTTAATCTGCTTGGTCACTTGACACGCCCTTCGATCGTAAACTCAATGTCTAATATCGGCGAGTCTGAGGTTCAGCCCTCCAACAGTCAAACTTCTGTGACTCAACCGGCAGGAAACCCTGTTTGGAACCTACCAGTGAGGAGCATTATAAGAAGGCAAGCCGCCCCAAGTGAACAGACAAAGTCTCTTATTTCCTAGTTCTCACATCCTCCCATTATCATCAAAAATCCTTCCATCATTATCAAAAATCCCTCTATCCTCTCCCCAAGACCCCGACATGGTCCGCAAGTTTCATCGCTTTCCCGACCTCCCCTGGGAGCTCAGGGATATGATCTGGAATTTCGCCCTTCGACCTAATATCCCAGGCGTACACGTATTCAAACTCTACAATAAAACAACGGACCATGGTGTTGACAGGAACGTTGACGTCTTTGACCAGCACGGCAGTCTACGTCTTGCCGCTCCACAAAACAACAAGACATCTATTACCCGGAACCGCGACAATCCTTCTACATATCTCATCGACGGGGGATTATGGACTGCTTGTAAAGAGTCCAATCTCGTTATGAAGCGCAATTTCAATCACCAGAAGTGGAAGTCTTTATTGAAAGATACTAATCACTCACCTTCTGAGTTAATAGAGAAGGGGATGGATATGCCACAAACAAGCTACTTCACACATCACAATGGGAGGCAATACTTCTTTACTGTTTTACCCCATAAAGATCTCTTTATCTTCCAACCTCAGAACCTATGGACAATCGACTGGTTTGAATTCTGTCGGGGCGGTAGGCTTGGGTCTCCTGTCCGTGGCTTCGCAGGGATCCGAAACATCGCTTTGGAATTCAACCTAAAATGGGCGGGTGATATCGAAGAGAGGATCATTCACATGGTCAAGGATACCAGCGATGTGATTCCCGGGGTTAACATCTGGATGATCGACTACACTCTACGACGAAGAGATAGTGCAGCTGTTGGGCAGCAATCTACATCCCGAGGGCATGAAAGTGTGGCTTTTCGTTTCAAAGGCCAGCAGTTGATCCCGGTTGACCTATCTCGCAAAGAAGACTGGATTGAGGTCGAGGAAGTGAACGGAAAGTATGTTGAAAAACCCTCAGCCGTGTGGTGGAGGAACTCGATCGACTTTGTCAACACCGTTCGTGAAGAACTATTCTTGGACCGAGACTTCACATTTGAGGAAATAAGGCCACGAGCGGTATCTGTAGGATTGCTTGCTTATGTCAGCGGCTTCCATTCATCTACATCGATCTTCTGGCTCAGTTATCCCGTCGAGGGCCGGGCTTCAACTGTAACAAAGAACACATTTGTAAAACCTCACAACTCAGTCAAGGGAAGCATGGCAGTTGACAATGGGCCAAGCCCAGCCGCCATTCTTGTTTATCTTCTACCAATGTTAGTTATACAGACACATCAAGGAGTGAGGGTGGGACACTCACAGGATCCTATTCATGGCACCATTTCTTCAGCATCACATTCACCGGTTAGCCTTCAACTTCAGTAGTTTGTCGTGGTAGGACCTGTTTGACTCACGTGTTTCATGGCCATTTAGGCCTCGACATCAGTCTCCTCCTTGACCTCCGGCTCCTTCTTCTACCTAAATAAGCAAAGCACATTAGAGCAAAGGAATGAGTGGATAAGCATACCTTGATGCCCCCCGTGGAGGACTCACTTCCAGGCGCTCCTCCGCTCTCACAAGCCACATCTAGTCATAGGTCAGTAGCGACTCTTATGACAAGTGTGAGCGATTAGGTACTCACGGCAGCGTCCTCGGCATGTTTCTATCCAATGTATTACCATTCTGTCGGCATGATCGCCCAGCGAACGGAAGTATGCTTACCATGGACAGCGCGTGAAGTCGCTGTGAAAGGTCTGGAGAATGCATGATCCATGATGGGATAAAAATAGAGTAGGGGCAAGGGCAAGGATGGGCTGACGGCGACATATGGTCTGCTTGTTGGGCATGCTGCGCCGATGGCGTTAGCGATACGCACAACGGCAATGGGATCAGTAAGAGGACTGGGCCTTACGCTGCGGTTCGTGTTGCTAGAGAGATGAATGATTAGCCCGACAGTCCACTGCAAAGAGACAATCTACGCGACAGCGGATGTGAATGACTTACAAAGTTGAAAACAACAAGGTTGGTGGTGGTATGGTTCTGCGGACAATTAACCGTTAGCAAGCCCATACTCTCAACGGCAAGACAAATAGAACATGACAGTAAAGCAGGCGGTCAAAACATACCACGAACGGCTCGATGATGGTGATGGTGATGGTGATTGAAGAAGGGAAAAGCAAAACCTCCCTCGCTCATGAATGCCCCGTCCCAACTTTAGCATCAACCGGAAAGAACGTCCAGGTGCCGCCTTCACATCCATCCAAGTCGGATTGGGGGCCCTGTAACTCTCAGAAGGTACTCCTATTTTATGATAAAGTTAATCTAAAATAAACGAAGAATTAAGCAAAAGATTTATTATAATTATCAATACTTTATAAATTCTCTATCAAATATTTTAGAATTATCTGATAAGGCCTATCCAAGGCGAACAGGATGGCTGCTCTGCGTCCTTCATTGCTCTTCGTTCCATCAACATTGGATATAATTACCTCCATCACAGCAGGCCAATGACATCAGATAATGCAATATATATCTGCTGACGCACACCTAATGAGGCAATTCGCTGCGCTTCCAATTTTCTGACTTGAAACCACCTCCTGCATTGAGAGAGCTAGAAATTGATCTTTTTGAATTCGTTACTGTCGTTACCTACTCAACGACGTCGTCACTTTCATTACGCACAGAATTCATAAGCTTACGATGGATAGGGTCGTCATCGTCACCTAACAGTTACGACTGCCACACGGAATTCTACTGTTGTTTGATCCTGTGCCCATGATACCAACTCGCAAAGCCTAGCCGCTTCCTTGCTCTGTTTACTCCCATGTCTTAGTGACGATGAATATCGTTTTGTTAGTGCTGGCTGTATCTCGTCCTACCAGGCCACACGTTGGAAGGTGATCAAGCATGCCGCTCCTCATATAGCTGAGACGTGAAGAGGAGATCTCGGTCGCGTTCATTGGGGACGTCAGATCAGCCGCCATATCAATCTATATCACACAGAACAGGGTCATCATCCGGATGATCGCCGACAGCCTTAAGAGAATGATGTTACCGGTTTCGGACCGTCAATATATAATCCCGTTTCATATATCGACTGACAAGTCGGTGCAACATCTCCGCGTCACTTGTAAAAGGCCCCAGCTTCAAGACCCTTGTGCGAACTACCGAATCATATCCCTTGTTTCTCGCTTGATAACTTACGAAGGAGGAATCGGAGGATTTAATGAGGGATCCTGGTTATTCATACATTTCAGGCAGCGGGATAAAGGTGTTGTGAGATGGCAGAAACCTGGTACTATCACGACAGTCAGACTGAGAGGCCTGCAATTGGCACGCGGCAAGGTAACGGATGGGTGCGGAACCGGCTTGTCCGTGTACGAGAGCAATGTCTTACGCGGGATTCTGATAAGGGATGTGGTCTAAAAATGTATTCAACAGCCTATGAAGTACTGAAAAACCCAAAACAAGCCATAAAAACACAAGATACATCAAAATTCAGCCGAGGACCAACATGACCAACAGCAAGAGAACCCAAAGTCCAAACAACCACACAAACTCCAGCAATCCTTCCCAAACAAAACACCACCTTCAACGCCTAGAAGCAGCCGATTCACTGCGAAATAGCCAAGGAAGCACCATACAGAAATGGTAAGAGGAAGAAGTGAAACTAACACTTTTGCTGGACGCTCGTCATCCTTGAGACATGGCGAGGTGCATCGACTTGTTAAGACACTTAATTAGTGGCGTTGGAAGGCGACGAGTCATCGTCATCATCATCGTCATCGTCGTCGTCGTCTTGACCGGTAGGGTTAGCAGTAGCCGTAGTGCTAGTCGCCGAAGCAGTAGCCGAAGCAGTAGAACTAGGAGGCACGCCAGTAGAAGTAGCCGAACTACCAATGTTTGCCAGACAAGTAGAGAGATCCGAAGTGCAGTTCGACTGCTTCGCTCCAGACTGCGCACGACAAGCCCAATAAGCTTCGTTACACTTCCTCACACGACCATGATGCTTGCCAATGTGCGAAAGCGGGTGGGGCATGCTGAATGTTGGCATTCCTCCGGGAGCTGAAGTGACAGACGTGGCTGGCATGCGGGAATTGGCTCGAGTCCCGATGCAAGCGGCATAGCTAGACACGCATGCTCCAGAACCAGAGTCGGGGTTTCGACGGCAGTCTTTGAAGTCGCTCCAGCATTTTTTATTGTTGTTGTTGTTGGGGCCGCGGAAGGGCCAGAAGGGGAAGAATTTGGATGATGGTGATGAAGGTTGGGGAGGGTTTGTAGTTGCAGTGACGAAGGCGGTGGTGGTGGTGACAGCAGTAGTAGTAGATCTGCTGGGTGGATTGGGGCCAGGCCTTCTTCCCTTGTCCCAGTCTCCAGGACGGGCAGCAACGGTGGCCGCGAGGGCGATGGTGAGGAGTTGAATAGAGAACATCATGGTGAAGTTTGGCTTGAGTGAGGGAGGTTTCGATGAGGACTCTTAGCAAGGGGTTTATATGTAAAGAGAAGCTGAAGAGCTGCTTGCTGATGATAGAAGAGGAGGCAAATAATGACGGATGGTCGCTATCTAGTTATATGTTTTCGGCCTCTTTTTAACTCCTCGACGCATACCAATCTGCCAAGGATTTGACAATGGTGGCATGCTCAAAGTCGCCACTCAGGAACCACGCGCCACTGGCCCTGAAGGCAATTCAGGAACCGTCAACTTGCAAACAATTGTCAAAAAGAATCACGGGTGGTCGGCACCACAGAGCCTGAGATGTCTCGCCCTGCCAAGGACCTGATCCAGGAACCAGCAGGGGCCGAGACACACATGGAGACCCCGGTGCCACAAAGTGTTATTTCTATAGTATGGATGACTAGAATGCTTCACGTTCCAGTCGACAACACCAGCCAGGGGTAGTACCAGATCGGCAAAGTGGGCGTAAACTATCGAGTGTCGCCGGAAAAAGCCATCTTTGAGATGATCCAGATCGCGGCGCTTGCGGTAGGCTAGCTGAAAAAGATAAAATGTTAGTTAGTGAAGGCCGATGCAAGTCGGAGCGTGGTAATAAAGGTGTAGGTGAGAGTGATGAACAAGATACGGCGAGAGTTCACTGGCAGCAGAGCTGTCGATGTCTTTTAGAGCCTTATGGTTCATTTCAAACTAGTAGCTCCTATCAACATTAAAAGAACTCAAACGATTACCTCTCAAGAAATCCGAGTACCCTCAACTCATACAGGCCACTTGTCAATAACATACTTCAACATATCTGGACGAACAGGCTTCTCAATCACATCATCCATCCCAAACTCATTCTTGAACCTCTCAAACTGGGTGTCAACTTGCCCACTGACGGCCGTCCGCGGGTGCATGCCAACGATGACAGCGGGAGAAAGGCCATTTTCACGCTCGTAGTCCCGAAGCTCCTTGGACGCTTCCATGCCGCCCTTGACGGGCATGGCTATGTCCATGAAGATGAATCTGCACTGTTGTGGGTTCTTCTTGTAGGCGTCGATGCCTTCTTGACCGTCTTCTGCCATGTGGAATTTCCCTTCTAGTCCAAGCCTGTGCAGCAGCTTTTCCATGACCTTTCTGTTTACCATGTTGTCTTCGACTATGAGGTACTTGAGTTCACCACTGGATGGAGAAGTTTCAGCTTGCTGAGATCCACTGGGAGCTGGCTGCGGCTGGCTGGTTGAATCTTGGACATCAGCGTGAGGTCTCAAGCCAGGTTGTTCCGATGGAGGAGCTGTGTCCTTGGGCTCGGCATCTGTGCCGGATGGATTGCTGCTCATCTTTACGCCTGGATCGAACCTACGTAATGGAGTTAATCCAAGTTCTATTGTCCTAGCCGTGAATCGAGGTATAACTAGTCTCACCAAGTAAGGAATAGATCTGCTTAGAATGACAGTCTTTGCAACTTATCGTCGAGGTCAGGATGAGTGAGAAACTCGAAGCTGATGAGGGGAACAAAATGATCGTCATTCTCAGGCCACGAGCCGACGAATAAATGGGGTGCATGTCAAGTTGACTAAGCCATCAAGTCCTGAACCTAACGTCAGTCCTGGCAAGAAAGTCCTAGATTTGTGGCTTGGAGTCAGGTAAATGTGCCCAAGCGAACATGCCTTTACACCTGCTTGGGACACGGATACTGCTATCTGTGTGGGTTGAATGAACACCTTGGCTGTTTCTGAAAGGCGAGTAAATAGCTCGTCGTTGGAGGAGCTCATTGAAAAGACTCCATTGGTAATCCTGGTCCTCACTCTCCTTTATACGAAGAGCGGTGAAATTGCTGCCTCCATAGGGGAGGGACGCGGATCGAGACAATGATTGCCATCAACCATCTTATTTTCTACAGCAAGCTTTTGTTATATAATATTTTAAGATACCCAACAACTAGTTTCCCGCTTCAACCCAGAATCATCTAGCGACGGCGTCCACGTCGTCCCTGCTTTCGTCGAGTCGAGTCGGAAGGAATAGGAGTAACGTCTTCGATGCGACCAATCTTCATGCCGGCACGGGCAAGGGCACGAAGGGCAGCCTGTCCGCCAGGACCGGGAGTCATTCTGCCATTGCCTAGACGAAATACTAAATTAGTTTATCTGTGTAGAAAAGTCGTTGGGTTTAGAGTCATACCGCCAGTGCCTCGAAGTTTGATGTGCAGCGCGTTAATACCCTTCTCCTTGCATCGAGCGGCAGCATCCTGGGCAGCCAGCATTGCAGCATAAGGAGAGGATTCGTCTCGGTCTGCCTTGACCTTCATGCCACCCGTGACACGAGCGATTGTCTCACGGCCGCTGTAAAAAAGAAATAAGTGTCAGCCGTGTCTTGGTGTTCCAGAGTCACCCCCCATTCTCTGGGCCCGGGGACAGAACAAACCTCAGATCGGTGATGTGAACAAAGGTATCGTTGAAAGATGCAAAAATACGGGCAACTCCAAATACCAGCTCTTGAAACAGAAATTAGATCATGATTCAAGACAAACATCGCCACCATTGATCATACCATTGTTAGCCGGGCCCAAGGACAAGATCTTCTTGGGCTCAGCCGTCTTCTTAGCAGCTGCTTTCTTAGAAGACATTCCTAATAGTCAACCAGCTTGATTCTCACGTCTCGCTGGGTGTTGTGGGAGAGGTGTCCGAATGTGCGCTTCTGTCAAAAAGCATAGGATGCTCATTAAATGCATCCAGCACGACAGGTGGTCCACCGGCATGGCAAAAGTCGGTAACCTCCGTGCCAAACCCTAAGAAACGGACGATTATAGAATCGATAAAGTCGGCCGCCGAAAGAGTCAGGCCGGAGGCGGGATTGTTGGTGGCTCGGTGGCCGTGAGTCCCGAAGCCGAACTCGTGTTATATTGGAGATGGTTGACCTGACATGCGACCTTGTGGAGGCCACTTTTCCCTGTGTCAGGCACAGAAGTCAACCCCATTATTCAAGTCCTTCTTGAGGTCAAGGGGGGGTCGTCATGTTGACGTTGTATGTTTGGAACAGCGGGTGCAAGCACGCACCGTGAACATGGACTGTGAAAAGGACTCGCATCAGTTAAACGTCACCGGCCAGTGTTCACACAATTCGTCTTAGAAGGCATTGGCTAAATGCCACTCTCTCTTATCTTGTGTTTGGGTCCTCACTTGAACCCATGTGTCAGTTCATCACGCAAGCTTCATTTCCTCGGTATCAAGCTCACAGTTATTGCTAACTCCAACTCTATTTCCTTGTCGAATGGACTTTTTAATTCCCTTTTATGGCTTCCTGCCCGCTCCTTTTCATTATTAACCGTCACCTGTCAAAGTAATACCCTAGACGCCCTCAAACCGCAGTACAAGAATAACAGACGCATCGACTAAGAAATCTCAGCTTGCCATCATCTAACTCGGACGCTGTGGCAGAAAATCAGGCTTCTCCATCAACGCCCACATAGCCTGATTATTATACAACCAATGCTCCAAGTTTGCCCCGTTCCCTACACGCATCATGGGGTTGATGAAACCCTGTCCATCTCCGGAGCTCATTCCGGCCATATCTAACACTCCCTGAGAAAAGTCGGAGCCCATGCTTTGCACAAAGCCTCTTTGTAGCACCTGTCCTGCTGGTGATGGTAGGCCCAAGGCCGCGAGGTATCTATCTATCTCGCCACTGCCTTCTGCTTGGCCATCGTCCGGTGTTGAAGCGTGGAGTTCGAGGTAGCGGAGGGCGACGCTGTGGAGGACCTGAAAGAGGCGATGGAGTTTGGCGGCGGCATCGGAGATGTCGGTAGCTGGCTGGATTGAGGCAACAAAGTTGCCAAGGCGGTCGAGGTCTGTTTGGTCTCGGGCTTCGATTATATGGCAGAATAAGACGATGAAGGGGATGAAGGGGGAGAACAAGAGGGTCCTACACGAGCAGGTGGTTAGTGTCCGATGCCAACCACCCTCGGCTGGCGGAGCAAGCCTACCAGTGCACATAAGTGGAGAGATATGTACCGCCAGATTTGTTGACAACGGTCATGCAGTCTTGGTGCCTCGCCAGGGTGGCTCGAGCAGCATCTAGGCAGGAAGGGCTGAAGGTTGTTGAACTGCCGGACTCTCGTGGAACCGCTCGGTAGATCAAAGTGAGGAGTGAAAGACGTTGAACATCATCTGAGATGTAAAAGAAGTCCATCAAGTCTTCTCCAGAGTTCTTCTTTGCGGTTTCGATCCATTTTTCCTATCAACTGTCAGCGAGTGAATCCTCACAGCTAACTTCTCCCTTACATTGGTCTCCTGTGTCGCCTTCTGAAGATTGGCCAAGTCAGACACGAGAAGATCAACCCGGGTTTTCCTGACGTCACAAGGTTGATTCATCGAGTCTGCACTGTAAAGAAGTTCATAGATGTTGCCCTGGCACCGTGCTGACTCGATCCATAACGCAAAGTAGGCTAGAACAGGCTGCTGATGGTTGTCGGCTGTGGAGGGCCGGCTTATCGTAATATCCCAGTCGGCAATTGTGGATGGTCGACCGAGACGAAGGGAGAGGCATTTCTCGATAAAGTAGAGGCTCCAGAAGAGGAAGTTCTTGAACTGTATCTCATCTGGTGCATCGGTCTGCATGGATGTGGCTCGGTGATACCCCAGTGTGTGGCATAGCTCGGACGCCTTAGAGCACAGCGTCCATGACAGGGAGGGTTTCGAAAGCTCAATTGCATGCCAAGCCTATAGGTATAGTTACTACCGGCTTCTCTCTTCCGGGTGGGAGCGGGGTGACTTACACCAAAGAGGAGGGCAACAATGTAATCCGACGACGCAGGCAATTGCAGTGGCAAGTTGGCAAGAGCCGTCTCAAGGTTTTCACGGCATAAATGGGCATACTCGAGATACGTGTCTTTCTCCTCTACAGGAACGTGATTGCTGTAGTCCGAGAAGAGTGAGTGAAGGCCGGCGTTCACGATGATGACGTCTGTCTCGGAGTAGTCATCAGAAAAGTAGACGTTGAGACATATTTCCGAAAAATCCCTGACGAGAATGAACTCGTATATCCAGCCAGATCCAGCGAGGCGCTGAGCTGATCCCAGAAGGCGTGAGCTTGTAGCAGAGAATGTCGGGGCAAGATCCACTTACCTTTGGCGAGTCGAATCACCGTGAGGGCATTTTGAAAGGGAGGTAGCTCGCGTCCACCAATGTTAGGTCGCTGTACCGGTCGAGCATGGGGGTAAACCATCTCATCAGTAATAGTCGGTAGTTTCAAGGCATCAACAACGCGAGAAAGTGCCTCCAACGTCTCCTGCACATCCAAAGCGGAGGAACTCGGGAGAGGCTCCGCCCCGGCCGCCTGTTGCACAAAGTCATTTGCAAAGGCGCAGTGAGCGGCCAGCGAGGAGTCTCCCTCGATGACAGCATACGTTGACGGGGTTGTGTAGTTCCCAGGACTTGGGTCACAGGAAGCCGGCGTGTGGCGGGTTGCTTGGGGATTACCAGATGGGGGATTCGTCTTGAGATCTTTCAGGAGACCAATGACTGCTTGTAGTTGGCCGTCGATGCGGTCAATCTTCTTCTCGCTAAGCCGAGTATATCAGAGGATGCTCATGATAAACGGTGGGAGACAACGTGTCAGGAGCCATGGAAGGCTAGCTAACGAAAGGTGAGGGAGTGGTGAGGCAACGCACTACTGTGGCGTCAAGAGAATCCGAGTACGTTTCTCTCTCGGAACTTTGTCGCTATGGGTGCACTCGATCTTGGTGGTTACGCAGCGAGAGCATGGGTCTTCTCTGTTGCAGCGGATCTAGGTCAACGTAGCATGAGCCTTAGAAGTTCCTCGTCACGCATCCGGGCTAGAGCTGTATGCCCTCCACTAGATACCTTTCTCGCACGACAAGGGTCACACTGTAGAAATTGGTTAGCTGCAATGAACGTGGTACTGAATCCTGCCAGACGAGGGGGACTTACAGCTCGTCGAAGGGTGTGTTGCGGCGACGCATCCGGCCTCTCATCACACGTATCGGGTTCCATGATTTGACTGCGACGGGATTTGTACAGATGGGGGGGATTCCAGTAGGAAGAAGCACGCGGTGGGCTCGGTAAGGGAGAAGTCGGCCCCCGATGAATGATGGTGTTTGTATGATGGAATTTTCGGAGGTGGATGAAGTCGACCCCCGGGAAATGAACGAGTCATACCGGCGAACGGTGAACGGGGCCGGCTCGGTGGCCGCAGGTTCCGCACGCGAGCGCTGTGGGGCCGTGGCGCATACGGAGGCCCCGACTGAGACACCTCCATCGCCTCTTGGGCTGGGTTAAATTTGCAGTGCATCTTTTGACGGGTGAAAGATTAAAAGGCCGCTCGCCACATAGAAATTGTGTGTGAGGACTAGCCTTGTTTTCTTTCACCCACATGCCACTCCGTCACCTCTTCTTGCATGAACATCTCCTTACCTAAGCAGCCTGTGTCTCAGTAATTATGCTCCGGATGTGCTAGACATGAGCACACGTCGTTTATCAGAATCCTTCATTCGACGGTGTGGTTGAAGGTTCTACTTAAGTCAGTCATCATATCGCAATACTGCCCTCTATAGCAGGATACGCGAAGGCTAGCTCCTACATCGGAAGGTTTATCTTTAGATTTTAGGACAACTCAATCACAGCCGTTGATAAAACCAGACCTCTACCAAGGATACTTATGCTAGGCCTTTTGTTCTGTATTGAGAGACTAATATTCGAAGCTGCTTAAGCTTTCTAGGCTGAAAGAAAGAGAAATAATCTATACATACTTTTACATAATGTCTAGATCTGTGTATGCTTCTTCTATTTCAACTCAAGTCCGCTGCTCAAAGAACCCAACCCAACTCAAGCTCTACCACGCCCATCTCAGTGTAGGATAAACAAAAAGGGCGACGAACCCTACTCCAGCCGATCCAAAACTCCACAACATCCAGTTGCCCTCAGGCCTCTTGGCCATGTGACGCGTAATGGCATCCTTATACCTCTTCGGTACAGGAATATCATTAATCACAGGCCCAGTCTCAGTGTTCTTGATTATGAGACGCAGCATCATATTCTGCCCAAACCGAGGAAAAAAGTAATCCACAAAAAGCCGGGAAAGAAAGGTATCCTTGATCGAGGCAGCAGTTGTTCGACGACCTTGGTTGACGGCATCCACGGCACGGCTGAAGCGGTTTGCTTGGACTTCGGTGAAAACAGTCTCTGTGTCGTCTTCGCTAAGGTTTTTGTTGTCGGTGGAGAGATTGTTCATCCTCTGTCTGAGTGTGTTGACGAGGACGGCTGCGGTTTCCATTGCGCCGTTGCCTCCCTGGGCGCTGATGGGATGGACCTATGCATGTTAAGCATCTATCAGAACGGGGGCCTTTTGAGTCATGTTGCCTTGTGTGCGGCGTCGCCCATCGTGATAATCCTCTGAAAATTCCAGCGAGGAAATACATGATCCTCCAGAGAGACAAGTGTGGTGTGTAACCTGTTCTCGTAGATGTCCTGGAAAGTTGCGCTTTCTGAGACTCGATCGCGAAATGTTGCTCTGCAAGACGTAGTTCATCTTCCTTGGTGAATCTTGGAATGCTTTTGCCGTATGCCTTGTTCATCTCCGTAAACAAGAACCAGTAGAGTCGGTCTCCAGGGGCGGAAAGAATCATGTAGTTGCAATCCTTGAAGAAAGCATTGATTTGAAGTGGCTGAGAGGACAGGTTTGACGGTCTTTTGGAGATGCCGAAAATACACTTGGACTCCGCCTGTAGACCTGTGAACTAGAGTATAAGACGTTTGCCAGTCCAGAAGTGTTGTCAGTGACTGACCTGAGAGTTCGTTTCGTTTGAAGAGCCCGGAGTTGGACTCATTGGCATGCCGTCACATTTCCTCCCGGATTGCGCTGCGAACACCGTCGGCACCTACAACAATATCTCCCGAATAAACTGACCCATCCGTCGTATGGACTTTTACTTGTCCCTCAGTCGTGTCCACGCGAGTGACGCGCTTTTGTGTTAGTACTCGGTCCTTGAATTTGAGCTTGTCGTAAAGGACTCGAAGTAATGTTTGCCGATCAATGAAGATCTGAGGATACCCAATTCTACACAACCATTTAGTCTCTTTTCAACACGCTGCATGCGCAATATTACCTATGCTCTAGTTGCTCAGAGAAAGTGGCTGACTTCCCATCCGCCCAAAATTTCCCACAGAACAAACGCATGCTTGCGCGGTAGTTGCAATCGCCAGCCAAGGCCCGGATCTTGTCATAGCAGCCAAGCTGATCCAAGATACGCAAGCCGCTCGGAAGGAGACCGATACTGGCACCGAGTTGGAGAGCAATAGTAGAATGAGCCTCGAGAAGAATATACTCAATGTCGAATTTCTCGAGTATGTTGGCCAGTGAGAGGCCCGACACACTGCCTCCAACAATGACGACTTTGAACCCCATTGTTTATCGCAGGCGTTGATGCTTGGACGATGTTGAAGGAGGGAATGAATCAAGTTGAATGCTGAGTATCGACGAGATGAAGAATTCTTTATATTCTAGAAATGTTCTGGAAGCGACTTGGCAAGCTTCGGCGACGGAGACTGCGGACACCGAGTTGTAGTACATGGGGCTCTTGTTAGAACAGCTAGATTGCCCAGTGACTCATGATCCACGCGGAATCTCCGTCGCTTCGTGTTTAACTTTATGCACTGGGCTACTATCTCTAGTAGCCCTTTAGTCTTTCCCATGCCCTTCTTCCTTCTCCATCGCCAGGTCGCATGCTTGCAGCCACCGCTTTAAAGATATAATATCAGCATGATCCTCGCCGTGCTGAGTCCTCTTGATCTCGAGAAGACGCTTTAATAAAGGAGCTGCCTTGTGTGCTTGATTCAAGCAAAAGTAGGCATCCGCAAGGTCCCATGTCAGGCCAAACACCTTATCTTCACCGAGGCGGCTCCGTTGAACAGCTAGAACATGCTCGTATAACGGCACTGCCTTTTTGCACTGCTTGTTACGGTGATACGTGGTCGCAAGGCTGTCTTCCGTCCAGATTGTGTCATCATGGTCTCGCCCGAGCCTCTCTTGCCTTACAGCGAAGACGTGCTCAAAGAGTGCAATGGCTTTGTCAAGATTCCCATGTTTCCGGTATGCGACTGCGAGATGGGCCGTGGTTGTCAGGGAATCGGCGGCGTCGGGGTCGTAGTGCCTGCGCATGCGATCGATTACTTGTTCAAGGAGTGGGATTGCTTTGCTATATTGCTCTTCGCTCATGTACGCCGAGCTCAGAGTTTTTGCAGCTTTCCAAGTGCGTGGGTGATCCGATCCCATGATTCTTTCCGTCAAAGGGAGTGACACCTCGAGTAACTCAATGGCCTTTGTCGTCTGCCCAGCCCGGTGGTATATGTGTGCGAGATGCCAGCCTGTGTCTGTCCTGTCTGGGTTTTCCACCGTTAGGATCTTCTCTTCCATTGCTTGGGCCTTTTTGATTGCCCAGATAGCCTTGTCAAACTGATCGACCATGGAGTATGCGCCTGCAAGCATGACTAGCGATGAGAGATGACCACTTCAGCCCAAGTCCGTCCATTATCTCCTCGTCGATTGTGACTAGTTCTTCTAATATCGTGATTGATTTTTGTGCCTGGCCACTAAGCTGATAAGCCGCTGCAAGATAGTGTTTTATGGTCAGCAGGTCTCGGTTATCTCGCTCAACCACGAGCTCCAGGGACGCTACAGAGTCTTCGAGGAGAACAATTGCCCTTTCTGGCTGGTACCCATCTAGATATGATCTAGCCAGATAGTTTTGGATCTTGAACCGCTTCTCATCTGTCTCGGGGAGATTTCCCACGGCCCAGGCATGTGATCTTTCCAGACACATGGCAGCTTCCGAGTAGCGCCCATCCATGTGCAAGGTTATACCTACTTGCCTGTACAGTTCGAAAAGCCCGTCGATTTGCACATCTTGACTCTCCGATAGGGTCTTGAAGGCATGAGGGAGAAGAGCCCTGCGTAGCGGTCGTTCCCACCACTCTTCAGGAGGGAATACGGTCGCCAGATGGTTGATGGCCCGTTGTTTCCTCTCTCTTAGAATTTCCACCCTTTGTGCCCATATGCGCGTGGCGAGATGCACGAGGCTGTGCATGTCAAACATTTCGCCTTCGTTTCGCGCCGCGAGGAAAGAGAAGGAGCACAAAAGACCAAGCGACTCTTCAGAAACTCCAGCGTGGCTGGATGACTGCGCATTTGGTAGAATCCAGCGGGGGATGGCTTTGGGCTCAATTTGCGAGATGAATCCCAGGAGCTGAGCAGCGCCTTGATCACGGTTGCAGATTTCCTCAAAAGACACGATCCAAGTGGTAGCAACTGCGTTCCGCGATCCTTTCTGTCGGGTCCTGTCGTAGAATTCTCGTGTCATCAGGGAGACTGCCTCTTTCTCTGTTCCGTGTAGTAGCTGAAGGTACCTCCTGACAGATACCTGGTTCCGTGCGTTGAGATAGGCGGCAGCCTGGGTTATTGCCAATGGGAGGTAATTGAGCTCTTCAAGTAACTCACGGACAGTCTCTGTGTCGTTTAGTAGTTGCTTGTTGACTAGAGACCTGCGCAGGAACAAGGACGCAGTTTCTAGGTCCATTTCCTGCAATTCGATCACTTCCCCACCAGCAACGGATGTTGCCACCTCTCTCGAGCGCGTAGTGAACATGATGCGACCGTCCATACTCTCCGGAAGGCTTTGGTCGATGCCGCCTGGTCCGTCTAGGGAGCCGAGAACCATGTCTTGGTCATCTGCGTTGTCGACGATGAGAACCCAGGGGCCAGCATCTTTTGAGCTGAGAAACCGCCGCACCACGGCTTTGATATCCTGACTTTTGTCCTGATCAAGGAGGCCAAGAGTTGTAGCAATCTCGATATAAGACTGCCCAAAGCTGTTCAAGCTGAGGGCTGATACCCAGAAGACAGAGTAATCTGGCTTGTTTGCACAGACCCAGTGGGCGAATTGTAGCGCGACCTGCGTTTTGCCTACGCCGCCTAAGCCTACTAGGGCTACCCTGTGACAGTGGTCTTCTCGAAAGAACCTAGTCTTGCACTCTTCGATGACCTCCTGTCTGCCGACAAAGTTCTGGTTGCGGAGGAACGGAATGGAGTGGCAGTGTGAGCGTGATTCTCGTAACGGAGAGCCGGTAGTGGTTTCGAGGGTACGGCAAAGTGAGGGGGCTTGGGGAGGGTTCGTTTGCGTATTCATGTCCTGGAAAATGTAAATATAATAGAAATAGCTTTTATATAGGTGTCCTACACGAATCGTATCCTCGAAGTTGTGTTTAGCTCGTCCTGCGTGGCTAAGGTTAGGAAGATGCAAAACGGCCAAAGGGCAACTCACTCTTCTTAAGCTTGAGGTTCGCCACACACCTCTCAAC
Organism: Fusarium duplospermum; assembly: GCA_003946985.1. Lineage (NCBI taxonomy): Eukaryota > Fungi > Ascomycota > Sordariomycetes > Hypocreales > Nectriaceae > Fusarium > Fusarium duplospermum. Next base: position 384,032 of record NKCI01000001.1, on the reverse strand, counting down.
GGGCAATCTCTGAGCTTGGCTGTCCAGGTACCTGTTTGTAACGCCCTCGATTGTTCCTTTGGCCTTGTACTCTTTCATGCCAACAGTCTGAAGCCCTTGGTCCACGTTAAATCGAAAGTAGCGACCCTCACGGTAGTGTTGCCTCCAACGCTTCACAAACTTTTCGGCCGTGTCCTCGGTCTCAGATGCCATCTTGGCCAGTGTGGACAAGAACTTGTCAACACGATCTCCGATGGCGTCTGTGCTGGGAACTCCAGTGCCGATAGAGATGAAGCACTTGACCAGAGGCTGCAAATTGCCTGTGTCGGGACACCATATCTCTGTGGCTTCTCCTTCAACCTCATCGACTGGGTTGTTAGCCCCCAGCGCGCCGTCTACAAACTCCATGTTGCCGGTGGCTGAGACGGAGGACTTTTCCAGGGGTTTGTAGCTTCTCAGGCGAAATGTGCTACGAGGACTCTTGGATGCAGCGCATACAAAGCTATATGAAAGAGTTAGTGGGACGGGACTGAGCTTAAAAACACTTCAGTGTAGCAACATTTCGATCACTCACGTCTTACAGCCTTGATCTGTCCCATTTTCAAGGAGATCTGAAGGTGAAAACCCTTTGCTTGTGATGGTTTGTTTGATGGCATCTTCAAGGCGCGTGGAATCAAACCGGGCCTGTGTCTGTCCTTGAAGACTGAAGCGGAATCGATGAGCTCTTGCTTTTTCGCTAAAGATGTGCTCGATAAGGTGATTGTATGCTGTGATGCACTCGTCAACGTCCATCTCAAGGCGTCCGAGCATGATGGCGATGAGACTGTCGTAGTGAGCGACATGGCTATAACTGGGAGATTGCAATACTTACCCGCCTGTGCTTGTACCTGCAATGAGGTCAAAGACTTGGCAAGGTTTCAGAGGTGGTACATGGGCGTCGCCGCCAGCGTTGACTTGGTCCATGATCCTCTTCAAAACGTACAGCGATGACAGACCTCGAACTCCCCCGCCGTCGAGGGAGAGTAGACAGAGCCCATCTTCATCGAGCGAAGGTGGTCGCTCATCTGTCGGAAGAGGTTGAATCTCAACCATGATGCACAGCTACACAGAGCTCGTGTCGGAAGACTATGGGACTGTGGTGGGTGACGGCCTCAAGAAGAAGGATCGGGGCATAAGTAGAAATGAAGCGGGGGAAGTTGCATGCAGGCCAGGGTATTTGCTCAGCCTGGTTGGCCTCTGGGCATATACCCTGGCCAGCTGGACAACTCAGCCGCACAAGGCGTTCTGGGGCCATCTCACGTTGGACACAATTGGAAGAATTGAGATGAAAATGCAAGGAGCCTTGCTGCGATGCGATGTGCTGCGCCGAATGGGTGGAGTTCAGGCCTGAGGCCTCAGTTCTCATCGCTCGTCTAATTTGGGCAGGCGCTCAACACCGATCCTCGGAACATGGCTAGGTAGATAAGTTTCTATCGAGATTACAATCACAGGTTGGAAATAAGAAGCGATAGAGTTCCCTCGGCGCATGTTCCGTTCTATTAGCAATGAATAATTATGCAAAACCGAGACCAACGGCAGTAAGACGGGCACAGAGGCAGGGGTATAAGCAAACTGTTCCCATGATGGTTATTTAATGGGTTATCTATCCTCCATCTCTCTCTTCCCATCTGCACCTTTATCCTCTTTCGATGGACGAGCATCAAGCCAGGCCGATCAAATCTCCGCCTAATCCCAACTCATTTGGCTCCCTTGAGGACATTTACCGCGAATTATGGGTAACTGGCGAAGAGTGCCACAAGAGTAAGCGAGAAGTCAAGGACGAGGATAGCGATCTTGACAACGCAATGACGGAACAGGCCGAAACCGCATGCCGAGACGCAGTTTTCCAGCTTGATCTTCACCGCCAGGCCTTGAGGAAAAGAGCCATGGATCTCTCACGCGACACCTTGAGAAGCCTTACTGTTCTTGATCTACCCATGGAGATCCTTGTTCAAATTTTTGGCTACTTCCAGCACCAAGATATTGAGATCAGACACAACAGTAACATCTACTGGCCCTCCAAAGTCCAATCCGTGTCGAAAGCAAGTGAGCCGCTTCTCATAATATACAACACGCGTCAAGTCTGCAGTCTCTTCAACACACTCGCGTCACCACTCCTCTGCCCATTTCTCAATTTGAAACTCGACCAAGAATCTCTGGATCGAGCCGAGATTCTCCTCTCGAACCCATACATCTCCAGTGGTGTCGTGGGCATCCAGGTGTCACTCGAGTACCGCCCCATCGAACTGGCAGAGAGTTTCAGGCAGTTCGCTATATGGAGGATGGGAGATCTTGGACAGTTGAATCATGCCGTGGATTGGCCCATCGACGCTATCGATGGGGAGGATCTAGAATCTAAGCCGGATCAGCTTCGAACAGGTAATTACAAGGAGATATACAAGGCGTGGGATTATTTTGTCGGGCCTATGGAAGAGCCGGACTACTTATCTTCGGATGACGAAGAAGATGGCCCTCACTGCCGAATCTATGAACCAAAGGGAACGTACCAACCAGACAAGGAAGGACTCGAATTCTGGAGAATATTCTGCAACAGCCACAAGGAATACGTCAAACTTCAAAAATCACAACACGACTTGATCCAATCCCGGACCTTTGTCAAAACTCTGTCATCGCTCGCCTCTCGGCTAGACCGACCCCTCGCCCTAAGGATACACAGCAGTTTCGACCCCGACGGATTACCGAACCGGTACGACGCCTACAAGGTTCTCACTGACAAGATGGAACTCGCCAATTTCATGCCTACGGCACACACCTGGCATGAGATGTACGATATGAGGAGCCCTGTCGTGCTTCATCAGGCAAAGATCCTCTCCGAACTCCCCATAGCCATGCACAAGGCCGGAGTTGTGCTGAGGCATTTGACAGTTGGTTGCCTGCCTGAATTATACAGCTTCTCCAAACTGTGTCCTGGAGAGGACGAGACCCTCGATTCTCCAGCATGGGACGAATTGTCGGAAGCATGCCAGCATCTTGAAGTTTTCCAGGTTCAATGGGGTGGTCGCCCTGCTCGAGGACAGTTCCTCTTCCCCGAGGACCAAGGCTACAATGAAAGATACGTCAACTCGGTGCTTTCAAGTCAACAGCTTGAACATGTCAATGTCACAATCAGCCCCTTTGGTCTAAATGACGGCATTGTCAATAGCTCAATGTATCTACCATACATGCCAGCTGTCCTGGCAAATATCAACTGGCCACGAATCAAAACCGTCAGCATCAACACGTTCAGTCTAAACCAGGAGGAACTCGAAACGTTCTGCAAAGGTCTATCTTCAAACCTCGAGTACGTCGGACTCATATCCATCAACTTGCAAAGCGGCAGCTGGGTGAAGATCCTCGATATATTGCGCGACAAGATGGCCAGTAGCCGCAAATCAGTGACGTGCCGAGTCTGGATGGCTGATTTGCGAGGAGGCGAACTTGGTCAGAGGGAGAGCAGATTTGTCTCGCCTTCGCCGAACCCCAGGTCACGGGAGCTCGAGGACCCTGAGATGGCAGACAGGTTTCGGGACTATATCAAGGGGAGCTGGATAGAAATCCAGCGGTCAAAAAGTTCTGAAGTTCAGAGACGCCCAGGCTTGGTATCTTGTTAGTGATTGGTCGTCAATTTCAATCTCAGACTGCTCTCAAGAGGAATATCCGCATAAAATACACGCTACACCAAATGTAGGCAAAAACACCGCCAGACAGTAACCGCCTGATTTCCCCGGACAATTATCATAGCCCGTAATATCCGCAGCCCCTGCCACCAAATCTTATCTCCACTTCTGGCGAAGCCATTTCCTATCATGGACCAGTAGGGCTGACGGACTGTAATCAGCCAAGGCCCATTATAAGCTTTGGCTGAACCACGGCGGCAAGTGGTTTCCCGTCTCCGATGGTCACCGCTCCCAACCTCTTCATAATCATCTGTGTTCTCAAGATCCTTACTCCAACATCCCTTGAGTAATCGCTGGCTGATCGCCGTGATCGGTCATCTTAGGCTCAGGAGCCGAAATCTCACCATGGCTTCACTCTTCTCTTGGCTTCTTGGCCGCTCTTCTCAGGGACCACCTGTGTTCCCAGACGATGAGGTGTTGCCAATGCACCCGTTCGATGACACGGCCACTTTGCGCGACTACACCTTGATCTGGACGTTCCGCTACGATGAAGTTCTCGACGCCGACATGCTGGGAGATAGCTTATCCCAGCTCTTTCAAATGGAGGGATGGCGGAAGCTTGGAGGAAGACTTCGCTTACGCGTAAGCACAAAGCTGAGCAATTTTGAAGCCTCTTCTAATATGCGCAGCCGGATGGGAAAACCGAAGTTCACGTACCCCGTGAGTTTACCAAGGAGCGGCCATCTGTTTATTTCACGAAGGAGCATCATGACATCACCATGGCCGAACACCCCGAGGCATCCAAACTTCCAGCGTCCACCACAGAGCCAACCACATTTCCCGGCGCTCGAAATTTTGCGAGCTTGGCTTTGGGTCCTGGCGCGCCTAGAACTATCCAGGACTACTTCCAGAAGGACGTGCCGCAGTTTTCTCTGCACGTGGTGACTTTCACGGATGGTACGCTCGTATCAATCAACTTTAACCACGTCAGCAGCGATCTTGGCGGTTTGAAAGCAATCTTCAAGGGCTGGCAGAGTATTCTCGCCGGCAAACCAGAGGAAGTTGCGCCGTTCGTTGGAGACAAGGATGATCCTATGGCAGGTCTCTACAACGCCGAGACGACTGTTAAGCCCACGCTTGCAGACACTCAACTAACCGGTTGGAGAATTCCCGTGTGGGCGTTGAGACACATAGTCGAGACTTGGTGGAAGGGTCTCGACGCACGCATCATCTGCATCCCAAAGAAAGTCATCGATGCCATTGTCCAAGAGGCAAAGGACAATGTTGCACTCAAGGGAAATGCTGACCTTTTTGTGTCTGAAAACGACGTCATCATGGCATTCTGCAACAAGTTGGTGGCAAGTGGTCTAGCTGCTCACCGTCACATTGCCAATCTCCTGGTGATTGACCCTCGAACTCGAGTCAAGTCTGTGTTTCGGGATGATACGGCCTATGTGCAGAATATCACCTCTTCTGCCATTTTCCTCTGCCAAGCGGGTGAGGCACTTACTGCACCGACTGGAGAGCTAGCACTTAGGTCTCGAGCGGCCCTTGATGAACAATGCACGGAGGAGCAGCTCAAGGCCACGACGAAGTACGCCTACCGATCCATGATGGACGCAGGAAACCCGCTTGTGCTCGGCAAGGGCGTTGACTCGGTTCTAATGGTGGTCACCAACTGGAGCAAGGCTGGATTCCTGGACAAGTTTGACTTTAGTCCAGCTATCATCAAGCTTTCGAACAAGAATAGGCCCGGTGCCAAGCCAGGACATCCTATTTACTACCACTCGCAGTCTCTGGGAACGGGCATGGTTACGATGAATATGGTCACTATCATGGGCAGAGACTTGGAGGGTAATTTGTGGTTGTCGGGAGAGTTTTCTGGTCCCACTTGGGCTTCAGCGATGGAGTATTTCCGGTCTTATATGTAAAGATGCGGCTTGTCGAGGACGACGAGGTTCTGAATTGCAGTCAACCACCGAAGATCCCTAAGACTTCCGACTCTTTATCTACAATAATAGCAATATCCTTATTGTGTCTTGGCCAATGATCTGCAGTGGTTATCGCATTTGGAATGCGGATATCGTCAAGGAAAACTGCCCACTCTTGGTCCAACCCCCATTTTCGAGATGATTATCACCATCTCCCTCATCCAAGTCGAAGAAGTGGAACGAACAATCAAGACCCCACTTACCCAGAAGTGGAATGAGTTCTATATGAGGAGTCGACCTATTATAAAGAGTTGAAGAGAATTCACGCAGTTATCTAGTTGTCAGCAAGTACCTGTTTCAATCAGTCTTATCCAGTGCAGAACGAGGACCTCTACCAACTCAGGACGATAAATCCACTCGATTTAAAAACTCATCCATAGTAGGTCCCCAAGAAACACTTAGTCTCTCACAGTTGACTGACTTTTCAAGTGTCTTCTGATACTGAACAAATCACCGCTGCCCTACATGCCTACGGCACGGCCCTCAAAAGCGGCAACGTAAACCAAGCAGTCAACCTCTACACATCAGATGGCGTAATCCTCCCACCGCACTTCCCCCCCAGCGCCGGCGCCAAAGCCCTCCACGAAGCCTACACACGTATCTTTAGCAGCATCGAACTCGAGGTCACCTTTCACATCGACGAGATAGTCGTCATGTCGCCAGATTGGGCGTTTGCTAGGACGACGGCTTCGGGGACAAAGACTATGAAGGCTACGAAGGAGTCGGAGCCGCATTCTAATCAGGAGTTGCTTATTATGAAGAAGGTGGAGGGAGAGTGGAAGATTGCTAGGTATGCTTTTTCGACTATGAAGCCGCTGATTCAAAACGGGGTTCGGAGAAGTTGAGAGGATTGTGAGAATAGAGTGGACCTGACTTGCAAGGGAGATTAACCATGGCGGTTAAATCTCCCCTCTCGTGTTTAAAGAGAGCTGATAAAATAGAAGTTCGAAATAGACAAAGAATACGAAATCTAGTCGAGTCTCAACACAACTTGCCTACCTACCTGAAGCGACTGATTTGATTGGAATTATTAGCACAACTACTGATTCCAGAGCAGGTCATACAGTGCAACTCCGAACTCAGAACAACGAAGAAGATTAGCGTCTGTTTTCACTTGATACAACTCTCTGAAGTTCATCACCAGGGTTGGAGCTTGTGCTATTTGCAAGTGCTCCTGGGCTACTGAACCAAACAACGCCAGGCCAGCCAGGCTGCCTATTGGGGCCAGCCACAATATTGGTATCTGCGACACTTCATTCAGCTCACAACTCAGCTGAACCAACACCTTTCAAACTCCCCGAACGGCAGAAAAGTGAGGGTTAATCCTACCGATTGCCCAGCATGGAACTGTTTGATCACATTCAAGACGCCTACCCTCTACGGGGCCGCCGCTTAGCCGTCTCTATCGCTTACGAAGCCGGCCAAGAGGCATTTCAACCCCTCGTACAGGCACTATCAGAATCTCTCTCCATGGCGGCATCTACCCTTCTCTTCATCGTGGCAGCGGCCCCTTGGCTGGCCATCGGATATCTTCTTATTTCGATGAACCCGAACTTTCTTGAAGAAGACTGGTATCCGTCACTCTTCTTTTCCTTCTTGGTGACATATACCGCTAAATTTCTCACCTCGGTTGTTCTTGGTCTCTTTAATCGAGCCGCAGAGAGGATCTGGGGTCGTGCTTATATCCGAAGGGTCCCAAAATGGTTGATAACGGGTCAACTAAGGCAGACTACGCGCGATCTAACTTGGTCCATGTCTCAGATCAAGAGCGCTGTAAAGGCCATCAAAAGTATCTTGAAATCCTTCAAGAAGACCGAAAACGAGCCGATCTGTGAGATCTGTCACAGTCTCGACTTTTACCATTCTGAAATCTCGATGAGCTACGCCAAGGTCCTTCAGAATCGGGGTAGCTGTGCTACGTGCGCCATCATATCCGCAGGCGTGTTTTGCTTCTTCCCGCCCAAAGACACCTCCGATTTCTTCCGCTCGTGGAGACGATATCAACGTGGTGACGAGATTACTCTCACATGGGATCGCTACGGAAAAACGATTAAAGTTGAGATGGGCAACGTCCATACTCACTGGCCAAGTCTTAGTTTCTATTGCTTCGGCAAGGGGCCTGATTTATCCATACTATCATCACCGAAGGCTTACGTCGACGACACGAGATCTGAAGCTAGTTTGCATTGGATGCAATCTTGGATCATGAAGTGTACTACAGAGCACGAGCTCTGTAAGAAGAGTGAACCACAAACGCTACCCGACCGGGTCCTTCACGTAGGCCTTTCCGACGACTCGATAATTCGACTTGTCGAGACGCAGAATCAGCTAGGATACTATGCCTGCTTGAGTCATCGATGGGGCTCAAACCAACCCCTACAGACTCAAAAGGGGAACCTAGAGTCGCTCAAATCAAGGATCCCAATGGAGGCGCTTCCAAAGATGTTTCAAGAGGCCGTTTCTATCTGTCGACGCCTCTCACTGAGATATATCTGGATAGACACTCTTTGCATTGTTCAAGACTCACCAGAAGACAAACAACGTCAACTTCCAAAGATGGCTTCGATCTATGAGAATTAGCTACTTACTATCGCCGCCACAAAGTCCTCTGGCCACCAAGAAGGACTACACGCCGAGGAAGAAGAGGAGACTGTTTATCTAGAGTGCATCCCGGCATCTGAGCTGGGCCATGGTCTCATAAATGACATATGGGTGCGTCCTGACTACCTAAACAAACGAGAAATCATTAATCACTGGCATGAAAGCACCGCCGCAAAAGAGAACGAAGAAGAGTGGCCTCTTCTCACTCGAGCATGGGTTTTCCAAGAACGCCTTCTATCGCCTAGGATGCTCCATTTTGCCAAGAGAGAGCTTGTTTGGGAATGTCGGACCTGCGTTTCCTGTGACTGTGGTAAGGATCATGACAAACCAAGTGATGACCTCGAGTTTCGAAGATTCGTCAGTAGTCAGTCGATCAAGACTAGCAATGTCACGCCGATGCAGTTGCGATACCTTTGGTACGCTATTGCGCAAAGATACTCACACGTGATGGGAAACTTGACACACGAGGACGACGTCTTCCCTGCGCTTTCTGGTCTCGCCAGTCGAATATCAGGGTTGCTCAATGACGACTACATGGCCGGGCTCTGGCGCAGCAACATCATCGAGGGTCTACTCTGGACCCGCGACAACAAGCAAGGCTGCATGAAAAACGGCAAACCAAAAGAATGGCGTGCCCCAAGCTGGTCTTGGGCTTCTATCGTGGGCGAGATAGTCTACCAGCACAAGGCTCGATCCTACTTTGGGTCTGAGCTTCAGGAGATATACGCAAATGTTGTCAACGTTTACTGCGATCCAAAAGACATGGAGAGGACAGGAGAAATATCCTCGGCTGTACTGATACTCTCTGGTTGGACGTCACTTGCTACACTACGAATACGCCGTACAGAAAGACGATCCATCTGGGATGATGAACCAATAATCGATGTCTCCCACACACTTGTCCGTTACCACAGTGGTGACGGAACAAACTTCTTCCCCGACCACCCCGAAGACATGGTTGACGGAACTGTGGTTCTATGTATGAGACTAGCCAAGATTGGTGGCCACGACTGGTACATGGTTCTAGGAAAAGAATCTCCAACATCAACGAATTACAAAAGGCTGGGATTGTTAGAGGGGGAAAATGTGACTTGGTCTTGGTTTTCTCCGACGAGTTGGCGTCGGCGGGCAGAGGAACGGTTTCATGAGGAGAAGAAAGTTGTTTTCGTTGTTTAGACGATGCCTTTATACCATAGATACGAATCCAGTATAGATAGGCTCATGTAACCTTTACCAACAAATTGTGTTCTTTGTTATAGTTGAAGTCCGGCCCTTGATGGGATAACTTAGCCAGAAGATCGTAGCCTCCACCGACCTCTACCAAGCATTTACCTCATAACACTGAGTCATAGTCTCAGATGTCCGCCAGCAGACCTCAGCTGCTTCTTCAATTCGCACCATGTCAAGCAAGTCAGCATGCACTGCCACCAAGTCCCGCGCCGAGAAGATCTACCATTGGCTGTGATTGCACCAGTCAGATTCCATTAATAACCCAGCGGCTAATAAGCGAAGATAAAACCCACCGCATCTCCCCATGTGCGGCTGAATGGCTACACACACTTGAGCATCTCTCCAAACCAAAGGACCAAATAACATGGACTGTCCACCCCCGGTAACGCTCTGTCAGGCCTGTAGGATGCTGCTTGTTCCGAAACCCAACGACAAGGCTTTATCAAGCATCAACCCGTCCCACCGGGACGAGCAGACGCTCAAACAATCGGTTGATGAAGGATGCTATGTTTGCAGTCGAATATGGGAACGTCTAGACCCTTCTGATGAAGAGACTACCCCCAACTACAAAGACCGTTTATCACCCAGGGACAAGTTTAAGTTTGAAAAGAGATGGCCTAGAGGGGCCATACTGTATAATAGGCTGAACCATGTTCAATCAACAACCATCTTCATCGATCCTTCGGTGTGGCTCAGATCTCGTGGGCGGCAGGAGGTCAGGTACTTCTCACTTCGGCATCTAGATGGTACCAATTACGCACCTATTTCCAGAATTCGTTGTCTAACCTTGGTAGAATCCTCGACGACGGATGCTCTGAAACGGCTTCCAGACAGCACAAAGTCACCAGAGACGTTATTAATGGCCAAGGAATGGATCTCTGACTGTGTCAAGAACCACCCAACATGCAGTCATATCAACACTGAAGGGAGTTGGTATCCAACCCGGCTCCTTGACTGTGGATCTCGGGCAGATGCAGACCCGCTGTGCACTCTGGTAGAAACGAAAACCAACCCTGTCACTGGGCCGTATATGACTCTGAGTCATTGCTGGGGTCTTATCGACTGCATCAAGCTGACGACGGATAACTACGCCCAGATGGTTACAGGAATACCCTCGTCCCAACTACCCCAGCTGTACCAAGACGCACTATATGTGACCCGCAGCCTGGGTGTTCAATACCTCTGGATCGATTCTCTATGCATCATACAAAAGGGGGACAATCTTGCGGATTGGAATAACGAGGTGACCCTCATGGGTCAAGTCTACTCCGAATCGTTATGCAACATCTCTGCTAGCGACGCCCCAGACGCCAACCACTCCTTGTTCTGCACTCGCGATGCAAACACATATTTTCCCGAAATAATAGAATGCGCTTTTAAAGGCATCAAATCTCGTTATTCGATATCCGAAGACGGGTATTGGGCTAAGGAGGTCACACGATCATTGGTAAATACACGAGCATGGGTTTTTCAAGAACGTCTTCTCGCCCGTCGCGTCTTGCATTTCGGCAAGCGCCACTTGATATGGGAATGCAGGGAAAATCTCGCATCCGATGCCTCATCGGATACCTCGGCCAGGATACGAGCTGAGTCTGGTACAACCTCGGGCATTCTTCTCAAGTCGTCGTTTACACGTCCAGGCTGTTCAAGAGAATTCTACTTGAAAACCTGGGGCAGAGTTGTTATTCTATACGCAACCTGCAAACTCACATTCCCCGGCGACAGACTGATCGCTCTTTCTGCTCTGGCGAGAAGCATGGGAACACTTATGCAAGATGAGTACGTCGCTGGCATGTGGCGTGGTGACTTGGAGCTCGGCATGCTCTGGTGCATTGACGGCTTCCAGGGAGCTTCAACACCAACTACCTACAGGGCCCCTACTTGGTCATGGATGGCATCAGTAGGGCGCGTATGGCCGGCCGAGCCAATGATGGATGGTCTGTCATTCATCAAGGTGGAAAAGGTACATCTGGATTATGTCACCGAGGACACTTGGGGTATGCTACGAGGCGGATGGCTTCATCTACGCGGCCATCTAAAGAAGTTGTCACTGATAGACCCAGACGACTGGAAGATGGTGGTGAACGGTGTCCAAGTCGAAGCTCGGACAGAGCGTGATGTTAACATGCATATCTTCTTCGATACCCCAGACAACGAGACGGACAAGGAATCTGAGCCAAACTTGTACTGCATGATAGGAAAAATCGTTACAGACCTGTACGAAGGAATGGTCTTTGTCTTGGTGTTGGAGTTGGTCAATGGCGAGACTGGAACGTTCAAGCGCATTGGGATCGCCAGGGGAGTGCCCAAAGATCCGGAGCTAACGTTTGTAAGTCCTAGTGGAGGAGAGGATGAGTTTCCTTGTCTGGAGTATGTGGATGGACAGCATTTGATATGCATCATCTAGAGGGCATAATTTTATTCATTCGGTCCTCTCTCCTCGCTGGTCGCATTCCCGGCGGTTACAAAGTTCATTTATTGTGCATGCAAGCTACCTAGGTTAAGATTTAAAAATGTCACTGTCTTGAACCCAACATTTACTAAACTCTCTGTCAAGAGATTGAGACTCACTTGACCCGTTATCCCTTGTTTCTGCTATTGCTAAAACGATTCTCTCGTCTACCATAGATGCCAATCATTCGTATTTCTCTCGCTTGAGACCAAGTGGTATGGGTTTGGAAAGTTTTGATAGAGAGGCCACTCCCAACGCAAGTAGCAGATTTTAAGAGGTCACACATCTTTAAACTCTTATAACCGCGTGACTCCATACCAAGAGTCTATCCCGAGGTTTATCTCTGCTAGGAATCAATAAAAACAAATGCTTTGCTAAAAACCATGCATAAATACAAGACCTTCCCCGTTCACAGGGCGTTTCACTTCCAACCATTTCCCAACACCAGAAACCTTTCACATCATTCCCCGGCTCACACTCATAACGACGTCCGCAATGGCCCTAGCAACAGAGACAAGAACTCTTTTGGAGACCTTCCAGGGGTTTCAAGGCGAGCCATTCAGTGAATACGTAGCCACAAATATTTTCTGGATATTTTTATTCCTCATCTTCTTCAACCTCATCTGGACACTCTGGCAGTTGGCTGACCGCGCCTTCTACAAGTCGTGCGACTGTTCAGCACACAACAATGACCCTGCAAGCGAGAATACCCTCGAGCCCATGCGGCGGGACTTTATGTCACGAAAGGTCACATCACGAAATATTCAGTGCCTCGCTGTCACGCTCTCCAGCTTCCTTCTACTGGCACAACTCGTCGAAGGTTACTGGATCTCTCGACTATTCATTAGCGTTACCACCAACAGGTTCACAGAGTGGAGTGAAGCGACCTCCCACTTCGAACCCCCTGTCCTACACTACATGTTCAATCTCCCTGCTATTCTCTTCTTGTTTGCTACGTGGACTGGAATCTTTAGCATCGGCGCTGTCATACTTGATGTCCAGTGGAGATACACCAAGGAACTTCTCAAGCTCAACATCAAGGATCTGAACAAGGGACATTGCACATTCGCAGCAGAGACTGGAAATGAGAAGAACGGCATTGAGGTTGATCTGGAATGTGGCTTGGTTCTGGCGGGTATAGAAGTCCCAGGAAACCTTTTCGGGACGACATATCGATGAGCTTGATTGGCATTAAGAGGAGGAATCAACGACTTGGCGTATGTTGAGTAACTGGTGTTGCTCGGGATGGAATACGAGGACACATTAACGAAGAATGAAGAATATGTTAGAAGGCAGGCTCTAGACAACTCATGAGATCTTGTCATAACTCACTTGCTCTCACCTCGAAGACTCGAAGCACTGCAAGTTTTAGGCAGGCTCTGAATCAAGAGAAGTTTATTAGGACTCAGTGACAGACGAGTTGAGGTGCCATGCATCGTGAAAACTCTATTGCAAGTCACGCAAGATTCCATCCCAACAGTTGACCGCAAAGTTTATACTCGCTAGGCAGACATAAGTATGAAGTTCTCCTCCGTCCATCTCTCGGGCTGTCCCCAATCCTTCCCCAACCACTTTCCCAACTCACGAACGCTCTTGACGCCTAAGATGAAAAACACAACTTTGGAAGCACACGATGAGGTCCAAGACCTACAGGTGTTTGAATACATTGGCTGGTATACCTTTTGGATCTTTTTTTGCCTTATCTTCCTCAATTTCTTCTTTATGCTCTCTCATACAGACTTCCTACAGGACCATGAGGATCCGGTCCACAACACGAACACGCGCAGGCGCACCGCTGCAGGCATGTCTCAGAGGAACAACGCAACATCAGCAAACAGCAGTTTCTACAATTTCATCTCATCTCCAGCAACCAAAACTGGCTTCTGCGACCTCTGCCAGTGCTATAAATGGGTACCAGACACGATGGTGTTCCGAAACATCACATCACGAAATATCCAACGCAACGTCGTCATAACTTCTAGCCTTATTCTTTTGGCTCAAATCATCGAAGGCTTCTGGATCATGGAAATGTTGACCCGCTATATGAGTCAAGGAGTCGATCCCGTGGCTATTAAAACTGCTACCGCCAAATCCTTTGCCTTCATATCCCTCATCCTACACGTTATCCTTTGTCTGGGCAAGGTTTTCATATGGTTGATGTTCCTCGCACTTGGCATTACAGTGGTCACCCTTCAATATGATTTCATCAAAGAGGTTCTCAAAATCAAGATCGAAGAGGATCAGTCAGGATGTCAGTGCGACACAAGGAGAAACGAGAGAGTGAACAGGGATAGGTGGATTGATCTCGAACGCGGAACCAACTCTCGCTTGGAGGTGATTTATGAATCAGAGGAAGAATAAGATATGTATACGTCTCTGGGAAGTTTGGTTGACTGAGACCTGTAGTTAAGGCCACTCTTCAACTCATTGGAAGACTCAAAAAGTTGTAAGTGTCACATGTCATCTACAAGACTTTCGTTATACTTGATGACTTCGGCTTAGGGTCCTTAAAGACGCAAACGAGGTCCTGGCGGTGAAATTGGAGGGAACCAGATGTGCAAGCAGGTATAACCAAAAGAGGAATATGATTTTGGGTATTCTCGAACACGGGGAGCAAAAATGGAGTGGTTTTTAGGTCTGCGGATAGAAGAATAGGTTTTTAGGTGCGGAATTAAGGAAGAGATAACCACTCCACTACGCTGAGCACACGAATGTGCTTTTAGGGTGGGAGGGGAAGGGATAACCTGACTTATAAAGGTCTTGGCCTTTATGGTTCAGTTTGAAACGTTGTAGTGTCGTTGAATTCAGGGGTTTACCCCGTTTTGCTCGACGCCCCTTTCCATTCCATGATGCTTTGATTGACAATTCTTAATCTCATCCCATGATAAAAGAAGTCGTCGGGAGTGTCTTCGAACCGTGGTCGAGTCAAAAGGAGTGGTTTTTAGGTATGCGGAAAGAAGAAGAGTTAACCACTCGATTACGCTGAGAACGTGGATGTACTTTTAGGGTGGGAGTAGTAAGGTTAACCTCCCTTATAACCCTTTTATCATTGACGGATCAGGTTGGATATGTTTATAATCGTGTTAAAGACTGTCTTCTGTGCCATCTTATTTCATATTATCCTTAATCTCACGATGCCGTGATCTCCAATCATTGGTGATACCTAATTGCAAAAAAACTGATGTCGGGTCGTACACCGGGAATCGAACCAAAAAGAGTGGTTTTTAGGTCTGCGGATAGAAGAGATATTAGGTTTTAGGTACGGAATTAAAGAAGAGATAACCACTCGATTACGCTGAGCACACGGATGTGCTTTTAGGTGGGAGAGAAAGGGTTGAACCTCCTTATAAAGCGACTTCAGGCAGGCAGACCAGGCTGAAAGACCTCGATGACACAATGCAGTTCTCAATGAGAGTTTAATTCATGAGTCAGCATGTCATTGCCAGCAAGTTAAGAAGTATCAGCAACAGAAACACTCCATGATAAATACTAAGATGGATTCGCTATGTCAAGTTCGTAATACATACAAGAAAACTATATACAAGAAGATAACAATAAAACAGGCGTTGAGCCAAGACTAATAACTACATATAAAAAAGAGGGCAGAGATTATCCACACGGTTCAAACCAAAGAACGAACAAAGGTAGCAACCTTGTTAGACACGCGACTCGTAAGAGTAATATCAGACTCATCAGAGAAACCACTTCGAGCAGTCTCGCTCGACCGTCTTCGAGACTGCATCTCCTTGACAAACTTGGGCCAAGTGTTTGTCAAGACGAGATACTTGACGTGGTTCTCTGCTGCGTCAAAGACTGTAGGGCTAAAGGTGTTGGGGATTTCACCGGTATATCGAGCTCTGCTTGTGAGTGTTGGTGAACGGCTTGATCCTGTTCCTGCGGATGAAGGCATCTCGAAGGGAATGGCTGGGTCGACGCGGGCTTCACCGCAGAGGATTCGTGTTGCCTTTTCAAAGATTTCTTCGAGGTACTTGAGATCAGGTGATGAAAGGTTGAGAGGGAATTCGGCATCGCGAGGGCTGATAAAGTCGGCGTAAATCTCAAGGGCGCGGTTATACGCCTCGAGAGTCTGCTCCTTGGATGGCTCAGCATACCAAGAAGCTTTCCACCTCGCAAGGCTAGTAAGGAAAGCAATATTCTCTCCAGAGAAATCACTCAAGGCAGAGAAATCACTCAAGGCAGAGAAATCCTGAAGTGGGCGAGGATTATCATCAAGAACCTGGTTGAGAGCACTCATGGTAAACAACCGATCTCCCATGGTAGAGTCAGAGTAATCCAGCGGCTGGCTCTTCTCAGTGATGCTTTGAGAGGGAGAGTGCTTGCGCTCCATGGAGTGGGATGTCCTGAGGGTCGTGATTTGAGAGTCGGTCTCCCATCTGGCATTGTGCGCCGCGGCTCGCTTGGCCTGCACCCATTGCCGGATGACCTGACATGCGGGGACAAAGACGGTGAAGATCTCAAACATGAAAACGGAGAGATGGATCCTGTAGTTGTCAGCGACGTTCTACATGTTTGTTTGGCTGCAGGAGTGCACTCACCATTGACTTGGAGCAAAATACATGTTGACCTTGCTAAACGCAGGCACGTAGCTCGCGATCAAGAACATGGGCGTAGCGTGCAAGCTGATAAGCTGTCAGTGAACATAAATCTCAACACAGATAGGATGACATACTTGGAGATGCAGCACCCAATGGTCTGCGTCCTCCATCCCATGGTATCGCGAATACCCCAAGCTCTCCAGATGAGGATAGGAGCAACCTGAAACTTGTCAGTGATGAACCCTCAATTAGCAAACACACACTCACAATCCAAGTCCAGATGACCTGCCAGAGAACAGATGGCCACCATTCCCAACCTCGACCCAGATCGATCAACTGCTCTAGCACCGTCGCCCCACGAATCTCGGTACCAGGAATACCAAAGGTAGGATGGTACTTGCGGCAGGCAAGCCACATACCAACAGTAAGAAGAACCTAACAAAAGTCAGCATCATGTAAAGAATGATTAGTAAACAAATATTCACCTGAAAGATCATGCCAACGCCAATAAAGATCATGATCCTCTTTGTGTAGTTCATGTTCCTGAGTCGACACAGCCACGAGCTGTGAGACCCATTACACCCCATGCTGCCCCGCAGATGAGGACTAGTAAACTGCTTCTGCAGTTTCGCAATATGAAGAAACCTAGTATTAGAAGCTTGGAAAAGAGCGATACCAAGCGGGAACCAAATGCCCATGAAAAAATACTGAATATCATACGCGAGAACCGTCGGAACAGTAGCCCCAATGGGATAAACAATCTGTCCGAGAACCCAGTAACAGTGAAGAAACGCAATAGCGGAAAAGGAAAGTGGTAAGCCTCGTAGTCTGAGGATGGGATTGTGTCGGTTGACCAGGCAAAATGCCATGCCGGAAAAGACAAGCGTGGTCCATACCGCGCAGAAAGTAACGTAAAAGACGCCCACCGAGTCCCAGTTGGGGAGACTCGGTGGCATGTTGTAAATGGTGATGGCAGGAACCTTGTCCATTGTTGCTACTACAAACAAGGTTTCGCCGAAGACAAAGCTTGAAAGGAGAGAAGGAATGAGAGAGAGGATGAAGAAGAAGGCTTTATTTCTTGACAGCGGTTCAGAGTGTCTTAACTCCTGTGTCCTGCATCTTGATGATCGACACATGGACTCCCCCACTTGAACCAAGTCCCGGGTTCACTCTAAGACGGTGATCGACGTGTTAGTGCGAGATGGTCAAATCAGAGCAGATCCTCTCACAAGGAGAAAAGGCCGCAAAGCTTGGAATTTCCGACACAACTTTACCGCCATGGACAAAAAGATCGACATCAGACACGGCAAGTCAGGGGAAAAGCAAAAAAAGGTCCATCACTCACAGCGTAACATCCCGAGATCTAAAAAAGCCAAGAGCTAAACCCCTGCCAATCTCGTATGGTGAAAGGCCCTATTGTGGGACGGAGATCAAAATATCCGACACTCGTGGCTGAGACCCAGGCCAAAGTATAAAGCTCAGTCACTGGCTCAGGGACAAGGGAAATAAAAAGCAGGGTCCCCCAGATTAAGCTGATACTAGCCTGTCAAGATCTGAGCATGACATTGTCCCTATTTTGGCGCGACTTGGCAAATCTTGGCTCGTGAAATGATTATATATCGTAGACCGAAAAATCTCGGGCACTACATTTTTTTTTCTTATTTATATCCGAATATCCACTAATAGTTATTTATCCCATCTTGTGCAACTCTTGTGCCATGCATCAAATCACATACAAACCCACTTCCTCTGAATCACGCTCATGCTCCCATGCGTCGGTCATATAATTCTGTATAAACCCAACACGCTGGTACACATGCTCATACCCTCGGACCTCTTCCGGCTGTCTTCCCCGGGCCTCGGCATCCGCTTTGACCAGGACAAGGGCCGAATCATCGTCATACGCGTTCATCGTGGTCGGACGGCGACAGAATCTGAGACAGAACACCACATTGTCCGGTAGGTTACGAAACTGAGACATGCTGTCGGGCCTTTGGAACCACTTCGATCCGTGGCCTTCCTTCCCTAGGGAGACGAGTGAGTCTCTGATTGTGAAGGTGAGGGGCATGATGTGGCCTGTGAGGAATATATAGCCCGATTCCACTGCTCCGAGAGGGTTGGCTTTTATCTTGGGTTTGCAATCGGTACGGCTTAGGTCGACCTCCACGAAAAACTTGTCGTCGATGAAGCTCTCCGCACCCCATGTGACACCTCGCTGAACACTCAACCAACTCCAAGTAGGAGCAATGTACTCATCTTTCTCGCCGGGTTTCTTTTCCTTAGGTTCTGGTTCAGCCTCATCGGGCATCCAGCGTAAATGGTTCAGCAGATCCCTCTCCCACAGACCCGCGAGGTACTTCCCCGTCAAACCGTTACGCCACTCGTGAGCCAACCCAGCCACGGCGGGTAAACCGTCTGCCCTTTTCGTGATCTGCTTCTGAGAGTATTGAACAATCAAGTCGCGCCATAGTTCATGATGTTGATCAAACTCCTTGGCCTCCCCTTCGAGAGGGTTAGTCAACCATGTCCTACCAGTTCGGAGACTGTTTGTTCCTGTAATGTACTTGTGTCCCGTCTTCATGATACGGCGGGCGGGTATCAACGGGTCTTCTTCGTGTTTTTCCAACGCTCCGCATTCGCACTCCATCGACGAGAGGCAGTCAAAGACGATCTCGTTTTTGGTGTAATGAAGGACCCGCGTAGCCAATAGCCTCTCTTGAAAACACCAAGCCCGAGTCATCAAAGGATGATCCTGAACATCTGTCTGTCGGGTACCCGTGATGGGATTTGACGAGCCCTTGGCCATGTTGCGTTCAACATTCCACCCGAAGACGCTATGTTGAAGGGTCTTTCGACCATAGACCTCCCAAGGCTTGTCATCCGGAAAAGTTCCAGAAACCGTCACGTATGGATCCCTTTTGAACAGGCAGCCCCCGCTACCATCCACCGAGCCAGTCGCGGAGAGAACCAATTCCGCCCCATTGTAGATAGAAGCCATCTTGGCCGCCTCAGTCTGCCAATCATTGTCATCATCTTGAATGATACAAAGCGAGTCGATCCAAATGTACCGAATCCCCAATTTCCTCGAAATGGTGACTGCATCCTGAAACGTCTTGGCCATTATTTCAAACGGGATATTCCTCTTCCGTTCATCAATAGTCGCTTTCTCTGAAACCAAATGTTGAGTCTTTCCCCAACAGTGAGACAGAGCAATGTACGGCTCATCAATTCTCTCGGCGGGATTATCCCGTTCAAAAACATGGATCCCGTCGTTTGACTCAGGGCCAATGTCGATGACTCGTTTCGGAAGGTCTCGTGTTATCTTTGCTTCTGCTTCAGAGCAAACGGCATGTTCCGTCTTGCATGTTTTGATCCATCTTTTGATCCTGTCAAAGGATAATTCAGACGCAGGGTCCAGCTCGATGTGCCCGGCATGACCGCCAATCTCTGCCGGCAAACTCCAGTCTGGATTCTCGACCGTCATGCATGACCCAATGGTTGGCCACGGGCATGGAGAGTCTAACCACCGTGAGTCAATATCACATCCGCAGAGGCTTTATCTGACTCACCTGGTAAAGTGTACAACTCGTAAGCTTCGATAAGCTCCCAGTACCCTCCCTGTCCGCCCGAGAACATATCAAAGTCATCCGGCGGATCTCCTCGGAGAAGCTTAACCCTCATTGCATTCCCCTTACAGAAAATAATTTCCAACCAACGCTCTGGGTCTTGGAAGTCCACAGTCCCGTTGGTGAGCTTCTTCAAGACCTCTGTCAGTAGTAAACAGGACACACAACCCTCTGCCACCGATCCAGGAATGTCGGGGAGGTAAATTTGAATCTGCCATGAGGCGTAGTCTATGCGTCCAGAGCTCGCCCAGGTCGGGGCCTTATCGACGCGCCCTTCCTTGGTTGCTTTGAGTGCGTTGGTGAAGCCAGAGTGCTCGTGCATCGAGATACCCGGGAGAGGGACAGCGGTGGTAGCTGAGCCAGCGTAGAGGTTCCAGCAAGTTCGACATAGCTTTGGATCTCGTCTGATCTCATCTTCGGTGTCTCCAAGGGGAAATGGCGGTTCGGTAAGGTTGAGTGAAGACATTTTGATGGATTTAACCCCGCAACAACAAGTCTGTGATATAGGGTGGCTCCAACTATGAGACAATTTGGTGCTCGAGTGAGGGCATTCAAATAAACAAGATAGCTTGCGGGGTCAGCATGAAAGAGGAGCAAAGGTAAAATGATCTTTGCATTGTGGTTTTCTGTTTCGGCCCCCAAAGTCATGTGATGACATGGGTTGTGAGGGTCTCTCCGCTGTTCAGCTGAAACTGCGCAAAGCCTTGATGGTGTCAATCATTATCTGAGGACTACCCATGGCTCTTTTGCCGACTTTTTTCTCTCATTAGTAATTTTTGTTACTTATTCCAGTAGATAAATATCCTGTATTCAGTTCCTAGGCTGAGGTAGACAACTCATCTGAGGTCATCACCACCAGTCGTCCCTTGGT
Source organism: Fusarium duplospermum (assembly GCA_003946985.1). NCBI lineage: Eukaryota > Fungi > Ascomycota > Sordariomycetes > Hypocreales > Nectriaceae > Fusarium > Fusarium duplospermum. The sequence continues at coordinate 363,070 of NKCI01000001.1, read as the reverse complement.
CCCTGCTAAGCCACGATGTTGCAGGTTCTTCTGTCCCGACTTCTTCTTTCAAGCCCACTCGAGATCGACTCCCCTTGTTCAGCATGGCCTCATTCATCCAAGCCATAATTGCCCAATCAAAGCCCTCAGTGAGCCCAAAGCCCGGTCTCGTCGAGGCCGCCGTCCATCCTCACCTTGAAAAAGCCAGAAAGTCGACCAAAAAGCCATCTCAGAGCCCGACCAAAGGTACATACAATCAGGTACCAAGTCCTACGCGCCCAAAAGACCCTGGAGTCCTTGTGTTGGCTGCACGAATTCAGCCTCTCGTAAATGAGCAGCTGACCAAAAGACCCCTCTCAAGGATGGTAAAAGTGCAAATAAAAAAGGCAACCAAGTTGGTCGCCTTTGACCAAAAGGCCCAATGAATTTTCGCCACGCAGAGCCTGCACTCATGAAATGCGTGTTTTGACTACAATGCCAAGACTGTCTGGTAGATTATAAAGAGTCTCATCTGGTCGACTGGAAGATGCTGTTGTCCTCCATCAAGCACCACACAAGCACAGAAAGCAACTCACCCATTCTCACACCCACCCCCCATCTCCTCTATTCATCTTTCTCATCCATCTACATTGTCTTCCTTCAGCATGGCAATTGACTGGAAGCCGTATGAACGACATGTCAACCGCTGGTACCTTGACGAAGGCAAAACCGCCAACGAGGTCATTCGACTTCTCCTCGAAAACCACGGCTTGGAAGTCACGTAAGTCCTTCGGCCCGCACATCATAGGACTCGAAACTAACGTCACCACAGAGAAAGACAGTTCAAAGCGAAGTTCGGTGGTTGCAAGAAGATCAGTTCCAAAGAATGGAGCATCCTGATACCCAAGATTCGAGAACGAGAGGCCAATGGTCTCAAGTCCGTCATCTACGTTTGTGGCAAGGCCGTCAAACAGGAGAGTATGACGAGGTCCATCCGCCGATACTCCAAGCTCTGCAGGGATGGTAGCCAGTCAGGTACGGCCATAGGTAAGTTTTGTTCAACCCCTCAGTCTCAAATGAATTGGCCATCTAACAATCCATAGACCTAGGTATTGATACTATCGGTCAACATCGTATCGAAATCCGCGCCCCATCAGAGACAGGGACTCAGTTACCCGGAGACCTCAGTACTGCTGAGGTTCAACCCACAAACGGAGGAGAAAATTCCTTGAACTTACAGAACGATGGATTGGATGTTGACGAAGAGTTTGGTCCGGCCGAGATGGATCTCGAGCCGGGCGTTTCAGCACCTGCTGGAAACGCCATCTGCCCTTCTCCCTCCATGTTTCTTGGCATCTTGGACCAGCTTCCTTCCAACCTGCTAGAGACATTACCTTTCAGTGATACCCACGGGATGCAAATGGAAAGCGATGGAACGGCACTATCCAGCTCCCAGTGGTTATCCCTACCACCTTCCATTGACCTGGCTACACTGTTTCCGTCTCAACACACCTTCAAGTCCTTCTGGGACTCCCCAGGTATTTTGATTCTCTCGTTTAACCTTTGAGCTATTATTCTCTGACAATTTCTATCTAGATATATCTGGTCTGACCTTGAAGGGCTGCGAGGCGGCCGTGAACGTCGCCAAACGAATTGGCATCTTTGTCCCTGATTATAGCCGGCATAAATTCCTGCCAAAGCTCGACATCAGCCCAGCTCAAACAGGAGTCCTCGATCCCATCCTACAGTCGATCGAGGAGGTCTTGACACACCCGGAATCGAAGATCCCGGGGGCGTCACGCACCATGCGGAATGAAGCCAAACTCAACTTCTCTCCTACCCTTCTCGACGTCGTACAAGGCGATTCTCTTGCTCAAGCGCTGTCGGTCATCGTGTATATGGTTTCCAACAATCTCCTTGACGAGAAAGAAAACCTTCGCCTGATCTGCTGGATATTAAAGAGGGGCCATGTGCCAAACCTCTTGACCTTTTCTCGCCTCCCTGCTGTACAGCACCTGGCCTTTGGCCCCGCGTTTCTCAGGGCCATTGCAAAAACTGCAGATAGCCTTCGTCCACACAATGCGGAGTCAATTGGTCTGATTGAGGATTTTGTCTCTTCAAGGAAGTTCTTGAGCCTTGTTAAGAGTCACCACGAACACATATCGGGTCCCCTCGGGACGATGCTTTTCCGATTGGCTATCATGACAGACAGCATGGAGCTTGCAAAACTTCTCGGGTCTCACGGGGTTGATCTCAGATCGGATTCAGTATGCCCACGTGATCCTCACCTCACCCCAGTCCTAGCTCTTGCTATCGATCGGTACAAACACTCAATGTTGGTCTTAATCATCAGTCTCGGAGTGGATGTCAATCAGAGCTTTCCTGGAGGTCCAGCCCTCCAGCGGGCCTTTGACAGGGGCAACCGCGTCGCAGCCCAGACTCTGCTAGATGCAGGGGCACTCATTCCAGATCAAATCCTCTTCTCGTTGGCATTTCAAAAAGATCCAGTCCTCGACGCACTCCTACGAAAGAGCCTAGAGCATGACTCCAGGTTTGTCTGCAGGGAACTCGTCATTGCAGCGAAGAAGGGCAATCGAGAACTTTCAAAGGTCTATGTTCCTGATGACATCGCTCCGTCGCAGGTCTTAGAACAAGCCATGTGTCGAGCGATCGAGTCGGAGGACTTGCCAGCAACGAGGACATTTCTACAGCGCAGAACCGACCCCAATGTTGGGATGGTAGCCTTTGGAAACTATCTCAGCATGTTGGATCCACTGGGGGACTCCTGTAGGTTCCAGGCAAACACACTTTACCTTTTGTTACAAGCAGGGGCGGAAGTCAGTGGTGAAACGGCCCTAGAAGTGCAGCGTTTCTTGGATTTTCAAGACTCGTATTTATTTGACGCCAGCCCACTACTTCGCGTCCTTCTTACGTCTGGGTACGACGAGGCGTGGGTACATCAATACCTCCTCACTTCCTATGCGCATGAAGGTTTCATATTCGAGTGTGATACCTGTATTGACAGAGGTACCCCCATCAATAGCTATGGATTAGGAGGACAAAGTGCCCTCAGTCTCGCTGCAAGGGGGGGTCACCTTGCCCTAGTACAGCACCTCATCAGTCGAGGAGCAGCTCCTAATCTGCCTCCGAACAGTGACCATCCAAATGGGGAATCAGCTCTCTATGCCGCTTTGTCCGGGGGCCATTGGGAGGTAGCCTCATATCTTCTTGATTCTGGAGGCGACGTTACTTCAAGGGCAACAACTGCGGGAGCCACTTTCCTCGAAGGTGTAGTTGTTGACTATGGAGATAACAAGACTAATGAAAGTGTGAATGAACATTTTCGGAACCTTCTTAGTCTTGGCGCATCAGTCAATCGGCTCAACAGCACAGGCAGCTTTCTTCTTCACGGGCTGCTCAACTGGGGCCAACTGGACTGTCTGGACCTGGCACTCCAGGCTGGTGCACGAACCAATGGCAAATACGAGGGAATATCGCCGATTCAGTTGGCGGTCTTAAAGAAAGACTCGGATGCTATTCAGTCTTTACTGCAACACGGTGCAAAGATCAACGGCTGTCCAAGATCAGTCGGTGGCGACACAATGATCCCCGAGATGCCCTTGCCAAGCCCAATCCCGTTTCGGGACATTGATCAGTACCAGGAGCCCGTGAAGCACATGATTTTTAGCCATGTCGACTCCTCCGGTTTCGTAATGGGTGTTTTTGCGGACAAAGAGCCCTACTTTCCTCATACGCCACTTCAACTTGCCTCATCTTCCAAGGATCCGGATCTTGGCATTGTTGAATTGCTATTGAGCCAGGAGGCAGACATCAATGCTCCTGCAGCGGAATGGTACGGCCGAACCGCTCTTCAGGGCGCCATATCCGCTAAGAAGCTAAACATGAAGGTTGTCGAGCTATTTCTACATCATGGTGCAGACGTGAACGCGCCTCCAGCCCACGTCGGCGGTGTTACCGCTTTACAAGCTGCTGCGATTCGGGGGGACATACAACTTGTGAGGCTCCTCCTTGACAGAAGAGCCAACATCAACGCGCCAGGGTCTCCTGAAGAGGGCCGCACAGCACTAGAGGGGGCCGCTGAGCATGGCAGGATGGAGATGCTACGATTCCTCCTCAGCAAGGGAGCCATACCAGACTTTGTCACGGGGTACTCGAGAGCTATTGAGTTGGCTGAGAAGGAGTTGCATATTGGCGTGGCAAATTTTTTGAGAGAAGAACAACGCAAACTTCACGGGATGGGGTGGGGGCTTGGGCCCCTTGGCCTTGGTTTGGATTCTCTATAGACTGGTTGTGATCAACTTTGGAGTACGATTGCACAACTCTGTGGTACTATCATGAGTGGGACCATCGCGGAGGATTAGCTGGGGGGTTAATGGATAAGGGCTTGATATAGGATGAAGACTTGTAGAAGCGCAGGGTAGCATTCATGACCAATTGTTTTTATTTGTTCTCAACTGGAACTACCTCTCTGTTCAGATGAGAGTGTATAGCTTTTCGTGACATATATTGAGGGCATTCCTCGTTCGTCTCTACTAGACACAATAATATCCTCGCTGCCATCAGATGACAACCTCGTCCCCTTGATCTCCTTCCCACTGACTCTCCAGTCAGCAGCTCCCTCCTCTTCCATATCGGTCCTCCCACGCTGACCAGATCCTCCGAAAGTCACCAATTCATGTGTTCCCTTCTTGCTCCGACTTCCATTGTAGTACGCCGGGTTATCTGCGGTGGAGCGGAACCGGAACCAACGCGAACGGCTGAACAGTGGCTTTATACCGGGGATGCTGACGGCGACAGCAGCGACGAAGGTCTCTCGCGAGGTCCAGCCAGAAGCGACAGGGAGAAGAGTTATCGACTTGAGGGAGTAGTATGAGCGGAGGATGGTGGCGATGATGACGAAGATACCCGAGCAGAGGAGCGAGGCGAGGAGGAGACGGCGCCAGAGAGGAATTCGAGCTTTGAAGATGATGGGGACGGGGACGGCGATAATAGCGAGATCGGAGCTGGCGTTGAAGAAGCTGACGAGATAGTAATTGAGATTTCGTAGTGCACAGGCATCTGCAATCGAGTTAACTGGTCAACTTCAGAGTTTTCGACACTCAAACTCACCTCCAGGATACGGCACCACTTGCCACGACTTGTGAACCGGCAAACAAACACAAATATGCGATATCGCAGCGCCAACAAAGGCAAAAGCCGTATACCCAATCACAATCTTGAGACTCATCTCCTCCCGAGGAAGATCCTTTGCCAACCTCGCAAACATGGCCAGCAACGTCGACTTCAGGGACCAGATGTAGAGGAGATAAATCAACCAGTCGGCAAAAGTGAGCTTCTGCCCAATAACAAAGCTCGCTACCTGCTCATCCGTGAGGAGGTATACCGACTCGGGAGTCTGGCCGATTGTGCTGCCGTACTGCGTGATGAGGTGGATGAGCGCCGTGATGGCAGAGTATGTCACTAGGGCGATACCCATAAAGACATCCTCGATGCCAAAGTTTTCGAGACCAATGACCTTCCACCTGGCAAAGAACCGTAATATGATCATGAACGCGCCTGCGGCGTATTCACCCCATAGCTCCTTATCAACAGGCATGGCTGCTGTAGTCGCGTGGTGTGTCCAAGACAAGCCACATTCGCTTCGAAATGGAGGTGCGGGATCTAAGTATAAGCCGACGGGAGAGAGAAATAACCGAGGAGAACCTGTACCCTCATTGTTTAAAGATCCATTTTGACAAAACAAAGCGGGTCGTAAATCTGCCGTATGAGGAAACAGTTGAATCGATAGGATCTATTCCTCTGCCATCTCCTGATTGCAAAACGGGGCTACTTCATATAAGAAAGGAACGGGAATTCCCTCTCGCCCCTTGATCCAAGCTCTGACTATCAAGAAACTACTAGGTTCCCGCGCCTATGGGAACGCGTCCCAACAATGGGGCCATACCCTGGCATTTTGACAAACACCCAGGAACCAACATACAGTTACATTCCATGGTCCCACACGGCAATCCATCATTCGACATTTCGAGACGAACCCTCAAGCTTCGGAGAAGAGTCCCTGTCCGGCTCTCCGGGCCCGCTTCCCATATGTCTTCCTCGCCTCGCCCTCCCCAGGTTGATCTTTTCTTCTCTCTAATATTTCCTCCAAATTAACGACGCAAACGAAAAAGGCAATGTTTCAATGGCTGGGACTCTCGCAGAGTCCGCCCACTGTGGTGCCCACAGACAAGATTATCCCCCTGCATTGGTTTGAGGATGGGGTCATGTGGAAGAAAGTTATTGTTTACACATTGTTTGTGTTTGATGATGCACTGAGTCCTGATAAGCTCCGTGATTCCTTGGAGAGGCTTGTCGATCGGGAAGGATATAGAAAGTTGGGTGGTCGGCTCAGGAGAAATGTACGTCCCCTATCTCCTGAATATCATGAGTCCCTCTCACGCTCGTCACCCAGGCCCAAGGTGGAGTCGAGTACCATGTGCCCGCTGAGTTTAGCTCTTCACGTCCGGCCGTTGCCTTCTCACATACACATCACGATGTGAACGCGGGTGATCATCCTGTAGCCTCCAAGATCCCCAAGCCACAGAACCTCACCGGCCCAGCTATCGTTGGTGACCCTGAGGACCTATCTGATCTAACTCGACCCAGCGGTGCCACTCTCTCCTTGGAAGACTACCTTACAACAGATCGTCCAACACTAGGTCTTCACATCACCACCTTCCGCGACAAGACATGCATGTCTCTTTACTGGCCACACGTAGCGTTCGACGCCATGGGCAAGAAGGCCATCGTCCGGGGCTGGGCCTTGATGCTACAGGGCCGTGAGGATGAGATTCCAACACCAATTGGTCACGACGATGACCTCTTAGCCGACTTTGGCAAGAACCCGACTGAGCCTCATCTGCTCGCCGACCAGAGAGTGGGCAATGTGGGCCTAGCTGGCTATGCCCTCCGTAACATCATGGGCTTGGCTGGACCTAAGGAGATCAGGATGGTCTGCATCCCCGCCGTCTTCTGGGAAAAGATGGTAGCCGATGTCCGTCGCGAGCTTTCTGAGAACGCTGCTGAAGGTGAGGACCCCTTCGTCACCGAGGGTGATGTCCTCGTAGCTTGGTGGACACGTCTCTGCTCTTCCCATCTTGGCAAAGACTCAACCACAACCGTCGCTGCCCAAAATTCCATGTCTCTCCGCAGAGTCCTCGCTTCAGACCTCCTCTCTCCCCCTGACCGCCCCTACATCTCCATGGCCCTCGGCTTCCCAACCGTTCTCCTCCCCGCACGGGATATTCTCACAAAGCCCCTCAGCTGGTTGGCTCTCCAGTTCCGCCAAGCCATCAACAAACAAGGCACACGAGCACAGGTCGAAGCCTACGCGGCACTCCAGCGTGAATTCAGCGCAACACTACGCATGCCCATCTTCTTTGGCGATACTGGAATGTACAACCTGTTCTACTCCAACTGGCAAAAGGCTACGCTCTTTGAGTTTGACTTTGGGGCGGCTGCTGTTGAATCGAGGGATGGTAAGCCACTCCGTTCATCGTATATCCAGTGTGTTCAGGACCCTGCTTTCCCTGAGGGCTGGCCTATAAGCGGAAAGGATGAGAAGGGTAATTATTGGATATCAGGCTTCAGAGCAAAGGGACTTTGGGCAAAGATCGAGAGTGAGCTACAAAGTCAAGCAACCACAAGTAAAGTATAGTCCAACTTGGAATAGAAAAATGGGCGCACGTAATCCTGATGCGTAATCAGGGGTGAGACCTTTTGTACATAATTATGATTAATATAAACAGAGCTACCAAAGTCTAAACTACAAAAGAGTGATGGTCTCAGCTGGCCAAACCTCCAGGTACTTCGGTTTCCCAGTTTCTTGTCCCGAGGGTTTTATCCTGGATCTATAAATGACATGTATTGACCTGAGTTGTTCGTTGATGGCAAGAAGATACGGGATCGACCGAACCGTTCCAACCCAACCCTTACTCCAGGGCTTGAGGACATACTCAACTATCTTGTCCGGTGATCTTTGTGCCCTTACGGGCTGGTCGAATCTTAACCGAACATCATAGAAGTTCTCCGCGATCGTACAAAGCCCGATTCCCCCTCTGTGGGGGGTGTATCTCGCTTTCTTGTCTTTATTGCGGCCCGGCTTCTGAGAGGGCCAAGGAATAATTTCGGTCCCTCTCAATGGTTTTGAAAGCTCTCTAGTGGTTTTCTCCCAGAGCTCTAGAAGATTCAGGAACTGTGATCTCAGCATCGGTCTTAAAGTTGAATCTTTATGGGTGATCTTTGAGGATTTCTTGATTAGGTACCCGGCTGTCTCATAGCACTGTAGCCAAGACATGCAAAGCTCGTTGATCTTCTGTTGACTGTGCCAGGTTCGACGCCAAACCTTTGATTTCCCCAACACCTCCCATGTTTCATCGCTCTGATAGAATTGGAGGAATTGGAGCATCTGTCGTGCATCAGGTTCCAAGGGGGTACGGTTTCGATCTAAAAGACGCTCAAAGTCGTATGCGTTCCATTGATGGAAATACTGAGCCAGAAGATCGCATGCGTGCTCGGCCTTTTCCCATCCCATGCTTGTGTCTGGGAGCTTCAAATCCTTGAGCCCAAACTGAATCCGCTCACGCTCAGAGTGTGAAATACAGCCCAAATTCATGCAAAGTTCCCAGAGGGGCTTGAGGTCTGACAGTTCCAAGCCGTCCATGACATCTGGGTGGCGATAGTGAAGGACAAGTCCGGGGAATTTGCCAAGGCCTTTAATAGCGCACTCGCCAAGAAATATGTATGCATCTTCCCTGTTTGGATGCCTCTCCAACTGGAGGATCGTCCCATCGGGCATCCAGAAAATTGTGTGGTCCAGAGGGTCGAAGGCCACTGGGAACTTTGCTCGAACTTGAACCTTTATCTTTGTCCTGGCCTTGGAGTATTCTGTCGGCGATTCTCGTAGGAGCCCGGGCATTGTCAATCTATGACCCCGAAGAAATAGTTCATTTGTCCCATAACTAGAGACCGACTCTTCGAGTGTGATGCTGGAGTCAACATCCAAGTCCTCGAACCCGTCACGGGATATTGAGACCTCTTTTGACACAGATCTTGATCGGAAATCGGGTACCCAAGAGGGGAGTTGCTCGCCGTCAACCAGGGGAGCGTGGCGGTTGGCATGTTGTAGGACGGCCCGCAAGGCGTTCTGCTTCTTAATTAAGTGAACGGCCATATTTGTGAAAACCTGTGACACTGACAGGGTGTAGTCGACTGTGAGGCCCTCTTCTTCTGCATCGAGTAATAGTCCGTAGATCCCGTACACTTTATCCCTATGGTTGCTCGCAGTGCTGCCCATGGCGCTGAACAACAACTCGCCTAGAGTCTCAGAGTTCCTGAAATTCTTCTTGGTTGCCCGAATTCGCATCCACTCAGGGATATAGCTGTCAATGCCGTTTCTGAGCACTTTCAGGTGATCTTTGTTGAACACCTGCCATGGAATACTGGCTGATCCCCAGTGAAGCTCAGCAGTCTTTGCAAGAAGAACCTCTTGTATAACCCACATGCGAGAAAAGTAAGTCTGGGCAAACAAGGTCTTGACTGCCTGTTCCCTATCCTTACGAACACTCAGCATTGTGTTGAAATCAGATAAGTTCCATACTGAACCCAGCACGTAGAAAGCGTTGGAAACAGTTCTGTCGTCAACATTGCTGCCAATGTAGATGTGGACCTTCTGGGCCCCCGAGAAGATTTTACCCATCTGGCTGACCTGAACCGATCTTTCATTGACATCGTTTTGGTTGATGCAAATTGAATCGATCCAGATAGCTAGGGTCTCTCCTGGCTTTCTAATTTTATGAAGTACTGCAGCGCAGTTCTTGGTGATGGGAAACAGCTTGCCGTCGATAAGGATGAATTCAGTCTTGGTGTAATCGCCGTCCTCGCCTCCCCAAGTGTAGGAAACTGCCTCGTAGGGTCGCACACGGTGAATCCAATCACATTCAAATCTACCGCTCAGCACGTGGGATGTGCTATCGTTCAGGTGTAGTAATCGCAAGCAACGTTTTGGGTCTTTCATAGGACTGTGGCGTCGCGGCAGACTGGGATCCTCGATCGGCTGGTCGTCTTTGTCGTAGGTATCGACGGCTCGTTGTCGCAACTCTTCGAAACTGACTGCATTTCCACATCGTAGGCACGTCTCGAAGATTGTAATATCCGGCTTACTGCAGCCGCACATTTCATGAGCGTCGCCCATCTTGAGTTGGTGCTTGAAAAATGACAGAAGAACTGAATTGAATTGCGCTGGGGTGTCGGCTGTGGTGAAAAGTGATGGCGCTGGCACGTGACGATACTGTCCGACTTCTCCCCTCAGACAGAGCTGGGCACCCATTGGCGTTTTCTCGTTCCGCCTATTGGAATGCCTTGAAACAAGGCTTTGGTGTGGTGGGTGATTGTGGTGCACTGCCTCAGACGTGGCTCCAGTCCGCCAGCCCCCCTACCTACGACTTGTCTTAGTCGTAGTGGGTTGATGAGCGACTGCCACAAGGCTTCAGTTCAGCTACACTTTGCAAGTCAAGGCAAACATGAAGTTTGTGAGCTTTAACAGAGTGAAGAGATCAAGACACCCCTGCAATATGTCCCTGCTATGATCTGAGCAGAGGCCTGGGATTCAGCCTGGTTGATTGTGGCTGCGGCTGAGCAAAACTCCAGACACATCCGGCATTTCAACTCCTCCAACTGGCAAATCGGGCAAGCCTGGTATGCTGCCAAGAGAGGCTGAGCCGAACTTCCCCGCCTCGGATCAGTCTCGTTCCTCGAAACACACTGATGTATCTTTGAAGTCTGGTCTAAGTAGCTTCCACTAACCACATACAGCTCAAACAACAAAAGAAAGGGGACCTCAGACAGCTTACACCCATTAGTCATGAGGCTCTGTTCAAATGTTTTGATAGCCACTTACTCTTGACCTTCTTCCTCTCGGCTGCTAAGTGTCTAATAACATTCCTATGGTTTCTTATGAATGCTCTTCGGTTCAAGAAGGAGAATATAATAATAATATTCACCGTTAACCGCACTCGCGTTCGTCAAGGTGCCGCATCTCGTATTTTGTGATATAACTCATCAAACACAGGTTATTTCACTTGATTCCACGAATGACAGCGAGCATATCACAGCTATCAACACAACCAAGCCACTGTATCCCATTGAAGAACATTGTGACAAAGGCTTCTTAAAAGACGAGACATGCCATTCGAGTTGAGAACCGGCTTTGCCGCCTGGGAAAGCCCCACGACCTTTATTTCCGGACATCGCGGTCAGGCTAGGCAAAGAAGCTTAACAGATGTAAGCTTAAATCACTGGCTCACCTAGCAAGCGTACACCTTAATCTGTCCTCGGACAGGCCATTCTGTGACGAGCCCCTTGGGACGGTCAATTGCATCGCTCGAGAAACCCATTGACTCGGCTTATCCTGACGGTATGGATCCGACTGTCTTAAACTTGAGCCCAATCAACTCGGAGTGGATTGGTGTGAATAGTGGCCACTATACCGCGCCACCGCGTCATCTCAAAGACCCGAGGTTGGAAACGGAGCCTCAACTGCCCGTTAAGCGATGAATCCATTCCGTTCTTTCAAGTAACCTTGCCATCTCAATCAAACCTCAAGATGATCTTGGAGCCTTTTTCAGGCCTAACATTATGGATCACCCACATCGCCGTTTCTCGACCATAGAGACGACGAACCAAGTCCCACGGCATGTCATCCGCCATGGCCGAGCAGAAGCTCGGTGACGGCGCCGCCGTAGAACTGGAAGTCGCCATCCCCGCAAGAAGCATCCAATGGGGGTATTTCCTTTCCCGCCGCTCAAGCTGACGTTCTAAGAAGGAAGGAAGGAAGAACATTCTGTCCCGGGACTTCAGCGTCTGTGGATGGACGCCCCGGTGTTGACAGGCAGGCAAGTTGGAGCATGTCCAATTGAGGACACGACTTTGCAACGCTCTCAATTGTTTCTACTTCATCTTCTATATCTACTCTACTCCCACGTCCCCCAATCCTTCTGTTCACCCCATATTCTCTCTTTTAGCTCTTACTCAGCATCTGCCATACTCCTCGCCCCCTCCTCGATACCCCATAGACTCCTCCATGTCTTCCCAGCCCATGCACTCAGATCTCGAGCATGCAAGCCCACCAAGATCCTCATCATGGCTTGCCTACGCCTTTGGAGGAAGAAACCTCGTTATCGGCCCTCGCATCGAACCGCTCCCCGATGGCAATCTGCCCAAGACCGTCCGCGATAGCGACAGCCAGACAGTCGATCTCGTGGACAAGGAACTCGTCTCCGAAACGGGTAACGCGATCCAGTACCGGACATGTTCTTGGCAAAAGACAGCTGGACTCTTGTTCAGCGAGTACATCGTACTCTCCATCATGAGCTTTCCCTGGTCTTACAGCTTGCTCGGTCTCGTTCCCGGCTTGATCCTCACGGCCGTGATCGCCGGCATTGTACTGTATACGAGCTTGATACTCTGGGAATTCTGTCTACGACATCCAGAGGTTAGAGATATCTGCGATATTGGTCAAATACTCTTCTGGAATAAAAAATGGGCGTGGTGGTGTACAGCAATCATGTTCACCCTCAACAACACCTTCATTCAAGCCCTGCACATCCTCGTTGGGGCCATCTACCTCAACACCATGACCGTGTCCGATCCAATCCGGGCATGTCGCACTGTCGCATTTGCAGTCGTCGTCACGGTCATCAGTTGGCTAGGCTCTCTACCACGCACATTCGACATGATGGCCAGGCTCGGCGCTATATCGACATTCTTCACCTTCATTTCGGTCATCCTCGCCACGGCATTCACGGCTGCCCAAGGTGAACCGGCGGGATATCCTTCAATGGGCGAGCCAATTATTTCTATCTTGACGCCAAAGACCACAACTCTCGTGACGGGAATGTCGGCCTTCCTGAACATCAGCTTCACATTTATGGGGCAGCTCACGCTCCCTAGCTTTATCGCAGAGATGCGCGAGCCTCGGTAAGCTTGTCACAGTGTCTGCCGTGATCCTCCATTCTAATACCTCGTTAGAGACTTTCCTAAAGCGCTGTGGGTTTGCACGATTGCTGAGATCATCACGTTCAGCGTCGTCGGCACCGTCATCTATGTATACACCGGCAATCAATACATGGTGACTCCGGCCTTCGGTGCCCTAGAAACCGTCTACAAGAAGGTGTCGTACTCTTTCATGGTCCCAACAATAGTGTTTGTCGGGTGCCTTTACGCCTCCGTCACTGGCCGATTCATCTTCTTCCGGATATTCCAGGACTCCCGTCACCTCACTGAGCACACCTTCAAGGGCTGGTTCTGGTGGGTATTTGTTCTATTTATGACCTGGGTGTTTGCCTTTCTCATTTCCGGGATCATTCCTTTCTTTGAGTCATGTAAGTACCCTCTGTGAACTCTGATAACTCCCCCACACTAATACGAGCCAGTGCTGTCTGTCATGGCGTCTCTGTTCAACTGTTGGTTTGGCTTCATCTTCTGGGGTCTAGCCTACTTTCGTATGCGGAACGCAGATCAAAGGGTGGGCAAGGCGGGAAGGTCTCTCCTTGATTACATGTCAATCGTGTTGAACATAACCCTCATCTTGATTGGCTTCTTGTATCTCACCTTAGGGACATACGTGAGTGTGCAAGGCATCATCGACCAGTTCAAGGAGGGAAACGTGAGCGGAGTTTTCTCTTGCAGAAGCAATGGTTTATAGACAGACAGGAGACTTGAAAACATTCTTATAGAGTAGATTATAGAGTAGACCATTAGATATTAGATGTGGCGGACAAGCCGGCATGACCTACAGGCATCGTCCCATTGCACTTCACGCAAAAGTCTCAGTGGGCTAACGCTGACTACCAATACAAAAGAGCTCAAACAGTAAGTAAATGCTTTGATTAACCGCTGACACCCTGGAGGCTGTATTGGTTTTCAAATGTCACAAGTCCCAGGTTCGATGATCGAGTCTAAAGAAAAGAGCAACGGCATCCATCGCTTGGTGTTCCTCTTGTAGGATTGTTCCACAACCTACGGATTGGCTCGGTTTGAAAGGTGTTTCTCAGCTGCTGGAAACAGAGACCCTGCAGCCTTTCAAACTTGTTGGAACCGTTTCGGCCAGTTTGAGGGGGAACAATGAAGTATCAGCTATCGATGTTCGTGAGCACGGTCATATCCAGACTTGCATATGTGACACACAAGGTTGTCGCAGGCCAACAACTCTGAACTCATCAACACTCAGAGATAGATCACGCAACTCAAGAATTACAGGCAAATAATTGATCCCATCAACCGAGATAACATGATACTTGTACACTCCCTACTCAATCATGCGAATCTGACCTAGAATCAGTTTCCTCTCTCATAGCGGTTCGAGGAACTTGTCTGATGCAAGGCCGAGTCTGGAATAGAGTAATTTTTACTATCAAAATATAAACAATTCGTCCTTCCTGCTTCTCAATTAATTCCAGGAGGCAACATTAAATGCCGTGGCATGGTGGCTGGGCTAGTAAGCTCGTATCGGGCTAGCATGTCGGAACCAACGAGTTCAGCTGAACCTCCTTTCGAGAAGCGGAAACTCTCCAAGTCAGAACAGCGCTACGACTTTTAACCACTGTAACCCAGGCACTCATGCCAATGAGATGGTCTGTAGTGCTCTCCATCATAACGATATTAAATTTATTTGTGATCATGATCCCTTGTTTAAGAATAATAAGACACACGGGTTGTAAACTCGGTGTAAATAGTAGCCTGCCAAGCCTGCACCGCAACCCTCCCCACCACTCAATGGTTACCCGACTTCGGCATCTCATCCCCCCGATCGACATGGGCATAAATTCCTTCCCACCCCTCTTCGCTTTGACCTGTCAATTCCTCTTCCTCTCCCATCTCTCCCAACCGTGATACACACTGGGCATCAGAAAGCTGCCTGCAAACATACCAATCTATTGAGGAATCCCCTCCCACTTATGACTCTTGCACACAATGCAGAGGAAACCTGCCTAAAAAACCATAGTGCCGTCGGCCCTACGCCGACAGAGCCTATCCAAACCACCGTGACCGAAAAATGTCACAACCCCGACCATGACCCCGAAAAAGCCGGCGGCACCCTCCGGTACGGAGCCATAGGAGACTCGGCCACCGCCGACACGGCATCCAACGCAACCGATCTCGAATTTCCCGAGGGAGGTCTCCAAGCTTGGCTTGTCGTGTTTGGTTCCTTTTGCGCCATGCTCTCCGTGTTTGGTCTCATCAACACTGCCGCCGTCTTTGAGTCGTACTTTTCTCAGAACCAACTTCGCGATTACTCATCGTCTGAGATTGGTTGGATCTTTAGTCTATACCTGTTCATTGTCTTTTTTGTCGGTATTCAGGTCGGTCCTGTCTTTGACAAGTATGGACCAAAACTCATGGTCGCTGCGGGCGGTTTGCTCATTGGGAGCAGCCTCTTGATTCTGAGTGTTTGCGAAGGTGAGTCTTGTAACTCCAATGGATGAATGCAAGGTCTAAGTTTTGTTCAGGGTTCTATCAGATCATTCTTTCGTACTCAGTCATGGGAGGTCTAGGAGGTGCACTCCTCAATTCGCCCGCCTACGCATCAATTGCGCACTTCTTCGATGCCAAACGCGGTTTCGCAACTGGCATCGCCATCACCGCAGGTTCAATTGGAGGTATCGTCTTTCCAATTCTCCTGCAGAAGCTACTCCCGAGTGTGGGCTTTGCCTGGACGACCCGCATCCTCGGTTTCATCCTGCTGGGCCTCGCGGTGCCAGCGACCGTGTTTCTGCGGTCGCGTCTGGCGCCGCAGGACAAGATCACTTCTGTGTGGCCTGACCTTACCATGTTCAAGGACCTCAAGTTTACCTTGTCGGCTTTTGGGATCTTTTTTATGGAATGGGGTCTCTTTGTGCCGTTGACGTACATTGTGTCCTATGCTGGGAGGTCGTCGGACCACACAACCGACTCTTACACGCTTCTCTCGATCCTTAATGCGGGTTCCCTGCTTGGTCGTTTCCTCCCAGGTCTCCTTGCAGATAAGCTTGGCCGGTTCAACGTGATCGTCATCACGATTGTGCTGTGTAGCATCTCTGTATTTGGATTATGGTTACCCGCCGGAGACTCCAAGCCAACGCTCATCGCCTTCGCAGTAGTCTTTGGCTTTGCGAGCGGCAGCAACCTAGGCCTGGCCCCTGTCTGTCTCGGACAACTCTGCGATCCTCGAGACTACGGTCGCTTCGTCTCAACAGCATTCATGGTAGCCAGTTTCGGAACTCTCAGCAGTCTCCCAATCGCTGGAGCAATCCTCGAGGCTGGTAATCGCGGTGACGCAGGCTGGAAAGCACTCATCGCGTTTGCGGGTCTTTCGTATGCACTAGCCGTCGCGTGTTACCTCGCCGCAAGGGTTCTAGCGGTCGGCTGGGGTATCAAAAAGATCTTTTAAGATCTCAAAGACAATGGCTGCAATTGAGGTTCAATCAATTGGCGCACATGTTGCGCGCAAAAACCTCATTGACGTAAGCACAAGCACAAGCGTCTCGGCCTCAATTGACCCAGCCGAACTGTCGGTAGACACTCAACCGATAACAAGTGCCGTACCGAGGCATCCAAGGGACCAAGGCAGTGGTGAAGCCTCGGTTTCTCAACCAAATGTTTACATTCGACCAACTCCTTTTTTTTTTCAGCTGTCTTGGGGTTTACTTGAAAGGCGGTATTTTATGGCAGGGATATTCTCTTTGAGATCAGGAAGATTGAAACAGGCATTCTTGGTAGATCAGATCAGGTGCTTTTTTCACCTTCGGCAGTTTCAAATCCATGCCTCTCACACACGGGTTCTCATTGTCCGCCATTCGAGTTTTTTACCTCATCGGAAGTGATTGTTCGCTGGACTTCAATTAACTTGTACAGTCCGGACTTGCATGTCCAGTGTAGACGGGTCCACAACAAATCAAAAAGAAAAAACGACGCCCAATGACGCAGGCTCGTGCAGTGATCAAGCTTCACCGAAGGACCCGTGATTAGCCGCGCTGGAGACGCTCGGCGAGGGTTTCGAGGTAAGGGCAAGCGCCGCACCGGCACTCGTGAGTGGTCTACAGGACTCCCTGGGTCTCTTAAACGGCAACGGTCGGATCAAATAGTAGCCGTCTGCCGACTCTCGGCACAATTCCTCCGTGACCACCCGTAGCGTAACAAGCAAAAAAAAGCAGGTGAACAAGGTCAGTCCCCCCCCTTTTGGGCTTAGGCCGTTGCGTCCCGGGCACGGGATAATCTTGATACGAAGAGCACACTCGCACTCACTCTCTCCCGAAGGGCAAAGCTCCTTAGTAGACTTATCGACAGTTTTCCTCCCCAACGAGCTCCCCTCCTCCAAACCACCACCAACCACCACACGCCTTTGCTTCTGACGTTGCACCAAGCGACGTCTTCTCACCTCTTTCCCTCCCCTTCTAATACACATTCCAATCATGCAGTCCTTTTCTAGAGCCACTCGCGCTTCTGCGCTGCGCAATGTCGGTCGCCGCGCCTACTCTTCATCGCAGTACGCCAAGACCATCAACAACCTGCGCATCAACGGCGACACCAAGGTCATCTACCAAGGCTTCACCGGAAAGCAGGGAACGTGAGTTATTTTCTGAGCAAAAATCATTGTACCATTCAAAACTAATCGGGTGACGTAGCTTCCACGCGCAACAAGCTATCGAATACGGTACGGGTTCCTTCGTCTACATTTCCAATGCTACGACACACACACATGTCATGATGCATGTGACAGGGGTGCCAGTTTTTGAGGCTGACTCTCGACGTCAATAGGAACCAAGGTTGTCGGTGGAACGAACCCCAAGAAGGCTGGCACTACTCATCTCGACCTCCCCGTCTTCAAGAATGTGTCGGAAGCCGTCAAGGAGACTGGCGCCACTGCGACCGCCCTCTTCGTCCCGTATGTGCTGCATATCTAGTGGGGATCAAATGTTCAACCGAGATCTAACAAAAAATTAATAGTCCTCCCGTTGCCGCCGCCGGTATCGAGGAGGCCCTAGAGGCCGAGATCCCTCTCGTCGTCTGCATCACTGAGGGTATTCCCCAGCATGGTACGTTTTCCACCCTGATGACAGTTTCAATTTGGGGGTGGGCGGTGGTCTAACGTGGGCCCACTTCAACAGACATGGTTCGCATCACCGACATGCTCAAGTCGCAAAACAAGACTCGCCTCGTCGGACCCAACTGCCCCGGCATCATCGCCCCCGAACAGTGCAAGATTGGTATCATGCCCGGCTTCATCCACAAGCGCGGCCGCATCGGTATCGTCTCCCGCTCCGGTACCCTGACCTACGAGGCCGTCAACCAGACCACCCAGGCCGGTCTGGGTCAGTCCCTCGTCGTCGGCATTGGTGGTGATCCCTTCAGCGGTACCAACTTTATCGACTGCCTCAAGGTCTTCACCGAGGACCCCGACACGGATGGTATCATCATGATTGGTGAGATTGGTGGTTCCGCCGAGGAGGACGCCGCCGAGTTCCTCAAGCAGGCCAACACTGTCAAGGGTGGAAAGCCCGTTGTCAGCTTCATCGCCGGTATCTCTGCTCCTCCCGGTCGACGAATGGGTCACGCCGGTGCCATTGTTTCCGGCGGTAAGGGTGGTGCCGACACCAAGATCAAGGCCCTCGAGGATGCCGGCGTCATTGTTGAGCGCTCTCCCGCTGGTCTGGGCAAGGCTCTGTACAACGAGTTTGTCCGTCGGGATCTGCTATAAAATGGCAGCCTTGCTATGTCACCCTGTTGACTCGAGCCAATGGAGTCAACTGTGAAAGGAATGTTCAAAGGCTGTGAGGAGTATGAGATGGAGTGTTCAAGTGAGCTTAGTAGAGCCCAGTGCGATCAGCTGAGGACTCGCTCACGGAGGGCTATCTGCATTATGTTCCATGATTTTTCGTACCTACCTGATAGAGAAGGACGGTCTGGCTGGCGCTAGATTGTGGATGGGCCCCTTGGTGTTTTCTTTTTTTCGCAGGCGAATGCGTGCCATACATAATCCACTGCCTGCATGCAGCGCGCCATACAATGTCACATTTACGCTGCGAAAAAAATAGGTCCAATGCTGAAAAGTGTTTCTGAGCTATACATACACATGATGATATCATGGGGCAGCCTGGTTGGGGCTAGAAGTACACGTGAGCTGCAGTAGCTGTCTCATTTGGTGCTTGGGCAGTAAGAGGACAGTCTCAGAAGTAAAGAATGCATCACAAGATGCAATAAGAACAAATCATTCGCTGCGTGGTTTTCCTCCTCTTGCACGCGATCTAACGTACAAGTACCTTACGGCATCGATTCCAACGCTGTCATCGATTCACCCAGTCTATGCCGGCAAAAGAAGACGAAAAAAAAGATGCCATATAACAAAAGCAAGACCTCATTCAAACTCCCCATACCATGCAAAATATTCGTGACTATTCCGTGTTCGCTGTTTCCGTATTCGGTCGTGTCGTCGCTGAGAGCCTCATTGCTCACCCAGCAGGCGGGCCGTGATGTCTCCCATGTATGCTTCCTCCAGCTCGTAATCTTGTCCGCCGTTCTGGTCAATGCCAAAGAACATGAAGGCTTCGGTTACGGATTCGAGAGGAAATCCCATGTTGACGAAACGATCGACGAGGTCCCTGTTGTATCCCATGTATCTGTCTCGCGGTTAATACAAGGCCTCCCGCAAGCCATACGCATATCCCGTCCACATACCTGCTGTTATCATTCTCATTGGTAGTAGTGGAACCCTCTTTCCTCCACTTGCTCAGGTCAATGTCCTGTCGCGGGGCACCGGCGTGCTTAACAGCCCACTCGTGAGCCATGAGGGCGAAGCGCTCGGGGTCCTTGATCATCATGTTTGCCACCTCTGCGTCTTGGGGGTCCTTAGGGTTCGGAAACTCGAGGAGCATTCGGAGGGAGAGCAGGGCCGTCTTGATGGTCTGGACGGGAGACCAGTTGGAACCGAGGGTGTCGAGACAAATGGCGCCCTACAGAAGCAAAGAGTCAGCAATGGGTAAGCTTCCAGAGAGAAGAATCTTACCGTCTGGCTGCTGATGTTGGGATGCCAGATCTTAGTGTCGAATCTTATTATAGGAGACTTGAAGGGATACTGGTCCGGAATCTGGATGTCGACCTGGTAGGTGCCGCCAGCGTATGGGGTGTCGGGGGGGAGCAGGAAAGGTGCCCTTTAGGTGTACGAGGTTGTCATCAGCGACGGGGGTCGCAATGACGCCTGAGCTGTCATGATCGGCCTGGATGTCCTTCAGCTCCTTTATGATGCGGCGTTCTCGAGGGGTAGCCATGGTTAGTTAGAATAGGTGAGCCGAGGCGAGAGAGAAGAGATGATGCTGCTAGTGATAGGTTGATGCTTGGTAGTAGGAGGATGTCGGATGTTGAGGAGGAGGAGGAGGAGATGTTAAGTGGTGGTGGTGGTTCTGCAGCTGCAGATGGAAGGCTCTGGTGCTGTGCTCTGCTCGTGTGCCAGAAGGTCAGAGAAGGCGCCCCAAGGCTTTGTTCCTTCTAATGAGGGGTCTGCCTTGTGGCGTGTGTGGCTGTGAATGTCGCGACGTCACTCCACTAAGCAACCACTAAGCATTACCCTAGCTCTAGCACTTGCAGGGATGACCTTGGTAAAGGATGCCACTGAATGCGGTTGACTGCAGTTCAAAGCAGTTGTTCTTTAGTGTTGAGTTTTGTCACTCAAGAGAATAAATAGCTACAACAAAAGCCCTTTCATGATTCGCAGACACCTACATATTATACGTTTGCCTCAAAGTTGTCCACGGCCAGATGTGTTACACACAGCTGCCGGGTAGGCATTGTCATTGGGGACAGGGGTTTCTAATCGTGTATAGCTACCTACCTAGGTCATGCAGACAGAGCACAGAAGCAAAGAAAACAGGTTGAGAATCACTTGCAAGTAGGCAGGATACAGATATTACTATTCCCAAAATTAGATAATGCATTGCTCCCATCTAATTACTGACAATCGAGTCCATCAAGGTAAGACAGTGGGAGTTGCCAAGCGAAAGACTCCACAACCCGTAAACCATGCCACCCTGGTCAAAGAAAAACGACACACCAGGGCAAATATCTTAGATTATCCTCCTCTTAAGATAGTTAATAGGATATAAGAAGATATCCATAAAAGAGCTCTAAAGTATTGAGATATCTTTATAATATTTTATCATATTTGTATAAAATTATTCATCAAATTTATGATGAGTTTAGTGAGACTTAACCTGCTTTGAACTGAACCATTCTCATTGAATACATAATCGAGCTACAGAAACAAAAGAGATACACAAAGAGACCCAACATCTACCTTACTCATCACAGCTAACTATCCTCTTGAGAAGCATGTCCTCATGGTTGAACCCCTCACCCGTAGACTTTCCCCGTTTAATCACCCCCGGAGCAACAATCCAGTTCACCACGCGAGGCTTCCCCATACGATCCCCCGTCTCCAGCTCCATCGTCTCCGGGTCGAACGCCAATGTGTCGTGCCCACTCCCGAAATCAAGCGTCCAGGTGATGCGCGAAATCTGCCGGCTGATCTCTTTGCCCACTGTAAATGCCTCGTCGATGATACAAGAGAGCTGATCTCGGAGGTCCTGCTCGGCGGCTTCCGTCATGTCGCCGATGGTGTTGAGCAGGCGGCTGACAATTTCGGCTCCCTCTTGCTCCAGCTCTTCTCGGATGTGAGATCGCTCCTCTGGGCTTTGGGCATCGAGGAGGAGGCCGATCGTTGTAGCGCTCCAGGTCTGGAACTTTCGCTCGGCTTCGGGCTCTGACATCTTCATCCCATGGGAGTCATGGTTACGTGCTATACCCCGTCATGTTAGCGTAGTCGTAGATGAGGCGGAAGTTTGAACTTACCAGGCTCCAACTTGGTTCGCAGATGGATGAAACTGTCAGCCGTCTTGCCGCTGACCCAGGTGAACCGGTTAAAGACTTCAGCCACAAGCACCCTCCATATGAGAGCCTGAATGACCTGATAGCTTCTCTCCGAGGCCAATGCAGACTTAATCCCCGCCTTCCCACTCGGCAGGGTCGCTTCAAGGTGGGTTAGGTAGTGTGGCTCCTTCGTACTCAAGGCTCCTTTGTACGGGTTGTTCTCAAAGTACTGAATGGAAAAGGTTCGGATCGAGAACCTCAAGCTGGTGAAAAATCCCACAAGGTACTCATCCGTGATCTGGTAGAATTGAGTGCTGGCCCGGAGTTTGTTGAGTTCCCCAGCAGTCTTTTTCCATAGCTTGTTGCGCCCAGCCAGCTCCTCCTTCTTCTGCTCGAGCTCTCTAGCCTTCTGTCTCAACTGCTTATCGCACTCAAACAGCTCCCTATTCTTCTGGTCAAGCTTAGAGTTGTGGAGCCCCCTCTGTTGTTCCATCTGGCGCGTGAATTCTGCCTCCCGATCTTGGAGGTGAGCTTTCAAATCCTTAAGGTCTTGTTGGAGTGTCTGGACATGGCACTCTTTGTCTCCCAAGGCAGTAGCCATTGAAGATTTGCTTTGAGACTTGTGACCATGTTTTTTCTCACCTCTGCCAGGGGAAGATGAGGTCCTGGCTCGTGATGACTCGTGATGGGATCCTGAGCGCTTGGAATAGCTCCGCTGAAGCTTTACTTCGGATTCGGGCAGATGGCGCTGCTCATAAGCCAGTTCCGTCCGGTCGATATCCATCTCAGTAGTAGACAAGGCTTCGTATTCGTCATATGCGGCGGGATCTGACGAAGGAACTCCTTGGCCGTATGAGTTTGGCCTAGCGTATTCCCGACCTCGTTGATAAGACATCTGGTCATTAAACTTTGACAGATGAAAAGATGGAGAAGGAGTAAAGGGGAGTGACAAGAGACCGGCCCTTAATGAGATCTTGCTTGGTACGGGGTAACAAGTAAGGCCTGGGGATTTGTGTTGAGGTATGACTCTGGGAACAAGCAAGCTGAATATGACTGGCATCTAGAGAGATACCTGTCATTGAAATGACACGTTTCTATTTCAATCTCGCTGCAGCCTGTCATGCCGGGTTAGGCTCGTTCGTATCGCCGGCAGACGCATCAGTTGCGCCAAGCGTCAAACAAACAGCATTGATTGGAAAGAAACAAAATCACGCGCGCGGCAAAAGATAAAAGTGAATATTCTAACGGTCTAGATTCATTTGTAATTTGATCCATCATTGTAAATTCATTTAACGTGCGTCCACACCTGCGTCGTGGCCCTCAAAATAGACTCATATATGAGGGGTTTCTGCAAGCCTGCTTCTTCCCATACAGGGGAAATGTGACTCGTTGAGCCATCTTGATCTCTTATTCGATCTCGCAGCGCGCTCTGTGAAATGGCTTGCAGGAGAGATCACATGGTTGTTGGCCTTCTGTCCTGACTACTCACAGCCTGGTTTTTTATCAAGGCACTTGAGACATTTGTCCCCAGCCTGATTCCTTGAAACTCGATTGTATTGGCTATTTCCAGACTTGGGCTGAGCAGCTGAAGATGGGGATGTTTCAGTTTTCACAGCCTGCTTTTCTAAGCGCTTCCTGGTGGGAAAAGAGCAGATTTGACGGCTTCGGTCCCTTTTCAGTCCCTCGACTCGCCCGGGGAAAACCTTTATTTAAGGAGGCAAAGTTCTCGTGTATAATTATCATAAAGAAAAGCAGATCAGTCTGGTTTACACCTCTTCCCACATTGTCTCGCTTCTCACAGCCATGATGGCCACCTCAGACTTGGAGAAATGGATGCTCAATTCCACTCGTCAGCAGCTGTCAAGCATTGGGCTTGATGATGATGATGACGAAGGCGACAACCTGCTTGTAATCGGCATCGATTTCGGGACCACGTAAGTACCGGCCGCCTCTATGTCTGAAACTATCTATACCTAACCTTATGTTAGGTACTCGGGCATCGCGTGGGCTACCAGAGCCGACTTCAACAGCGACCAGATCAACCTGATTACCAGCTGGCCTGGGTCAGGCCGCGAAGAAGGCAAGGCTCCAACCGAGATATACTATGAAGACAAGATGTTGTGGGGGTTTGAGATGGAGAAGGATACCAGCCCCATCAGTTGGTTCAAACTCCTGCTCCTGAAAGACCAAGATCTATCCTCCGAGCAACGTTCCTCCGAATTCATCCTCCGTGCCCGCAAGATGGCCCGGGAGAATGGTAAGACAGCCGTCGATCTGATTGCTGATTACCTCCGGGCTATTTGGGGCCACGCTCTCGAGGCCATCGCCAAGGATCGGGGAGGCTCGGTTCTCGAAGCTGCCCAATTCCATGTCGTCATCACTGTCCCCGCCATCTGGAAAGACTATGCCAGGCAGGACATGGAGACGGCGGCTAAACAGGCCGGCATTCTCGACTTGAGACCTGCGGGCAAGACCATCTTGACCTTTGCACCGGAGCCTGAGGCTGCTGCTCTCTCGACTCTCTGTGAGCCAGGGCGCAAGCCCAAGAAGGATGATGTCTATCTCATTTGCGATGCTGGAGGCGGCACAGTTGTGAGTTATTTGATAACCTCTATTCTTCGTAATGCTAACGTCTCTATTCTAGGATCTCATTACCTACAAAATCAATGGTGTCGACCCAATCCTAATGGATGAGGCCGTCGAAGGAACCGGTAAGTTCAAGAGCAATGAGCCCATCTGTCATCTTGTAGACTGACGCATCTACCAACCCAGGCGGACTCTGCGGAGGCATCTTCATCGACGAGGCGTTCGAGGCCATGGTAAGGAATCGTTTGGGTCGCAAGTGGCATCAGATCAGCCAGTCAGGCATCAAGGAGATGCTCAAAGAAGATTGGGAACTCTCCATCAAGCCGCAGTACAAGCCTGGAAACACCAAGAAGGAGTACGTGGTGTCGGTCCCGGCCGAAGCTTACCAAAAGGACAAGGACAAGTTTAACGACACAACAAAAGAACCCTTCATCAAGAAGGGCCGCATTCACTTCAAAGGGTTGGAGCAACTTCCCTCTAGTCATGTCAAGGTCTGACCATCTCTGCAGGTCTCACATTGAAAGGGCCTTTGCCGACGCTTTTGCCAGCATTGACAAGCTCATCGAAGCCCAAATTCTCAAGGCCAGAAATCAAGGTCTGTCTCTGACGGTAAGTGAGATCTATCTAGTCAACCATAGGATGTTCTAACCACTTTTCATCGGTCACAGGGTATTATTCTCGTTGGCGGTCTGGGGGGTAGCCCATACCTGTACGAGCACTTGAAGGCCCAACATGAGCCAGCCAAGATCAACGTCCTGCAATCCTCTGGGATGAGACCGTCAGTACCCTTTCCACGCACAGTCAGACAAGATCAAACTAACATGCTGGTTATTAGACGCACGGCAATCTGCCGAGGAGCTGTGTACAAGGGCTTCATGAGCGGAATGGCGGCGTCCTCTAATGGACTGAGCCAAGCCCCGATCCAAGTCACCTCGACCATATCAAGACTCAGTTACGGGTTATTTTACCAAGCCTCCTTTGACCCAAATGTGCACCTTCAGCAAGACAAGGTATGGGACGAAGCAGCACATAAGTGGAGGGCCACCAACCAAATGCAATGGTACTTGACCAAGGTCAGTAACTCCCCCCAAAATCTTCAAAGACGTAAATTCCTGACGCCTACCCCAGGGAGAAAACGTGTCAACCAAAGCTCCAGTATCCCACACCTGGTGCCAGCTGTACCAAAACAACAACCACTTTGGAAATACCTTGACAGTGATGCTCTACCAATGCCAGGAGGACACGCCCCCTTCTCGCAAGGACGACACCGTCAAGGAGTGGACCCCAATCCAATGTCCAATCGACATTCCCTTCTGGGCCCTCGAGGACTACAGAAATGGGGCTGGGAAAACGGTGAAGATGCTCAAATTCAACATTGAGATGGTTCCGTCCGGCGCCTCCATTGAGTTTGCGGTCATAATCAATGGGAAGAGGGTGGTCCAGTCCGACCTTAAGGCCCAATTTGAGTAGGTGGGGGTCATGGTGTGCCGCCGTCATTGTTGTTTCGATTAGGAGATGCGAGTTTCATTAGATTATATCAATCAAGTACAGACATGATGCGCACAAGTAGTTACGGACTTGCAGCATTAAAACCCAATGCTGCTCTGTGTTGATTGGTGTGTTCTTTGCTATTGCGTACAATCAAGCAAGTATCATTGAAAAAATGCCTAGGCATAATTTGATGCCCACAATGTTGTCTCACGACAAGCAGCAACTGTACTCCGTACCGCAACTAAAAATAAAAGAAGCCCAAGTTATCCTTGTTGCCACCTTGCTATTCGCGGGTTTCGCTTCAAGCCATGTCAGTCATGATTGGCTTGAAAGGGCTCAGCTCAGGGGTTAAATTTAGCTGCACACGCCAACAGGCAACAGCATATTTGCCAAGCATATAACTTGCCATCCCCAACACTCCTCCCTGTCTTCTACATCCTTTAAAACAGAACTGAAATGGATTGCATCCCTCATTCGTGATGAGTTTCAGTCGTATCGAGCACCCCGGGTGGCACGTCATGGCCCCGACGGCCAAGCTCTGCCATAGGCTGAATCTAGACCCCGTCACCTGCTTCGAAACCTTTGGAGCCTTCAGAAAGTTATATCGACCAGCAGAACGCGATCTTTCGCCCTTGACATACATATGTCCCTCTTCTCACCTCGAGAGGCTACCCCCTGAGTTGATCGACATGATTCTTAAGCCCCTCGGCGCCTCAGGAATGGTGGCTCTTGGCCTCTGCTCTCGGACCCTCTGGCGGCATGTCACCTCAATGGTTCGAAGCGCATACCGTACTTCGACGAGTGACCCGAGTTGGGCCGGCATTCCTCTCATCTGCGCCAGTTCGTACATCGATGACCTACCTGAAAGCCTACACAGCCTTTATCCTGAGGTCAACGATCCGTGGGCCGTTGACGACATTGATAACCGAGTAAATCCTTCAGATACCTGGAGGAAGCGGATGCTCCAATGCTCTGCCGAAGCTTCAAAAAAGAACAGCAATATTTATCTTGAAGCATTCGACAAGTACATCACAATGAGCCGCATCCCAAAAGAATTACACACACTGCTCAAGGCATCAATAGACCGGATTCCCTACGTAGAGGGAACACGTTGGCAACTCCGTAACCTAACAACAAAAGAATACGTCTCTTTAGGATTGGTTCTTGAAAACAACAATCGAGATCGCATGACACTTGCCCTTGAAAACCACCGCTGGGCGACAGTGGACGCGATCTTGCTGTGGTACATCTGCTGGACATCTCTGCTCGGAGCAAAGGCCATCCCAGCTGATAATTCCACTGCAAGGCTTGAGCATCTCTTTCAACGGCGGGGACCATGGGCCGGGCACTGCTTCGACATCATCCAAGAGAAGAACTCAGATCCTGAGTGGAAGGACGTTACGAGCATCTTTGCCACATATGCCGACCTGCTCATGGAGAAGAAACAGAAAGAATGGTCCAAGGAGCCGATACAAGTGCTAAAAAAAGTCAAAAGCCTGCCTCAAACCGCAGCGCAACGTCTGTTCCCAAGGTTGACTCGAAAGCGACAGAAGACCAAGACCCACAGGGAGATGACGGGGTTGAAAAGGGTGAGGGATGCTCTACACCGCATTTACTCACTTGTTCGCTAGGGGTTGGTTTGATTAGAATGATTATTCATGACATTATGATGGGGTATCGGAGTTCATTGTCTTTCTGACTTGGTTGCAAGGATTGAGATTGAAGGAAACTAATGTACTTATGATGTAACTATATCTAATGATTATTCAAAATCAAGCAAACATTTTCTCACTCTCGTCTAACCCTCAGGAAGTGGACACGTGCTCTCCTTGGATCCGTGGACATCCCTTCGATGCAGCTGTCGTTGAGTAAACGCACCATAGGGATCGTCAAACACAGCATCGCATTGGTCGCAGTACTGAGGAACCTGGCCAAGACTCTCGGTTAGTATCGAGCAGCTAAAGAGACGAATGCAGAAAGGAGTCCTTACCTTTGCCCACTCACGCATTTCTTGGGGTTTGTATAAGCCTCGAATTTCGTATATGTGAACCAAGAACAGGCCCATCTTGCCCTCGTCGGCAATCTTGTCTACAGTCTCAATCTTTTCACCAAACGACAAAATTTCTCTCCTCAGCTCTTCAAATCCTTCTGGGACGGCAATGGGGAGATCCTCATCCAGAAGAACCTCACGATGTGCGTAAACCGTGAGCCAGACATAAGTGACGTATGCAACAGTCGACTTGCCACGACCTTCCTTCAATGGAATCATGGCTCGAAACCTATTCTTGTCCGCAGTCCCGCCTGCTTGTGTGATCTTGGCGTATAATAGCTTGGAAATTTCATCTTTGTCGGGATGATCTTCGTAGAACGGGGGAGTTCCGTCTGTCTCGTCCACCCCGTTGGCGTCAAGGAAGGCATCGAGAGTGCCAATGGAAACTTTGAAGCCACATAGAAGCGTTGTAGAGCCCATGATTCAAGCTGATTGATGGTTACAGGAGAGAATTAATTTCTGAAAGAAATATCATTGAATATCAGATGTCGCGTGAATTGCAGCCAGCGTGGTCCCTCCAGGCTGCAACCGACAGGGATGCCCCCGATTTCGCTCAACAACCATGGATTCAAAAAGTATTTTGGCAAAATGTCAACCATCAGTCATTGCTATTTTATTCTATAATGGAATCCTAAAATGAATCTCGATTTATCTTGCAATTAATTCCATCGTCACTGAGGTGCTGTTGTTGGTGATCACGTGATTTAACCACGTGATTGGCCTCCAGCTGTCGTGTTTCCCTGGCGCCTGATTGCATTGGCGCTTTCGCATTCATCATCACTGGGTCGCCTGGAGCCTCGACCTCGATCTTCCACAACAACCACCTCCGCCTCACCTCCACACAACAACATCGCGAGCGTCTCTTTTATCGATAATCAGCAGAACTTGAGCTCCTAGAGCTAGATAAGCCAAGATGGTGAGCTTCCGTGACTGCACAGGGTCCTCTAGCAGCTGTTGACGTCGTTACAGGGTCAAGGTCAATCTGGCATGGGGGGAGATGGGCGCGACGACAAGGACAAGAAGGCAAGTGCATCGCGGACACTTGATGAATGCTGCTCTAACCTCCCCGTAGAAGGATAAGCCCAAGTACGAGCCTCCGCCCCGACCCACGACTCGAGTTGGACGCAAGAAGAGAAAGGCTGGTGGCACCAGCGCCGCCCAGAAGCTTCCCGCCGTCTACCCGACCAGCCGATGCAAGCTCCGTCTCTTGCGAATGCAGCGAATCCACGATCATCTCTTGCTTGAGGAGGAGTATGTCGAGAATCAGGAGCGTCTACGCAAGGCCAAGGCTGCCAAGGAGGGACAGACCTCCGCCACCGATGCGGATATCGACCGGTTAGCGGATGAGCGAGGTCGTGTTGATGACATGCGAGGAAGCCCCATGGGCGTTGGAACCTTGGAGGAGTTGATTGACGATGACCATGCGATCGTCAGTAGTACGACCGGTCCTGAGTACTACGTCAGCATCATGAGCTTCGTCGACAAGGACCTGTTGGAGCCCGGTGCCAGTGTTCTTCTGCATCACAAGAGCGTCAGCATCGTTGGTGTCTTGACGGATGATGCCGACCCTATTGTCAGTGTCATGAAGCTTGACAAGGCTCCTACCGAGTCATACGCCGACATTGGTGGTCTCGAGCAGCAGATCCAGGAAGTCAGAGAGTCGGTGGAGCTGCCGCTGCTCCATCCGGAGCTGTACGAGGAGATGGGTATTAAGCCTCCCAAGGGTGTCATTCTCTACGGTGCTCCTGGTACAGGAAAGACACTGCTAGCCAAGGCGGTTGCCAACCAAACGTCTGCCACTTTCCTCCGCATTGTTGGCAGTGAACTGATCCAGAAGTACCTCGGTGATGGTCCGAGACTTGTGCGACAGCTTTTCCAGGCAAGTTGAGTTGTTCGATAGGTGTAGCATTTACTAACATGCAGCAGGTTGCTGGAGAAAATGCCCCATCCATTGTCTTTATTGACGAAATCGATGCCATTGGTACGAAGCGATACGATTCGACGTCGGGTGGTGAGCGAGAAGTCCAGCGAACTATGCTGGAGCTTCTGAACCAGCTGGACGGATTCGACGACCGAGGTGACGTCAAGGTCATCATGGCCACCAACAAGATCGAGAGTCTGGACCCTGCCCTGATCCGACCAGGACGTATCGACCGAAAGATCCTCTTCGAGAACCCCGATCAGAACACCAAGCGCAAGATCTTTACACTGCACACGTCTAAGATGAACCTGAACGATGATGTTGATCTTGAGGAGTTCATCTCGCAGAAGGATGACCTTTCTGGTGCTGACATCAAGGCCATCTGCTCTGAGGCGGGTCTGCTGGCTCTCCGAGAGCGGAGAATGCGTGTTCAGATGGCGGATTTCCGATCGGCGCGTGAGAGAGTGCTCCGCACCAAGCAGGAGGGTGAGCCAGAGGGTCTGTATTTGTAATGTACCTATCACTGGGTTGGGATTCTCGATAGACGGACGGCTCTGCTTGTAATGTGGAATAGAAGTTGACTGTCAACATGGTATGTGATCTGCAGATGAGGTGAATCAGGGGGTGGCAGCTATGTGCAACAATGCAGGAAGTGAAATGATGTAGTGTATTCCATCTGCCATCACTATTCTCAGCTAAACAGAAGTGTTGACGCTGTTGGAACATATTCGTGTCCATCAATCCATCGTATCGTACAAGTCCCAGACACGAAACTCTGAGAAACGCTGATTATCCTCCCCATTACCATAATCCTTGTCCTAGTTCCGAATTCCCCAATCAATAACTACCACATGAAAAGAAAATACCATGTCCTGGAAAGAAGAGTGTTTGAGTCTAGCTCCCATTCTCCTGCTTGACGACGACCTCACTGCCCTTGTTCCCAATAGGTGCATGCTCATACAACCACCGGACAACGATGAAGCTACCTGCAGCCCAGGCCCAGGCGAGAACGGCAATGGACGAAGTGACGAGCAGGGTAGGCACCAGGATCATAAGGGCGACGCCGATCCAGAAGAGCGAAAAGAGGACGGCAGCGCCGAGGGCAAAGGCGACGGTTGACAGACTAAATGTGATGAAGAGAAGGATTGGGAGGAAGGCGAAGAGAAGCTGAAAGACGATAATAGACTGGTCAAGGTTAGTGTCCTTTACAGCTTCAAGGGAGGGGGATTGGCAAAGGAGCTCACAAAGAGAAAAGGTCGGTCAGAGGCGAATGAGGCAGTGTTCTTGTACGCGCGCTCCCGAGAATCAGGAGATACAACACGATCGACAGAGCTGCGGGCATAGGCGATGAAGCCAGAAGCAGTCTCGTGTGCGGCGTCGCCGTACGAGCGGGAGTCCTCAGCAGGCATGGTGACGGAAGCTATCGGGATAGATGAGAGAGCTGACCCTTGCGTAGTTGACTCGAGCGAAGAAGAAGAGAGATGTGGGTTATAGAATGAATGGAGCTCGAGTTGAGAAAATTGATCTTTTTGATGGTGATGGTGGAGCTGTCATGATGGAGGAGAGCTCTCCCGCAGCTCGGAAGCTCCAGGCAATAGATGACGTGGGGGAAGAGCGTGCTTTCCCTTGGGTCGAGTTATAGAGGTACGTACCTTTCGTCGGACTCGGGAATCTGAGCATCCGGGGAAGGGCCCTACAGCCCTGCGATAACAAAAAAACAACGGACCGATATAGAAAATCGTCCGAGACAGGGGCATTCAAAAGAGACGCAAATAAAAAAGAATCAGAAGAAGCTTGATTTGTGCCTCCACCAGGGATCGAACCTGGGACCTTATCATGACCACTGGGGGGTACTAGTGATACGCTCTACCACTGAGCCATAGAGGCTTGCTTCTGATTGGTTGATGTCGGCAGTGGTAGGACGCCTATTGTCGAGATCGGCAGGGGACTGTCCATCTTGGGCAGTCAAGTCACGATTCAGTACAACTCACGGTTTACACATAAACACCGACAAAACAAACAGCAATTACTTGTCTGTTGATAAATATAGTACTATACTTGAACCTTGAAGTGAGTTGACGAGTGTTGGCTCTGCAATAACAGCCAAGTGGTTTATTCAGTCAGTGTTAAACACCATCTCCAACATGGCTTTCAGCCAACAAACCTCCCGTCCACGGCGCCGCAGAGGCCTCAACGCCTCTCTCCAACAGTCAAAATATTCAGCTTCTTTCCGTTGCCTCTCTGGAGCCACTATACTATCCTCTAGTTGGTCCAAACCGCAGAGCTGACAGTTACTGGAAATTACAACCAACGCCACTGGGTCTCTGAAGCGCGCTATTGACAAACTATCGACTCGGCACAGCAGCCATGGTCAACAACAAAACAGCACCGTCTCCTTTCTTATTTTTAAGCTTCTTTTTTTTCTCACTCTTTTCAAGTCTTCACTGTCTCTCGTTCTTTTCCCTTGAAGCATTTTTTGTCCGTTGACACTTCATCATGAAGTCTGAGATATTTGCGCTTCCGCTGTTGGCTTTGGCTCGTGGAGTATTGTCTTCACCATGCTTGCCGCCATTGACTTCTACGTCTCTGAGTGTTAGCACTACTGCTTCCTCTGAGACTGTGTCTACGGCTTCTACTGAGAGTAGTACCGAGTCAAGCATCGCCTCGGAAGAGTCTACTACGGCTTCCACCGAGAGCACTACTGTCCTTACAACCACCGAATCGACAACTGCTTCATTCAGCGAGTCTACCACTTCTGCTACTCTATCCTCAGCTCCTGTTACTACTGCGCCCGAGCCTGGTTTTTATGTCACGATCTTCAGGCCTCATCCTGGCCCCGGTGTAATCACTGCTCCGATCACGGTTACTACGATTGCACCCCAAGGAGATCAACCTGGTACCGTCATCATCGAGACGCCCACCCAGGCAGCTCCCACCTCCGATGCCACGACTTCTGAGCTGTCCACTGAAAGCACTGCTGCCTTCACAACCACCGAGTCAACCACCACCTCTGCCGAGCCCGAGCCAGAAGAAACCAACCTCATCATCAACGGAGGCTTCGAAGCGAGCACCCCTCAGCCTTGGGCCATCTTCAACACCAGAAACACAGGCAGCTTGGGCATCTCAACGAACCAACCCTACGTGGGTCAGCAGTCAGGCACCTACGAGCACAGCGACAACATCGGGGGCGAGTACTGGGGCATCTACCAACCCCTCGACAGCACCCGCCTCGTCGTCGGGAGATACCTCGTCACCGCCCGCATCCGTGTGCCCGACAACTCTTGCCTCGACCTCATGTTGGCGCCCTCGGTTGCCAATGGCGGTCACATGGCACTAGGCTCCTCAGTCATAAATGTAAACGATGCTGTCGACAATTGGCTAGAGGTCCGGGCCATGTTCCATTACAGTCGACTGGCATTTATCATCAATGATCCTGGTGTCGCCATCGTATCCCGTTGCGAGAGTGTTTCTTTTTCGGTTGATGATGTTAGCATGGTGCAGTTTATAGTGCCGACTGATTAATGCATAGGGGGTGTGTGTAAAGCGTGCATATTGGTGGTAATCTCCATAATAGATGTACATAATCGACCCTTTCATTCTTCATTGACTTTATATAAGCTCTTGTGATCATCTCTAGGCCAATCAGTTCAAATACTAGCGTCATTAATGGCAACTTTTATTGACTGTACCCTGAGGATTGTCCTTGCTGGATTCGCGTCAGTAGGACCTCTTTTTTTTTTTTTTATGTATTGCAGGTAATCTTAACGGATGAGAAAAGAGTTAGGATCAAGGAGCTACCTTTTTAAATAACTGATCCGATGTTTGTACTGAGTAGCTAATAGAGATGCGCTAAACGCTAGGCAATCTTTTCTCTAAACTGGAACTTTTCCCCAAACTGAAACTAGACAAAACAATCTCATCCCCATATGCCGTCAACCAGCCATGATTGCTCTACGAGCTTCTTCCTGGCTTGCCAGTCGGACCAGGCTCTCTACCGAAGCAAGGACCCCTTCAATATCGATCCGGGCCTCGTGAACTGGGTTCAACATGCGCGACACGAGCGAGTACGCTACATGATCTGCCCGAGACCTAAGTAGATAGATCTCTCGGAAGCTTTTCATAAAGTGGCCATGCTCTCTCGCAA
Organism: Fusarium duplospermum; assembly: GCA_003946985.1. NCBI lineage: Eukaryota > Fungi > Ascomycota > Sordariomycetes > Hypocreales > Nectriaceae > Fusarium > Fusarium duplospermum. The sequence continues at coordinate 328,966 of NKCI01000001.1, read as the reverse complement.
TCTGACACGAGCGGTGTTCTTTTGAGCAGCAGAAGCTGTTCCAAAGCCTCATGTGGCCCAACGTTCCCGCTTTGGACACAGCCAGCAGCAGCGCAAAGCAGCAGCCCAACTGCCAGACGTCTGCTGGAAGGCTACTATCCTTCTCAGCGACTTGCTCCGGGGCCAGATATTGGTACGAGCTGTCGATATAGTTCGTAGATCCGTTCTTGACCAGGACCTTGCTGACTCCAACGTCAGCGACGATTGCGTGGGGGGGTGAGAATCCCGGCTTGTATAGAAGGATGTTTTCAGGCTTAATGTCTTTGTGCTTGATCGATAGGCGGTGCAGGTAGGCAACAGCGTCAGCGAGTTGCTGCATGATTTGGTAAATGCACATCTCGGACTCGGGCGAATCTGGCAGAAACCAGGAACACCGAGTTCTCCTCTTTTCTTCGGACGATCCCAGGAACTCATGAAGCGTGAATGGAGCCCAGGGACTCATGACAATATTGATCGTCTCGTCTTCGTCCTCGTCCTCGTCCTCGGTCGGCACGGAAAGGGCCTCGACAAGATTCGGGATGTTTGGGTGGTCGCACACCTCGAGGACACCAATCTCATAGAGAATCTGGGTTCTGTCACCCCCTTTAAAGAAAGTCTTCATGGCCAAGATCTCGCCAGTGTCCTTGTGTTGGACCCTGTGAACAAAGGCAAAGCTGCCTTTCGTCACGCCGGCGGTCACGTTTTGTTTGTAGGCGGTGTCCTCTATTTTCTGGTACTTTCGGACGTATCGTGGATGGATTCGGGCATTCGTATGAGAAAAGAGGGCCTGGATGTCATCCCTTTCACCCTGTTAGCTCTCCGGGGGTCAGATATTACTGCAAGTACTTACTGGTCCTTGTGAAGAAGTTGGATAGCTTCATCGATGGATAGGTCAGGTCCTATGGCATTCATCATTCTTTGCACGCCACTTAGTATTCGCTGAGCGCCATCGGGCCCCAGGGACTCAAAGATCGAGCCAGCGCGTCCATCATCCTGCAGAATGAACTTGGACGCGAACAGGGCATTCAAGCCGCCCACTCGGCCAGTTTCTGGGTTACGAGCGAGGAACTCTTCGAGGATAAGAAACTTGATTAGACCTCTTTTGACCTTGAGCAAATGCTCTTTCAGGTCGGCTTGGTCGGCCTGTATGGATGTTAATTTCCAGAAAACGGCGGGGGGTACTGCCTCCGCGTCAGGAGGGGGCCGACAGTGGCTTTCTTCAAAGTGTTTACCGGCTGGTAGATCAAGTCTCGGTAGCGGCACACAGCTTCTAGCAAAGCCTTTGTTTGCTGGTGGATGGGCTTGGTGATGGGGGAATCTGGAGATACTGCAGCCTCTTTCTGGTCCGAAAGGTGACGACAGACAGCGACCAACTGATCCAGATCTAGAACTCCTTGGAGATCAGAACGGAATTTTTGAAGGCGGCGGACTGTCTCCATTTGACGGGCGCCACCGAGGACAAGTTCGCTGGAACAAAGTGAGAGGCAAGTTTGTGTAGCTCCTTCGTTGCTCGCCCACCTCTGGTTGTCCTGATGTTTCAACCCCCGCAGCTTGTACGACGTAGCCACCAGGCCCAGCCGCCTGTAATTCGGCCACAATTAATAGCGGGGAGGACCCTGTCATCTATGACGGTTAAGCTGCGAATACTCATAGAGCTTATCAAGCAGGTATGTTTCTAAATTAATGAGTATACATGTTTTGGCTGCTCATCCTCCTTGAGTCGCCCCCAGAAATATGAATGAAGGCTATGGGATCAATTCAGGCCAGCCAAGCTCTAAGAACAAGATCAGTTTTGCTCATATTTATAGTTGATAATGAGTTAAGGGCACCTACCATAGATACTATGTTCTACCCCGTTCCATGTCAGGTTAATGGAGGACAGAATCCAAGTTAGGGCCATGGGTTCCGAACATTTAGCATGCAAGTATACTCCGTATCTAGTAACGACATCCAAAAGCCTTGTGCGACAAAAATAGACCTTGATAGACAGTGGTAACACAGGCGGGTGGTATATAAAAAGAGTTTAAGAGAAATGGCAGAAATGAAGACAAGATTCTCCACGAAAGGCAAAAAGAACTGTCGGTGGAGAGGCTCGAACTCTCGACCTTTGGATGTCCCTGACCTTGGGCCAAGTCATGCTATGAGACCAACGCTCTAACCAACTGAGCCACACCGACTGTTTTTAGTTGTTGAAGTCTTGTGATCTAATTGAATTCAAGAGGAGGATGCAATTCCTACGGCAAATGAGCGAGCAGCGAGACGAGTCGCCCTTGTTACCGAATGACTTAGTGCGCCACCTTTCCATCACTCTCTAGTAGGTACTACCATAATCCCGCTCTATCGCCCCTCGCCCTCGCCTCCCAACCCTCGCGCAACAAAAATCGCCCTCTCGCATAGCTCGCTGTTTGGAAATCCTTGCTGCGCCACGCTCGTCCACGACGCTCCCACGCAACGCGCATCCATCTCGGTACTCCGACTGCGGTCAGCGGCTGCCAATGTTGATCCGCTGGTGCCTTGCGCCCACCAGAATAGTCTATTGTGATTAGTATGCAGTGCGCGTAGGGGGGTCCGAATGCGAGTTTTGGAGGAGGCGATGGTGGGATATAAGGCTGGCTTGAAACCCGTCGGTTTAGAATGATCAGATCAAGCAATACACATTAACCTTTCATCCTTACTTCTACTCTATAATACTCTATTCCAACATCATTTCATCTCATCAGGCAAAATGACTGTCGTCTATTCCACCAACGAACCCGTCGACCCTCTCAAGCAGGCTGGTCAGGCCCCTCCCACTTACACCGTCGAGCCCGACTATCAGCAGCCTACCTCGTCGGAGCAACAACCCCAAGATGCCTCCAGCAAGCAAGCCAAGGGTCATCACTTTCACAGAATCAGCTCCAAGGCTGGCTGGCCACTGAACAAGGCTGCCAACTTGATCGGCGCTGAGGGATGGTGGCCTACCACTGTGGATAAGGAGTGCAACAAGGCCGCTCGCATCCTCCACAGCTTCACCAGTGAGTGCTCAACAACAATAGCCAACAACTATACTGACCTGTCTATAGACCTCAGCTCTTCCGCCCCTGCCAAAACCAGTGGCCCTATGCATCCCACCGGCCTCACCCGCAAGTCCATGGTCAAGATCCCCCCTCACGTCCTCCACCGCGCCGCCGGTCTCGCCATCTTCAACGTCCTCCGAGCCGGTGCATGCCACGGCTCCCTCGCCGGTGGTTCTGGTGTTGTCGTCGCTCGCCGACCCGATGGCACCTGGTCTCCTCCCTCAGCCTTTGTCGTGAGCACCCTTGGTGCTGGTTTCGTCTTTGGCCTCGATGTCTACGATTGCGTCTGCGTCCTCAACACTCCCGAGCAGGTCGCCGCCTTCACAAAGCCTCGCTTGTCTCTCGGCGCTGAGGGTTCCATCGCCGTCGGACCTCTTGGTACTGGTGGAAGTGTCGAGGCTACTGTCACCAAGACTGCACGACCTGTGTGGAGCTACATGAAGAGCCGGGGATTGTGGGCAGGCGTTCAAATTGATGGCACCATTATCGTCAGCCGAGGAGACGCCAACTCTGCCTTCTACAATGAGCGCGGTATCACCGCCCGCAAGATCTTGACCGAGGATGTCGCCTGGCCTATGAGTGCCAAGCCCCTATTCGAGGTACTCCGAGCCATCGAGGGCCGACCCGACTTTGACCGAAATATTGTCCAGGAGGTTGGAAGCGTCCCTACCCCTGGCGATGCCATCCTGTCCGACAAGCAGGAGAGGTACACCGATGAGCCCGAGCTGCCCGCTGAGCAAACCCGAGAGCAAACCGAAGAGCCCAAGGAGGAGCTCCCCGGTTATACAGACGTGAAGCCGGAAGTCAAGGAGGAGGAGGATACTGCCATGAGTGAGAAGGAAAGGCTAGCCAAGTCTGGCTACTAGTCTTTTGGTCATGTCTGCATAGTATAGTGTTTCCTTTGTTAGCTGGGATAGGAGTTCCAGGCTGGATCTCAAATTGGGTTGGATATAGAATGAGCAATCGCATCGAATAATCGCATTAACATATTTGTAAAACCAGAGCGCATGCTACCTAACTGAGGCTCGAGATCAACAAATGGGCTAATGGATCAGCTGGTCTATTCTCATGCTGTCACCAAGACCTTCATGGTACCGAGAGAGTGCCTCAAGATTAGACAAAGCTGCTTATCTCCCTTACCTCCTTAACATGACTTATACCTGGCTTGGCCGGACGTGTTGCTTGGGTTCACGTGTGTTCTTCATACTCTGGGCTTGATATCTCGCCTTGAGGGTCTATCTTCTTGTATTTGGGTGTGAGCCCAAAGAGTTGCCGCTGATCCGTCTTGACATTTTCCGTGACAAAGGACCTGACCTTGATGTGATCATGAGGACTCGGAACTGCTCGCCCCTGAAGCGGATGGCTAAACAACGCTCAGGGCCTGGTGGCATCTTTATCATGCGACATAATATGACGAGGGGATATCGATCCGATCATTCGTCTGGCGGCTAGGAAATGATTCCATGGGGACCAACTTCGAGGGGTACAAGGCGAAGGATTTTGTGAGAGCAGATGTGCCCATTGTGAACGGCTTGATAACTTGCAACGCTTTGAAGCGAGTCAGTTTAGGAGGTGGGCGGATGCGTCGAGTCAAAGGCTCAAACAAAGATATGCTTTCTATGAAATATCAAGGCTTGCTGAATTGGGGAGACAAGGAAGAGAAGCTCAACGGGGAGAAACTAGCCGAGGTGCTGGATGGAGTTGAGCGGCAGAGAGGCCTAACCATCGCCATCAAGCAACGGGAAAGTTGCGAGGGACACCATCACAGCGGCGAACCGTCTGAACTGATGTCTCGGGTCGACTTTACCTATTGAAGTAAACTTTCAAGGGCACTCTATCTGGTGGTTAGATGCTGCCTGGTATCTGCACGTACAAGTGTTCCAGATGAACAAACACGTGCAAGCTGAGTTTATTCACAACTAACTTTATCAGTTGAACCTTTCCTCTTGCTACTCATCTTAATTTGATTACCGCACTCAATCATCAACAATCGAATGCATTTCCATCTCAGTGTTGGACCGAGAAACTCACCAGTTACTCTCCACCACCTATTCCGCAACCTCGCACCCTACACACGACACTTATGCATGAGCGCCCCCAAACACAGTGACAAACAACCGGAAACAGGAGCAGACACAGAAAAGATGAATGACCAGACAAAGAAGGGGGACAAAAAGGTGACTTGAACTCGCATTTCTCAATGGAAGATGGTACTAACAAGAGTTTAGGAGTCACAGGGTCAGATGCAGGGTAACAAATGTCCGCGCTGTGGACGCGTGGGAGGACATGAACTCGATTGTCCCAGACGATACCGAGACTGCTGGACGTATGGAAAGAAAAAGGGACAGACGGAGTGAACTCGAGTGTTTGGCTGCCTCGTTGTTGATGGCTGCTCAGGCATGATTTGGCGAGGACGACTATATCCAGGATGAGATGTTACGCTCATTGAGAAGAATACACCATTAATGGAATTCTGGCTGTAGCGCAGTCCAATCTAGATCTTGTCGAGTGTTAAGAAAGGGACTTTGGTAGATTGGTTCTGAGAACCTTGGCAAAGCCAAGCAGTGGCAAGCTCTGAGTTGTTGACCAGAGGGAGGAGGTAGCCCACTGCTTCCCCCACGATGAGCGTACAAGGACATCATTTGATCGACCAAAGATCCGTCATGGCGTGATTCCATAAAAGATCCATCTTTCTATCCAAAGGATTAATCCCTGTGTCTGTATCTGGTCCTGTCTCCTGTCGTCCGAAAAGCTTCAGGATCTCGGCACATTCCCAAGCTGTCAGTTCCTTCACCATCGTCTCTTGAGTCTTGATGACATCGTGAGCTTGGAATATAAGTTTGTGGGCAACTTTCAAGTATCAAGGGTCAATCTTCCCGGTGTTCGGCCCTAGTGTCAGAGGTGATAGCCGCTGGAGTATGCCAGGCCGACATCCCTGACCCATGAGGTTGGGAAGCTTGACCACTCAGAGTACTTGACGAAGCTCCGCGGAACTTGCAGTTGTGACGGGTACACGACCCGAGAGCTGCGGACTTTAGGCTGTCCGAGAAGACCTCCCTTGTACTACGTCAAACCGATTGGACACATACTGCTGGCAGATTCGTCCACAAATAGCAAAAGTTAATCTATCTTATCTTTTCACTATTTTGGGTTAATTATTCTCCTCTAGTCATCATCCCCAGACCGTCGCTTCATCGTCAATTTCCCGCAGACATCGTCAGCCTGGACAGCAGGCAACACCACAGGGTAGCAAACTATGAGCATAGCCTCAATGATCATGAAGTCGTCATGAATTTCCAGCAGAGATAATATATTTCTGCTTAAATCGTTACTCAGGGAGCTGACTAGGCCAATTCATGCCCCCGAATGCTTGACTAGATCACTCCCATGAGATCAAATACTCGCTTTCTGAGGAGTTCATCATAGATGATCATAAATTACCTAAATGAAGAAAGAGCATAAAGACACAGGTGTATAATACGAATTCCTCTAAAAACCCTCTACGTATTAGAGGATATTGCCATATAGAAATGCTAGAATGGGAGCATCATGACAACTTCAGGTGTCGGAGGGTTACATAATACACTGCTTTCTTTTATTCCTCCGATCCCTTCCGCATAGCAAATACACAAGTCATGGCTCCCCCAGCCATCCTCCGCGATCTCAAAGGCGGAAACAATACGGAGGCAGCTTTCAAAAGTTTTATCCCAAGGCTACGGGCGCCAAGGCCGCTCACCCTTGTCGGTACATAAGGTACAAAGGGTCAAATCCCTTCAGTTATCTACTCCCTAGAGCTATAGGGAGTGCATAGAGCTAAAGAAGCTATCTCGTAAAGCGAGGCGGGTGAAGTTCAGGGGTGATATAGAGGCTTCAATAGCAAGGAAAGGTAACCAGAAGTATCGAAGTGTCGTGGTTTTTTTCCCCTCTTCTTATTGGCTGACCTCATAATGTGGCTTACTGGCCAGGACAAAACTTTTGAAGGCTGCCTCCGTATTCTCCCAGATGATAGCGTAGCATGGAGTTCCTGACCGTCAGCAAAACCCCGGTCAGCAAGCTGGGAACTGGTATGACGGAGAGGGGCATTTGCGATGGCTGCGCCATGACCCGGGGGCTTGATCATTAATCACCCGCCTCAACGCCATCTATTTCAGCTATGATTCCACAAAGAAAAAAAAACGTGGAGGCAGGAAAGGTCCCCCCGATTCTTATGTTCGTTTCGGAAATATCGGTTGCGGATCTTTAAACAACAAACGTGCATTGTCAGCGTTACAACGGAAGGATTTCCCATCTCCACGACTCGTTTAAACATCCTAATCAAGATAACCAAAGTCCCCTCTCAGAGGGGGAGGCGCAGGTCACGATGGCTTCACGCTTTGGTCTTGCGCTACTTTCACACTAAAACCCGCCTCGTGGTTTAGGTCTCAATAGCTGACATGTAGAGGCAGCCTCGTTGAGCTGTAAAAATAGCCGTTAGGCAGATCTACAAGGAGGGGGGCTAAAAGACTGAGGGGAAAAGGTTTCAAGTCAAGACGCCATGTTTTTTTCTTTTCTTTGTGGAGTGCCCTGTAAGACTCGACAGATTCTTACAGCCTAACCGGGCAAATTAACAACTCAGCCAGCTCATTAACCCGGGATAAAAAGACCTTTCGAGCAAGGAAACTTGGCAACTCACCGCACTGAACAAATCTCTTGGTGCTTACTCGAACCCCCCCCTGTAAAAATCAGCAACGGAGACCCGCAAGTCTGGACGAACAGTTCTAGCGCTGGGCGGAGATCCCCCAACACAGCCCGCGTCTAAAAACAAGCCCAGTTGTTCCTGGCAATGACCAACCCATAGCCAACCATAGACCATGGCCGGGCTCCAAGTCCCACAGTCCGGCCCCTCCGCTAAGCAAGATGGGTGGCCACTCGGCCCCGTCCACAGGGCAGAACCCAGCCCCAGGAGCTAGGATGAGACAGCTGAGGCTTTGCTGTTTGAAACGCTTGGGTAGAAGGATCCATGGTGTTGACTCGTGGAGGATGGACCATATAAGGGTTGGTTAGGCGCCCGGAGAGGTTCATCTCTATCTAGCCCCATCACATCAACTTTCAACCATTACGAGTTCGGTTTTTTTCTTTGTATTCGTCATGATTGCCCTTGGTGTCTTGGTCCTCGCGGGCCTAGCCGCCGCTCTTGAACCCCGGGAGATGGTGCACGAGGCTCGAAACCAACCTTCTTTCATCTCAGCAAGGGACTACACCAATAGCGATGCCGAGCCTTGCAAGATAATCAGCCAGGTGTTTGAGGAGTCGAAAACACCAAAGGGCCAAGCTGCTTTTCTTAAAGTTCCTCCGTCGACGGGTATTGCTTGTCTCAAGTCTGTTCCTCTCGACAAGGAGCGTGATCTTGCCCTTCTGGATTACCTTGAGCCTTTGATCGAGTTTCAGAGCACTCTCGAGGTCCTCGCTGATCCTCCAGAGGGTTACCTCTTCCCTGGTGTCAATGTTCTGGGTGGATTGGATACTATCCGTGATAACTTGAACAAGAACAAGTACAAGAACCAGTACGAAGTCATGACTGATCTACGCAGCCTTGTAAGACATATTCTACATCTACATGTACTGAAACATTTTGCTCACAATGTTTAGTTCGCGGCCGCCAACGATCTCCACTTTGATTACCCCCCAGCTCTCCTCAACCAGTTCGCCTATCTCCGACGAGGTCTCGACTTCAGATCCATCTCTTCAGATGGTCTCAGCCTCCCTCAGATCTTCCACAGCATTGACGTCGTCCGCGGTAACGAAGGCAGTCTCACCTACTACCCCTCAGCCATCAAGAGCATCGACGGTACCCCCATCGACAAGTGGCTCGAGGAGGACGCTACACGAAACACCAACAACCTGAACGACCCTGACGCTCAGTTCAACAACCTATTCTCGAACCCGCCCCGTTTCGCCAGCGGAAAGGCTGGCACGACGCTCGTCGCCCAGTTTGAGATTCCAGACAAGTACACGATCAAGTTCTACAACGGCACCGAACTCGAGGTTGTAAACGAGATTGCCATCCTCAAAGGCGTCGACTTTTCAGGAATCGAGTCTGGAGAGGATTTCCACGAGTACTTTGAGATTCCTCACAACACAACCAGCAAGAAGCCGGAGAGCAACGAGCGTCGCGCCGAAAAGACCAAAGAGAGCCCGAACCCTCCTGGATACCCCAAGCCTGTGGTCAAGCACTCCAAGAATTCGCTGGCCGGTTACTTTCTCGAGGGCGAAGGATACGAAAAGACTGCTGTTATTACCATCCTGAGCTTCCTCCCCATCGGCTTCGACTTTTCCACGCTCAACGATTTCGACTTTAATGAATATGTTGCCGAGGCTGAGGAGGTGCTTGGCGAGTTCATCAAAAAGGCCAAGAAGGCAGGCCGTGACAAGCTCATCATTGACGTCTCTGCCAACGGCGGCGGCTCTCTCGCCCTAGCTCAGGCCATCTACCTAGTTCTGTTCCCTGATGGCGAGTTTACCACTTATGACCGATACCGCGCCACCGAGTCTCTTGCTGCCGCTTCTGAAGCCGACTACGAAACACTCCTCGATGTCCTCGTCCTCAAGTCTAACGAGTGGCCCATCGATCCCAAGGGCGAGCCTATCGAGGAGGGTAAGAAGTGGTTTGGTCCTTACACGATCAAGGGCGGCCAGAACATGACTTCGGCGTTCCAGCGCAATCTTGGCCGCTTCGAAGACGACGAAGAAGACTCCAACAAGAAGACCCCCAAGGTTGAGCCTCCCTGGAAGCCCGAGAACATTCTCATCGTCACTGACGGCACTTGCGCTTCCGCCTGCACCGTCCTAACCGGTTGGTTAACCCGCAACTACGGTATCCGCACAGTAGCCCTCGGTGGACGTCCTCTTCACCTCGCCATGCAAGCTATGGGTGGCGTCAAGGGTACTCTTCTCTCATTCCACTCCGACTTTGTCTCTGCGACTGCATCCTTCCTCACAAGCGTCAAGAACGACAAGAAGGCTCTCAAGATCCTCCAAGATCACGAGGATGCATTCCCCAGCCTTGATGATCCTCCTCTGCTGCCCCTCACAAACGGTGCTGATGCCGGCAAAGTCAACTCGCTGAGCGGATACACCAAGGATGACGTTGATGGATACCCCGTGCACTTCCGTTACGAGGCCGCTAACTGCCGACTGTTTTACACACAGCGCATGCTTGCTGACCCCTCCGAGACGTGGAGACACGTTTCGGCTGTTGGATGGAGTGGTGCTCCTTGTGTTTCTGGATCGACTGTTAACAGTGACGGTACCATTGGTGACAAGACGCCCAAGTATGATGCCCGGGTGCGAAGCCGTGCTCGTGGTGTCCAGGGTCCTGGATCTCTGAAGAAGTAATGATGCGATGTAGATATTGGATTGGATATATGTGGGCATTTGATGATTATATTTGCATGGAACGGCGTTTTATATGATTGATACCATGGCGACATAGATATAAGCTATACCCTGGTCTTTAGAATAGAACATTTGGATACATTCTTTGATACCTATCTCTACCAAGTGACTGTATTTCTGTTAATTAAAGTGACACTCTTTCCTTTGTAACAGGTAATAAAACGTGCAGGAGTAACTGTTGTCCAACCAATCTCTGCATCGACGTTTACGCCGCGATCGGATTCGGTACATCATGACGTCAGACAAAGGGAGCACGCGACAAACCAACACAAATCAATGCATTCCATTCCTCGTGATCAAGCAACACCACTTTGTTTCTTGTTCCTGTTGATCATTTCTTCTTCTTTTCTTCTTTCTCTCCATACATGAAATAACTGGTCGGCTACTTTCCAGCATGCCGCCATCTTCAGAATCCAAGTCGGAAAGAATCCAGCTGTTTATGCGACAATGGGTTTTAATCAACGGGTTTGATCTTCTTTGCATGGGCATAGTAGGCGGTCTATCATTCGGCGTATGTTCCTCTCTTTTTTCATCTCGTCTCTTGCTAACTCGTGTTTTATGTAGCTATACCACACTCCCGTATTCATAACTCGAACCTTTCCCATAACCTTTGACGCAACATCCGGCGACATTATCTACCCAGAATGGGCGTACCCCGATCGAGGCTGGATAATCCCCTCCTGGCTCTCCGGTGTTATATCCATCGCCGGACCGTTCAGTGTGTACCTCCTCGCACAGATACAAATCAGATCAATATGGGACGCCAGCAACGCCATAATGGGAACAACCTGGTCCGTCGTATTGGCATCTCTCTTCCAGGTAACACTCAAGAAACTCGTGGGAGGATTCAGACCATACTTTCTAGACGTCTGCATGCCCGACATCTCCCTCGCATCCGAGAGAAACGCATCTGGTCTAAACGGCGTTGGATTCCACAAAGTCATGTACACGACAGAGATATGCACACAGCCCGACAAGTCCAAGATACAAAACGCCATAACCTCGTTTCCAAGCGGTCACACAACAGCCGCCTTTGCAGGATTCGGCTTCCTCTTCCTCTGGCTAAACGCAAAACTCAAAGTCTGGGCGGATCACAAACCCGCGTTCTGGAAGCTGTGCCTCACGTTTGTGCCACTTCTAGCAGCAGTGCTCATCGCGGGATCTTTAACGATAGACGCCGCGCATAATTGGTATGATATCGTTGGAGGTGGGGTTATAGGCTCGATAATGGCGTTTGCCTCGTATCGCTCTACGTATGCAGCTGTGTGGGATTGGCGATTTAATCACCTCCCACTTCAAGAGAAGGAGGCGTTTAGATACGGGTTAGATGGGGATCTCGATTACGCAGCTCAGACACTGAGCATGGTTGCCGGCTGGGGAGGAAAGCGGGTTAGGTTACCTGAGACTCCTGACGGTGATGAGACTCCACGGCAGACGAGCAGTGGCCAGCAGATAGAGAGTCTGGATGCTGCTAGGAGGAAGCGACGGGCGCCTGTTGGAGATGAAGCCGTGTAGTAGATGTGTTGAGTAGGATAATAGTAATTTCGAGTAGCTTTACTCGATGCAATATACCTTTCGACCCCTTACATATACCTCGATAATGTTTCTATCATCCCCCGTCATGAGAAACTTGTCAAACACCCTCCTCGTGGAATCGCCCTCTTCAACAGGTGCATTTACACCACGCCTCGAAGAATCCATGTCCACGACGACAGCATCAAATTGTTTCCCAACCTCGAAACTCCCAATCTCATCACCAACTCCCATGACCCTTGCGCCTCCCATGGTGGCAAGGTAAAACACTTCATCTAGGCTCAGCCCTTTATCGGCGCCTTTTGTCTCTGCCTCTTTTGAGAACGATGCGATCAGCGCGTGACGCATAGAGTCAAGAATCGACGATGAGAAGCCACCGCCAGAGTCAGTGCCCAACCCGACCTTGATGCCTCGCCTCAGAAAGTCCCGTACAGGGGCAGCCATAAATCCTCCCCCGACCGTCATGTTGGCCGTCGGACAGTGTGCCACACCACAGCCATGGGCCTCCAACTTGTCCGTCTCGGTACACGTCATGATAGTGCAGTGCGCAAGGACAGACCGTTGGTTCAGCAGGTTGTAATGTGCATACAGGTCAACCTCGTTATCAAACTGCGGGAAAAGAGAGAGCGTAGCATCAATCTCCTGCTGCGCCTCGTTGAAATGTGTCTGTATCGGTAGATCCTTATTCTCCGATGCGATAACTCCAAGACCCTCGAGGAGATCTGGTTCACACGATATAGCGAAGCGAGGCGTGATGACGTATCTAACAAGATGACCGTCAGGATCGATAGACCGGACGTGCTGAATACACCGTTTCGTCTCGGTCAGAGACTCTTCAGTGCTTGCATCGCGGTAGAAATCAGGCGAGTTCCTGTTCATGTTACACTTTCCCACAAACGCCCTCTGACCCTTTGCAAGACATGTATCAGCAAGGACACACGTAGCACCCCCATGCAGCGAACCGTAATAGCTCGCAGTAGTAACACCCTGCCTAAGCATGCCATCAACCAAATCCCCATAAACACGCCTCGCATACTCAACATCCCGAAAGCGCGCCTCGTTAGGAAACGTCACGCCCTCAAGCCAATCAAGGATATGCATGCCCTGTCCAAGACCACGCTGCATCCACTGCGGGGCGTGATTATGCGTGTCGATAAAGCCGGGGATGAGGAATTGATGAGGTGCGAGCTTTGTGAGGGGGGGTTTGAGGGAGGTGAGCTTATCAGGAGGTGTGTCTGGGTGGAGGGAGACGATCCGGCCTGAGGAGATGGTGAGGAGGGTGTTTTGGTGGATTGTGATTGTGGTGGGGGATGTTGAGTGGATGACGGTGCCGTAAAAGGCCGATGATGCTTCTTGAGATGTTTCCATGTTCAAGTTTCGTTGTCAGGTGGGAAATGTTGAGTTGTCGATGGTGGTTGAAGGTTCCCAAGTTTGAAGCTGCCTGTCTCACATGTGAGTTCAACGTATCGGCATGGCTTATTAACCAGCAGCGGTGGTGATACAACAGGATGACTTCATGGAACCTGACATAACCACAACATGTTGAAATCCGGCCAAGTAGAAATTCAATATCAAAATCCATTTCTAAGCCAGAGAAGATTCCCAACGAGTTGCCCATTGTTCTCAGGTGATGGCCTGGCATGTGAGGTATCCAACATGAGACGTCAGAAGGACTAAAGACGCCCGAACTTGGCCTACGCAACTGTCCCCAAAGCAGGCATGATGATCGCTTTCAGTATATCCATATGGTCTTTGAGGATATGTAAACATCGAGCAGTAAACCATCATGTTGAACTGTGTTGCAAGCACCAGATGATCATCCACCTGGTTGGTGATAGTGGCTGGTAGCATCCCCTGCACTCAACCAATCACATCACATCCGGTATGGTGTAGTGGCTAACATTTCGCGCTCTCATAACCTGAGAGATCACTCGATCCGCGGAGCCCAGGGTTCGATTCCCTGTACCGGAGAAATTATTATTTTGCCGATTAGGCCTTCTTTTTGCTGTCCTGGTCAACTCCATCAAGTATTACTTGGTCAAGAGCTCGAAGGGGAGGCAGGCCTCTGAGCAACCCAACGGAAACAACACAGCCGCACTATTAAGGGGTGCTCTGCCTAGCATTCTAGCCTATGTTAGGCAGACTTATATATCTCTTTTAGATAAAACTATCTATAGAATAAAGTCTCGCTTATTACACCTACCTGTGCGTAGTAAAAAGGAGACGCAACAGCTGGCTTCAGAGGATTTAAGGGCCTTCTTAAGCTAAGATAGATAGTAGCCATGTGCAAAAAGAAACTCCGGTACAGGGAATCGAACCCTGGGCTCCGCGGTACTATTCCCTCAGGTTATGAGAGCGCGAAATGTTAGCCACTACACCATACCGGATATGGCTGTTGATGGACGTCGGGGAGAACATTGGAGCTCAGAAGCCTGCGATAGGGAAGCCCTCCAAGACAAACACAACAGCCCGCATCCCGCACCCTCAGATACACATCAGATATCAAGCTTGCAGCCCGAGTGAACAAGTACGCACTGTTTCCGTCCGTCTATGCCTACGTAGTAATAGTACAGTGTCCACCTCGGTGACAGCCACCTCCTAGAATGGCTCTGTCGTCCTTCTTTTGGCTTTTGTTTTCCCCCTCTAACCTCTTCCTTCATCAAAAACCTTCACCGTGATCAAATATCAACAACAAAAGCTAGTACAATAACTCCCTTCATCTCCTTACCATGAGCCACCGGGCTCCAAGTATCCGTTATCAAACACCCATCTCAACTCAACATTGTGCAATCCATATTCATCCTCTAAACCATGCCATCGGCGATAGCCAACCTTTGCTTGGCTGTCTTGGCTCGTTTAGATCCCTTCACCCTACCCTTCTTGCCTTTGGTTTCGATCTCAGGGGCGGGTGTGTTTGGTGTTGCCGTTCCCGAAAGCCCCTTGGAACCGTCATCAAAGTGACCCTCGCCTGGAACTTATTAGCTTATGTCGTCTTGTGGTAAAAGAACCTGCTCACCTTCATGATACATCTCGTCCAAACTGGCAGAGTTCTCTGCCTTGCGTCGCTTGCCTCCCTTCTTCTTCTGTTGCTTCTCCAACTCGCCCGACTCGAGGAGTTCCTTTTCGCGGCGTTCAATCATCTCTGCCTGCTCGTCATCCGCCAGCCACATAGCGATGTCGCGGTTGCGGTTCTCGGGAGCACGACGACCAGAGAAGTCAACGCTGGCACCGCCACCTTGGATAACGACACGCTGGACTTCTTCCTTCTGCAGAGCACGCTTTCGGATACGCTCCTCGATGGTACCGCGAGTGATGAGACGGTACACAGTAACCTGCCTGGTCTGACCCAGTCGATGGGCTCGATCCATGGCCTGTGAGTCGATAGTCGGGTTCCAATCCGAGTCGTAGAAAATGACAGTATCGGCCGACGTGAGGTTGATACCGAGACCACCAGCACGAGTGGACAGGAGGAAGATGAAGATCTCGGGACGGGTTTGGAAGTCGTGTACCGTGTCTCGTCGATCCTCAAGCTTGGTCGAACCATCCAGTCGGCAGTACTTGTAGTTGCGGTATGTCAGGTACTCCTCCATCATGTCGATCATGCGTGTCATCTGGAAGTACAGCAGCACACGATGACCCTCAGCCTTGAGCTTGAAGAGCAGCTCGTCGAGCTTCGCAAGCTTGCCACTGTCAGTGACAAATCGTTGCATGGACGGGACCGAGATGTTGGTAAAGCCCTTCTTTTCATGATCCGGCTTAGGAAGCATCTCGCGTGAAGGATACAGCTCCAGAGGAACCTTCTTCTCCACCAACGCCCTTTGCTCAAAGACTGTCGGTCCGAAGAGGATCTTGCGAATGTCGACATTGAACAGGTTGTTGGCTCGCTCACTCTCGGTACCCCAGCTACGACAAGAGACCTGGATCGGGGGAGCTGAGGCGCGAGGTTTGCCAGCTGGCTCCAGTCGTCCCAGACCAGACTCGTCGTAGTCTGCCCGGGCAACATTCATCAGCTGGGTCAAGACACCCTCAGTAGTAATTTCCGCGAGAGGCTTCCGGTTCTGACGAGCTCGGATCTGGAAGAGAGCGTGAGCCGGAGTGTAGTTCTTGTCTTCAGACTCGGTGTATGCGACATTGAAGTAACCAAGTCGGTCACGCTTTTGAAGCTCCTTGGCAGCTCGGGTGATCAAGCTCGAGTGTGTAGCCTCATAGACTTCGTTGGGCGATGCATCAGCAAACCGGAGCCATGAGAATGCCTTGGATCCACTACTACTCTCGCGAACGTTTTCTGGACTCCAGATATTCATCATGTGGTTGAGTGCCTGGCTTCGCCACCCAGCTGTCTGGTTGTCTGGGCCAGCCTTGTTCAGGCGGCCACCTTCTCGCCAGATAAGACGGGGGAGTCCGTACTCGATCAGGTTGCGACTCGAGTATCCCACGGCGACTTCGGAGCCCTCACGGACAAATGACGCCGTCTCGGCAAAGTAGGCACAGGCGAAAGGCGAACGGACTTCAGCGCGCTCAAACAGATCAGGATGGTTACAGACCTTTCGGAACTGCATCACCAAGTTCATCAGAGTGCCAGAGTCTTGGTCATCTCCCATAGTAGCCTTCTCGACGAGATCCATAATGTTGATCTGGTTCCGCAGATTGCTGTAGTAGGCCCGTTGTCGGTAAGTGAGATTGCAGAACACGTCGAGTTCAATCTTGTCACCAAGCTCCTTCTGCACATGCTTCTTCACACGTCGAAGCATGAAGGGCTTCAAGATCATGTGAAGACGCTTGAGCTGATCCTCGTTGAGCTTGGTGTTACTCTGTGCGTGCGACTCGATATCCTTGGAGAACCATTCACTAAACTCATCGTGGGAGTCAAACAGTGACGGCATGATGAAATGGAGGAGGGCCCAAAGTTCTTGCATGTTGTTCTGGATAGGAGTACCCGTGAGCAACAGTCGGTTTCGGCAATGGAAACCGAGAAGGCACTTCCAACGAGAACTCTGTGAGCTCTTGATGGCCTGAGCTTCGTCCAGAATCATGTATTGCCATCTCATCTTCTGGAAGTAGGCCACATCTGAGACGACAAGTTGGTACGAAGTCACACAAACGTGGAAAGGAGCATCCTTTCGGTAGGTAGTGTGCTTGCGGTCCCAAAACTTTCGGAGAACCTTTCGGTCGCCAGCTCCACCCCAGTATGGCAGAATCTTGAACTCGGGAACGAACTTGGCAATTTCCTGCTGCCAGTTGTGAAGGGTCGAAGCAGGGGCGACAACCAAGAAAGGACCCCAAATGTCGTGCTTCTCGGCAAGGTAGGCCATGACGGAAATAGACTGGACAGTCTTTCCGAGACCCATTTCGTCTGCCAAGATACCGTTGATGCCCTGCTCGTACAAGTTGACGAGCCAGTTAAGACCCTTGAGCTGGTACTCCTTGAGCTGAGCGTTGATGAGCTTGGGCTGCTCAATTTCGACGTCTCCCAGACCTGTGGGGTTCTGGAAGTTCATCTCGCCCTCCTCATCCATATCGAGACCCTGGTTGTTGAAGTCACGAGCCTTCTTCTGGGCCTCTGCAATGGCATTCTGAGCATTGGCCATGGCAGCAGCACGAAGAGCCTCGTCACTGCCCTCCTCAAAGTCAAGATTGGCAAAGTCTGTGACCTTGCCAGCGACAGTGGTAGGCTCATCAATGTCGAGTTTCTGCTCATCAATCTGATGTGCATCCCTAGCCACATCAGGGTTGTCGGTGCTACGCTCCACCTCATCTGTCTTGATCTTCTTGCCGATAAAGTGAGAGTAGAGCTCAGTCTGGGAGATAAGGAAGTTGAGTTTCCTCTTCTGACGAGCGGCTTCACGATCAGCTTCCTCCTTGCGGGCATTCTCAATCTCTTGCTTCTCGGCAGCCTTGCGAAGGTCTCGCTCCTCACGCTCATTGCGTTTCCAGAAGCCCATCATGTCACGCATGACTCGCTTGGCACGGGCCTGAAGATCCTTGGTACCCTTGTTGGTTCGCAGCTGCCAGCGCTTAGCTTCTTTGGATGCCAGAATCGCCGTCTTCTTGAGGTTGGAGGCCTTTGTGGCATAAGAGTCGACTGCCAGCTTGAAGGTCTTGTTGACATCCTTCCTAGCCATGTCTCGCCAGATCTGGTCGTAAATCTGGTTGTATCCCTTGGACATGAAACGCTTCTCGTTCTCGGGGATGTCGTCGACCTTTTCCTTGTCCTTATCCTTATCCTTATCTTTGCCCTTCTTGGTCTTCTTCTCGGTAGGCTCCTCTTCGTCCTTGTCGGCCTCATCCTTGTCCTTTTCGGCTTCCAAGGCAGCTTCCTTCTTGGACTTCTTGATCTTGATGCGGACGCGATTTTCCTCCTTGGTGGGCAGCTCCTCGCCAGCATCCAAAGCTGCTTGAGCAGCTTCGGCAGAGTCCTTCTCGGCCTGCTTCTGCTCCTTTGACTTCTTAAGACGGGGACCGCCTCGTCCCTTGCCTTTTCGTTTGCCGGATGGCGTTCCTGCTTCGCCAGACTCCATGTCGGAAGCCTGGAATGAAGACATAGTGCCACCCTCCAGATTGAGCTCCAGGTTTCGGGCTGGGCCCTTGATTCCCTGTTGTAGAATAAGCTTCGTCTGCTGTGCCTTCTTACTGGCACGCTCCGCATCACGGAGATGCTTCTGGCGCTCTGCCTCATCTTCGGCTGCCTCGGCGCGCGCTAGAGCCGCCTCCTTCTGCTCCATGGTGACAGCCATGGACTTTTCACGACGTCGCTTGCGTTGCATGTCCTTCTTGCGCTCCTTCTCAGCGTAGACCTCTTGCTCGCGAACTTCGTGAAGAGCTTCATCGTAGAAAACATCGTCGTATCGCCGCTTGCCGAGCTCAGCATGTAGCACCAGTTTCTTACTTGCTGATGTTGCATAAGCATCTCGTCGAAGTCGGCTCTGATCCAGATCCAGCTCGGCCATTACACGTCGACGCTTCTGGGCGCGTTCCTTGTACTGCTGCTCGTCGAACTCATCAGGATCAAGAGTCGCGGCCTTGCTATCAATCTGAGACTCTGCATTCTGAATCTTCTTCTCCATCTCGCTCGACCATGCCTTTTGCTTGGGCTGACCATTTGCTTGTCGCTTAGCAGGTAGACGGGGAGTCGGTGATTCCTTCTTGATGGATAACCGTCGCCCATTCTTAGGAGTCACTGCATCCCTTGCCGCTTCTCGGATGTCGGAAGCGCGGCCCTTGGTCGACTTACGGCCTCCCCTCTTTTTGGCAGGTTCTCTTGGTTTTCCCCTGACGGGTTCGGGCTCTGTCTCGACGTCTTTCTCGACTTCGGTGTCGTGATCTTCGGGTTCCAGCTCGCGCTTTGACGGCTTCGCTTCTCGCGAATCACGCTTCAGCTCTCGGTCGCGTCGGTCTCGGTCATGTTCTCGCTCGCGCTCTTCAACGACAGGGGTTCGTTCCCGAGGTTTTGGTGCAGGTTCGGCACTGGAAAGAATGTTGGAGAAGGACATGGGGTCGGCAGCTCGGCTCGGCGTCTTGTATCGAGTTAGCATTGATGCATCAGAATGAAGACCGAAATGGCGTACGCTGGTTGATGGAGGATTAGGCTTTGGTGGTGATGGAGCCGCGAGGTCCGACTTGAAGGGTGGAAGGGCAGGAGCCCCGTTAGTTGTTGAGCTCATATTGGCCGTTGCACCATGTCTCAAGCTCGGGGAAGCTAGTAGCGGCTGTCGACCTGGAGGGCTGAGAGACCCAGGCTGAGGGTGTGAATGGGATAGCGGGCTGCGCGGGCGATTGAATGAAGATGCGCGTGGTGATGTGTTATAAGATCCGTTGTAGTACGAAGGAGTGTGCTGTTCACCAGATTGTGAATAGTTGTACGGTTCACGGGTCTGTTGGGGTTGAAAGAAAAAGGTTAGCTCCACGTCAGCAAAGATGTGGTTGTTATGGTTTGCCGCGGGTGAGAGAAAGAATGCGTGTTGCCGCGTTAAGGGGACGGGAGGTGGTGATGAAATTAAGCGTGATGCGATGGATGTTACGGGAGGGTGCGAAAAATTACTAAGATGGTGTTCAGAAGGGAAGCAGGCATTGATGGCCTGGAGACGATGGATGGGTGATGAAATAGACGAGGCGATAATCAAAAAGTGAATGATGTTGGGGGAAAAGAAAATCAAGGGCCGACAGGACAGGTGCGGTGCATTCAATCAAATCAAGTCTGGGCGAGACGACCGAGAGTCAAAGACAAAAAAAGAAGTGGATTTGCCCCCCTTACCTTGGGAGTGCCAGCCGGGGGCGCGTTGGCGTTGGCGTTGGCGTTGTGCCAGGAGGCGGCAGGCGTAGCCGCGTCGGAAACAGAAAGTCGACGCTGCTCTTTGGTGGTGTCGGTCGTTGGGTCATAGAAGCCTCGCGATGCGGGTTTACTTTCACGGCCGTGATGGACGTCGGGCGCCGAGGGAGAATAGTATCCAGCCGGCGGGTGCAGCGGCGACACCGGGGGAGGACCTTGGTGTTGATGCTGCTGATGCGACGGGTGAGAAGAAGTATGGTGTTGAAGGCCACCAGGCGTGCTCGCCGCAGGTGATGATGACTTGAGACCAACTGGAGGTGGTAGAGTGGGAGCGACGGGGCCGCCCGGTGCGCCCGAGGACGAGGAAGACATGTAGGGATTATGCAAGGCCTGACGAGGCGGGGATTGATGAGGATGACCAGCACTCGAGGTGCTGGTGTTGTGAGAATGGGCGTGTCCGTGACTTGGGGGAGAGAAGGGAGGAGGACGAAACTCTGACTGCTTGGGCGAGCGCAGGCTGAAGGTGGAGTGCCGATGCGCATTCGCGTTCGCATTCGATGAGGCTGTCGCCGTCGCACCAGCTGGAGGTCCAGCCGAGTCGCCGCCAGGACGAGGAGCATCAGAACCACCCATCATGTCTCGCCGGTGATGGTGATGATGGTGGTGGTGATGGTGGTGGTGATGCGAGCGAGATTCCCGCTCCTCATCGCCACCGTCTTCTCTATGTGGCCGCTGCAGCACCGTTGAGTTGTAGCCGTTCTTGTCCATGCTGGAGATCTAGCGATCAAGGAAAGACAAAGTCAACCCCAGCAAGGACCAAGAACAACAAGCAGCGTGTGATATTCGACGGCCGAAGATGTATCAGAGTTGAGGACCCATGTGCACGATGGGCAGTGACGCGACGATTGAGGGGGTGGGATTTCGAGGCGAGGATGCGCACTCAATCAACTAGCTGAAGAGGTCGCGATGCGCACGCGAGGCTCTGTGGGGTGTCGATCCGATTCGATTCGGTCGCGACCAAGGATGCGATGATGCAACCAGGCGCAACAGCAGAACAAGCACGGGGGAAGTCGATGGGATGGGCGACGAAGATGTGATCGCGAGGTTTGTCGGGTCTGGGTTGAGCTCAGGTCTAAGGCGAGTTCAAAGGGACGGGTGCCCTGACTGGGGGCAGCAGATGGTTCTGGTGTGGAGGTGATGGGGATGGCAGCGTGGCGCTGGGATGGGATGCGGCGATGCAAGCGGCAGTCGAGGAATAGATGGGGCAAAATGGACAGGGTAAGAAAACGAGGGTGAGGAAGGGCAATCAGGGCCAATGGGTATGCCAGAGCTAGCGGGGGAACGGAGAATACGGACAATGGTGAGAAGACGAGGGGGGAGGCACACGAATGGGCGGGAAATCGAGCAAGAGGGGTGGAGTCGAGTTTGTTTCTGGAGGCTGATGGTGATGAGGTGGGTGCGGTGCAGCTCAGTGGTGATGGATGGAGCCGGAGTGACAGCCAGGCCCAGCGCGCAGGTGAGACAAGGCAAGTGTAAGTACCAAGCTGAAATCAATAGAATCAAGTAATCGGGAAAAAGAGAGAGGGGAGGGGGTGACAATGCAAGATGGTGGTGTGGCGATGAATGGTGGAGATGGCCCCAAACAAAGACAAGAGAGAGAGAAGAGAAACGAGGCGTGCAGTACCTAGGGGAAGGAAGGGAAATCCCCCCCGTCCTGGCCGTGATGCGCACGCGGATGGAGGCGCCGGGTGTGGACGTGGAATTGGCGGATGGAGACAACCCCAAGATTTTGTGAGAAGCGAGAGTCGAGAATTTCCACGGGTGCCGGGGGGTTAGAGGGTTCACTGGTGGGCTTGAGCGGCCTAAAATATGACCACCGAGATGGCATTTGCTGGCACAACAGGCTCACGTCGTCAGGAAGATGTTTCTATCGACTCTTGGATATTATCTTGAATTCACCAACTGGTGCAAGGCACGATTCCCCAAAGAGGAGTTGGCGATGGGCTCAAGGTGGTTTGATGGATTTTGATTCCGATGCTTGGACTGTCTGTAATATGACCCAGTCCCTGTTGTGTATCTGTGCCCTGGCTGTACACATCATCCTTGATCGCCTTACACATCCAACCATGGGATCGTGGCACAAATCAAGGCACGCACAACCTCGAGTCTCCTCACCCACGCCGCGCCTTTTTTTTTTTTTCTCTCCCCTTCCTTTGTTCTGCTTCTCTTGTCTTCTTTTTTGGGGGCACGGCTTCAGGTTCCCAGGTCCCGAGTGCTGCCCCTGTCCCGTTCGCCTCCGTCCCATGTGGGCCCCGAGCTATGCCTTGCAGCGTTAAACCTGTTTTGGACGCCCCATCCTCCCGTCGCTCCGGCAGCGGGGAATAGAATCCGGAGATGGCCTCATTCTCTTGTAGGGTAATCAATGGCTGGGATTTCTCGGCAATAGCTTCTGACTTTTCTACGGACTCGACTACTATTGTTGAATATGTTCTATTTGGCTCTCTATGTAGCTATTAATTGGAATTTTGGTGATGGTTCTTGTTTGTTTATCTCCGTTGTGTCTCGACTTTTGTCGGCGAATTAATTACCAACCGACCAAGACAGGTGTTTCACTGGTCACGCGAACCAATATTCGCTGCCAAAACATGCGACTTGTGTTCGACATCACCATTGTCATGCCCAAGGTTACAAGTATCACCATAATCATATGCTCAATGATTGGAGTCGGATAATGGACAATTGCCATGTACTAAACGCTCATGAGGTATGCTTGAGCCTTCAATGAGACATTGAACCCTCAATGGATCCATTGTCAAGACGATCACACCAGGGCTGCCCAACGACCATTTCCCCGATGGTATCGCCACGGTTCCCCTGGCCAACAAACTTCTATACTGGTCCCCAATAGCAAATCACAAAGCCTCCAAGCCCAAATGCCGAGCTTAGAGTCTAGCCTCACGATTACAATCACAATCACGATGCATAGTCAACAGTATGATATCAAACAGAGTAGCCATGTTCATACTAATCAAGGCCTCTAAACAGCCGAACCCAAGAAAAAGAAATCTATCCCGTGAACATTTCCGCATCTTCATGAACGCTTCCGGGCCTCTCTATGAGATGAGGCCGTGCCCTGCGTCCTGGTAGCGTCGTCGTGGCCTTCGTGTCCCATCGTGTCAAATATCCTGATGGTCTAGCCACCCGCCGCTGAAAACCCATGAAAATACCCACGTCATGCTAATGTCATTCATTAACTTTTGGAACAGAATCCTCTATAGTCAATTTTTCCCTTCCATGCTGATGCTGAGTGGTAAAACGTCACACCTCCTCGCATGCACCTCAGACCGCACCGGCCGTGATCATCTTCTTGCGAAGGTAGTTCTTGTACTCGGAGATGGAGCCGTCCCACTCGCGGATGGTCTGGTTCTCACACACGAGAATCTGCTTGGCAATCTTGTCGAGCAATCTATTCATTATTAGCACATGTTCATCAAGTGAGCGAATTTCTGATGCTTACCGGAAGTCGTGGGACACAACAATGACACCTCCGCTAAAGGCGTTGATGGCATCCGCCAAACTGTCAATGGTGGGGATATCCAGACCGTTGGTAGGCTCGTCGAGCAGGAGCATGTTGGGACTCTCGATGGCGAGAAGGGCAAAGACAATTCGGCTCTTCTGACCCTCAGACAGAGTGCCCATCAGAGCAGTCTGGGAATCACCAGAGAGACCGTATCGGCCCAGCTGTTGACGCCAGTACTGGTAGTCCTGAGACTTCTCGCTGTACTTGTCTCGCACAAAGTCGAGAGCCGACTTGGTCAGGTCGAGCTGCTCAGCGCTGTGCTGCGAGTAGAGACCCAGCTTCAAGTGAGTGTGTCGGGCCACGACACCGCCAGTGGGAGATAGCTTGCCAGTCATCAGTCGGAGAAGAGTGGACTTGCCCACACCGTTGGGACCGACAAGAGCAGTTCGGGAGTCCATGTCGAAACCAAGGTCCAGGTTGCGGTACAAGTCGTCCTCGGGGTTTCCGGAGTAGGAGAAGGTGACGTTGTCGAAAGACAGAACGGGAGGGGGCAGCTTATCGACGTCGGCGAAGCGGAAGGTGAAGACCCTGTCCTGCTCGACAGGCTGGATGAAGCCGTCGGCCTCCATCTTGTCGAGAATCTTCTGACGCGACTTGGCCTGTCGCACCAGGTTGGCATAGGTACCGGCACTGGCAATGAACTTCTTGATGTGGGTAATCTCATCTTGCTGCTTCTGGTAGGCCTTCATCTGGTTGGTCTCGTTCTCGGACCGGGTCTTGTTGTACGAGTCGTAGTTACCACCGTAGTAGACGAGCTGCTTGCCACGCATATCGATCATGTTGGAGCAGACACCGTTGAGGAAATCCATCGAGTGGGAAACGAGCACCAGGGTTCGCTCCCACTTCTTGAGGTACTCCTCCAGCCACACACAGGCCTCGAGATCCAAATGGGCAGTGGGGTCATCGAGAAGCAGCAGCGAGGGCTTGACGAAAAGGGCCTTGGCAAGGGCGACTCGCATTCGCCAACCACCGGACATGTCCTTGGTCTTCTTGTGGATAGTCTTCTTGTTGAAACCCAGACCAGTGAGGATCAGAGAGGCACGGGTAGAAAAGGTGGAGGGGTCCAGCTTGTCCATGTGCTATGAGGTGTTAGCAGTGCATCTCAGGTATGAGGTAGGAAACTCACGTCGTAGAGATCAATGAGAACAGGGCTCTCAGGACCCTCATCCTCAAGAAGCTTCTCGGCCTGCTTGTCGAGACGCTCCAGCTCCAACTCGGCCTCTCGGACAACCCACTCAAGGGCGCCGAGGTCGCTAGGAGGGGCACCCTCGTTGAGAAGGTAGATATCGAGATGATCGGGGATGGGGTACTCGCGGGCGGCAATAGCCTTGAGGAAAGTGGACTTTCCGCAACCGTTCTCACCGAGGAGACCGTATCGTCGACCGTACGAGAGCTCGAGGGTAGAATCGGTGATGAGGACTCGGCCGTGGAAGACCAGACTGGCACTTGTGATCTTGACGTCCTTGCTAGAGACGACGGAAGAGAGGACACCAGTGGTGACTCGGTCTGAGATACCGTGCTTGTCCATCTGATCAGCGAGGCGCTTCACCTCGTCAAGCTTGTCACCCGAGGTCGCGGGGCCAGCATCGTCCTTGATGGGGTTGCCGTGAACATCGAGCTGGACCTCCTCGGCCTTCTTGCCCTTCTTGCCCTTGAGCTTGCCCTCGGCAGCCTTCTTTGCGAGACGCTTCTCCTTGGACGCGGAGGGAGCCATTGTGATGATGGACTGGGGGAAAAAAAGAAAGCGCGGGGTCGAAGGAACGGAGACTGTCGAAAAGAGAGTCTAGAAAATCCAAACCGAGGGGTATATGGGTGGTGGTTTGGAAGATGACCGTTCGATGACTGAGAGGAGAGGAAGAAGGATGATGGAAAAGGAAGAGCTGACTTTGACCGACAAAGAAAAAAAGTGGCCAAGCAAAACAATGAGCGTGGCGGTTCCAGTCCTGCCGGTTGGATGGGTGTGTTCAGGTTCAAGGCTTTTTTTTCACGGCGGTTGATGGAGGCGAGGCGGGGTGAATTTTTGTTTGGTGGGGCAAAGATTTTCAGATTTTTTGGCTGATAGAGAGTCAGGCAGCAACTAAGGCATCAACCTGGGTGGTAGGAGATGGAAAGATAAGGGAATATACGTTGAATTTGTTGACGAGAAGGTAATTAAATAGTCTCATGCTTCTATCTAAATCATTCACTTCATATTTATCTATATTATTTTGTTCCAATTCTTTCCCTTCTCTGTGCTCAAAAGACCCCTCTACCAAAACACATGCCAAGACTCGGTACCACCTCTACCTTGACGTCATGAATCCATCTCCCCTGATTGGCTGATAAGATTCAGGATTTTCACACAGCCCTCCCGTCGCCTTGCTCACAACCTTGAAAGGCGGCGAGTCCGTTAGTTTTTGAGAGTGATGGTTGTGTTTATTTGCCTTTACGACTCGGATGCTCCGATCTAATGGTGAAAAAAAAAAAAAAAAAAAAACTGCATGATTGATATGTATTTTTTGTGAATTGTTTGACATTGGGTATAGTTGATTCGATCAGAATCATGCTGCCGCGCGTTGCGCCCGGCAAGGCAACGGCCTTTATGCTCGTTCAATCCCTGTAGACAAACTCGTATCAGGCATTTATATCGTCAAGGCCCTGACTCATTTCATGAGGATTTTCATTAAGACAGGTTGAGCTGCCTCATTTGATGCAAGGCGTTTGTATGGTTGCCTTGAATATGGCTGTGGTTGGCAGTTGATCTCATGCGAATTTCAGCATTAATGCCTGATCATGTGAGGCCAACTGTGGTTAAAACAGTAGAAACATTGTATCATGCAATCATTCATCATTGATACTATCTCATGTTACGAGTAACAGTTCCCCAATTGGGTACTTAAGAAGGAGTCTCCGCGTTCAAGGCATCGTAGCCGGACTTGGTCGATAGTTTTGCTTCCCTGGGACCAGCACCTCCTCCAGCTTGTTGCTGCTGGAACTTGAGCTCTGCCAACCGACCAGGGTCATCGTCGCTACCGGGCTCCGCGTTCAACGCCTTCTGAAGACCATCTTCCGTCTTGGACTCGTCCCAGCTTCCCTCAAGATTTTTGCTGTGACGGCGCTGGTGACCTTCGGCTTGTCCACCGGAAGACTTGAAAACGTTGCCAGTGCGGCCGGTATCGCGGCCTGCGCTCGAAGTTTCGGCGGACTTGGAGGGAGCGTTCTCGGAGTGGATGCCCTTGTTGGAGGTGAACTCACCGCCCTCTTTGAAGGACTCGGCAGCTAGAGATTCCGAAGGCACAGCGCCAGCGCCTTCCTTCTTAGTGGGAGCGTCTTTGCCGAGATCGACCTGTATCATGTTAGTGTTACATTCTGAAACGAGGGTTTTCGGACTCGCCTTGGTGCCAGCGCCGGGGGCCATATTTGAAGATTTGACGGTTTGACGTGTTTGAGATTTGAGACGGTGTTCGATTCAGGTATTTTGCCGTGCAAGACTACAGTTTAAAGACTGTTGCTGAACAGAAACCTGCCCGACAGCTCTCGAGCTCAATAATATACTGTCCTCTGGCTTTTGTATGACATCACGTCGGTGAACAACAACTGACGTCTATGTCCTCCAACATGACACCGAATTACATCATGATGTCTCTTTGACGTTGTTTTCGCTGCGAAAGCAGGTGAACGAGGGGTACTGGTTACACTTCCACTCGGAAGCGGCCGTCTTCGAAAGTTCGATGGAGAAACTACTCCGTGGCCGTCGAGATCCTTGGTCTGGTCACGATTCTAGCTTGAAATGAGGTTATACTGAACCATGGATGTATAGATGCATCATGACACCATGAGTTATTGGTTAAAGGAAGAGAAAACAAGCTCATTGGTAACTGTGAGACGGTTCGTCGTTCAGCCCTATATCATTGCCGAAAAAAGAGCGTGACAGCACGTGCTGGTCCACGGGAGCACCTCAAATAATAACCAAGAGTTTCAGGACAAAGTCCAGTTAATTCCGCCTTCAACGCCTGAAATAGATTCCGTATTGGTCCCTTACCAAGAGAATACTAAAAATGGGTGGCTGTGGCCGTGCAAATGCCAACAAAGTCTTGGCACTTGGCCTTCAATGCGTGAGGTGTGGATCGACCGGATGGCTTAGCAACTGCACAAGGACATTCAATACGATAAACCTGATTTATCATTTGTTGCTCTATCTTTTGGTAAGGCCACTTTGTTGTTATGCAGCTGATCTTAGCTGAGATGGGCTCCGCCAAGACGTGGTTTGTTGGTGTAAGTCTTTGTGGTGCCAGCTGAACACACGCGCTCAGATACTCAATTCTGTCAAAGTGTGCCTTGCCAGAGAATCCCCCATATTCCATCAGCTAATGAGATGGGCGCGACAATTTCCTGTAAGCGGAGGGTTTTATGCTTGAATGAATCCATGTTTCCGTTGGCATTCTTAATATCACATGAGATTTCGAGCCGACACATCCGGCTTCTTGGCCAATGACCCATCTCCAGCGCACCTTCGGCCTGCCTTACGACTCCGAGGCACCAATGTTGTCTGCCTATTCCTATGCCAAGACATCTCGGCATCATGACCGCTCACTCTCGGGATGTGCTGGGGCTGGTGAAGTGGATGGGAGGCGGTGATCGGGTTGTGCCGTGTTAACAGCTGACCGTTGTTATTTATGGCGTTGGCTTCGTCAGTAAATCCAACGGCGATCGGTATATACGGAGTAGATGCTCCCTGAAGGCCGTCGGTCGGATATGCGAATCTCATGCACGGGATCGAACATGTTCAAGGAGAAGCAAGCAACCCTGCATTGGCGGCCAAGGACAAGGCTCTACCAACGATCGAGTAGCCGATGGGCACGAGTAGCAGCCATACTCTGCCTGGTTCTTGGAGCATTCCACTGGATATCCGTCATCCATACCCACCGAAAAGCTTTGGTCGCCAAGTTTAGCCCGACTATTTTTACCCATCTGACGCCATGGGACAGCTCGACGATCGCAGATACACACTGGAGATGGAATGGTACGGGGAATTTCGCGTGGGGATCGTACTCTAGAAGAGAGATATGGGCGAATCGGCACGAGTGGAAGCGGCTCGGCTCGGGGTCTGAAGGAGAGACGTTCACCTATAATGGTACTGTCATCAAAGTATACAAGACGGCAAAGTTTCCATTTCGAAATTGTGTCCCCGATGCTCCCTTGGAGCTACGATGGCCGACCGAGATAGAAGCGTCGTTGTTATTAGGAGGGATGGCTGGTGACGAGAGTCGGAGAGAAGGCGAATTTCTGCCTGTGACGGATTACTTCATGTCACCGCCGGAGGAGGGTGAAGCTCGGTGGCATTTCTTGACGCCTTTTCTGGCATCTGGAAGTCTTGTCAGGCTCGCGGAGCACTTGCACCACTCTGGACACGCGTACACAGCCCACGATCTCGACATCCTCTACCGCCCATCGCTCGAACGACTCTTCGATGCTCTCGACCGAATGCATAATCGGCATGGGTTGTGTCATGACGACGTCAAGCCAGACAATATCTTTCTCTCGGGAAAAAGATCCTTGAAAGAAGTAAAGACGCTTGATGTGACAAAGGACTGGATACTGGCGGACCTGGGGAACGCTCGAGAACCCGATCATCCGTATCACTCATCGATTCTCTGGTCGCGTCTGAACAACAACCTCTCCAACTGCCGAGTCAACGACGTGGTGAGACTTGTCAAGTCGTACATACTCTTCCTAAGAGCCGCAGTTGACGATGGTGGTTCGTTCGACGAGCAGTTCTTCAAAGGACACGAGCCGTGGGCCAAGTTGTTCTGGACCATCGTCGATGGGGTCAACAGCGACTCTGTCTCAGCTGTTTCGGCCCGGGTGCTGTCCATGGCACTTGATCCCTCACTTGAAGATCACAATGATACTCTCGCACACGGTCGTGACCCGCAAGGAGTGTGGAACCCAGTCAAGAGACTGTTGATGAACCGAGACGAGGTCATTTCTCGGGCGGTAGATGACCAGCTCAAAATCAGTGCTGCGGATAGTGTAGCGAGACTCAAGGGGCTGGCATTTCTGTTAGGGGTCCCGGTCGGAGAGTGTCAGGTCGAAAGATAGCACAACGACTGAGGTGACAAAGTTGGCAACCACAAGAATAGCTTTGCGTTACAGAAATAGACGTTGATGAGTAACAAGACACAGCAACTGTGAGACGACTGTAGTCCGTCGGACTTACGTATACATGCCTTCTTGCCAAGCAACTGCCAAGCCTACACTCTACCACACACACAATATCTGTGACGCAAATGCGAAAAGAAGATCCGGCTGCTCGAACGGCATTTCGCCACCTCTCGCCGGTATCACGGGTCTGAAGGCGTGTGATCGGCCGGCGGTGGAGCCAGCCGAGCGGCGGCCGGACAATTCATAGCATCCGAGAGGTTGACGGCCGGCGGCAAAGAGGCTTGGAGGCTCGTGCCAAGAGCAGATGATGGGTGGTTGATGGAAGGTTGATGAGAAAGGTTGGTAGGTCAGTGGTTGTGATGACTCGTTGGCGGGCTGGCATGCTGCATTCTTTGCCTCTAGAGGAAATACTTAAGAGAAGCCAAGCACCAAAGGGATAGCCAAGGAATGCCAGGTCAAAACATAAGACAACTAAAAACGCTCGAGACACCATCGAAAAACACATACACAATGACGGAACTAGTCTATCACGACGGCCACTACCATCCGGCCCCGGCACAGTCGGGAGACCGGCACGGCAGCCGCTCCGGAGGGCTGTGGCAGAAGACATACGAGTTCTGGGACCACATCCTCTACGGCGTTGGTAGCGTCTACTACAAAATTCGAGGACGGTGAGGGAGGTTGGTGATGACGACGCTTGGCCCTCGACGCGCCCACGCAATGCTATACGAGGGAGAGGAGGAGGAGGGTCGGGAACACGGCTTGGCTGACCCGCCATCGAGAGAAAAGGAAGTGTTGGCTCTTCTCCACCGTCTTCTACCTCAAGATGGCGGCAGTTGGACCATTCGCAAACTTCAGAAAGAGGCCGCACTGCCGCCGTGATGAGGATAGACACCAAGTTTGACGATCCAGGGGATGGAAAAGCAGGAAAATCACCCAAAATATCCTCCAAACTGGGTCGACATGACATGGCAGGCTCCATTGATGTGCAGAGCCGCCCATGCCCTTTTGCACTTTGTTTCAGACTGCGACCAGCCGAGGATCCCCTCGACAGAGCCAACCAGCAAACGGCAGTGAGAGATTCTTGTCCATACGAATGGACCTGCTTGCGTACCTCTACAGTACAGTGTGTTGTGCAGCGCATGACAGACAGGAAGCGGCGCCTGAGGATGAGCCAGAGGTCAAACACGAGCTGGGGGGCCGAGAACATCCCTGAGTGGACAATCTCCATGCGACAGAGGGAAATACGGATACACGTAAGCTGTCTTGAGTTTAGATTTGACTTGCCCCGGGCATCTGGGAGATCCATTGGCGCGACAGATTGAATGACATTGGATTCAATATCTCTGAAATTCACATGATTCAAGTGATTGATTAATGACAAGCCCAAGCGACTCCAGACCGACTTCCGATTGTTTTTCCAACTATGGAGGCTGGCAATTTCCCGATCGCTCGAGGGCTCGTATAGTGCTTGTTGGACAAGAAGCAAGGTAAGAGAGGCCATGCCCGTCACCGAACGGAGGCGCCCCTGATGGATGTTTGGCGTGGGCGAGATTCAAGTGGAGATTATCCCCTATTTCTACAGTGCCCGATGAGGCGGAAGATGGGGGACTAACAGGTGCCCTGTCAGTGATGGTAGCTCTCTGTTAATCAACAAGCCAATTACAGTGCGCATTGACTCACCGCACATTATCACCGTCCAGCGAGATGAGATCCCACGTCGACATGCCCTGATTGGCCACGGGTGGCGCCGGACAAGTCCCAAACAAGCTTCCATCGTTGGTGCTGCGCCTCGAAATCGACAGGGGAACTGCCTCTATTGGTCCACAGTGCTGCGAGCCTGGCCCCTTTGGTTCCATCGACTGGGGTGTCCATGGCCATCCATGACAGAGGTTCACCGGAGGCAGTAGGGGGGCACAGTGCCACAGTGCGCTAGAACCAACCCCCTGCCGGAATCTCTAGCGGTCTTCATTCGCTACGGGGCAGGGGTCCCCCTGGCTAGTCACCCTCCCGCTGCCCATTTTCCTTCTCAAATCTCCCCATCCTTCCTCGACCCGTCCTCCTCCTCCATAATCAACGCCTCCCTTCCTTCTTCATCAACCTTCGCTAACTCTTTAATTCTTTCTTCCTCTTTTTTCGGTTCCTCTGTGTTTTGAGGCCGTTTACTCCTTCCCGTCACTCTTTTGAACTAGAACGCTCTTATCCCTCTACGAGAGGCGATTGATTGATTGAAAAAAAGGGGTGCAAACCAACCTTTCCGCATTCCCCGATCACAACTTAAACTCTTGATTCTCGTCCTTCCTTTGACAACTCGTTATTTTCGCTTGCAAATCACAATACACAATGAAGTTCTCCGCTGCCCTCGTCGCTGCGGCGGCCACGGCTGCCAACGCTAAGCTGCAGCCCATCGTCATGAAGGTTCGTGGATTCGACATGAGGCGGCCGACCGTTGCAAGTTAATACTAACTCTATAACAGGGCTCTAAGCTCTTCTACGAAAACGGTACCGAATTCTTCATGAAGGGTGTTGCCTACCAGCAGGACACCGCCGCTGCTGGTGCCACCAACACCAAGAAGGACAGCTATATCGATCCCCTTGCCGACGTCACCAGCTGCAAGCGCGATGTCCCTCTTCTCAAGGAGCTCGGCACCAACACCATCCGAACCTACGCCATCAACCCCGAGAAGGACCACAGCGAGTGCATGGAACTTCTCGACGAGGCCGGCATCTACGTCATCTCCGATCTGAGCGAGCCCAGCCTCTCCATCAACCGCGATGACGCCCAGTGGAACGTCGACCTGTACGAGCGCTACACCGCGGTTGTTGACGAGCTCGCCAAGTACGACAACGTTATCGGTTTCTTCGCCGGTAACGAGGTGTCCAACAACAAGTCCAACACTGAGGCCTCTGCCTTCGTCAAGGCCGCCGTCCGTGATACCAAGGCCCACATTAACAAGACGCACGACCGCTGGCTCGGTGTCGGTTACGCCGCCAACGACGATGTCGACATCCGTGAGGATATTGCCGACTACTTCAACTGTGGCAAGGATGAGGAGCGCATTGACTACTGGGGTTACAACATCTACTCGTGGTGCGGCAAGAGCGACATGCAGAAGTCTGGCTATGCCGACCAGGTCAAGTTCTTCAAGGATTACTCTGTCCCCGTCTTCTTCGCCGAGTACGGTTGCAACGAGCCCGATGGTGCTGCTGGCCGTATCTTTGAGGAGACCACTGCTCTGTACAGCGACGACATGACTGGTGTCTTCAGCGGTGGTATCGTCTACATGTACTTCCAGGAGGACAACGACTACGGTCTGGTCAAGGTCAACAACGGCAAGGTTAGCAAGCTTAAGAACTTCAGCGCCCTCAAGTCCAAGGTCACCGCCGCCCGCCCCAACGGTGTCGAGGCCGACGACTACGAGCCCTCTGGCAAGGCCGCGACCTGCCCCGACCTGTCCGAGACCTGGAACGCCAACAGCGTCCTCCCCCGCACCCCTGACTCCACCCTCTGCGACTGCATGGTCGCTTCCCGCGAGTGTGTCCCTGCCAAGGGTCTTAAGGAGAAGAGCTACGGCGAGATCTTCGGCTACATCTGCGGTGAGAAGCCTGAGCTCTGCAAGGGTATCCAGGCCAACGCCTCCACCGGTATCTATGGCGCCTACAGCATGTGTGGCGAGTCCGCCAAGCTCGCCTACGTCCTTGACGCCTACTACCAGGACCTCGACAAGGCTTCCACCGCCTGTGACTTCGATGGCTCTGCCACCACCCAGAAGGCCGCTTCCGAGTCCTCTTGCAAGTCTGCCCTCGCCTCCGCCAGCTCCATCAACGCTGAGGTCGCCACTGCCACCGCTGCCTCTGGTGCCGCTTCCACCGGCGGCTCCGAGGAGTCTGACGACGACGACAGCTTCGGCATCCACTCTGCCTCGATTGCCCGCCTCTTCTCCCTCGGCGACTTCGCCGTCGGCGCCTACATGGCCGTCGCCGGTGTCGTCGGTGCCGGCATGGTCCTCCTGTAAAAGACGGGACCCCAAGGAATTGGATTCTGGGTTTTTTGTTGAGTCGATGAATCAAGTTTTTTTTGCCGTTGCTTATTTCTGGACCCGTGTGTATTTTTTCCCCATGGTGTGGTGTGGTTTTTCTTGTATCTGCATCGCCGGTGTTGCATGGCTCCCATTGTGATAGAACGAGGTACCTAGATGTTAATGCCACGTTTGCTTGCGATGCTTATTTGTCGTACGTGACGATTGTGATTTGTATCTATCAGGGTGTTGACTTGACTCCCTGTTTTGAGTTGTAAATTGTTTAGCTGCGATGGTTCATTGTTTCATGATATATCCAGTCTCTTGTAAGTCGGCTCTCGAGCCTCGTCTTTAGATACCTATCTTGATAGTCAAGTTATACAAGTTTGGCGCTTTTGGGAAGCATCACATTAAGACGTCCTAGGTAATAGAGTTGTAGATAGAGCATGCAATATACTCGGCGAAAGGGAACTTGTCCATTGGCTTTCTCCATTGTTTTTACGCTTGTATCATCAATGGTTGGTTGCTTGCGATTTTATCCTCTTTTTGATATAGGGTGTCTCCCTTACATTGGATATATAACACCTGGATATATAGCACCTCTATGATGGGTAGACCTTTCGCTGGACAGAATCTTGGTGTTCTAATTCAAGAAGTGGATATAAATACAAGATATTGATTTACAGGTTCGTTAATCGGGTATTTGGTTAAAAAATTGGCAGCTTGAACGGATTTGCTCTCGTGTAGCCTGAGACGTTACACAAACTCATGGTGACACTCTTAGGGCAACTCTTCGCACCAGCGTCTCAGCACGCTGACTAGCTTAACCAAAGACACTCGAGAGAGGGCATATACCCAGAAGGTCTCGCCAACTACGCAACGAAAGGGGAGTTTGGCAGGCTCTTAACTCATGAGTGTCTGTCACATAGCCAAAGCAACCATCGCAACGTGCACAACTGGGACAAAAAGGAAGAGAAAAAACTGGCAAAAAGAAACTCCGGTACAGGGAATCGAACCCTGGGCTCCGCGGATCAAGTGGTCTCTCAACTGAAGGATGAGAGCGCGAAATGTTAGCCACTACACCATACCGGATGTTGGTGTTGTTGACGACGACGCTCGCAAACAGGTCCTACGACGAGGCAACTCGGCCGCAGACGGAGGACAGCTACCGGAGAGGGCATTGTTGCAT
Organism: Fusarium duplospermum; assembly: GCA_003946985.1. Taxonomy (NCBI): domain Eukaryota; kingdom Fungi; phylum Ascomycota; class Sordariomycetes; order Hypocreales; family Nectriaceae; genus Fusarium; species Fusarium duplospermum. The sequence continues at coordinate 293,727 of NKCI01000001.1, read as the reverse complement.
TGGTGTAGCTATCAATGGTCCCCATGTTAATGTTGGGAATCCATCTGTATCCTCAATCAGGTCCGGAGAGGTCACCTTGACACCTCTGTGGGGTTGTGAGAAGTGTCGCCGAAGAGAACGACGGCGGCGTATCCGATGGACACCAGGTTCAAACAAGGGTTTATATCGTTCGAGGGTTAGTTGTTCTGGCCATAATTTGAGAGTTCCAAATGTCCTGTATGGATAAGAAACATGCTCATATCTCGTCTTCATATATCAGGCATACATGTCCATCAACTGACACAAGACGGTAGACGGAGCAGATGAGGATGTTTAACAAACGCAAGAATAGGGCAAGATAAGGGAAGGGAGTTGGCCATGCATGTTCGGATGGTGCGAGGCCACCGAAGGTAACCTGACTTCACGTTTCTCCTCTGATATTAATGCCAACGAGGGAGTAAACTACTCTGCACCCCGAAAGTGTCGCCCTGAGAATGCTTGGTTCAGAGAAATTGACCAACTCTGCGCTCACCCACTAAGATGATGCTGGACCACGACACCTCAACATGCAAAAAGAGCAGGACAGAAGGGCACACTGTCAAAAAGAGATACTCTCCGGTACAGGGAATCGAACCCTGGGCTCCGCGGAACTACTCCCTCAGGTTTTGAGAGCGCGAAATGTTAGCCACTACACCATACCGGATATGATTGGCTGTTGTTGAGTTTCGGCGTTGTCGGAAACACTCAAGTTGCGGGCGATGGCATAGCTGGAGAGGACCGGATGCCTGTCATCTGAGTTGTGCGGCATGAAGTTGTCAAGCCCAGGATGGTGGTTGTTTGAGGGAAAGTCATTGGACGGAGCTTGAGTTGGTGCCCATGTCCAGGCAGGGCATTAGTTGAGGCAGAGGCAGAGCTACTGTGAACTCCGTCGTTCTAAGCCTATCCGTTCCTGTTAGTTATCATCTTCTGGTCAAAGGCGACGAACCATGCTCGTTGTTATCTAGCCAAGAATCAGGCCAACTGTGGTCTCTAGCTCTGGAGGTAAACATAACTTGCCTTACTTCGGCCATTCTGTTATTGATTGAAGGGGCAATAAGAGAGGTTGCGAGGACCAGAGTCCCTGATCACTCGACAACCTTGTTTGGTAAAAGGACAAAAGAATACAACATTCACTTTCCCATCGGAAGCAAAAAGATAAGGTCTCCGGTACAGGGAATCGAACCCTGGGCTCCGCGGTTCAAGATGATCTCTCAACTGAAGGATGAGAGCGCGAAATGTTAGCCACTACACCATACCGGATGCTGATTGGCTGTCGATGTAAGGAGGAGATGGCCAAGGGAGACAAGAGGCGCCAGACGAGCGCTGGGGGGAGGTGGATGACTCCAAGTGTTCTCGTTGTGAAGCTGTCGTTGAGTTGTAGTTGGCTTGATGGAAGGCTACGTAGGCGAAAGTATGTATGCCGGCAGCTCGGGCTTTGTACCGGCCCGTGTTCACCGTAACCCCTGAGAGGTCCAAGTCACGGGGCATAAGCAAGGATCAATGTCTCATCGAGAGCTTGGTCAGGACCTGGGCGACTTGGACCACGTCAACCGGCTTCTTTCCTTGTCAACGTTCCCTTTACTCCCTTGCTATTGGCATCTGATCAAAACCATGTCCGATAGCAAGTTTCGATAACAATATGGATGCCTCTACTTGCGGAGTTGACACTGTTGAGGCTAATGCCAACGATCGCTCTCCTTGCTCCCCTTGGTCCCTGTTCTCGAAGCCGCTTCCATCAACAAAGCACTATCCGGTATGGTGTAGTGGCTAACATTTCGCGCTCTCATAACCTGAGAGATCAAGTACCGCGGAGCCCAGGGTTCGATTCCCTGTACCGGAGTTTCTTTTTGCCCCTGGCCTCTTCCTCCTAATCGAGTGGCTGATGGGGCTTTTTGCTCTGGACAGCTTTGAGATTGACGATATATATAGATAGCCCGTTAAAGCTAGAAAATCTCTATATTTGTGGCGTCCTTATGGCACTCAGATTGAAGAGATTGGTCTATAGAGAAATAATATCCAGGTTGTAGAGACGCAAAGACCGAAACCCCCCGATCTAGAAAGTAGTAGAGACATGTTTCAACTTGATAGAAAAGGCGCCCAATTTGCGCCAAAGAGGAGCCGGAAACCCAAGTTCTTCTTGCTTGCTTTTGGGATCTTAAAGATTCTCCGTTATTGGGATGACGGTGAATCACTGCTGGTCGGGTGTTTGACACTGCCGCCTGCCTCCCGGTTTGCTGCCTCCACCATAACACACCCAAAACACCAACCATGTTTTTGACACAAGCATGGAATAATCATAGCAGGAGTGGTACGTCTTTGAGCATGGCATATGTGTTGTGATAGACACTGACAACAAGGCTCCAGTCCCAGTCTAGGTTGCCACTTGAACCCGTCTATCGTGGTACTGAGCCCACTCATATCACCATAGTAGGCATCACTATTCATCTCGACAAAACTCTCGCTTCATTACTGACATTTGGAATGAACAGAACGTGCCTTACTTCGGTGACTTGAGAAAGACTAGAGGGCGTTCGACTCTTCACGCTTAAACATGGCACGAAAGAAAAGGTCGGCTTCCGAAGTGAAGTCAGAGCCTGAACGACCACCGCCCGCTCTACGCCCGGGACCAAATATCGGCAACCAGCGAAAATTCCTCATCACCCGAAAAGACGCTATGAAAAGAGCCGGAGGCGTGGAGACCAAGATCAACGACATGTCTTTTGACCAGGTGGCTCTGGTCCCTAGCATGAGAAGATGGCTCAACAGACCAGTCATCAAGGTCCTCAGCGAACGCATGAAGAAAAAGGTCTTTGACTGGTGTCAGCAATATGACCCTTCCTGGCTGTCGCTGCTGTTCGAGGCCAAGGGTCACGACTTGACAAGTTACGAGTACACGGCCGAGGAGGAAGACCCAATCTTGCCAGAGCCTCAGTTCCAGGCCCTGCGGGAGTTGCTGATGGAGCTACCCCCTGACAGAGACGCCTACAAGAGCCTCTGGAACTTTGCTCGACTTGTTACGACGCATTCGCAGCGTGTATATCTCGTAGAGGAGGTTCGGGATTATCGGAAGGATCTGGAATACATTCCTGGCAAGGATGGGAGCACTGGTATTTTACTACCTCGGACTTGAGGAAGTGAGGGTCTGCGGTCAAGTTCAGACACGAGGAGCAGGCCAGGGAAGCTTGTAGATGTTTGCTGGTTTTTGAAGCCACTGGGAAAGAGTGAGCTGTATCATGTGGTGAAAGTTTCTACTGGTCTCCTTGTTGTTCAGCATCATCAATCTTTGTGATCTACCTAGTGATACCTTTGTCACCCTTGCTCAGTTTGCCTCTTCAAACACAGTTTTGTCAAATCTCTTCTTTGTTTCTCGCTTTCATTGAGTGGACTTGCACATTTGAAGGGAGAAACTCCGCTCCGAATGCCTGTCTGCTCTTGACCGCCAACAATCCAACATAGCCTTGAAAATCTTGGCCTCGAGTCTCGCATTTGTCCCAGCCGTCCCAGCTGCGATTCTCCCCCGTACCGCGACTAAACCTCCAGCCTCGGCTTGTACGTAAGATCCAGAGAACCAGAGTGCAATTGTGCCTCACTGACCCGATGAACCTACAGAACTAGTATCAGCATCCGCCACAGCATCGACACGACCGTCACCGAATATACTAGCTGATATAGCTCCATCAACTTCAAGTACTACACTGAGGGATGGACCTGGGGCGGCTCCCATCTACACTCAGTATCTCACCGACAAAGATGGAAAGCCGCCAAAGACCGCCCATGGCTTCATTGCCTCGGACATTCTCAAGGCTGATGGGCATCGCATCATCTCGTCCACTTTCACTGTGACCAAGGGCGCTACAAGGATCAAGGATACATTCCCCCCTCACCTACCGGCTTAATTCGCTCTCCTCATGGGGATCACTGTAGGTGATATAAAGATGCTGTCAAGTATCGTGGCTGACTCTCCTCGAGGGCGCTGTGAGTCTTCTCCAACCACCACACACGATGGCGAGCTCCCGCCTTCTCCCACAGGCTCCATGTGCTCACGTCATAGAGATCACTGTAAGTCGAACCTATGGCGAGCTTGGTTACTGAATTGATACCTTGAAGGGCCCCCGTATCCCCCAAGTGAAGCACCAGGAGGTGCAGGTGGCAAGAAGACTGCCGCCGGGGTCGAGCACAAAGGTTGTAGGCCTCAAGGAGACCACTGGCATTGCCCTGAAGAAGTCGAAGACCCCTTGTGTGCCCCTGGCGAAGCGCCAGGTAGCGAGGCCGTAGCGGAGCTGAGAACAACGACTGCAGACCGCACGGAGATCACTGGTATTGTCCCGAGGGTGTTGAAGAGCCCACGGCTCCTCCTCCTGCAGCTTCCTCCACCCTTGTCACAGTCAAGGAGCCCGCAACTGGTTCAAAGCCCGACCTGCCGTCGTTGTCAGCGGAGGCTCCAAATTGGCCGAGCCGCCGACTTGCATGGCCCTTGCTGTTGCATTCTTCTTCGGAGCCATTATGGGATAGGCGTTCCGAAATACTGAATATGGTTAATTTCGAATTCTCGCTTCTTGATGAGATGGCACAGGATCAGTATCACTCCCAGAACCTATGCTCCCTGCCAACATGAATTGACCTTGAACTACTGCACAACTGAGACGTGTCGTCAGTGAAGGTTCGGGACGGCCCTAGCCGATGTTAAAAGCTCCTTGCCATGCTGCGAGATTGGCTTTGATCTGTGGTGGATGAACTCTAAAGCAACGTTTCGAGCTCGGAGATTCAACGGTCCAGCCACACAAGAGGCAAATGTGCCATGGATAGCGTGGGAGGCCGTGTGAATCAAGTGATGTTGATCAATGGCTGGGCACGGTGTCCTCGGGCGGATCGCAAGGCATAGTCCGGATGTTCCGTGGATGAATGATGAGTTGAAGCTCTTGGCGAATAGCGAGTATTGGAATACGATTTACGAATTTTCCATGGAGCAAGATACGAGGGAAATGATACGCGGATAGGCCGGCTGTGTCAAGGCAGTGAATTATGCATGACGAAAATGGTACTATGAATGAGGTTATACAGACGTGGACTCGACTAATTGACGTATCTGTATTTACTGTCTGCCTAGAACAAGCCAGCCTGGCAGGCTGTGGCAGCGTAATAACGTGTGAATTATGCAACAGATGGGATGAACGATGGATGCTATGCTGGGTATGCAGTCACACGAATCCTCGTCCTCATCCGTCGGACGTTTAAACAGCGTGCATTAATGACGACGCGGAGCTCCGACTCGTTGGTGTCTTACGTCATACACCTCCAGGGGTCTTACAGGAGGGAGCAAGTGGAAAGAGCACTAAAAAGAGGGCAGCTGTCATCTGGAAGGAGCCTCCCGCCGCAGCCGAAGAGTCGCATTCGCTCGCACACACGGCAGTCACAACTCAGCTTCCCTACCAGCCTAACCCGAAACCAAGTCGCGCCTTCCCAACAAGAAACTGTCTGCCTATGACAGCTTGTTGTGGCTTTCTCGTTTCTTGCACCTTCTTCTTCCTTTTTGCTTAGCTTCTTTCTACCTTCCCTTTTCCCCCTCTTCCACTTCCCCATTTCGACATCATCCATCCGTCTCCTTACAAGTCGTTGACGACTGGGGAAGATAAGCAGCGTCTGAACAAATTATCATTATCGTGTCTCACCACACAAAGCCCCCAAATTTGTTCTTCTCACTTTTTATTTCCCTGGGCTACCTATTCTGCGTCATTCCTTGTTTGCGCCACACGACTTATTCTGTCATCTTCACCCTCCGAGACCTTGCCCCGAGAGAGTAGATCGTCAACAGACTCGCCCCATGCGCCTCCAAGATTGATCGCCACCACCACGATACCGATACCGCGAGGATGAGCTCCTCAATAGATACCGCGACCAACGGTAACGCCTATTCCGGCGACCACGATCATGTCCTCCGCCCGCGCCCGCGCAAACCTCAACACTCTCAGGTCTCCGAGATCCTTCGCATGTCCACAGCGAGCGACGACAATGGGCACCTCATGCCTGACAATCTTAGCACCGGCACAGCGAGTGGTTTGACTAGGTATATCTCTCTTGCTCTCGGTACATATCAATGGCCCAGCATTTTCTAACATTGTCCAGTGGTCGTTCCACGCCTGTCCCCGAAAATGCGCCTCCGTCTGTCAAGTCCCTTTCCACTGTTCGCAAGCAGGTTCGAGCCGAGCAGCGCCGTCGTATCTTTCCTACCATTGAGTTCGCCTCGCGCGTCAGTCATTTCGATCCAGAGAGCGACTATCGAGACTTCCATGGCTTCTTCAACCTCTTCTGGATTGGCCTCGCCATTATGGGCATTACTTCGATGCTTCGCAACATTAAAGACACCGGCTTCCCTCTGAGAGTGCAAATCTGGGGTCTTTTTACTGTAAAGCTCTGGCATCTCGCTATCGCCGACTTCCTCATGGTCGCTACCACTGCTATCAGCTTGCCCTTGCATCGCGCAGCTCGTGCTGCCAAGCCAGGTGGCATTGCAACTTGGAGTCGTGGAGGAATGGCTCTCCAGAGCATCTACCAGGTCGCCTGGCTCTCCCTCTGGATCGCTGTGCCCTTTTACTTCGAGTGGACTTGGACCGCCCAGGTCTTCTTCCTTCTACATACAATGGTGCTTCTCATGAAGATGCACTCGTACGCTTTCTACAACGGCCACTTGTCTGAAACAGAGAAGCGCCTCCACGCCCTCGACAACCCCTCCTCCGTCCCCGATCGCCGACCGGCCTACCAATATCCCAGCGCCGACTTCCCAGTTGGTTCTACCAGCACTTCTGATGCCCCAGCGAATGGCAATGGCAAGAAGCGCCGCCGACAGCGCAGCCGACAGCGTAGCCAGCGAAGACGCCAGCAATCGAAACGACTGGTCAGTGATAGTAACAAGAGCAACGACGAGGAAGAGACTCCCAACGCCGTGCAACAAATCCAGAGCCCTCCTGCGAGCGGCAACAATAGTTCTGACGAAGTTGACGAGCTGCGCGAAGACCTCGCTCGTGAGCTTACTAGTCCCATGGGCAATGTCACATATCCAAGCAACCTCACCTGGTCAAACTACACGGACTACCTCCTCTGCCCTACGTTATGCTACGAGATCGAGTACCCCCGAACCTCGTCGATCAACTGGATCTCACTCATCTCCAAGATCATTGCCACCTTTGGTTGCATTTTCCTCTTGACTATTATTTCTGAGGACTTTATCCTTCCTGTTCTTACCGACGCTTCGGAGCGCCTCGACGCCGTTCAAGCTGTATCATCCGTTTCCGAGACGGCTCTCATTCTTGCCGAGACCATCTCGTGGCTTCTTTTCCCCTTCATGCTCACTTTCCTTCTCGTCTTCCTTGTCATCTTCGAATACGTCCTCGGCGCCTTTGCCGAAATCACTCGCTTTGCCGATCGCCACTTCTACTCAGACTGGTGGAACTCGACTGACTGGATGGAGTTCTCTCGGGAGTGGAATATCCCCGTCTACAGCTTCCTTCGCCGTCACGTCTATAGCGCCTCCAGGTCCCGCATTGGCAAGGGTGCAGCCACAGCGCTGACCTTCCTCATCTCTGCCATTGGCCACGAGATTGTCATGGCTTGCATCACCAAGAAGCTCCGCGGGTACGGCTTCGTGTGTCAGATGCTCCAGCTGCCCATTGTCGTCCTCCAACGCACAAAGTGGGTTCGTGGCCGCGAGACTTTGAACAATGTTTGTTTCTGGGCCTCAATGATTCTGGGTCTCAGCTTGGTACGTTGCCTTTTTCTTTCCCCCCTTTTACAACAATTCTAACTAATCTCTAGATATGCGCACTCTATGTCCTTCTTTAGCTGCAATGCATTTGATTTCGGGATAGATCTCTCTCATCTCCCCGCTCTGTTGTTTAACCACATATACTGTTAACCGTATCGACATCCATCCTTTCGGGTCATCAACAGTAGGGGACTCTGTACGATATACGAAGCGGAGAAACGTACCACTCGTTTTGTTTTCTCTCTTTACTACATCATCACTTGGCTGTCTGTACACATATGGGATTGGGATTTGGGGAATAAATGGAATGGATGGATTATAGACACTCATGGTATGGCATTTACCACTTTGCTTGACTAGAAATATATACCCACATAGGCTTGTTTGAATGTCATGTTGTCTCTGGCGCCGTTGTCCTTGGTTGTATGTATGTATGTATTATCATTAGTGTTCGAGTGTAGCCTCTAGCACAAGTCTCAAAACCACGAACATTCGGGTAGTTTTGCCAGTACAAACATTCACAGTCACAATTGCACAGACACCAAGTTGTTCTATACCATTCTTTCGCGTCTACTTCATCTTTCTCATGATCATAGAGCTAACTAAAGTACACCCCGTCCTCCTGTCAAGAACTGGGAATTATGGTAGAGTGCGCGGCTGCTCTAAATCCGACGAGTCCGCATTCATCAAAGGAAAACATGACGACATAAAAGACCTTGTTGCTCATAAAAACCGAAACCCTTCAACTCCGTTGACTTTTTGTGGTATCCCGTTTCTCATGCATGGTCATTTAGTCGACCTCCTCCATGGCGCTGTCACCAGTGGCGGCAGCGGGGGCGTCGGTAGCCTCAGCCTCAGCAGGGGCAGAGTCGTCCTCCTCAATGTTGAGGCCGAGCTGGACGAGCTTGTGGATGCGCTCGGCGAAGCCAGCGGGCTCATCAATAGTGAAGCCGGAGACGAGCAGAGAGGTCTCGAAGAGGAGCTGGACGATGGACTTGACAGTGCGGTCGTTCTCGCCGTCAGCCTCGACCTTCTTCTTGAGCTCCTGGACGATAGGAGACTTGGGAGAGATCTCGAAGGTCTTCTTGGAAGACATGTAGCTGGACATGGAGGTGTCACGGAGGGCCTGGGCCTTCATGATACGCTCCATGTTGGCGGACCAACCGAACTGGCCAGTTCGGATAGCGCAAGGGGAGAGACCAAGCTTGTGGGAGACAACAACCTTCTCGACCTTGTCGCCGAGGACGTTCTTGAGAGCCTTGGCAAGAGACTCGTACTCCTTCTCCTCAGCCTCGCGGGCCTTCTTCTCGTCCTCGGTCTCCTCGAGCTCGAAGTCCTTGGTGATATCAACCAGCTTCTTGCCCTCGAACTCCTTGAGCTGAGTCATGGCGTACTCATCAATGGGGTCAACGAGGAACAGGACCTCGAAGCCCTTCTCCTTGAGGGTGTCGAGGAAGGGCGACTTGGAGACGGCCTTGATCGACTCACCAGTGATGTAGTACATGTTGTTCTGGTGCTCAGGCATGCGGGTGACGTAGTCGGAGAGAGAGGTGAGCTCATCGCCAGACTTGGTGGAGTTGAATCGGAGGAGCTTGGCAAGGATCTGGCGGTTCTGGGAGTCCTCGTGGATGCCGAGCTTGAGGTTCTTGGAGAAGGCGCTGTAGAACTTGTCGAACTGCTCCTTGTCCTCGGCAATCTCCTGGAAGAGCTCAAGAGACTTCTTGACGATGTTCTTCTTGATGACCTTCATGATCTTGTTCTGCTGGAGAGTCTCACGGGACAGGTTGAGGGGAAGATCCTCAGAGTCGACAACACCCTTGACAAAGCCGAGCCACTCAGGGATGAGGTCGGTAGCATCATCGGTGATGAAGACACGGCGGACGTAGAGCTTGATGTTGTTCTTGGTCTTCTTGGTCTCGAAGAGATCGAAGGGGGCGCGCTTGGGGACGAAGAGGATGGCGCGGAACTCAAGCTGACCCTCAACGGAGAAGTGCTTGACAGCGAGGTGGTCCTCCCAGTCGTTGGAGAGGGACTTGTAGAAGGAAGCGTACTCCTCCTGGGTGATGTCCTGAGGGTTGCGGGTCCAGATGGGCTTCTGTTTGTTGAGCTCCTCCTCCTCGATCTTGGTCTCCTTGATCTTCTTGGTCTTGGGCTTCTTCTCCTTGCCCTCCTCCTCGTCGTCGACCTCCTCGATCTTGGGCTTCTTGTCGTCACCCTCCTCGGTGACCTCCTCGACCTCGGCGTCCTCATCAGGGACCTCCTTCTCGGTCTCCTTCTCGACGTGGAGGTAGATGGGGTAGGAGATGAACTCGGAGTGCTTCTTGATGACCTCCTTGATCTTGCTCTCGTTCAGGTACTCAGTCTGCTCATCCTTGAGGTGGAGGATGATGGAGGTACCGCGGCCGAGCTGCTCGCCCTCGGTGTCGGCGGTGATGGAGAAGGTGCCACCGGCACTGGACTCCCAGATGTACTGCTCGTCATCGTTGTTCTTGGAGATGACGCGGACCTGGTCGGCGACGAGGTAGGCAGAGTAGAAACCGACACCGAACTGACCGATCATAGAAACATCAGCGCCAGCGGTGAGGGCCTCCATGAACTGCTTGGTGCCGGAGCGGGCAATGGTACCAAGGTTGTTGACGAGGTCCTGGGTAATGTTAGCTTGTGCATTGGCAGAAAGTACACGTGTGAAAACTTACAGCCTTGGTCATACCGATACCGGTATCCCGGATGGTCAGGGTCTTGTTGGCCTTGTCGGGGATGATGTCGATGCGGAGGTCCTTGCCAGAGTCGAGCTGGCTAGGGTCCGAAAGGGCCTTGTATCGGATCTTGTCGAGAGCATCGGAGGCGTTGGAGACGATCTCTCGGAGGAAAATCTCCTTGTTAGAGTAGACGGTGTTGATGATGAGCGAGAGAAGCTGAGAGATCTCAGCCTGGAACTCGAAAGTCTCAGCCATCGTGTCGGGTATCAAAGAAAATCGTGACTGCGGGGGAAGAATGTTAGCGATCGAGGTGGGGTTGATTGAAATAGTGTGTAGATTGTGGTGGGTTGTTGGCCGAAGAGGTTGTACAAGCGGGATGGAGGGGTATGGAAGGCTCTGGAATTCGAGCTCCCAGCGACAGCACGCAGCACTCAATCATAGACGAAAAGATGGTGAATGCGATCGACGATGGCTGAGCAGTCAAGCTGATGCCTTTGCTATCGCGATGCCCCAATCTGTTCGTCGAAAGATGTGCAGCGAAGGAAGGGGAATCGAGGGGACTGCTCGCAACCGTGCGGCTCGAGGTGGGATGGGCTGGCGGGCAGCGCAACGACGTACGTACCTTGAGATGGTTTTGACAAAAAGGAAATGCAAAAGACAAGTAGACTCGTCTGGGATTGAGAGTTGATTCTCCGGTGAGAGGGAGGAGAGGATGATATGAGTGAGGGAGAAGGAGAGATGATGTTTGGGAGGAGAGAAGGGAAGATGGAGGAAGCAGAGGTCAAAAAATATGTAGGCAGTGGCAGAGGCGGCGCTGGCCCCTCCTTCCTTCCATTTGCTTCTCTCACGGTGAGGCTTCCATGGGATTCCACGACCACAAGAGCCCACCTAGCGCCTACAAACTCCCGTCCCCTCTCCCCGCCTTGCCTTCCCTTGCGGCGCTGACAGGCACCTCACTGGGCCTCTTTCTGCTCGTCTCCGTCTCAGGCAACCACGGCAACCAACCGCCCTTGCGCTACGCTACTGTACGGCAAGTGGCCACCGCCTTGTGCCTGCTGCGTGCCCGCCACTTTGTTCTGTATCTCGGGCTCACTCTCTCCCCCCTCCTCCCCGCCCTCTTACAGCTTAGCTGTATCAGGTACGTACCTCTCTACCCCAAAAGCATCAAGGGACCAGGCGGCAAACGCACGCACACACACGCACCGCCCCCAGCTTGGACTTTGATGATTGGCTAGATCCTACTAGGGCCTTCCCACGTTTCCCCCAACTCGAGTCGCATCGCCTCACGGCGTTCATGTGTTGCGAGATCAGGTACCGAAAAGATACCGAGTCAAGCATTTGACTTTTAGATAGAAGACGACAGATTTTTTTTCCTCTCCTCTAGCCTAGCGAGTCATTGATAGTAAAAAAATCTCGGTCTGTAACAGCCTTGTACTATGCAAATCTTCAAAGTGGTCCGAGGTTTGGCTGTTGGTCAAACCCCCTCCTCTTCGTTCGAGGCTGAAAAAAGAATGACCCCTGCTCGAGTTTCTAGTCTCTTCCGCCAACAAAGGTCCCCACCGCCTCCTGAACCCCAGCAACAAAGGGACAAAGAACAACCCCTCGATCGAATCTTCTAGCCAACTGGTGCTGGATTGTGCCCTGCGTGTCGCCTATTCTGTTTGATGAACCAGGCTTATTGAGGCCTGCTAGGCACCTTGAAACTGTTTACGTAGATGCGCTCAGCCGCAGGAAGGGAGGAGGGCCAATGGTTGGCAATGCATCAAGGCAGCAAGGCTGAGCTGAGCTGTTGAGGATAAGCTTGGGCACACAAAGCAACCTCTCGATGCCCATCCATTGATGCTGCTGCTTAGGGTAGCACCTTGATCACCTAAAACCTTGGGCAAGGGTTTGAGGCTGTAACTGTTCTTTTTCCACTTTTACCCTTTCTCGTCCGGGGTAGAAACTTGTGGTCTATCCATGTCTCGTTTCCTTTATTGGTTACGTGCCGAGGCGGAAAGTGAGGCGGATCCTTGTGTGATTCACGACTTGGCTCTATTCCGTGCTTGGAATCACAACAAATTCACAATCAATGTTCCAGAGTCTTCTCAGATAATCTCGTTTTTGCCAGGGATGCAAACTCGCTTGCCAATTGTTTGCCCATGCTCCTTTTGACCGGGATCTCCATGGATCCTGAGATGTACCTGGTCAGCATCAGCTGGGTTGTCATCCTGCACGTACAGCACTTTGTAAGTCGCCAAACATCAACAGAGTGTGAGATCCCTGACATGATATTCCCAAGAGCCAAAGCATCCAGTATGTATGAGTCGTGAAGTGCGTTCTACATGTCCCTATGCCCTTTTATACAGATATATACTACACTCTATCCCACCTTTTCACTTCTCCAACACACCCCCAACCTGTCTATACTTCCTATCCGCATACACAAGTCCAAACTCCTCCTCCCCTTCCACCCTCACCATCTCCACAACCTCTCCAACCACAATCACATGGTCCCTCACCCTCACGAGCCCACCCTCTGGTGCGTCCCGTAATACCCGGCACCTCAGGGCAAACATGACTCCTTCGCCCTTTAGCACCGGTGCTTCCTTGCCCGATTCACCGTCGGGGTAGCTATATCCAAGACCTTCTAGATCTTCTAATACATGGCCACCCACGTTGCCCTTTGTAAAGTGATTCGCTACTCTTGCGCCGCGTTCATCTCCAGATAGGACATGGACGTTGAACCCTCCACTTGCACGTATAGCATCCAGCGTCCGGCTCGGTGTCGCAATGTTGAACGTCACTAGCGGCGTGGGAGAGAGCGTGAGAGATGTGAAGGACGACATGGTCATGGCGCGGGGTCCGTCGCCGGGTTGGTTCGAGGTACACACGACGACGCTGTGAGGGAGGAGACGCATGATGGAGCGGAGCTGTTCGGGGAGAGGAGTCGCGGTGGTCGGGTGGACGGTCGGGGGTTTCGAGGGGGAGGAGTGCCATGGTTTTGCGGTAGCAGATGTGTGATTGCTTCTTAATGAGTTGTCTAAGCCGACCATAGATCAGCTATCAAGCCCAAGGTTCCGGTTGGAAGGGCACTCACGATGTTGAGTCTGACCAGGTCTTGTTAAAGGCCATTGTAACTGACGAAACCCCGAATATGATGCCACAGGCCTTCCACAGCCATCACATATCGTCCTTTCACTCCCGCAACCTCGTAAAGCTCGCAAAGAGCTCACCCCTCTTGTCCCTCCCCTCGTCATGACGAAAGCTGTCGCGGCGCCATTGCGCAGCGCCCGAGAGCCCTTCATTTCCCACCACAGCGCATTATCGACCCGAAAGCTCTTATCTAGTTGTCTTCTAGAAAAAGACCTTTCGTCTGTAAAAGGTTGTCGATCGTGGTAATTGCCTATCTTGATCTGTAGTTGAAGCTCGTTCCCCGAAAATGACGGAGGGACCTTTAATTTTCTTATCGATAAGGAAGACACACCCCTGCATCCCACCCTCCAATCCATCCATCGGCCTCACGCCCCAAATTTTACCCGGTCCATCGACGACGAACGACTTCAACCACCACCCACCAAGACAAAGTCGACGACAACCTCCCCTGCCTCTCAGGGTCGCCAATTCCTCTTCCTCGGCCTCGACAGACCTCACTCGTCGCAGTGCCTCCTTCATAATGGCCAAGCTCCCCGTCACGCCGGCGACTCTCTCGCCCATCCGCACAACCCTCACATCAACATCAACCTCATCACCAACACGCTTCTCCCTCGGCCAAGTCCGCCACGCCACCTTTATCCCCCGACCTCGCCGGCCATACACCTTCACCCAGCTCGTCACCCTGTCCGACGGCTCCGCCTACACTATGCGCACCACCTCTCCCCTCCCAATCTACCGAGCCACAAAGGATACCCGCAACACACTCCTGTGGCAGCCTTCCGAAAAGTCTCTCAAGAACGTCGAACTGGATGAGGCCGGTAGATTGGCTGCTTTCCGAGAGCGCTTCGGCCGCGCATACGACAGTGGTACTGGTGAGGGCGACGAGGCGGACGCAGATGCCAGTTATGCGGATCTTATCACAGGGTATGCGCCAGCGCAGGATGCTGGCTCCATGAAGGACTCTGGGCCCAAGAAGCAGGCCAAGAAGAGAAAGTAAACGACGGCTTGGTGTGGCCATTGGATAGTCGAGGCCATTGCCCACACCTTGATATCATGCCCAGTTCCAACATAAGGGGTATAAATGTGTCATGTCTAAACTACTACTGGCAAGATCCGAGCATTGCGGAGCATGAGGTGGATGGGGAGGTTCAATATGTACAACAGTGTTAAGGCCTCGAGGCTTGTATGATATAAAAACACGGTCTCCAGTTCTCGGAAGTGGTCAATAGTCAAACAGTCCCCACGGATTTTGAGTCCCTCTCCTTTCCCATCACTCGAGATCCCCCGTTTCGCTATAAAATGTAATAATGGTAGAGGGAGGTAGACCAATCGGCTCGGAGAACCTAGTCCGAATCCTCGTCTATCCTGGCTCGGGCGCGATCAACTGCGGTATCGCCCGACTTTTGCTGTTGCTGCTGCTGCGGCTGGTATACAGGGGGCCTGTAGAATGCCGAGTCGTCGTCTTCAGCATCCAGTTGCATAAGGAACGTCTCCCACTTCTCAATGAGCTGTAACATGTTAGCACTCGACCCCAGGCGTAGACATTATCAGTACTCACCTCCTTCTGTGCCTCAACTGCACTCTCCAGGAAAGTCTCAACTCCGCTCTTGAAATCCTCCACCTTCTCTCGTTCGAACCGATCAAGCTCGCTTCTCATCAATCGGCCCATATCCTCAAAGAGGAGTCGAGCTTGGTGGACCTTTCGCTCAGACTCTCCAACTTCAGCTCCCATTTGGTTGAGTCGATCCTGCTGGCTCTTTCCTTGTCTGAGAAGCTTGTCCTGCGTAGACTTCTTCTTTTGTAGCTCCGATTCGGCCGCGTGCCATGAGTAAAATGCCTTCTGTCGCTGTCCAAACGCCTGCTTAACAGAACCAATAAGACGGACGTACTCCTCGATAATGATACCAAAAGTTAGGACATCCTGCTGGGCCTGGCGATCATACACGTCGCGGATGGTAAGTTGGAGCTCAGAGAGAGCATCGAGAGGGCCTGACAAAGATGGCGATAGCTCCACTGTGGAAAGCGCATGGAGAGAAGCCGAAAAGTCACCAGCAGCTTCAGCCATCATCTTGCGCTGACCGACCATAGTCTCCATGGCCTTGAGGAGACCCTTGAGCTGATTCTCGAGCGCATCAAGGTAGACCTTGCGATCATGGAACCATTCATCCTGCTCCACAAACTTGTTTCCACCACCAACATTGATACCCAGAGATCCAAACATACCCTTGCTCTCGGTCGGGATGGGTTCTCTTCGCTCCTTGTGCTTCACATCAACATTAAACGCCTCGCTCTCAAGGAAGAGCCTCAAATCAGGATCGTGTTGTAGCGTAGCATGTATCGCGATCTTGTTCAGCATCTTCTCGAGCGCAGCTCGTCGGCTCTCGACAAAGTTACTGTCGAATCGGCCGACGGCCTGCTTCTCGGGAGGGGGTGGCACGACGATACCAGGATTGTTGCCGTGGAGAGTGTTGTAAAGCCAGAGGAAATCACGGTATCTGCGCTTGACTTCAAACTCGGGCTGCTTGTATCCCTTGGAAGTGGTCTATTCACATGTCAGTACATGGCAATCTTGGAGCTTGAGGATGCCTTACCTTGGTGCGAACAGAGTAGACAATGTGGGAGCTAGTCAAGTCGCCGACCTTGTGAGGGTCTCCCACGGTAATTTGGAACGAGGGCTTTGCGGCCTGCTCAACACTAACACTTGGCTGAGTGCTGGTCCTCACAGCGCTGGGTTGAGCAGCCTCGACAGGCGGGGGCGCCCTAGGTCCCTTTGGTCCATCAAATTCCTCCTCCTCGATGTGATGAGGATCCGCAGGTCGTCGCTGCTGCTGCTGGGGCTGGGGCATGGTGGTACGAATCACCACTTGCTCCTTTTGCGGAGGCACCGGAGGTGCGTCCTGAGCAGGGGCATTGTCGTCGGATGCGGCACCGAGAGGACCGAGGGGATCATCGACGGCTTCAAGACGGGTGGGCTGGGCGACGAGGCGACGAGGCCCGCGCGAAGGACGAGGCGCCGACGAGGAAGCGGAGGGAGCTGCAGACGACTGGGAGGCCGAGGCTTCGGGCTGCGACGCCTGTTGGGAGGCCTGAGACGAGTCGGCCCAGGGTGACTCTTCGACGTCCATTGCTGATAGTTGTGGTCACGAGGTCTATAAGTGAAGCTACTCGTGCGATTCGGCGACCGTCGTTGGTCGAGTTGGTTGAGAGATGGAGGTGATGCGATGTTGTAGCGCAGAGGAACATGGAAGCTTGGGGAGCATGCGCCAGCGGACGTCAGCGGAGCCGGCCCCACTCACCCCCGTTGAGGTACGTACACATCTTCACCAGGGACTGGCAGGCTACGATGAACTTCAAGGCAACAGTATATATAATGTGGAAGATATGATAGTTGTACACGTATTAGCTATTGTGTTTTTAGAAATTGTCCCCTAGTGTACATGATCGGTATCCCTCAGCAAGATGTAACTGGTTCACTGAAGGGGATCTTAGAGCTAATCTCTCCCAGCTCTACCAACCAACCGTCCATCTCCCCTTGTCCCAACTACTAGGTACGAGCAATGATCCTTTCAGTCCATGTCCCGCTTGCGTTTCTTTCCATTCTCCTTGGTGGGAGCAACGATCAGTGTCTCCCGTCCCAATCCTACCCCGAACTGAGCAACAAACTTTTGCCTTTGATGCTGCTGCACCGCAGCTGGGTCATTTCCCTGTCGCTCCTAGCGCTCGGGATCGTAACAGCCCCCGACAATTACCAGATTCATTCGTGTGAACTTGACCTTCATCACTGGCGTCTTCTTAGTGGGGAAGGCGCTGATCTGGTCAGGAGTGATCATGACCTCCTTGTTCTTCTTCTTGTGTGTTCCGCCAGTTGTTCCGCTTCCTCCGGTCTGGCCAGAGGTTCCTGATGCGATGCGAGAAGCGTCGCCGGCTGAATTACCAGCATTCGCTCCATCGGTTCCCGTTGCTGCAGCGTCGTGTCCGGTCTGCTGCGTGCTGGCCTTCTGAGGATCGGCCGGCAACTCAACATCCCAAAGTCTTACAGTGCCATCCTGGCCGCCTGACGCAAGCACATTAGACTCGACACTGAAGCTGAGAGACCAAATTCCTCCCTTTCCATGACCACGAGATCGCTTGATGCGTGTTCCCTTGGCGATGTCCCAGAAGAAGATGTTGCCAGCACAGTCAGCGCTCGCCAGAATCTTGCCGTTTGGTGCGCATTCAAGAGCAGTGATGTGGTCGTTGTGGCCAGTCAGGACACGTACACAGGCTCCGGTCACCACAGACCACATTCGGATTGACTTGTCTGTTTCATCCGACGCCGAGAAGACGTAGAGGCCGTTGGGGTGCCATGCAAGTGCCGAGATGGATGTATCATGCCCAACCAATAGTCGCTGTGGCGAGGCGTGATCCTGCATCCAGACTCTAACAGCCTTGTCGTAACCACCGCTAACAAAGTAGTGTCCTTGAGGACTCCAAAGTGTTCTGAATGCGGGTCCATCATGAGATTTGTAGAGACACAAACAACTCCATGACTCCAGAGACCAGAGACGGATCTGACCATCGGCAGACGCTGACAGCAGCAGCTTGGGTCTAGTGTCAATAGCGGGATTCGACTTTCCTTCATCGCCAAAGAGCTTCTGAGGAGGACCGGAGGCGGCATCCGAGAAGGAGACGTCGTAGACAGGGCCAGAATGCCCAATCAACTTGCGGCTGTTGAACTTGGCGTCCTTTTCGTGAGCATTCATCGTCGGAAGGGCCTTGCCATCCAGAGACCAAACTCGGATGTACGAGTCGGTCGTTCCAGCAGCCACCATTTGTCCGTCATTAGAAAAGTCCATACATGCAACACTGTCAATAGTCAGCATCGGTCATAACTCAATGGTTGTGCAAAGAACTTACCTGCCAAGCGTGTTGTGGAAGGTGAACATGCAGGCGCTTACAGGCAATCCCACCCCTCCTGTCTGTCCATCAATTTTGAAGCGGTCGCGATTCTCTCGCACCTTCTGCATCTCCAACATGATGTCTCGGGGCCGGGACGGCGGTAGAGGTAGGTCGGCTCTGCTGGGTACATCTGCACTCTCCTCGCGTTTGATCCTCTGGTCGAATTCCTCCAACAAGGTAGGTCTGCCCGGAACTGGTGGGTTTCGTCGCTCCTCATCCTCAAGTTCAGCACGCACGTCATCCCGAAGGTCTGGGTCCATAGGCAGCGGACCAAGCTTCAGAGGTGCAGTTGGGTCTAGTACATCCTTGTTGGACAAGCCAATGTTGACGCCAGGAATACCCTCATTGGTGTCAACGTCTTCCATCTCCATGTTTCTTGATCTCCGGTAAACTGCTTCGAAACTGAACGGTGTGATCGGCCCTCGGGCGGTAGAGTCAACCTGGCAGTAGGATGCAAGGAGTTGTCTGATCACGGAACCACCTTGATCGGATTCGCGCTCGAGAAAGTTGAAGAGATCTCCACTGGCATGCTGGTTTAGGGGGATTCTGTACTTATTCTCCCGGTAGAGCTTGGTCATGGGGTTCTCGTTGACATGCTGAGGTAGTGTAACGGTCGCAAATGTCTTGAGGTCATCTGCGTGAACAGGTTGAAAATGAGGGCCAACTTCTCGAAGGAAAGTCTTGGCATCCTCAGTGTAGGAATTGCTGACGAGCTCCAGGAAGGAGTAGACAAAGACTGGCCAGAGAAGTTTTGACAATTCGAACTGAAGTTGTTAGTGAATGGGCGATGAAAGGTGGAGAACTCTGTTACCTTGTAAATGTCCAAGTTGTTTTCAACCCATTCTCGTAGGAGGTTGAATGCTCTCTGGTACTTCTTTGGACCGAGGTTGGCAAGCTGGTAGATGGGCTTACCATCTGGACCTAGATGCTTGGATTCCTGACGAAACACCTCCTCGGTCCTGTTGAAGCCCCTCTTGAGCAAATAGTCTGTGACCTATACATCATCATCTGTCAGCCTGGGACCCAGCTTGTGGTACATGAGCGAGGCAGTGGGCCGTGTGCTCAATGAGGAATGAGATGAGTGCCAAGAAGGGAGAATAGCCAAATCGCCCTCGCGAGTTTGACGCCTGTGCCGAATTCCCTTTTCCAGTCTCGCAACGATGCCCTGATGATCAACCCAGAATAGCGCCCAAGTGCAGTTTCGGTTCGCGCCCAATGAGAGTTCCAGCGACCGGGCAATCAGACGGATCACTAACAATCAAGAGTGAATACAAACATCGCGGCCTCAGTTAGGCGACTCACTCCTGGCCCTCCCATCATCGTGGTCGGGCATGTGCGGCGGTGAAGTATATCGAGGAGGCGATACCAAACATGATGCAGCACAACCCAAAGCCAAATCAAAGACACATAAACAAACATGAACTTACTATTTGGTTGAGGTTCTGATTGGACATGGCGCCTCCAGTAGTGCCAGTTTGCCCTGTTGTGCCGGTCGTTGTGTGAGCCGGGGCGGGAGTCGTCGGCGCAGGCCCTTGATATGCGCCGGGCGCTGGCGCGCCGGGAGTTTGAGCTGGAGCAGACATGCTGTTTGTCGTGCTGTAGAATGACGAGTAAGGGAAGATAATAATTGTAGGCCCGCGAAATGAAGCTCTCTAGGACTGGCGAATTCTCTAGAGATGGCTCATCTCATAAGAGGATGAGGTGCGGGTTGGAGTTGTGACCCTGGCCCCACGGCAGCCAACAGAGGATGCGATGAAGCGGAACCAGGCGCAAGTCGTCGATTTTTGTGTAGAGAAGATGGAGAAAGTAGATTCGAAGTTCCTTTCAGCAGGAGATTAAAGAAGAGAGGATAGAAGATGCGTGCGGACAGGGTTGATGGTGAACCAAGTTTGAGGCGATGCTTCGAGGATGAAGGTGAACACGGAAGACAGGCTGAAGCGCGACGGAGTTGCGCGAAGCGCATTGACCCGAGGATTAAGCGACGGGGAGACTCACCCCAGTAAGCTTAACATCCACAGTTCGACCCTCCCACCTCCTCAACCATTTTCAACAGACTGAAACTGGAAATATGATATCATTCCAATCTTGAAGAGGAAGTTTCTCAAATTTGGAAATTTCACCTAATTCTGTACTGCTGTTTATTACCTTTTTCAGCGATCTTGAACAGTCATCGTGAGGAAGCGCACAGACCATGGTACGTACCACCGAACCTGCAAGCTCTCACTCGCACACGCGAGACCTCCACCTCAAGTTGACCATCAGAAACTGACGGGACGAAGTGATCAGTGCCTGGGCATGATTAGATTTGACCTCTTCTTGGCCTCTCATTGCACATCCATTAAGCCCTTTACGATTATTGTTGCTTTCGCTAGCTAAACGCCGCTTGCTTCGAGAGAATTGAATCAACAAAGCCAACCTCCACGTTCATACCCCAACATCATCTTGCACCACGGTCTAGGCCGTCATCAAACGTCAAGGAATATCACTTCACAATATGGCTTCACCAGCAGATGTTGTTATGGGCGATTCCGGGGAGTCCGGCACACACAAGCCATTCACCATCGAAGAAAACATCAAGCAACTCAACGCCATCGACCAAAGCGCCGTGCAGCTCATGAGCCACACTGCCACTGCTCTCAACGCTCTCACAACACCCTCCTCTGACGGCGCTCCGAACACAGACCCTTCAGGTGAAGCAGTCAAGCCGTCTTTGAACCCCCCAGCACAAAAGGAAGCTTTCCGGTCTGCCACCGACTCGTTTCTCACGACGCTGCATGCCATCGATGTCAAGATGAAGCGTCAGATCTTTGCTCTGGAGGAGGCGGGCATCGTCAACTTGGCGAATCCTCAGCGTCAGGAGCCCAACGGACCGCCTAAGGCGTCGCTCAAACCCAACGGAACTGGAGCTGTGGGCAACCTCGACGTGGGCTGGCTAAACAGTCGGGGCACGAGGGTGGAGAGAGATATGGAGTCGGAGCTTTGGGCTAGGGCGAAGGAGATCTTGCAAAGGAAAGCGGAAAATGACAATTAACTAGCGAAAGACAAGCTAGATTTGCTCCGAGTCTGATGTTTCTTGCTTGGCGTTGGGGTGGGAACTACAGTATTCACGTCTGAGTGTGAGAGTCGGGATATCAGGCATCGTTTGATAGAGGCTCAAAGCAACTAATGGATGTCTTAACCATTCTTGGCACGATTCTGCCTGTCCATTGAATTTGTCCTTGAACATGATATGCAGAGCCTTGAAGTCCTGAAAGGATGTACCCGATGAAATCTGTGTTGAATCGACCTTACCCTAGACATTTGGTGCATTGGGCTGTGTCTGATGTTGAGTTCTCGTTTCTAGGTGAACTTGGTCGGGTTGCCGAGGCCAAGAAGGTGAGTCTCTTCGAACATTGCGCGTGGAACGGGACCTGCCCCTGGACCTCTCCTCTTCTTGCTCGTGACGAGTTGAACGGCGCTTTCTGTGTGACATGAATGTTTTGAACGCGAAGATCAAGCAAACATAAATAATACATGACAAGGCGGCCAAGAAAAATATCCCCACAACCTCGGTGGCAGAAGTTGTGGTCTCTTCTCGACGGGTAACGACAGTCATTGTCATGGATTGGGCAACTTTTGGTTGAGAGATATTGATTAGTAGAGAGTGTTTGGGTGAAGCAATTGGCAACGCAACATGAACCAACCAATTAAGTATCCCGACAGATTTTGGGCGCCAAGTCATTGATTAAATGTCAACATGGTTGAGAACGTGAGTTTGCAACATTTTACTAGTCAGTGAACTCCCAAGCTGCCAAGCTGCAAGGCAAGGGAGAATGACGGCCATGATTCAGCGGCCATCGGGAGAAGCAATCAATATTCGTGAAACCCTGCTGGAATAGGGAGCCGGGAAATGAGGACAAGAAATAGGACAGCGAAAAGCCAAGGCCAAGCATCGGAGCCAAGGTGTATAGCCTCATGCCGCGCAAGCCGACGGGTCGACGGGAAATGGGAGGGTAAATTAGAAGAAGACGATCTGTTCACGAGAGAGCATCCAAGGTGCAGGGCTATGAAATCAAGAACTCCGAATACTAATGGGCTTCACGGCCGGAACTACGCATATAGATGTAATTCTTCCGGCGCGGGTCTCTCGGATGCACGTTTGGCGATGGCATCAACACATTTTCTTGGCGGGGTAAAAGCTTCCGGGCTTGCCCCGTACCAAGCTTGGTTTCTGGTGGGCATAAACCATGTCCCAAGAGGGTCCAAGCATCCATGCACATGCATCAGGACCAATCACGGACCGTCGCAGTGTAATATGGCAGCTTGGCCCTCGGGCTCTTGGGTCTACCGAAGCCTCCGGAATGACGCCCTCGCGGGCCAGTGGCTTGCTTCACGGGTGGTGGAGGCTTACTCAAGCTATAACATTTGCTCCGGGCCCTTGTTTTGCGCGACTTGAACTTTTTTCCCCTGTGTAACCTTTTTTGCTGTTTTTCTTTTCTTCAAATCTCCCTAGAGGAGCTTCATTCCTATCTATTGGCAGTCATTGCATTGCCCTGTCTTGAAAGAACCCCCCCAGTTTGCTCGCTTATCGTACATATCTACCTCTGTCAATATCGCCCACCTTGTGCCGTCATAGCCGCTTCTTTTTTACAGTGACGATCCCCCACCGCCGGTTGCTGCGACGGAAACGGCGTCGCCAACGTTGGAATTGCTTTGGGAGAGCCATCGCGAAGTTGAGAACGCGGTTCAGAAACCAAACACCGCCGTCATGGCTGTTAGGTGTAGGGCGAAAGCTATGACAGCTCCCTCATCTTTGGGACTGGCGATTGCTCTTCTTGGAGCTGTCGCCCAGGCTCATGAGCACGATACAAGCAAAATACCCGAAGGCCAGACGGTATCTGTAGAACCTTTGGTACGCTTTTTGCAGTATGGATGATTGCGATTGGGTCTAACATATAGTAGGATACTGTGTTATGGATTCATATCTTCATACAGATGCTGGCTTATGGTGTAATCTTCCCAATTGGCATGGTACTAGGTGTAGGTGACCACACGCCAACACACGTAAATAAGCTGACCGTTTCTAGATGACCAAAAACAGATGGCACGTCCCAACTCAAGCTGTCGGCACCGTCCTCGCCATCCTTGGCTTCTTCCTCGGCCACGCGCACAAGGGTCGCCAGTTCATCCCCAACCACGTCCACGGAAAGTTCGCACACATCCTCCAGCTGCTACTGGCCGCTCAGGTCCTCATCGGGGTGTATCTCAAGCTCCATTGGGAGAAGGGCATCAACGCCAAGATTCGAAGAATTATCCGCCCGTGCCATGGCATCATTGGCAAGATAATGCCTATTCTGGCGTGGACGCAGATGATCTTTGGCGGCATCACAGCCCTCGGCTTCTGCCAGGGCTCGCACACCGGCCAATGCGCAGCCCACTTCATCATGGGAGGTGCCTTTATCGGCTACGGAATCATCCTCACCATTCTTCTTCTCGTCGGTCAGCTATGGATTCGAAGTCGCGGTCGCTCGCAGGAGTTTTACGACAGTGCCGTGGTAGCAGCATGGGGCTGCGTTAATACCTTTACCGAGCACCGCTGGGGTGGCCCTTGGGTCAAGAATGACTGGCAGCATACGACCATGGGTGTTATTTGGTGGTGCGCTGGCTTGGCTGGTGTGTGGCTGAGCAAGGATCGTGACGGACGTCCTAAGCGCAACTTTATCCCAGGATTCGTGATCCTTATTACTGGCTGGGCCATGTCTGCCCACCCACAGGATCTGATGGTTAGTGCTGCGACGCATACCATGTTTGGATATACCCTCATGGGCGTCGGCTTCACTCGAATCATCGAGATTGCTTTTGTTCTCAAGGATGCGCACTCTATCTCGGAAGACGGGCGGTCTGCCAATAGCTTCCAGTTCATCCCTGTATTTGTAAGTCATGAATGTCCACGACTGAACGAACCAGCTAACACATCTAGCTCATGTATGCCGCTGGCTTCCTTTTCATGGGTGCCACCGAGGAGCAGATGAATCTTGTCGCCGGCTCCAGCATGGATCATGTCTCGTACATTCTCATCACCTTTTCGCTCGCCTCGCTGATGTTCTTGTTTGTCAACATGCTCATCCACCTTTGGGATCGACTTGCACACCCTCCATTGAACACCAAGGATTTCGATACCAGTCATACACACGCGCACGGCCGGGTTGTCGAAGATGGACAGATTCGAGATGCTGAAGAGTTCGAGCTGGATGAACTCATGAGCGATGACGAAGATGATCCCAGTCGACGGATGCTCGGTCCTAACAGCGAGGACAGTGGGAGCACCATGGGTAGGAATCACCAAACCCGTGTTCAATAAGAATGAAGGTCCTAAGAAACCCTAAGAAGAGGTTGGGAAGACTCAGGATACGTCAAGGCAAGGGCTCTTACACATTGGCTTACACACGCCTCTACCTTGACGCTACCTTGCTGGGATGGCTGTAAATGATGATGCGGCAATGCTACCTTTTGGAAATCTGATGATAAACATGATACGGGAATGGAGTTTGTGTAAAATAGATGTTATCTAGATCTACATATGAAGCGTAATATGGAACGGGCTTTGAAGATTGAGCACTCATGACAAGGTTGTCTGCTGCAATTCCCATCCTTGAGAGCAGCCCCACCAATGGTGTTCTGGAACATCGAGATGCCCGCTTGGCGGGGCCTTGGCGTGTTCTTCACCGAAAACTCACCGAGATTCTTGACCGAAAAACGAACTTTATCGTAGAATCTCCATCGCCACAACCATCCCAATTCCTCAGACATTGACTCCCCCGTCAAGACCACTCATAATGCCGTCCGTCAAGAACCCTAACGGCCCTTCTAAGAACCGCCTCGCTGCGCGCGCCTCCAAGGCAAAGAAGGAGCGGCGCAAGCGCTCCCTGGCGCCCAAGGACAAGATCGCAAAGGCGGATGCGACACGAGGCGCGAGGGCTGGACTTCTCCCCACGAGCGGACCTAGGGCAAAGGTTAGCGCAAAGAGGGCGCGCAAGATGGAGAAGAAGATGGGGTATGCTTTGAAGAGGAAGATGGAGGCTGAGGGAGAGGCTGAGATGAAGGGTAAGTTTTTTGTGTGTTGGGAATGTGTGCATGGTGTTGATGGCTAACCTTTTGTTTTGTAGATGCGCCTGTGGAAAACGAGGGAGGGGATAAGGTTGAGGAGGTTGTCATGGGAGATATTCAGTGAACGAGTGCCATGTCACGACGAGCGAACAAGTTACGACAGAGATGTTTATTCCGCGACTGCGACTCTATCCTCGATCCTTGATACCACTTTCCCCTTTTAGTTGATTCTCCCGAACGAATCCAACACGACGACAACGTATAAAAAGGCGAGGCCGAAACCCGAAGAGACTTGGACGAACATGGACCAAGACGGTGGTGGAAAAGAAGTTGGTGCAGATACCAACGACCCTGTGTCAGGTGCACAATGCCATCTTGGGGGAATACCAGTGATAGAATCCCCCACAAAAGCAATGAAACCCCGATGAACCTTTCTCAATCCCGTGTCTGAATCTCTTTCTACCCGTCACACGTTGTTGTTGTGTCTTGTCTAACCGGAGTGGTCGCGCTTCTTGAAAGCGGCCTTGGCGTTCTTAAAAACGTCCTTGAAGCCACCCCGCTTGGTGGGCTTGATGACCTTGATGGGAATGACGAGCTCGACGGGCTCGGCAGGCTCGCCAGACTCAGCAAGCTCGGCACCCTCGTCGGGATCGGTGCCTGCGCCAACTGTTAGCATGATGATCATTCAACCCTTGGTGAGACTGAATACTTACGGAAGCTGACGCTTCGGTGGAGGTCGGGCTCCTCGAAAGAGACTTGCTCGTTGTCAGTTGTCTAGTACTGTTTCGACAATCACTGATACTTACCAAGGGAGGAGACCTCCGAAGGGTGGCTCCAGGCGCCAAAGAAGTCATCTGTTAGAACTGTCAGTCGGGTGTTCTCCAAGTTGATGATTGCTGATGCTTACAGGTGTCGGAGTTCTCGTTGACCCAGGTCTGGATGGTCTCAACACACTCGAGAGTGTCCACATCGGAATCAGTGTAACCGATGGTGTCAAAGCTGTCTGAATAGAAGGTGTGTCCACCCTCCTCAGAACCCGACTTCTCCTCCTCCTCAGGGACCTCCTCAGGGACCTCCTCCTGCTTCTTCTCCTCAGGACCCTGCTTCTTCCCCTTCTGGGCCTTGGCCTTCAGACGTCGCCAGACACGCCCAGCGGCGTTCAGCGACATCTTGGCAAAGGTAGGAGTACCGAGAAGGCCGGGCATGATGGATTGAGGTTCGTAGGTTCGTAGGGTGTCGATAGTCGAGAGAGTGTTGTACCGAGAAGGTAAAGGAGAGTGCTCGAGAAGATTTGTGGGATCTCGAGTTTAGGAAAGGGTGAAGAGGGAAGAAGAAGGGATCACGAAGACTTCAAGTTGGAGAAAGTATTTATATGATCCCATTCCCATTGATGCCATTCATCCCTTCTGGGTGTATTGCACTCTCTATCGTTTGGGGATGCCGTTTACTGTCAATGAGAGGGGAACGATAGAGGACAATTGCAACGCCTAACGAAAGGAAATGTGTCTACGGCTCTCTTTCCATGTTGGGAATGGACTCAATGCCCCAAGAGAGCATTTCTCGAGGGAAACGGTGTTTGCAGTTATCCCCCTTTTCAGGCTTGACACTCCAAGTTGGGAGACAGTCCAAATATCCCTAAACGGTGTCGCCATTTCGAATTGGAGAAAACGGATTTCATGTCGAATTTTATATAGCAAACGGTTCTCTTAGTCTTGAGGGCATCGACGTGCAGTGTTGAACTGCCCTTATCGGTATCTGGATGAAGTTGACACTGGCGGACAGTAGAGACGAAAGGGGCAAGTATAAGTACGTTTGCACGGCCGTTTAAACAAGCTCATGGCACCCACGTGGAAATACTCCGGCATGTCATCCCCATTCAATTTTGATGCGAGACTCAAGGCCGTGCAGGGACGGTAGGTCATGTGGCTCGAGGGACAACAGGGTCGTTGATGGGCTGGTCGGCAGCAAGGAGGAATTGACCTCTTGTTTTCTATGGCTCCCAGTCGTTCTCAGTGTTTGCACTTGTGATTACAGAGCCATGCAAGACGTTCCCGGCTTAGCATTACCATGGCATTGGAATCTTGGCTACGAATCGCTTCATTGAACTTTGGATCATAGTTATACAAGTAAATAGTTACAATTTATAGACATCTACTTGGTCCTTAGACAGCTATCATGAAAAGCAAATGTGTTCCCCTTGTCATTGTTCTAGCTTCAAACCCCACAGTTTCCATCAACTCACACATTCTCTCATCTTCACCGCACAACCGTCCAGATCTCTCTAGGCTTCTTCTCTCCCTCATGAGATGGGTCGAAAAGCAGAACGCACAAACTGATACATATGATCAACATCCTTGTTCCCTCCCTCGTCAGTGTTTCCTTGCTCATGAACACGTCCATCTGCTACTTTTTGCGTGGCTCCCTTGCCAAGAACTTTAGCAAGCTGCTCCTCGAGCCGCTTGACCCGATCCTCCAGCTCCCGGTTTTGTCGTTCAAGTTCATCTTGGCGTCTCTTGACCTGGAAAGGGGCGTTTGAGGTTCTGCGGAGCTTGATCATGGCTCGGGAGGGTGGTGTTCGGAACGATGTAGGGGTCTTTGTCGGAGTTGCTAAAGTCATGGCTGCGTTTGATCCTCGGCCAGCGGAAGGACTCAACGGGGTGGCAGGAATTAGAGTATCGAGGTCCATTGGAGTCATGAGCGCGGTCTCTGGCGTGCTCTTGGGTGTTGCAAAGGGAGTCGTGGGGGTTTTGGGTGACATTGTCGCGTCTTGGTCGGCCTTCGTGTGCATGGCTGAGTTGTTGTGCTTTTTGGCGTTAAAGCTCTGCTTAAAGACATGGCCAAATCCTCTACAGCCTCTCTTGGTGCATCTCCACGACGCATTATCTTCGGTGACTTCCATGCCCTCCAGCGGAGAGGTCACCCATACTTCTTCAGGAGACTCATCCGTTGAGGCCATGCCATCTACGGCCACGGCATGTGCGAAGGGAGTCGTAGGAGTTTCGGGGGACATGGTTGTCTCTTCGTCAGCCGTAATGTGCGTAATCGAGTAAGAATGTTTTCTGGCGTAGCCCCTTTGAGGTATGGTCCTGCCAAATCCTCTACAGCCCTTCTTGACGCATCTCCACAAGGTGTTGTCTTTGGCGACCTCCATGCCTTCCAAATCGCAACTAACCCACACTTCTTCAGGGGACTCATCTGTGGAATCCATGTCGTCTTCCGTCATGGCGTGTGCGAAAGAGTGAGCGTGCTGCTTCAGCTTCCAGAAAGCATTGAAAGACATCCCGTACTTTGGGCATTGCTCATTCACGCATCTCCCACTTGCTCCTCCCGCATCAAAAGCAATGCCAGGTAGCGTTAGGGTTTCTTCCTGCTCGTCAAAGAAACAAGCTCCAGAGACTATTGTCCAAGCCTGGCGGTGCTCCGCTCCGGTTATGTGGCCCAAGAATGTTTTGGAGCCAGAGAAGGTGCCTCGATATGAGGGGCAACCAGGGGCATTGCATGTTAGGGTTCGTATGGCTTCTTGCTCGGCAGCTAGGGCTGGGCCGGGTTGCATGTTCTCGAGAAGGGTCTGATTGAGCTTGGCGGCTGAGATGTGGTAGGAAACGTTGGCATGCCGATTGTATTCGGATCTGCATCGGAAGTTGAAGCCATATCGGTGACAGCAGGGCTCGCGGCAGACAAAGATGTCGGAGGTGACGAGCTCAGAAGGCGAGTTGTCGACCTGGTCTGATGCAACGACATCGACAACTCCCAGGGCATCAAGTATCTCCTCAGCTTCGGCATCGTTCTGATGAAATTGCGACTGGCCAAAATGCTCGAGATAAATCCTGTAGGTCTCGAAAGGCTTTCCGACCATCTCGCACTCCTCATCGTAACAGAACCACTCTATAACATGTCCACTGTCACGACCGTGTCTCTCGAGCGGAGGAGCACACGCAAAGACCGCCCCACACTGACCACAGGCATATTGGCCTTCGTGCCATCTCTTCTGATGCTTCTAGCATTCTTCAGCGGAGCGAAACACGAACCCGTCGCAGCCGATGTAGGGGCAGGAGAGGGTGTTGTTTTCTGCAAGGTTCGGGCAATCGGTCACATAGTAACCTTCAGGCGGGACCGTGGTCTCCTCAGTCAAAGACATGGCTGAGAGGCGAGTTGGTGGTGCGCAGGTGAGTGAGAGGCTCAATGGTGAACGCTGAGCTACCTGTCTGGAGCCTGGAGTTTGATGAGCAAGGGAAATAAGGAGGAACAAAGAACGACATATCTCTGAGCGATGAATGCAGTGTAAAAGATATTCAGGCTCTATTTCTCGAGCAACAGTGCGTGCGATTGTGATCCGCGATCAGGACCGAGGTCAGAATGAAGTGTTTGTGGTAATCACTTCCCCTCGCCAGTCACTTCAAAATTGTGCGAAATTAGGGCTTGAGCGCAAACGGAGGGCCAAGGGCAGAATCAAACAAATTACCAAAAATTCAGGCACAAGAGTTCACGTAGACATGAGCAATAGCAGAGTTCTGTTGTGGTGTGAAGGAGAGGAGAGTGACTTGTTATGCACCTTACGTTGCCGGGTAACTTGGGTACTGTCACTAACGTCAACGGGATGTCAAACACGGTAAGAAACGAATCACAGATGAATGAAAGAAAAAAAATATAAGCCCAAGTAAGATGAATAAGAAGCAGGTGCTAGAGACCTGCTATTATGAATAACTCTACACTGATTGTAGTTGGTCCTCAACCTGTAGGTATCCCGAGTCTGCCCCCTACGATCTTAGCACGGAGTCAGTGAAACCTTCCCAGCAACAAGCACACTATCCGGTATGGTGTAGTGGCTAACATTTCGCGCTCTCATAACCTGAGAGATCAAGTACCGCGGAGCCCAGGGTTCGATTCCCTGTACCGGAGTTTCTTTTTGCCCTTTGTGCCTCTGGAAGAGACCTCGGATGCATTTGTTTGCTACGTGCCTGTAGTCCCCTCCTTGTTCTTTTTGCTGTCAAAGAGACCATGTTGGCTTTCAATCTCTGGCTGCCTTATCCTCACAGTTTTTACGAAGTCGACTTCCTTCAAAGACCCTGCTCTTCAATCCCCAATCGAGTCTCACAGGCACAGTTGTAAAACACACTTTATTACCTAGATACAAATGGAAGAAACAAACCAACAAATAAAGATAGGACGGGACTCTAAAGTCCCTAGAAATCATTCAATCCCATGCTGAGTCTTCTTATGTCGCTTCAAATGGTCCGATCTGGAAAATGTCTTCACACATAACTCACAAGGAATCTTTCTCATGTCCTCCCCCCTCTCGGCCGCCTCTTCGCCATGGTTCGTTTTAAGGTGTCTCTTCCGATCTCTGTCGTCAGGAAATCTTTTTTCGCAGAGGTCACATGGCACAGGCCTGTCGATCTTCCGTCTCCTCCTTCTGTGTGGGTTTGTTAGCATGGCTCTTGGAGGTACTGAGCCGTCCTACTTTTTATCACAAGGCCGGTTGCCGGGTTCTGCCTTGTCCGACGTCTTCTTTGGGGCTTCTTCTTTGGGGGAGAAGCGTGAGTAGGTGTTGGTGTTGGTGTCGGACCAAGGCTCGGTGGGAGCAATTGCTCTTGCGGACTGTAGTTGGTCGATAGTGGTGAAGTGTACGCTGGAGAAAAGACGGGCGACTGTTCAGAGACGCTCGAAGAGTTTAGCGTAGCACTTGGTGAGTCTTCGGTTAAGGCGGGCATCATGTCTGGATACCAGTTCTGGTGTTGTGTATAGTCAATGTCTGGGATTGGAATCGGAGTGTTAAAGTTGAACAAGAGTGGATCGTTTGGATCAGGAATAGGGGCGTTCAACCAGTGAGTTTGATCAGGAATATGCATTCCTAGCGGAGTGTCGGCAAAATTTGCGTCATTCACGTTGGTGTTTGTGTTTAGGGGGAGGCTTTCTGCCATGAATGCAAGGTCGAACTCGTGGAGTATCTCGCCGAAGAGCGACTCGTAGCCTGCTTCGGGATCGTCCATCCTGGGTTGGCGTTTGAGGACGAGAAGCCTCGTCAGTTTGGTAGTGTTTGTTGAATTGTGAGTTTGGGCTTTGTTGATTCAATTGATGTTGCTATCCGCTGGTTTGGGGAATCACAACAGGACACCTTTTATTGACGCTATCCGGGTCCATCAATCTGGCTGTAGTCTATAGTTAGCTATACTGTAGCTTCAAAGGTTGAAGGAATTGTGATGTACCAGAGACGCGGGGAACTAGCGTTGAACAATCCTTGGTCGCTCATCTTCGCTCACGGCTTGCTGATCTTGTATCGTAGGGCACTTGCAACTCGGCGCTTTGGTCCATGGTCTTGATCCTGTACACAGCATCTGTCGCTGACTATAGTGTGCAACAACTCTGTACAGGATCAAGAACGTCGACCAAAGCGCCACAGTTGCAAATGCCCTGATGCATCTCGACACTCGACGGCCTATTTGCAAGACTGTTAGACAAACGTTGACCATCTTCATTTAGAGACTCACGGTGGCTCTGAATGTGCAAACTCTCTCAAGACCTCCCCAAACTCGTACCGCCGGCGGCAGAGCAAGGGGTTTCGGTGGTGTATTGCTTTATGGTTGATATGGTTATAAGTTGCTAACACCACCAGAGACAGCTCCAGCCTTCGAACTCCTCGCACTCTCATTCGTGGGGCTCTCACCTCTCACCCTATTCATCATCAGTGCACGAATGAGATACGCGCGGATGATGTCGAAGGCTGGAGCTGCCTCCGGTGGTGTTAGGGGTGAGAGGTGGTGTGTGGGCCTGATCCCCCCTCCGGCTCGCAGAGGGGGGGATCAGGCCGTGGATTAAGTATGTAAAGAGTGAAGAAGGGTAAGAGTAAGACAAGAATTGAAGAGTAGTACAGAAATGAAAGACAAAGGAAATAAGGGAGTGTGTGTGTTTTTGGAAGGTTTGTGAATATTGTAGATGAAGAAGAAAAAGTCGTGAGAAGTTCGTGCGACAGCCCATGGCATTTATCCATTTGCAGAGAGGCCGGTAACGAAAAGTTTGGGGGCCATTGCCAAGAGGAGAAATGCAGCATTGACGAAATCACGTCGTGATTGGCACATTTAGATGCCTTCTGCATATGGGCTCATGAGCTGGCCCAACGTCACTGGCGTACGGCCTCCCCAGCCTGATCTGCCGTTTCTGCTGCAGATGTGACCAAGATGGTGGAAGATGAACGTCTTATTCTTCGAAATGTTTCTATTAGCTTCAGAACTCAAATCTTTCATCATCTACATGAATTGAATTGTGTATCACTGCAAAATGTCGTCCGGCAACAAAGAATACCAGCACTTCATCCCCCAATTCCTCCTCAAGAATTACTCTCACCCATTCGTTTGCCCACAAGCAAAGGGTCCTTCCAAGAAATGCAAGAAACACAAGCACGAGAAGGGCAAATACCCAGGCGACCCCGTCGTCAACAATCTCTGCCTGACATCCGAGCCCTACACACTGAAGGAGACACCGGTGACCCGCGTGTTCGGGCAGCTGGACATGTACGAGGACATGATAAAGTCGCCAGACAAGAAGCATCGTCGCATTGAGGAGATGCTTGGAAAGATGGAGCTCGAGGCTAGTAGGATCTTTCGCAGGATCACTACGGCCCATGCAAAGGGACAGCCAGATATATGGTTGACACGCACCGAACGAGATCTTCTACGCAAGTTCCTCTTTTTACTCAAATACCGCGGTTCAGGCTTTCATAGACGGTTCTACCATGGGGACGCCGAGAGCTACAACTCCAACGACAAGGAGTTGCTCCAAGACTATATGGAGAAGCACGATTTTGAGAGCCCCCTAGATGTCTGGTTCCACAATCTCGAGGCCATCATGACGCTCGAGATGGACCCAGAGATGAAGTGGATAAAGGAGCTCAGGAAGCACATGTTTCCTAGTGACGCGATTTGGTTCACGATGCACGTCCAGTCCAGCTACATGGCCATCTGCACTCCCGCCAACTCAGATGAGGAGTTCATCCTCTCGGACAATACCTACAACGTCTTCGAAGGCCCAAACACCTTTATTGAGGATGAAGACACAGGAGAGCGGGCTTCTTCCTTTCACGCCAGCTTCCATGAGTTTGCACCTGTCTCTCCACGCCTGATGTTGGTATTGCGGTCGCTTGCGCTCCCGATTCCTGAAGAGGACAAGATTGAGAGTGTACGGGAGTTTCGCGACGTGATGCGAAAGATGGCCTTTGACAACATCTACGGAGATGGGGTGAAGTCCATGCTACACGACCTACCTGTCAGAAAGGCGACAAACAGCTACAGCGAGATTATTGATGGGGCTCCGGTGCTCAAACCCGGTCACAGCAAGGGACGTAGCAAGGATGACCGCTTCTGCTTCAGATTCTTCCCGATTGAGACAGTACACGTCCAGAAGATTAATGGCGTCTTGCTGGACAACTGCTACATGGGTTCCAGCATCGTGTTTGGGTCGCAAGAGATCTTTCTCAAGACTCTGGACTGGTGGCTGACTGAACCTTGCATCACCGGCAAGATTTCCATGGGAGAGTTTGAGCATGTTCATCTCAAATACCTCAAGAGTCTGGAAGCCTTTATGAAAGCGAGGGGGTGGGATAAGAAGCTTGTGTACTTGCAGAAGCCGACCCCACGCGTACATGATGTGGAGGGTTTCCGACTTCGAGAGCTCGAGTTTCGACGATTCATGGAGCGTATGAAGGAGGGGAAGGAATTTGACAATGTTGCCTTTCCGGAAGAAATGAAGCCGTACGAAGAGTTAGGTAATGCGCCCTCTCCCGAGTCTTCTGGGTGTTTACACTGACATGTAGTCATAGGAGGGTCATGGAAGACTCTCTTCTACGACATGCACCAGTCCGGCCTGATGATAAAGCTACGCATCAAGATCGATGCCTGGAGTCATGGAGTCGACGAGGATATTAGAAGACGGAACCGTATTTTGCTCGTGGAGGAGTACATGAATCTGCCGTGCCGTAGGTTCTGGCTGTTCTTGAAGCAGTGCCGGTTCATGGTCATGACCGATGGGAATCCTGCATTGTTTGAGGACGCATCGAGTTCTTTCCGGTGCGGCATGGAGGATAAACTCACTTGTTGTAAGTTTGTTCAATATCCCAAGTAGGATCGGTAACTAACTATGTATCGGCAGTTTATGGGTCCATGCCATCAGTGGCTGTGAATCGTTACATGTACGAAGCCTTTCTGATAGACGAGAACATGGAGGCTCATCACATGCGACGACATTTAAGATCTCTGATTGAGCGACTTCGACCAGAGTCGAGATGAGATGTGGTGATGGATTCAGGGGTACAATCTGATCAATGGAGAGAGTTAACGATCAGGACGAGGAGGTTGTCACTGTCACGTCACAGAGCCAAGCAGCAGCAAGTGAATGTTCTTACCAAGTTACATTTCTATCTAGGTTGGAATTCTCCGAATTTAACCATGTCTTTTGTTATTCTGCCTGATATTCTCCTCCTTTTGGTGGCGCGTAAGTGCTGAAGCCCGGCCCTTGATTGTACCACCGCGTCGACTGGGATGGTAAGTAAAAAAAAAAAAAATCTAGTTTGAAGATCCATGGCTCATCTCCATGGCCTTGAACCAGCAGCGAGCACCATGACCAGGAAAACAAATTCCCAAGATGGTACAAGTCTGGACCATGGGGACGATACATTATGGCCTCTGACTTGTGCGCTGGGTGCATGCTCGTCCAAGAAGTTGTTGTATGATGAAGACAAGCGATTGTGTCGAGAAACGGTGCAGTCTGGAACCCTTCGACTGCCAAGCTGATTTCCTCCGCTGACTGGTTGATCCGCACCAAAGCTTGCATGCTCTCATCGTCACGCTTCTCCAGCTGCTTTGCGGGTCTCTCAAAGGTTGTTTGATCCGTTTGTAACCCGGTTCGGCCCAGAGCTTCCCGCGTAGCACGTCACTTGAATCGTCAAGATGAACGAACAGGCCTGGGACCAGATACTGTCTGACGCCCAAAGCAGAGCAGCCCCTGTAGCTCTCATGTCCAAATGATGAGGGCCATTGCCAATGTGGACATGTATTCCGCATGTCTGATTTCCCCAAAGTCTGAAGTTGGTCGTTAATAGCCTAACCACGACCTCGAGAAGCAGGGACGCCTCATGACAGGAATACATGGGCGGACTATTAATCTCGACCGCCTCCCTACGAGTGGGACTGTAAGAACCGCCACCCGGCACAGGAACATAGTAGTAATTAAGGTGATAGTTGTAAAGCCTAGGGAATGGCTGATGGGGAATTGTTCAGTCGCATCTCTGACTCGCCATGGTGTTTCCTTTCCCACTCCGAAGTGACTGTATTCGTCCAACGTGATGAACATTGTGCTTTATTGTGTCAGACGGCAATTTTAGAGCCCAAGTCATGATGCCTCACTGTATCATCTCTGTTGACCTGAATATCGAAGAGGGGGCGAGGCACAAAGACATCGCGCACTCTTTCAAGCCGGCGGATGCCCTTTTGCTTGTGCTTCATTGTCGGCGAGATTGGTGTTGATTGATCTTTCATAGAAGGCGATTCAAGGATCCTGTCAATCTGGTCTTGGTGCTTGGGTAGCCCAGTCGAACGCCAAGCGGCAAAAACCCCCTAGAGGAATATTCCAATCGCCTGTGCCATTTCATAGATGGGCTTTCGGCTGTGTACTTCTTTGGAAACCAAGTAATGCCACAAAATGTCTTTCCGAATAAGGAATGACGTGTCGAATCCAAAGGCCACCGTCACCACGATCGCGATTGTTCCCTTGCGACGTCCATCGAAGAGAAATTTGATCGCATTGTTGTTTGGGTCGAGATCGAATTGGCTCCATACCACCACGTGGTAGCGCATTGCCAATGTGTCTGTCATGTTGGACATCCTGCGAACCAACAAACCATCGTTCGTTGGTATATTCGTCGAGTCTTTCGGTCAGACCCAGGCCACTGTAAATTGTAGGATCATCTGGCCAAATCCGGGCCACAGTTGTCTCCTGACCTTGGGCTCTCTCCAGGATGTCAACCATCTGTCGGACGCATGAAGAGTAATGATCTCTCTAGAAAATGTACAGCCAGGAAGAAGAGAAAAGTCGGAACCAGCTCTTGGTTGAAAGTCGGCGATTCCTGAGCTGCGGAAATGTTATTGGGCTCAGAGTCGCCATCCCCAGCGGTGACAGGCCGCCAACAGGGGTAGTAATCGTTGTAGGAGGTCAAATTCATCAGGAGAACGGTTTTCTCGGGACGTGCGGTGGGACAGAGCAGGTACAGCGTGGCGATGATGGATGGATCACATTCTGTCGGAACGGGGTTGAGTGATGCTGGAAGCAACATATGAAGTTGTCGAGGCCGAGATTATGTTGTCGCGCAATCTCCATCCTCGGTCTCGATATGGAGCGTTGTAGGCACACTCGCTCACATTTGTTACAATGAGCACATACCACCCCTTCGTATGATCAGGTTGATACCGCTTATCCCGGAAGTCAACACCTAGAAGTGTTGTTGGAGGATGGCCCAGTGTGGAACACCCCGCAAGTGTTATCTATGCCCTTTTGAGAGGAGTTGTTTAAGACGTAGACTGAGGTGTCGCATGTGGTATACGCGAGGGACTTTTTGATCGATTTGTTTGTCTTTTTAGGATCGTAATCGCAGCGCTTTGGCCTTGAGGTCATTACCACGACAGCGACAGTTGTTCCCTTAGGAACGTCTGTCAGCCAACATGTTCAGCTCGATCAAGTGTGCGAGCGTCGATGTCTGGCGGTGGTATCTTGTCTTCGTCAGGGAGTGCTCCACGGGCAAAAAGGTGAAGTGCAAAGATGGATTCGTCATCGCCGCGAGCTCCCTCGAGGAGAATCGACCAGGTCCCTCGGGAAGACAGTTTCAGAAGAGAGGCGTGGTGAATCGGCACTCTTCCAGAGTCCGAAGTTGACTCCCAATGCCCAGCCAGTACAGACGACACCAGGCGCCGACTTGCAGTGTTCGCACACCTTGGACATCCCTCTGCTGATGAAAGTAGAAATCATTCAAAGTATGACTCTCTCGCTGTATGTGTCAAGGGACTTTTCATGGGCCAAGCCGTTCACAACAATTCCTTGGGTGTGGCGATCTGGCCCGAATGTTGTTGGATGTGATGTTCAGCAGCCTCTCCTGTTGCTGGAGAGCGGACTTTGCGATTTTTGACACCACGACCGCAGGCGAGACAGTCAGGACAGCTTCCATGCCTGCATCAAAACCATCAGTGGCTGGCATGTGAGAGTGTCTTTGCCTGCGTTGGGTAGCCTTGGTAGAACGAAATAGGTACTGTCTGTCTTTTTTCGTCTGTTCCAGGAATTGCCAGCCAGTCCTGCTCAAAACCATGGGCAGAGCGAATTCGAGACGGCAGGAGATGGGATGGTGAGTGATTTGATTCTGCCTAGGCTGGACGTAGAAAGACTGCAGTAACTGGGTGTCGAAAGGGAGTATCGGCCATAGTTTCTATGGTAAGCTTGAGAGTTTCTCAGGACCTTTCGGAGAGTAGAGGAAAGGGGGCAACATCAGCTCCAGGCAGGTTTCGTGCAATCGAGATGATCTCCATGGAAATTAGTGGGTGCTGCCCAACCCCAAGGTTGCAAGTGAGTTCTTCTGCTGTCTCTCAATTACGCAGGCTTCTTGAGATTGATCTTGGGGGCGTTTATGTAGCTTGGGGCTCTGTCGTCATGATAGCTCTGTCTGGCATGAATAGATGTGACATTGAGGGCGATTCAAACGCTCACGCGACGGGATGTTGCCTCTCCTCTGTGCCTGTGCAAGAGAGTTGAAGGTAAAGGGGGTGAACCGCCGGATGTGTTAGGACGCTTAGTGATCTCTCCCTGCACTCTTTTGAGGCATTAGCCACGATGTGCATGAACCATGGGCCAATTCCCTCGGGCAGGCTGCTAAAAACAAATGAGATATTGATAGCCAAGAAGGTTGACAGGTTTAAAAACCCCTCCGTAAATGAAGCTAATCAGCCCAAAGAAGCCGCTCGTTCGGCGGTACGCTCAAGGACGCAGACAGAATCATGCTCTCTCTAATCTTCAGCAGCTACTGTCACTCATTGTTGAATGCTCCAGATGAGAGAACAGCTGAAGTTGACAGAGCAGTCCAAGTGATGGTACAGCGTCTTGGAGTTGAATCCGAGTGTTGCGGCGCCAACTCCGACGGTATGGGTGGTGGTCGAGATTCGATGGTTGCCCGTCGTATTTAGGAAAATCCCAAGGCGAAGGATTGTGGCACGACCGTAGTGGGTGAGAGAAGGGCAGAATATCTCAGAGTCGAGAGGGGGGAGCACACCTTGGCACAAAATAGGGCCACAGGCATGGAATAACGCTGGCTGGTCCGCGGCATGAGACGAGAAGACGACGAAGATGTCTTTTGGACTACCTTTCGTATCATCTTCTAAAGCTGCCACTTGTTCCAAGAGAGTATCCAGGCCGGAAGCTATGGGCCATAGAGTTGTGGGAAGTTTGGCATGAAGACGTGTATTGATTGGATCGCCTCTAGCCAGACTCCAACAAAAGACGACGCTCATCAGTAGGACGTGAAGTTCGCTTTCAGCTTCTTCAAACGGTACCAGACGTGGAACTCGGCCGTTCCCTGGTTTGGACCCTCCCCACGACCATCTTCCATGTCTTTGAAGAACTTCAAGAGCGAATTTCAGGCTAGGTTCGCTTACTGAGTGTATCCCGTCAAAGGCAGCTCGGAATGAGTCCGATGTGCTTGGGAGAGACACAGGGACACAAGCTGCGACGTCTCGTTGAGCCTCTAGGCGAAAACCAAACCAGTAAAACCTCAAAGCGTCTGCCAAGTCGTTTTGATCATATTCAGAAAATCCGGCGGCATATGTTCAATGTCCTTTGCCAGCCAAGAACAGATAGAACACACGCCAGGAACCGCAGGTTGTGTGAGGCGTCCTCTCGTGACTCTTGGGATTCACATGTAAGCCCCGCTGACTGAGCACGAGGGAAAAGGTCTTGTTGTGGAGAGTAGGGTTTGCATCTGTTCCGGCGCAGCGGCCGCCGAGCAATGGCGTACAGGGAGGGTTTCTTCTTCTCCCTCCTCTTCCACTTGCTCAATCTCCAAATTCGCTGTCCGAACATGGTACAGCGGGTGAATCGTACAGATGTATGGTAGCAACCGCGCTACAAAATAAAATGAACTTCTTGGGACTGTACAAGGAAGAAGGGCTCTTGTGTGAACACCAACTGGGTTCCGATTCTCGGCCAAGCACCGATGCAAATATACCCTCGCACCAGGAGAACTCGCAGTTGTGAATTCGCAATGTTTACGTGCAAACATGTGGTGGCAAAAGCTCCGAGCGTGGGTTGACAGTTCTGGCACATGGGATCATGAGGCGGAGCACAGACTGTGTCAACGTCGAGAATCCAGTTGCCGGGCACCGAGGGACCTGCCTGTGATATGAATTGCATGGTAACCTCGGTGTGTCAAACAGCTCTAGGTATCGCTCGAGTAATTGTCGAGGGTTTCAATGTGTTGGTTGATTATATATAGATTGGAAAGTGTCCAGCGGAAACAAAAGGACGCACATTGAGGTACGTGCAAAATGCCGTAGTCGTTCTGTCCAATACTGGCGGGTTTGACGGCCTGAAGAAAGTCGTCCCCGAGTCTCCAAACGCAGGACCTCGAGGGTATCGATTGGCCCAGTTGCCAGGACTGACTGATGGCCACTCCCACTCCAAGGCTGATGTCCTGGACGTTGACGACTTGGTTTTGGTACCCGCATTGGCATCGTGTCTTCCAACGGGATAGTCTCCAAGCAGGAAGACTCTGAAGCGGAACTGTCAGAAGCTTCATAGCTTATTAAAGGGCTACAAGAAAAAGAAGGGCTCGGGCCAGTTGGACCTCGCTCCCAAGTTCTTGTATGTGTATGCCAGTGCGTCTCAAATGTAGCAGCCTGGGCTGGCGTTCGAGGCCTTTCACGACCCGCCGCATACAATCGGAACACGTGGTCGTTGACCGTCTGCTTAGGGCAAGGCTAAACACAAGGCCAGCATTGGCTAGGAGACGGCAAATTGTCCAGAAATGTGTCCCTTGAAGCACCTCGTTGGATACAGGCCAACGCAGGACAGCTCCATTGACACCTCGTTCACCGTGATGAGCCTATCTTGCCTCCAATCATGATGACGTATATTTCATCAATTGACCCGAGACTTGTCGGCCTGTCGGCGTAGAATTGCAGGCGAACGGTCGGTAGTCGAGAATCCTGAGAAGCTCGGGACTGTCTGACGGGCCATGACACGTCTAATCAGGGCATCAAGATGATCACTCAGACAAATTTGGTGACAAGCCCAAAAAAAAGTAGTATTCGCTGGTGGGAAAAAGCCAAAAAGGCGAGTCAATGAGCCTGTTGGACCTCGCTCTTAAGCTTCTCAAATGCGTCTTTCGCTCATTGTTGTGTCTCAGGGCAGCAGCCTGGGCTGGTGTTTGAAGCCTTGACAGCCCGCCGCATAAATTCTGAAGACATGGTAGGCATCTTCGATTACCCAGGTGTTGTAGGTAGAGTTAAACCCAAGCCTCACGTTGAAGAGGTCATATGGCAAAGAGTTGACCGCGATGATCTTATGAGTGACCTTGGTCTCAATCATGATGAAGTATATCTCACCAGAGGATCAAAGGTGACAGGCATCTCTGCGTAGATCTGCCTGTCCATAGGTAGTGTGAAGTCGAGATTCTCGGTGAACCCGGGGCTGCCTGATGTGTCATGGCGCATCTGACCGGGGCCCCAAGACGATTCTTTGCAGCCTTTCTCGGAGGGAAGCCCCGAAAAAGTAGTATTCGCCAGCTTCGGCAAAAGTCAAGAAGCGAGTTCAAACTCGGCAATGGTTAAGGAAAGAGCCCAAACTCAGGATTCGTTTCCTGGCATTAGTGAATGACGGCCAATTGTTGGAGCTTCTCGATGCCGCATGAGCATCCTCCTCTCACTCAGGTCTGACGTTCCCAGGACCTTACGACTGACTCCTAATCCCTCAAAACGAGACGCATCCTGCGTCCCAAAGTCAATCTCAGATCCATTTTGCTTGGCCCAACGCTCGATGAAACCAAGAGTCCGCTCGTTGCGGCTGTCTTTTGGCATTGAGTCGTATACATTTATGTGCCGACTTAGGGAATTTGGACGGTTGTGTGCAGGGAAAACCGTGGCGACGAGGACGTCTCCCCTGAAAGCTGAAAGGGAAGAGAAAAAGCCACGGTGTGAGCGGCAACGACAAGGCGGCAATGGTGATGATTGGCATAAGGGGGTGAAGCCACTTGGGTGATCTCAATATCTCACGATGCATATTGAGATATCGTGACATCCACAGGGTGCCGGTGACAGGGAACGAAAGGAGCGCTCTGTGACCCCTATATCGAGGCTCTGTGTAAAGGGCCAACGCAGCACACTCCCTTATAGGGAGCGCGCTCGTGTCACGCATGTGAATGGGGCCTAATTGACTAGGCACGAAGTGATTTTGCTCGTTGACCGGATACCGCTGACAGGGTAGACAAGAAGAAACACCCCTTCGAGCATACATGATGTACAAGACCATGAGTATGAGCTGCACTTCGGCTTCATGGACGATGATATTCTATCCAAGGACCAAGGTCTGACGGCGAACATCAAAAGCCCTTGTAGTAATTCAGAAGTTGATGTCTGGGCCTCGTAGAAGGGACAACATAGAGGGAAAAGGCGTATGTTTCCATCTGGGGAGATGCCACAGACATCCCCCACATGTACCCAAGCTGTGTACAGGCCTGGCGACAATGGACTTTAGAAATCGGGTGCAACACCCATCCATTGAACCCTGTAGAGGCAGGCATTTGGTGAGACGGGGAATGGCATGAGAGGAACAACAGAGCAGTTTGGCCTTATCGGCCGCACGTGTGTAGATTGACGGTGACTCTCTACAACACTGACGTATGTCGTCCGGGACATTTCCGAGGGCAGGTTTGATGATGGCAAAGTTTTATGAGGGCAGGTTTGGAGATTTCGACACGTTCCTTGACTCAGACGAAGATTCTTTAGGGAATGTGTGACATGTCGGGCGTGTCTGGCAACGATGGTTGTGGGTTGGTGTCAAGTCTTAGAAACGGAGGAATGGGACAAGAGTATCGGCAAAGGAGATCGGAAAGCCAGGTCTCCCTGCATCGGACGGTGGGTCTTGGTCCTGTGGTTCGAATTGGGGCAGCTTGAGAGGAGGCCGTCATAATTGCTCTTGGATACCGCGGCGGAAATATTGGAGGCATGCCCAGTCACGTCGTTAGAGGTGAAGGGATCCAAGAGTTGTGACCAATGTGATGGGTCACTGAGGGCAATGAACGTCGATGAGTGCGATGGAGAGCGCAGACGATGAATGTCGTCGAACCAACCAAGGGGGCAATAGTAATAGGCACAAGAGTTCGGGGATGGGTTCATCATATTCTTGATGGTATGAAGGAGAAGGAAGAACCCGTCAAGAAGAAGAATCCAAGGGAAGGCAAGAGTATGGTATGAAACCCAGACCCAGCGGACGAAAACCGAAGCATGAGTCTTTGAGGTGGGGTACTGGGTGGGATCGAATCCAAGACCAACTTCGATAATGTGCATCTGAATCTCGGAAACAAGTCGAGCCGGAACACGAGAAGTTGTAGTTTGGTCAAGAATCCTAACCATGTCTGGAACCTCTCTTGTTGTGTTCGCCGTCTGGAAGTTGATGAGCATCAACCGCGCCATTGATGACTTTCGGCCCCATATGTCTGGTTGACGATTGGACTCAAACCACGAACCGCGATAGTGGTGAAACTTTTATGGGAGGGACCTTGCCAGTAGGGGTACGAGATCTCCGAGCCAATGAGTCGTAGTGCCTGCTACCCCGGACCAAGGAAGGGATGATGATGGACAAGTCCATGCGTCGTGCACGTCGTCCCTCGAATCAAATTGTTCCCCCCCGGGCGAAACACATCCCAGAGTCTCCCGTCGAAGGTGACGAAGCTCGAACCAGAGTCCAAGATGAGAATCGTGTGTTCGCTTTCAAGCTCTTGCTTCTGAGGCAATGACATCAAAAGAACGACAACAGAGCGTGAATCGTAGTAACAAAATCTGAAGAAGCGGCACAGGAGCTGATAAGTCGTATCTACTGCCCCGGACCAAGGAAGGGTTGACCATGGAAATGGTCATGCGGTTGCAAGTAGGAATGGCTCGCGCCAGAGTCCAAGATGAGAGAGGCTCAAGCAAGGTAATCAAAAGGACGACAACCGAGCTTGAATGAAAATAGGAGATCGGAGGAAGAGACACGCAAATTTGCCACGATGAGTCGATTCAGAACATAACGTTCGTCTCGATGTTCTTCCCAGCTGAGTTGATGGGGGTAACAACAAGTCAAGCTGATGATGGGAAAGTCCACGCGGTAGGAAGTGGAGAGACTCGTGCCAGAGTCCAAGATAAGAGGCGTGCGACCCAGGGACTGATCGCTTCCCAGCTCTTGCTGCAGTACACTTCAATCAAAAAAAGACGAAAATCGAGCTTGAGCGAGAAAAGAAGATCGGAGGAAGAGACACGCCAGCTGGTCTTGATCCCAGGACAGACGTTCGCCTCGAAGTTCTCCCAGCTGGATTGATGGGGGGTAACAACAAGTCAAGTTGAAGGGAAAGGAGCTGGCAAAGAGGTTGACGCGCCCAAATGGTAAATGATCGCTCTCTGGTGATGTTTGTGTTTGGAAGAGTATATATAAGAGTGTGTGATGTGTTGTGCTAGTTGATGAGGTTGGACTTGAGGGAGTGGACTTGAGCTCTTTTATAAACATTTCTCCTTCTCTCTTCTTCAATCTCTCCCTCTCTCTCTCTTCCTTCATCCCCCCCTCTTCAATTCTAACCCTCTGCTCTCATCCTCTCTCAATTCTTTCCATCATTAATTACTACAGACCGCCTTTCTGTATCTTCCCGTAACACTTCATCACGAGTCGCAAACAAACATGCCGAGTCCCGTCAGACTCATCATACACGTCAACTTTAGCATCCACGTCAACTCCCGTGCCGCGTTTCAAGAAGAAAAAAAATGTAAATTAATTAATCACATGTAACGCCTATCACTTCCCTGCTTTCCCAACGGCACAGCCTTATCCACCGTCGCCAAAGCTACATATCCCTCCTCTGCATCAGGCTTGACATCACCTATGCATAACCGCACATTCCTAAGCCTATACGTCCTATCTGCCCCATCCTCCATTGAATTCTCTCCCGTAGATGCACTGGAGTACGGATTATCCCGTATAAAAGTC
The DNA here is from genome assembly GCA_003946985.1 of Fusarium duplospermum. Taxonomy (NCBI): domain Eukaryota; kingdom Fungi; phylum Ascomycota; class Sordariomycetes; order Hypocreales; family Nectriaceae; genus Fusarium; species Fusarium duplospermum. Next base: position 248,838 of record NKCI01000001.1, on the reverse strand, counting down.
GTTGCGTAATCCAAAATATCAGGTCCTCGTCTTTTCACACCTAGTGCCGCAGCTGCAAGGGCGGAAAGAAACATTGCCAACGATGCAACGTATAGCATGGCCAGCCACGCTTTATCAACGGCAAGAACCCGCTCGTTACTCGCCTTGTAACCCGTTGCCGTCAGTCCCGCGGGTGCGGCACCGTGCTTTGCGCCCGGGGCGGCAAACTTGTTGAACTGTGCCGCGCCAAGGGGCGTCAGAGAAGCGATCCAAAAAGTGTTGAGAAGCTGCGTGAAGCGCTTGGGAAACTGCTTGTATCCTCTCTCCCAATCCTTCCCTGATCCTGAATTCCACGCATTGTCCCATGTCGGCGTGACAGCGTACGGCTCGTCGGAGCTAAAGAGGTACAGCTCCATGGGAGACGGCAGGTAAAAGCTCCCGTTGCGTCTTGGCTCGGTCATGTTGACAAACATTTGCAGAAACGCATGATCCATCCTCTTCCCCTTTTTCGCTCCCTGTAGATCATCCACCAACGTCAAGTTGCTGGGTTTGGTGCCGGGTGTGTACCGGATGCGCACGGCACCGCACTGAGAGTGGTGGCACTCAATCTCAACCTCGACAAACGTCGTGCCCAGCTCGCAGAACACATTTGTGAGCTTTCCAGGTTGGTAGGATGTTACTTGAAACAATCTCGGCTTGGTGCCTGACTTTTCGGGATTCGACGTCTCGATAATGAGCCCCTTTCCGTTGGAAAAATCACGGTGCTCGTCGACGTAATCCCACCAGCCGTGTAGATCCACAGAGCGGTTGTTTGCAGTGCAGCTAGTGGTTATGTACGACGTGTTAACTCTGAACGTGTAGTTGAAGGCTGGGTGGAAGGGTTCCAGGGGTTTGACTGGTAATCCAACCAACGACGAGTACACGTCAAACGAGTCTTTCAAGGTGAACCACTTATCAACGTCAACGCCAAGATACGGCTCAATCATTGGTATCTTGACATTTCCCCATATGTCGAGCTTACCCTCCTTGCTCTCGGGAGGAGTCGCAAGCGCGGCAGCAAACGTGGCAATGACGGTAGAGTTGGCAACCGACCCGTCGGCCCCATACACGGGAGACAACTCAGGACGCACCTCGAGATAGCTGCAGTTCCACGGCTGCTTGTGCGCGTTGGGCACCGTGTCCAGTACCCGTAGCGCTGCCTGACCTCCCAACGGCGAGAGAGCCCAGAAGATGATGATGATGGGTGTAATCAGGTTGACCGACTTGAGGACCAGGGGTGATGTGATGGCGCTGAAGGTGGTACGGCTGCGGAGAAGGTACTCGAGAGTAAGGACAGAGACGCCGCGCTCAAGCTTCCACGCAGCGACGGCGGTCAAGAGGTTTGTCGCGATGGCGGCAAACACGATGGGAAAGATGGTAGGTCCATACTTGGCAAGGTCGTACAGGGTCGAGACGGTACGCCAGCCGCTCTCCCTAAGTGGCCGTCCGTCGTAGTGACTGATGGCACCCGCATAGAGTAGAAATGCCAGGGCAGGGATGACCAACAACAGGTCAATGACCAAATGCCATATCATCGATCTCCTCCTTGACAGCTGCGACTTGCGACTCGCCTCTGCGTGCTCCCTAGCGTTCCTCCTCAGGGTGCTGCTGCTTGGCGGACCAAACTGGCCATCGGCAGCCGACACATATTCATGGCTCGTGTATTTTCGCTCGGTAGGGTTTGTAGCATCGAAATCGGTGCTGTATGCATGTTGTTCTCCCTGCCAACCTCGACCAGCGTAAGCAGTATCGTAGTCAAACGGCACCTCTCCCCGTCTCGTGGCTTGATCGTCGGGGTACGGCAGCCCCCTCGCATATGGGGAATTCTCAGAGCCGAGAGGCACCAGTCCGTACTCTTGTCGAGGCATAACGGCAGCACAGCAGGCTGCTGCTAGCCCATGGATGCAAAAGAAGAGAGATTGCGGGAGAAGAAGGCAGGTGCATTTTTAGCAAAGTATCTGCCGCGACAGCTCACGCTGCAAGGCGCCGCCTCTAGAGGCTGCCTTGGCGCAACAGTTTCGACGACGAGAGCGGCGGTATTGGTTGTGTGAGAAGATGGCGTTTGGTCTAGACGCCTCATGCGACGCCATCTCAGCTGGTCTAGGACTTGGCCACGCAAACAAACAAGGTACTCCGATGGTCAGACGGGCTCTCCTATGAAACTCGGAGGTTTGCAGTTAGTCTAAAAGCGCAAATTCAAGTTAGAAAACATCCGCTATTGGATATCAAGATAGTAAGATGCGTGAGCAGCTAGCCGCCCGTACAACTCTCTCTTTGAGCATCTGGCTGCCTTATGGTGGCGTTGCAAGCCACTCTCACAAATGCAACTGCGAAACAGACGAGGCTGGACATGAATTGGGTCTAGAGATGTGACCGGTTTTGGATCCAAGAGAGGACGTGTGTTTAAGCTTATCTCCAACCGGCAACGTAAGTTTACTGTCGTCCAGTAGCTCAAACCCTCCTCCGTATGCTTCAGCCTCAAGAGCAGGTATTCTCGTGTCATGTCACGTCACGATAAACAAGGCACAAGTCATGAGAAACAAGAACAACAATATTGGTGTGCAACATGTATTTACAATCTATTTACGGAGCAACACAGTCTCCGTATCTCTATACTATATAAAATGAATGACAACACGTTCACAAAGGCAACAGACTTTGATAGCGGGTTTGACATCATTGATAACCAGGTCAGGCTGTTGCAAACCTGCCTCAATCTATCTGCTCGTCGAGACTCTCATCTTCCTCAAACTCAGTAAAAAGAATCTCAATCCAAGCGAGTGTGGTATCCCCAACGCCGTCAAATGTCGAAAAAAAAAAAGAGCAAGGAAAATCTCAGACTGGGAACCTCCCACGATCCCGTCCCCTTGCATAAATGCCGCCTGTATATCTGCGCTCCTTGTGCGTAAAGCGAGCAGCTCCAGATGCATAAACTGTTCCCATGGGTGCGGTGCGACGTTAAGTAACGCCGACAACCTGTTGATAGTGTATGTTGATATTCATGAATGTCTTCAAACACGCGAGCAGGTCTTTGTACCGTGATCCAGTCCTTTATCCAGATGCCGGGAGCGTAATCTCAAAAAAAAAAAAAAAAAAAAAAGCAAAACCGTAGAAAAGAAATCATCAGAGCAGATGACCAACGCAACCCTTCACGCCTTATATCATCCCACGTTTGCAGGTGCCGATGTCCGGCCCGCAAGTAAATTTCGTATTTCGTTAAGACATATGTCGTTTCGTAAGTGTATGAAACCAGGAAGAAAACAAAGAATGCGAATGCCGATAGACAGAATCGTAATAAAAGCCGGTATGATGGAATACATGCGTTCAAACGCCGTGAAATGTAGGTAGTTGAAAACAAATGGTCGTTGCTTACGCCGCCGCCTGGTAAGCATACTCGTCGCGAAAGGTTGGGTACGAGCTGTACTGCACGTCATCCAAGTTCCAAGACTTGGACGTCTTGTACTTGCCGTACTGGGCGTAACCGGGTGAGTGCGCCGAGTAACTGGCATCGCGCGATAGCGAAGGACGCTCTCCATGGTGCGAGTAATATCCTTCATAGGCATCAGGCTCAGCAGAGCGAGAAAACGAGTTTTGCAGCGTCGTTCGACCGTCATTAACCCGATACTGCATCACATGCTCCCCACGGGGTTCGGGGGATCGATGCTTCTTGCTGCGATGCTTGCGCTCTTTTCGACGGCGCTCACGCTCATACTCGTCCTCAGATTCACTCTCAATGATTTGAGCGTGCATCTTGGAACGGTTTCGACCACGGGAATCCACGTCGGGATATCCACTATATGTCTGAGCTCGTGACAAGTTGGGAATCGGGCGACCGGCATACGCATCGCTGGGCATGGTGCCGGCTCGTCGGGGAGGAGAGCCTGATAACATGCCGGTGCTAGTGGCCGACTTTTGCACATGTGGGCGACCCGAGGGAGAGACGTCGACCTCGATGGGGTCATCGAGAACCTCTTTCGAGGGCTTCTTCTTGTATGCCTTCTCGCCTGAAGATCCACGTCGGGGCTTCGCTGCTGACCGGCGCACATCATCATCCGGAGTGGCCGGAGCAGCAAAAGGTGACCCGACGGGGGGGAGGAGTTGGAGCTGCTGGGGGCTGCATATGGCGAGCATATGGGTTCTTCTTTTGTTGCCGGGAGGCGTTGATATATTTCAGAGCCTCTGATTCCTTGTCCTCATACGATTGTTCCGTCGGTATAGAGGGCATAGGAGGGGGTGGCACTGATTCTGTCGCGGGGGGGACCTCTTCCCGATGGACGGAGCGATCTCGGTCGTGCTTCTTGCTCGACTTCTTCTTCTCCGATTTGGGAGCAGGCTCCTCGTCGTCGTACGTCTCGATATATGGCTTCGCGTGACGCTTCTTCTCCTCAGAGTCCCGCTTGCGCTCCTTGTCCTTCTCCTTCTCCTTCTGCTTCTTCTCGGCGCGTCGAGCCTCCTTGGTTTCCTTTTCAGCACGTCGGAGGGTTTCTTCAGACTTCTTTCTTCGTTCGCGTTCACGCTCCTTCTCTCGTTCCCGGCTCTCGCGTTCACGCTCTCGTTCCCTCTCTTCACGCCTCGAGGGCTTGCCTTGGTACGACGCCTCTCTTCTCACGGTGCGAACACCCTCGAAGATGTCGGCGCTGCGAAGATCAGCATCTTCGTAGGAGCGGGAGTACGAGTAGACTTTGGCGCTGGGTGAAGTCGTCTTATACGTGCGGTCGTTGGTACGAATTTCGTACTTGTAGGTGGGGGTAGAGCGACTTGATGATGAGTTCGCCTTGGCCCGCACCTGCTCGCGGAGCTCCTGAAGTCGGACCTGGTCATCGTATTTCTGTCGTTGCTTTTCGTCGCTGAGGAGTTCGTAGGCCTGTTGGACTCGTTGGAACTCGTCCTGCTTCTGAGCCTTCAGAGTCGGGTCCTGGACCTTGTCGGGATGGCATTTGAGGACGAGCTTTCGGTGGGCAGATCGGATCTCGGGGAGCTGAGCATCAGGGGAAACACCCAAGGCCTTGTACGGATCAGGAGGAAGTGTAGACATGATTGATAAGTGGTTTGTATCTGGAATGGCACCCAAAGATTGTTTGGTGCCGTAAGGTATTTAGCTGAGATGTGCGTGTGTTGTTGAAAGTAGACTGCTATTGCATCGATCCGAAGGTCGTCGGAAGGGCGAGGCTCAGGAGGATGCTGAATGAGGCTGTCTCCTCAAGGGGTACGGCAGGGCTGGGTGGCTGTTTGTAAGTTGGGCTGGCTATGTTTGTTTGGACCAGCGATAGCGGTGCGGTAGGCGGTCGCGGGCGGTGGTGTCCTGTAATGGGGTGGTCTGGGCTTTTTGGGGGGGCGGTGTCTCTGTGTCTCGTCGCCAGAGCAAGGTGAGTGGGTGCTTGCTCGGGATTGCAGGGTACCGTAGAACCAGGCAGAAACTTGACTTGCAAGTGCTGGATCAAACGAGAGACCGGGGTAGGGAGGCGAGAGAGAGTGAAAGGTGAGGTTTGCGTGATGCAGCCCGCTGCTGAACACGACCGAGTATAAACGTCTGTAAGGTGGTTTTTGCTTGACTGTTCACGTCCACAGGGAACAGCAGAACAATGCGGGAGAAAGGGACGTTCGAGAAAGCGGCCTTTGGGGTATTGAAGAACAACGAGCCAGATGAGGTCACGGGCGACGACTGGCTGGACCAGGGAGAGGTGATTCGTCGATACCGGGGGGAGCGAGGGCGAGGGACTAGGAGTCGACGATCAGACGCCAGGAGGGGGTCCACGGCTTGGAGTGGACGACAGGGTTTAGCTGCTTGGGGGTGTCCAGGCGGTCCACTTGGCCCTTGGGTGGTGCTCCGAGGTGTCAAGCAACTCTCAGTGGCTGCGGGTGGTCCTCAGAGTGGTCCCTGGAGGGGTGCTGCTGTGAGCGGCACTGGCTGTAACCGTAGGTACTTGGCAAGTGGTCCCTCTGTCTGTGGGAGCTGGGCCTGGTCGCGACGGTGGAGTAGAGATGTCGACTCGCGGACTGGTCCTCTTGGAGGAGCAGGGAGGGAGTGAGTGGGCTGGCGAGGCCTCGCGATGAGTCGTCGACTGGTCCGCTATGGGCTATGGGCCTGATGGTCGGGGGCTTGATTCGCCCGACAGCTGGAGCAGTCTTGGCCTGTGGTTTGGTTACTGAGCAGAGAGCAGCTGGAGGCTGCCGAAGATGGGGAAAGAGACGAGCGAGTGGTTTGACTCGTGAGGGTGTGCGATGGCGCCTGAGGTGCGTGGGTGGTTGGTATCTGGTGGTGTTGAGCTTGTACCTGTGGTACTTTTTTATCCGGCTTCAAGGATGGATGCCCCAGCTGAATGGGCAATCACAGATTCCTCCTTGGGTGAGGGTCAGGTTAGGTGTGATGGATCTGAGTCTTGTTGCCTGAGGCGTCGACGGGCGACTTAAAGTACTCGCAGTGGAGGAGTAAAGAGAGATCCACGGGCTTCCAAACCTATCGATTGCTTCAATCGGAAAGGCACGACGGGTTCGTCGGCGTCAATCAGGTACAGTGGCAAAAATCTAAAGAGATGCCCCTGGACAATTAATCAGGCGTCCGGTTTATCTCTTTCTTTCACCTTTTTGGGGTGGCTTATTCGGATTCTTTGGGGAACACGAGTCGCCTCCGACGTCCCTTTTTGAATTGGCTTCCCGTCGGCGGTGGCGGCCACGGCGATGTGTGAGCTGACTAGCAGCTTGGAGTGAACTGACGCAGCCAGCCCGGAGCGAGCTGCTTGCTGCTTGGTAAGGGGTCAGGGTCAGGATCTCAGCTCAGCAGCGAATGAGGAGTCCTCCGGGCCGGCGATGGAAGTGAATCGAATGCCCTCAGCACTTACACACACCCAGCCCAGACGAGTTAGTGAGCCGCGAGCACCATGACTGGCGCTGAAATGGCCCCGAGGCCCGCTGATGCAGAGCTGCGCCAGCGGCCGCGAATCCCCGGGTCTCAGTGGTCAATGGTCGGCTGTCCGCTGAAACGGTTGGAAAATGCAGCCCGTCCTGGTTCATTCATTCACTGGTTCTACAGGGAGTGGGATGTGGCGTGTAATGCGCAGGAGGTACGCGGTCATTACGAGGCTGCACGCCGAGAGATACAAGGGGCCTAGTGGCGACGTATACGACGACCGAGGTAGCTGGCCTTTTGAGTCAGGTACCTGGTGAGTCAAGGGCTGCTGCTCCTCGCTCGCTCTCCGAGGACTTCCATCGCTGCTGAGATGTGCTGAGAAAGCGGCCTCGGAGCGCGCGCGCGACGATGAGTGTCCGTCCCGTCACCATGAGTCGAAGCGAACAACGAGGAGGGACGGAGAATAAGTTCAGAAGATGCTTCGGGGCCGGGGCAGTGTTAAAGCCGTCCGACAGTCATCATGATTAATCTATCCGGTAGAATGATTCATGGAAGGATTCTCGTCTCGGGGTGAAGGAATAATGCGCTTCCAGAAGGCGACTCCGTGGTGGTGTGTCCGGTACATGACATTTGCTACGTCAAGCACCACCAGCAGATGTACCTCTGCATCTCGGTGGCTGGTGACCAAGTGGCGAGTTCGGCTAGGTATTGAATCGTTCGGTTCAGATTCTATCCCCAGCAATCGTCTCTCGTCTACAGTCGAACCCCGTCTGTCTTTCAGTTCGGGGTAACCCGTGGGCCTGCTTAGACACGGCCAGAGATGCAGTCGGTTGTGATCAGCAAACGGTGGGCTCAGGGTCCATTGTGGAGTGAAACACGGATCATCAGAAAAGTCACAGGGAGGAGGAAGCCGAGAGGAGAAGGTTCAATTGGAGATTTCCGTACGATTGCTGCACATCAGTCGACCGAGGGCCGAACAAACTGACACTGTCTTTGGAAGGGAAAAAGCAATAACCAACCCAATGTCTGATGTTAGATACCGGCCCGCGGGCGTCCGCGTGACATGAGGGAGCTCCAGCAAACGGCAGCAAACGGGTCCCGATGAGCTTAACAGCGCTGTAAGCCCGATCGGCATTACTGTTTGATGGTGCGCGCGGGAACGAGGGGAGCGGAAGCGGGAGGGAGGGAGGGAGCGGGACGAGACCCAGAGGCGGTGTGAGGCTGACGATGACTACGCAGTAACTACAGTCAGTGCTAAGAGCCGACGCCTTGGGCGCCCTGGTCTTTTAATAGCGGTTGTTAGTAGACAGCTGAAGGGACGGAGACGCCTTCGTATTTCAGCATCCTCGACGAGGCTGAAGCGATAGACTAGATGAACACGACGGGCGGTGCTTTGAGGCCAGACAACTCGAGTGAAGCGATGTCAGGGTTAGCTTGACCTTGCAAAGTGCAAAAGCAAAAGGGGTTTGAAACTGAGGGTGTCGTCCAAAACGTGTCCAGCATAAGCACCGACACATCACATTTACAACAGACCATGGAAGTGCAAATGGGTGCTCCCTTGAGTTGGTGAACCATCATCTGATTGGACCATTGACGCCCAGTTGGCTGACCGGCTTTGGGCTCCTCGTCTCAGACAGTCTGCGGCTGGATTGGTCCTGATGCCGATGAGGCCATCCCAAAGTGAAGATGGACGGGATACTGTAGCAACAGCTAACCCCCCATTAACACCTCTCTCAATGGGATAATGTGCAGCTTGACAATGCTAAGCCCTAGCACTGATACATGGATCGTCGATCAGCACAATTCAGGTCGGCTCTCGACTTTGGGATCGGCAATTCCCCCCCAAGCGTCAAAGCTCCCCATGGAGCTTCACTCGTGGCCAAGCCAAGGCAGACCCAAGCTCGAGGAGTCGGTGTCTGGTGATGTTACCGGCAACCACCAGAAACAGCCAATTGATACCACCATCTCCATGGCGACGAACATGTTAGCTTGAGAGCAATGCCCCTTCCTCCAAGGCAGCTTGCTGAAGCGATGCAAGCTAGAAGGGTAGCTCCAGGCAAGGTACCGCAGAGAGAGCTCCACGGAGGAGAAGCTATCCATGTTGGCTTGATATCGCTCTATCAACGGGACTAGCAGAGCAAGCAGGCGACCAGGTGCAGCAGATAGCCCTGGCAAGGCTTCCCCCCTCCTCGGTCCCCTTGCGAGGGTATTAGCTTATGGAGTGAAGTGGGCGTCCCCAGCGGTGCAGGCCATGGCATCGCGCATCACGAGGCATGCATTTTCTCAAGTTCCACGGCGTCTCCAAATCTTCTCTCTCGCTTCACCCCCTGCGGCCCGCCATAGGTGGATACAAAGGCATCTCGTTGCCATGGCTTTCATAGACAAGCGAAGGGGTTCATGACAGTAAACAGAAAGAATGGCTCCGTGTTGCGCCGGAAGCATAGAGAGTTGCGAGGGTCAGACGGAGCCTCCACCTCATAGTCCGGCAGTCAGAAACACCCCCACGGTGCAGAGGGAACCATGGCGAGGTTGCTCTGTGGGGTGATGGCTTTCATGAGAGAACGAGTGTCATGATGCCGATGGCACAAGGAAGGGACAGACACACGACCATCTTCTCAGGAAAGATGTGCCCTGCTGCCGACTCCTCATCCGATGGGACATGGACCTGCAGATGTCGCGACCCAGGCGAATTCGCTCAGGCCAGGCCAAAGCAGGCCCAACGCCCCCAGACCAGGTCTGGTCTGCTGGAATGGGAACAGAGGAAGAGGGTGGTGAGGGGCAGCTTGGCCTCTCTGCATGACACCATCCAACTTGTCGAGTCCTAGATTTCTACCCAAAGAAAAGACTGGCTTGATGCAGTTCCAATCACATCACACTCGCTCGCTCGCTCGCACAATAAGCGCCAACATCTTATTGTGACGGCGGACGGAGAAACCACGCATCCCCATCTGGTATCTGCCGGGTTCTCGATAGTCAGATGTCTCCCAGATCAGTTGTAAGCATCGGGCTCTTGTGACAGCGGAAAGGGTGGTCATCGGTCTCATTGGCGTCATGGCTCTGGTCGAACGGCTGGCTACAGAGCACGCACACCAGAGACAAGACCAGAGACAGAGATGAGTGTTAGACGAGCAATGATTGGAGAATATCTACTCCGCTTGCTCGGGAAGGGGTGGGACCTTCAAACGGCTTCCCATTTGACAGCAGCTTCCCCCCCAACGTCCTCCCCAGTCTTATCCAATGAGATCTCACTCCCACGTCTCGCTGACTCTCTTTCTCTCGGCCTTGCTGAGGGCTTTTTTCAGGCAAGACTCACAGATTCGACGCCCAAGAGAGCCCAAAGAGTGCGCATTAGATGCGATGCGCTGTACGACAAGGCCCATGTCTGTCTATGACTGGTCCAGCTCGCAGCCCGGCAGCTGAGAGGGAAGATCCTGGGGAAGAGAAAGAAAAAAAAACGGCCACCGCCAGAACGAGCGAAGCCAAAAGAAGATGGTCGACGCCCAAACCCTCGAGAGGTGTTAGCCAGGGGGTTCTGGCTCCCAGTCAGGACAATGGCGGTGGAGCTTGACGACCGAAAGAAGGAGCTTGCCGACTGCGATAGGAATAGCAACACCGACTATCTGCGTGCAGACGAATCGCGAGCGGGAGAGATCGATAGAGACCCCTCGACGATGGCCTCTCTAACCGTCTACAGGCAAGACCGGCGCTGCTCGGCTGGGGCCTGACTTGATCTGGTGGCAGCCAGTGGCTTGAGGATCACAGGCCTGGGCTCCTAGGTTGATCCCAGCTTCCCCCAGAAGCCCCCCGGCAGAAGCAGTCTGTGGTTGTTGAGAGCAGGTCTGTCTGTCCGGCCGCAGTCAGCACCACCAACACGAGCTGAGGTGACATACAGCATACAGAACACAGCATAACGGGAGGCAAAGTTCTAGAAGGGTTCTGCTAGCAACACGCGCCTGTATGCTCCAAGGTGCGCAACAAAGCTGCGAGGACGACGATCAAGACTATTGCTGCAGAAAGGTAGAAGTGCCATGACATCCAGGACGCACCACCATCATACGGTTGTGGACAAGCACCGCGAGGATCCAAAAGAGAGGGTGACCCGGGTGAACGAACCCACTGCCTCTTGGACCATCCCATCCCATCGTTGGAGCGGGTTTTTTCTCACTACGCTGTGTGGTGCAGCTGGTGATGGAGGGCCACGCACCACGTGGGCGGTCTCTGCTAGACGCCAGTACTTGGCAGAAGCTTGCTGTTGGACTCTGTTTGCGATGGGGCTTTTCGTTCTTCCAAGTTATTCCTGCTTTGTTTGCTCACCCATGGTGACGGCAACACTTTGTCCGTCCAGTCCACCATGTCAGAGACGGAGACCAACAAACCCAGAAACTTGGTATCAGGCCCATATCTTTGCTGGAGCCCGACTGCATCGCTTCTACAGTACGACCTATGCATAGCTAGGCGATCGATACCCTAGATCATGCCGCGATTGGCGATGTCATCCATGGTTGCTCTCCCACGCACGCGTTAATGACCGCGTGTCATCCCCCTGTCCAAATGCCTCAGAGCTCTCCAAGTCAGCAGCGGTCTCTATGCTTCTCTCAGTGTGAACCCGGCGACCCCGTCGATCAGCCATGAGCCTTGTACCCGTTCCTGGGAAAATCCCCGTGTGCCATCTATTTTTTTTTTCCTTACTTTTTCCCTTCCTCGCCGTGGCGGGCGCCAAACGCGGGGTGATGGCCCGGGCGTCTTGTGCATCTCGAGTCCATCCCTCGTACAAGCAAAAAGAGAGGCTCTCGTGAACCATGGCTGGGCTGGACCATGCTTCGCCGCTCCCAAGATAGAAGACCGCGTAGGACAGGAGACTCAGCCACGCCATCATTCTGGGCAGTAGTAGCACCCACCTTCTTGTTTCTCCTCTAGGGCTGAGGGCATCACGATGCGACGGCTTCCCCTAATGAGACTCCCCCGTAGTGGCGGTGAGAGAAAGATGGGCATCGCAATTGGAGCAGCTTTCCCCCGGTCCACACCAAAGCCTTTCTTTGAGTCCCCGCAGATTAATTGAATCCTCGATCCATGTCCCCGATGACTACTGTTTTGTTTGGATTCTTTACTCTTGTTGGTTTTCTGTAACTGCGACGACCGGTCATGGGGAGGGAGGGGCATCTCTACTGCTCGGTGTTACCATGGGAGAGAGGGGCGCCATCATGGCTTCCCCCCTTCGTTTCACCTCTGAGTAGAGGCAATTTGCTTTGTGCTTGGCCCGGTGTATCAATGGGAGGGGGTGATGGCACGACGTCGGGACTTGGGGGAAACTATGCGTCTTTGCTTTGGAACTCGGGAGACCGCCATGGCGTTGTTCCTGCGGCGGCAAAGAAAGTGGCCAATGTCTATTGAAGCAACGTGATGATGTTCTAGATGGCTCCCCGAGGCTGCTGCTGCGCTTACTCCAGGGTAGGCTGGGATCGATACTTGGGACTACACGGGGAGACATGATGGCACGATGGTGGCTGTAGATGAAAGGCCTGGTATTGGCTTTTCCCTGATATTGGTGTTCTTGCCATCTTGATGGTGTATTCATTACTGGAACCACGTCGTCGTGGTCATAAATTACAGTTGATCCCATCCGACGCTAGGTGTCGTGGTTCATCGACGACGTGGAACCAGATGCTTTGCTACCAGTCACATCAAGAACACGACCCAAACGGGGAGACTGCAGAATGACACGGCACGGAGCCGCACTTGATCATTTTACACTCGGCCACTTGAAAACTTGATAAGAAGCCTCCATGTCGGTCGTAATCAAGACGTCTCTTCTCGCTGTGCCTGGTTGGGCATCAACCCGTGGTTGAGTCAATGCCAAGTCTAGGGTAGCTAGGAGCGAATCAGGGGCTCTCGTCGTCCCAAACAGGTAGATCCAAATCGACCACGATGGGCTTGTAGAACTGCTTGCCTCCTATGTGTGGATAACGGCTCTTCATGATGGCGGCATTCACCACACACGTCTCTCTACGACCCATCCTGCCAGCGAGGGCGGCCTGATCGCACCGCGGAGACGACGGATCGCCACCCAGTCCGAGGGTCCCGTGGCCAGCTTCAACGTCTGCTCCAAATGTATATGGAGGACTGTCCGCCGCGGTGATGGGATTCGAGGGAGTCATTGCGTCAACGTTTCCTGCACTTGACCCAGATCGACCTGGATGAGATCCGTCGTTGGCGAGCGAAGGAGCCTTCCTCCCAGTGAGATCTACCAAACTCGTCTTGTTTCCCTGACCCGGATCTTGCCAGCGGACTACGCTCTCTTCCTGGTAGGCGACATTTCGACAGCTCAGGTCCCACGTCACCCGCTCGGCGCCTCTTCCGCTATGTATGTGCCCGCAGACGGCAAGCTGTGGCCTCACGCGCCAGAGGGCCTGCCGCAGAGCCTCGCAGCCGGTAGCTCGACGCTCATCCGTCTCGTCGCAGTGCGTCCGCGGGGGCGTGTGCGTCACGACGACATCCGTGTCGAGGGGGATGAGCTCCCAGAGTGATGTCAAATCGGACCAGTTGTTGTGGTTCTTTGGGGCGTCATAGTAGAATGCCCACAACCCGTGACGTGGAGAGTAGGGAGACCCAAAGACCTTGAATTCAGTGTGTGGTCCTGTGGGTGATCTCAGACGGATTGCAGCCGATTCGTGATGGAGATATGTTATCGAAGATGAGGCAAACAAGCCGAGGCACTCTTCTGGCGACTGAGGGCTGTTGTTGTGAAAGTACATGCCATGCTCAGCGTAAAAGTCCGAGTCTAGCGTGATATCATGATTCCCTTGTGCCTGCCGTCAGCCATCATGACCTCGATCATATGGAGTTGTCATACCCGCAACGACAATCTTGGTCTCAAAGTCCGCCTTTTCCAACCAGGCGATCGTCTTGGAAAGCTAAATTTCGCCATCAGCCTCATTCTGCCGTCCCAAGTCAAACGCCTCAGGGTCCAAGGGGCGACAAACCTCGGAATAGCTTCCCTGGTTCGTCAAGTCACCTGCATGGATGAGGACATCTCCCTTGGGAAGTTTCACCGTGCAATTATGAGTATCCGAGATGCAGACGATCCTGGTCCTCCTCTTCCTCGTTGATGATGCCATGACGTTGGTTGAGCCGTTTTATGCAACGTCGTCCCAGAAGATTGGTTGAGTTTGTGCTAGTACAAGCCAAAAGTATGATGAGCCTGAGTGAAACCAGAAATGTGATGGCGACTGTTGGCCATGCGAGCTGCGGGGTTGTCTTAGACAAGTTCTTTCAGAAAGCGGATGCGAGGTTCATATCGACTGGTTGATTTGATTGTCATGAATGTAAGGGAGAGCTCGGCGTATTTGTTGAAGGGGGTTGGCTGAGAGGTTGGTTCACGTCATTGTCGGGGAGTTGATGAAGGAACTGAGAGTCGATAGAGATGAAGTTTGTATTTTCAAAGCTATGCTGGTATGAAGTAGAGAATCGAGCAGAAAAGGTAAGTCGAAGATGAGATTCGAGTTGAAGATGAATGAGTCACTTCGTAAGCTGAGCAAGTCGTGAGAATGATGACGAGCAGCAATACCAGAGGTGAATCAGTGGTTGGCCAAAAGGACCGAGGCTGAGCGACCGAGATGCTAGATCTAGATCAAGATTCAGGCATTCATTGAGACCCAAGGGAAGGGATGGACTTTGACATGCTTAATGAGGAGCGAAAAGAATGCTAGTTTGATGAATGACGGAGGTTGTCACGGCCGTAACCGAGATGTTGGAGAAACAAGTGCCGTGGGATTGTGGGGCTGTTTCATGAGGACAGCACGGTGTGAGAACAGTGCGAGGCTAGCATCAGCGCTAAAACTTCAAAACCTGTGGCGGACAGGTTCTTTGGACTCGAGTCTTGGTGAAGGATGAATCTATTCGCAACTTGATCCTTGGCCGTGGTTGATGATGAAACTGGCCACGTTGAACGTTTCTTTTGTCTTGTCGTCCTTGTAGCACTTGCACCCTGTCATAAAAAAAAGGAAAAGGACTCTTGCAGAACGATAACCAACCCCCCTGTCAGTATGGACAAGGAAGACGACAGGGTCAGAAGCGGCCGGTCCATTCCCAGCGCAACGGGACGGGCTCTGGAGGGAAGCTAATCTCGGCATCGCCTTGTTCAAGTCAAGGAGACGTCGTTCCTCTGGCCATGTCGAGGACGATTGTAATAACGACGCTGGTCGACTTTATGCCACGCTGATTTGTTTCTCCGCTCAGGCAAGAAGGAGGAGAAGAGATGCCAAAGCTGAACAAGGATACCTTGACGGGGTCAGACGCGAAAAAAGAAAAAGCAACTAACCTCGGACCAGATGTTCTTCTTGTCTCCCCCAACATCAACAACGCCAAATTTCCCCTCTGACCGTTCGTGTCGTCGTGCCCTTGTCTGTGACCCTGGCACGGGTCTGTTTCCTTCAGGGGCCGGGACTCTTGTCTTCCACTCACGGTTGGTCTTTATCTGCGCGCCATTCCTCCAGTGCGTCACCAATTGAGCAATCAGAATGAAACAAACGGCGGCGGCAACTAACATGGACGGGCCTAGCGTGCAGAGGGCAGCCTCAGAGGCTGCAGAGTTGCGCCAAGTGCGATTCCTCGTCGACAAGAGGATGTAATCATCGTACATGAACCTTGGAACCGTGGCGTAATCATGACTTCTCATTAGGTGGCCTCCAGCGAGGGGACCGACAGAGAGAGACAACCACTCCGGATAACCCGTGAACGAGTCCAGCTGCAGACCACATGAACAAACAGAAAAAGAGATCTAACCATCCTGGTACAAGATGTCTCTCCATCATACAAATTCATATCCCGTCTCAAGCCACCTCTAGGGTCCTGCTGCTCACCCCTGCAAGACTGCCCTCCACTGTATTTCCGGGAGAGCCCACTGGAGCCCGCTGAAATCCTCCTCCGTAGCAGCCCCGGCCACAGCGGACGGGGAGGGTTGCAGGGGCCTGAAGGCACCGGCTTCTAGCGCAGTTCAGGTGCCCGTCACCAGTGGACCGCTAATCCAACACAGTGCGGGTATCCAGACGCGGCCTCAGCCAACCAACCCCCCCATCGGATGGGACCTCCTGTCTCCCGTCCTGCAGACATCAGTCCGAAAACCCCCCATCCTCATCTCTTTGCAAAGCTCCCTCTCCGAGCCCGACGCGCCTCGATTTTCTAGAGAGCCGTGCCGTGATCTTGACTGACGGCGACATCTCCATCGTCGGCCGTCAAAGGTTTACGTCTGTCGTTGTTCCGAGAAGTTGCCTTGGTCTTGTCTTGTCGCCTCTTTTTGACGATCCCCTCCCTCCCCCTTTATCGCCGGCTCCGACTCGTCGCGCACCTTTGACCCGCCACGAACCGTCTTTCTTTGTCCGACAGCGAATATTCCGTTCTACTACTAGTGACTAGCTCAAGTTGCTACCCATATATCCCGACACCGTCTTCTCGTATACGATCGCGCATTCTCTCGCCGCTCTTACCCTCTGTCTCTCGCTCCCACCGCGCCGCCAGATCCTCTACTCGTTCAGGGGGTTGCGGGCGCCATCGATATGGCCACAATGGCACCCGCCCCGACTTCGACCGAAAACATTACTCCTCCGCGCAGCAGTCATGGATATAGGGACTCGTGGGGATATGCCCATCACCAGAAGGAGGTACGAAACGTTTCCATCCTGCAGGTGGTGTCGACATCACGGGACATCTGCATGTGCTGCAGTACTGACCGCTCGCCAGGACCTGGACGACGATATGAATGCCACCACGAACCACGACTACACGCACAAAAACCACTACGCTAATCAAAACGGCAACTCGAACGTGCCATCCTACCACTCTGCCATGGAGCGAGCTGGTCGCAAGAGGAACTCACATGACAACCTCTCGAGCGGCAAGGTACGCAGCTCGGTAGACGGAACACACTACGGTAGCGAGCCCAAGACGAGCCCAACTTTAGATGACGGCTCTTGGGCAACCTACGGACCTCACTTGAATGGTGATGAGTATAGTCGAAACGCTGTGCCCTTGGAAAACGCTGTCGTCCCTGATGACGAAGAGTCCAAGTGGATTCACCGAGACAAGTTGGCAAAGATAGAGAGCGAAGAGCTTCAAGCTGCAGGCTTCTTTGTTCCAAGAACGCGCAACCATAGCAAGCAGAGACGAGACAGGAGCCGCAGTGCTATGCGCCGAGGCACCGACGCGTCCGAACAGAGCCACGCTCCCAGGTCTCGCAAGAACTCGACCGCTGTCGAATCACGAAACGAGCCAGTGGTGGAGAGCTGGGATCTGCGAACTCCCGAAGAGATCCGTGAAGAGGAGGCTAATGCCTACTTCACTTCAAACAACCACAAGGGAGGCTCTCGCATTCCGGTTGCAAAGGTCAGTCCAGCGCCTATTCCTGTCGACTGTTTTGAGCGAGGATCCAGTGTCTCGAGGAAGACGAGCGAAAGCCCTGATGGAGAAGAATCATCTTTAACAAATGAAAAGACTCGACCTGGAAGCGCACACATGAAGGGGCCTGACACGATGTCGCTCAACGGAAACACTGCCTTGTCTGCGCCGAAGCGCTCCGCTACCGATACGTCCCCGAAGAAGCCTGCGCCAGGCGTCCGGAAGACGTCAGGACCGGGCAACAAGGCGACCACGACGGGTAGACCAAAGACGCGATCTGGGTCTATCGGCGGAAGCATCTCAACCCGACCCTCTACCAGATCTGGAGAATTATCTCCAGGAAACAAGGCCCCCGAAGGCGACCCCCCATGGATGATCAACTCTTACAAGCCCGATCCTCGACTGCCCCCAGACCAGCAGCTGCTCCCGACTGTTGCAAGACGTCTACAGCAGGAGAAGTGGGAGAAGGAGGGCAAGTTTGGCGATGTCTATGATAAGGACTTCCGGCCGCTCAACGACCATGCCCTCCTGAGGCCTACAGAGGCTGAGAAGACGGAGAAGGCCGAAGAAGATAAGGATAAGGACAAGGAAAAGTCACCAACAGAAGATGAATGGCCGCTCAAGCTCGAGCCGACAAAGAGTCCAACTCAACGCCCAGGCGGATACTCTACCATGCCCAAGATCTCGGACAAGCACCACAGCCCACTGCCGAGCCCAAGGACGCCAGTTACACCACATGCGCCACCACAAGAGGAACCGAAGCCTCAACCAGCTTCCCAAGCTCCCGTACAACAACCACCAGCACCTGCTGACGACGACAAGGGTGGCTGTGGATGCTGTGTGGTGATGTAGAGTCCCTTTAGCCGTTCCTTTCTGTCAACCGCGCGATCCAGAGAAAAAAAGAAGACCGACACCGACCCAATGTGTCCCGACGACACTTTACGACGAAACGAATTTCCTTGCCAATTACCTACCTACCTGCTTGCATTCAGCCCTTGTGTTAGTTTTACCCGTACCGTACCATACCAAGCCAGCCGCCTGCTTAGCGACGCAACTGCCATTCCCTTTGTTATTACCGTGTTAGCGATTTCTTTCATATACCTGGACGGGATGCTACCAACCACTTGTCGCCGTGATGCAACCTCATCGCGAGAAGAAGAGAAGATATAGTCACTGGCCTGACATTTATGGATGCTCGACGACGACGAGTGGTGTTGGTTCCTGGCCTCCAGACGGGACTCTGATTCCTGAAGTGCTTTGGGCGTCCCACATTCTTCATGTATTTAATTATCGGAGTTGGCGCTTTCTTTTTGATTTGTCATTTTTATACAGTTGGTTGCGGTTTTTGCTTTTGACTTTTTTTTTTGAGGTGTCTCTCTTCCCGTTTGCACTTTGTGAAGGGAGGAGGAAAAGACATCAGAAGGGGAAATGATAAAATGGGGATGGATGCTGGGTGTAGTTGGTTGAACTGGAGGGAAAGTCGCAGCGATTCTGGGTTTGATGACCCTGAATCGAGGCCAGCGGTGACAGCTCTCTTGAAGGGAGAGGAGAGGAGAGGGGAGGGGAGGGGCTTTTTATCAGCACTCTTGGAGATTGGAGATGATGGGTGTGGGATGAATAACAAGACTTTAAGATGTTTGCTGTGCCGAGCTGTGAAGAGTGAATGTGCTGATGTCTTACGCTTTTGATGTGTCTGAAAGCGGCCGTGATAGACGATGGGACAGTGAGCTTTGACCTGAGAACTTAAACGGATTCGTCAGGCCATCTCTGTGAACGGCATATCAAGCTGTTCAGCTATGGCACAAGTGATCATGAAGTTTACACGCAAATCCAACAGCCACAAATCAATATCCGGCGACCGAAATCTGGAGTTTCAACAAAAAGCCGGTCTTTTTCACGGACTCCACAACGTCATCATTACACACCAAAACTGCCGAATCGCGGTCCAAGTTTCGGCAGATCGGCACACAATGTGGTTGCGCGTATTCTTAAAAGTTTACGAACCAAGGCGTTCCCGCAGCCCGGATGAACTGTTAGGGAACGGATAGAACGGAATGAGTAGAGTGAAAAGTGCTGCGGAAGTAATCAGCTGGGGTTTCTTGTGGTGGAGTTCGCGGTGGGTTTACATCATCGATTGGACTTCTTGTGGGATGTGACGTGGGGGACATGTGAAGATGGGAATTTATATAGAGGTCTGCTCTCGGCGTGACGAGTGAAGGGTATTGAGATTAGTTATACTATCCGATCAAGATAATACACAATGGTTGTTCAACACGGAGACGCTCACCACATTCCAAAGGAACACCGAGTTCACAAGTAAGCCTTCCCACCTTCAACACAACCATCACCACTAACATCCCCAGACCCGGTGCCTGGCTCCCAGCCGACCACCGCGTACACCGTGAATACGTCCGTCGCGTAAGCAAACACGCCGACGAAAACCCCAAAGACTTGGTACCAGTTCTCCAAGAGTTCAAGGATTTCATCGAAAAGACGCCTCGCGTGTACATGTACTTTGTACAAATGTTTGAAGAGATTCCTCAGAAACACCCTTACTGCAATGATCCGACGGGAACGCCGCAGATTAGAGACTATGAGCACATGTTGCAGGTTTTGAATCATATTCTTACGAGGGCGCCTGAGTGGACGGATGCGGCGGAGAGTGTGGGCATGGTGGGTGTGCCGATGAATGCCATCTTTGACTATCCCATGGGAACGCCGAGGTGAGTTTGATATGAGATGAGATGAGGGTTTGTGCTGATGGGATTAGTGGTTATGCTGCTTTCTTGGATCCTGATGTGAATCGGATGATCAAGAAGGTTCTCAACGAATGGGGCAAGTTCCTCCAGGTAAGATACACTATCCTATTCTTGAGCATCGTCGAGCTGACATTTCAAGACTCCTGAGTCGGCTGAAGTTTTGGGAAACCACAAGCTGGGCTGGTTCGGCGAGACTGGCCTAGGTGATCTCGTCGAGGTCGCCAATGCACCTAAAAAGTCAAACCTCAAGTTTGAAGAGATGTTTGAGTGTGATCCTTCAGCTACACACTACGGCTTTAAATCCTGGGACGGTAAGTAGACAAACTCACTTTAACGATGTTATGCTTACGACGTCTTAGACTTCTTCACTCGCAAGGTTCGTGATTCGGCTCGTCCGGTCGCGTCGCCCGATGATGACCTCGTCATTACAAACTGCTGTGAATCTCGCGTGTACAACATTGAGAGGGACGTCAAGCTACGCGATCGCTTCTTCGCCAAGGGTCAACCTTATTCTATCCTCGACATGCTCGCCCACGACCCATTGGCAGAGAAGTTCGCAGGAGGCACCATTTACCAGGCCTTCCTTTCAGCGCTGTCCTATCATCGTTGGCACTCGCCAGTTTCGGGAACGGTACGTCGTGCCTTTGTCCAAGAGGGTACGTACTTTAGTGAGCCGTTGTTCGAAGGTGTCGGCGAACCCGGTCAGACCGAGATTTCGCTGGCGGGATTGTCGCAGTCGCAGGGATACCTGAGTGCCCTAGCGACGAGGGCGATTATCCTGATCGAGGCAGATGAACCCGCTATTGGGCTGATTGCGTTTATTGGTATTGGTATGGATGAGGTGAGCACGTGTGAGATCACAGTCAAGGAGGGACAGAAGATCAAGAAGGGTCAAGAGACGGGCATGTTTCATTTTGGCGGGTCGACGCATTGTGTGTTGTTTAGGAAGGGTGTCAAGGTTGAGGGATTCCCAGAGGTTGGGAAGAAGGAGAATGTGCCTGTTCGTAGCCAGTTGGCTGTTGTCAAGAAGTAAGCTTGTCGCTGAATGGACGGGGACACTATGTAAGGTCGCATCGTGCCAAGGTAGTCAGCCATAAGCAACAAAGCAAAGGATCATACAAGTCATTTAATTAATCGTGGTCAACTCGTTTCAACTTATTTCTTCGCATCATCCTTCATGCCAGCCTGAATCCAAGCTTTCGATGCAGCAGCCTTGGCCTCAATCTCCTCCTCGGACAGCTTATTGGTCTCGAAAGCTGTGTGAGGCGTAGGCACATGACGACCCTTTTCAAATCCGGGACGCTCCAGGAGCTTGTAGAGCCACTTTTCGAGGTGAGGGAACTCGGAGAGGTCTACACCAGCCCATTCTGCGAGTTGCTTTAGTGACTGTGTAAGAGGTTGAGAGTGGAAAAACTTACTGGCGCTTGAGACCCAGCCCCAGCAGGAAATGTCGGCGATGGTTACCTTGTCGCCAACAATGTAGCCTGATGATGACTTTTCGAGGTGTGTGTCCAGGGTGCGGTACAGACGGCGTGTCTCGTTGACGTAGCGGTTGATGCCGTACTCAATCTTTTCCGGGGCGTATCCTAGAGAGGGTTAGAAGGGGCAATTGATGGGGATTGAATGCACGCACGCTTGAAGTGGTTTGCCTGTCCTTGCATAGGACCTAGGCCACCCATCTGCCACATGAGCTGTGTCTTTGTTAGCATCATAGATGAGCCTGGTGGAAGCGTGAAAACTCACCCAACTCGTCGTCTCCCAATGCTCGCGAGATCCATAAGGATACGAGACCTTGTGATCCTTATCATAGCGATCAACAAGATACTCCAAAATAGCGCCCGACTCGAAAATGCGAATCTTTTCACCGTTAAGAGTGTCGGTGATGGCGGGGATGCGGCCATTGGGGTTGATCTCTAGGAACCAAGGTTCCTTCTGCTCGTTCTCGCTCATCTTGATGGGGTACACCTTGTAATCGAGGCCAAGCTCCTCGAGCAGGATAGAAGCCTTGATACCATTGGGTGTACCAACGGTGTAGAGAGTAATGTCTGTCTGCGTCTTGGAAGCCATGTTGAAGAGTTGTTTACCGAGCTGAGCGATGCGTGAAGTCATGTCAGTGAGTGAATGTGAATGGGTGCACAACCTGCTTTATATGCGGATCACCCATTGAGTGAGGGGTTCCCATTCCCGAAATATGATTATTCATTCGATTTTGGTCCCGGCTTAGAAATCCGATAGGAGCCCACATTCTGCTGTTTCCAGGTTTTCGGAGGAATACCTGCCCGTGTGTGTCGTTGTTGCCGATGGCGCCATCTTAGTAATGGTCCCTTCCGAAATCTCCTTGTAGGTCCGGAGTATTTGGGGCCGAGGGTCCGCGGGATGGCCGATGAGCTCCGGGATTCCGATTGTTCATTTGAGAACGTCTGTTGTTGTTTACTTGGGGAATTTCTGAATTAATCTGCTCCATTTCTTATCTTTTGGCTCTCGGATTTGTTCCAGCTTTGACGAGAATCTTTGCTTGGATGGTCGTGGTCAGACGAGCTTCGCTTGTCATTCGACAGAGGACGGCACGTCGGGGCACAGCAACTTCAAACCTTTAAGACGTGGAGGAGGCTCGATCTTTGGGCCCTTATATTCCATCGCCGTGTGAAGCTCGGTAATTGAACTTTGATCCATGTTAAACGAGGGTAAACTGAACAAGCGGCCCTGGCCTGAAATGGGTGATCCTTTGTTGCGCTCTGGGTCCTGGATCGGGCAGTGATTTTTAACTTGATAAGACATGCTGTATATAGTACGGCTACGACTCTGCAGATAGGCCACTTCTTTTAGTATCGGCTGCTCCTATATTGCGGTCTAATGTTGCTGTTAGCACATTAACTCGGCCTGCCCATGCCAAGGCGTCACGTGGGCCATGGGAGGGGGATGCAGTAGTAAACAATCTGGCCGTGACTGCAACACGGCCAAGTATCGTGAGTATCTGTTCGAAGCGAATGCCTCATAGTATCCAGTCTTGTGACAAACCGGTAGAACGTGAGCTGCTTGACCCCCGTTGGTTCGCTGGAAGATGTCGGTTATCTATTGCCGACATCCGGAGAGACGACACTCCTCGGATTCGGGTTTATGATGGCCATTTCCCATCAGATACTTGCGTTTATTTTCCCTTAGTATATAAAAATAGGGCTAGTGATATGCTGGATTTTGCATACCTTCACGATGGGCCTGCGTGAACACGGGCATGACCTGCACAGGCCTTGCGCATCAAAGTGCGGCTGCCACCAGGCTGCGTTTCCTTCCGAAGGAACGGTGGAAGACAACAGTGAATAAAGTCGAACCTTGAAAGATCAGTGATCTGGTGCTGTTTGAAGGCGCGTGTGCGTATCTGAATGTTGACTGACTTGGGTTTATTTAGAGACGTTTGGGACTTGAATTAAGTTCTGTATCTGGCAGATTCCCAAAAAATCAGGACAGCCCGTTTGACCTGAGGCAACAATAGGTGAGCGGCTGTGATTCACTGTCGGGTCGTGCACAGATATTTAGTGAGGAGTGATGCATCTCGCCCAGATTCTTCTTCTTTCCCTCAACTCACCACTTTCCATCGCGATACCACATTCTTTACTGAACATCGAATAATACCTGGCTTGCGGTTTTATTGATTACTTGAACACGTACGATCCTTTTTGTATCGAATTTCACTGAACCGTCTTCCTTATCGCTGCGAATGTCACCAAGATGGCCCCTACTGGGCTTAGCACACTAGCACCCGAGCTCGTTCAACACGTTGTTAAGAAGGCATTTGAGCTCGACAGCGACTATGCTGAAATAGGTTCCAGGGTTTGGAGTGACGTTTTGAGTCTGGCATCGACATGCAGGTACCTGCGAAACGTTGTTACGCCGATCGTGTACCGCCTGGATGGCGAAAACAATTCTTCTGCTCTCATTCTATCTACGAAGAGGAACAACATCTCTGCAATGACCATGGCCTTGTCTTGCGGCGCCGACGTTCACGCTCGAGATCGAGCAACCGCCCTATGGGGACCCTTCGACGAGCTTCTTGGTCGCAGGCCGTTTACCCCCCTGAAAGTCGCAGACCAAGCGACCCCGTTACATTGGGCGGCTATCAAGGGCCACGTCGAGGCAATGCAACTCTTGCTGCAACATGAAGACATCAACGTCAACCACCGTGTGAGGGTGGACACAAGCATGAAGACGTTTGGAAGGCCAGAATTACGACGCCGGGCAACAAAGTTCTAGGAGGTCTTTCCACGCCCGAGCAAGCCCTTAGAGGAAGTTGTCAGAAAAGCAGAACAAGCGCTCTGATTCGTCAAGGAGTCGATTATCCGAGAGATCCTAGAGGAGGGGGCCAACCCTCTGTATTTTGCCGTCGCTACCGGCAATGTCCAGATCGCTAGGCTTCTTATTGAAGCTGGCTCGTCATTCACAACACACCTCGGCACAGACGTGTCAGCACTTCACCAGGCTTGTAGGAATGGTGACATTCCGATGGTTCAACTCATGCTGGGCCATGTCCACCCGGACACCAGGGACGCCAAGGGAAGAGCCCCGATGCATTGTCTACCAGACGATCCACAGCTAGTCCAAGACATGGTCAACCTACTAGTTGACAGCGGGGCCAACATCAACGCCCGAGACGGAGAGGGAGGGATCCCGATTCACACCTATTTCCTCACTCATCTTCGGAGCTGGTGCCCGAACATCGCAGCTATATTCATACGACGCGGATCGTTGGTTTTTGACCATTTGTATCGAACCTTCGGGACTCAGTGGCCGTCATGCAGGAGCATTATTCTGGAAGCGATCGATGATGCAAAGGCAAGCGGGTTCACCTATAATGAGGAAGCGCCAAACGACGTACCAATGTTCCACGAACGCTACAGACATATCAATCTCTGGTTTTACAAGCGATACACTGGACTTGAACCTGACGATGGCCTCCGAGCAATGAATAATGCGGAGTGGGAAGATTTTTGGACTCAGCACCTACAGGATGTGACTGCACCCCGTCGGGTTTTGTGTGGTGGCTTGATCACCGAAGAAGAGGACGAGGATGAGAGCGAGGATGAGGATGAGGGTGGGAACGAGGGCGAAGACGAGGGTGAGAATGAGGGCGATGGTGAAGGTGAGGGTGAGGGTGAGGGCGAGGAAGAAGACGAGCATGATGATCAAGCTCATTTCTCTGAGGAAGAATGAAGAGGAAAGTTATGGGGAGAGTCTGAAGGATGGAGTGACGATGATCGCACTAGCCTGTACTGAACATCTCATTGTTTTTGTTCAAGTTTTGTACTTTTTACCTTTCCTTTCTGTTATAATAGCTCTGGATCTTTGAACATGACATCCTCGAATTCTCTCATGCCTTGCCACTACTCCCACAAATATCCATCCACCTCTCAACTTCCTCCTGCAGCACCTTAATCCCCTCATCCGTCCGCTGCATAAACGGCTTATCGGCATTCTCCCTCAAATGCACATGCCACACCTCCAGCAGCAACTTGTTTACGTTGAGTTTAACGGCGCCGGCGTTGATGCACTGCTTCATGATGTCGGCGCTAAAGTCATTGGTGCCGTGGAGGGCCATCAATGCGCGGCCACGGATTTGTCTGTCGATTGAGGAGAGACGGGTGAGGTCTAGCTTGGGGCCTTCGGGTGGGTAGTCGCCGTGGATGTTTCCGACGCTGGGGGCGAGGATGTCGATGCCTGCTTTTAGGAAGTCTTCTACTTCCTCGGGAGTCGTGAAGAGGGCTGTAACTCATGGTTAATGTTGGATTTTAATCGAGAGGGTAGGGCTTGCCTTCGAGGTCACCAGTGTCAGCGATGCCATCTTCGCCGCCATTGATACGACCACTCTCTGCTTCAACTGCTATGCCATGCTCGTGACACAACTTTGTGAGAGCAGCGGTTTTGGACAAGTTTTCTTCATGATCATAATGGCTCATATCAACCATAATAGAGTCAAATGGAAGACTAGACACGACCCTCTCAATCTGCGACACATCCTGCGCATGATCTAGATGAAGCGAAAGCGGAACAGTAGCAGATTTGATGGCGGCCGATGCAGCCCAGGCCATCGTTGGAAGTTGCTCCAAAGTTGACGGGAATAAGAGTAGAATCAATGGAGAGCGCTTTGCTTCGGCTGCTCTGACTAGAGCTGTGAGATGCTCGACGTTGTAGCTGTCATCTGATGAGTATGGGGTTGGTGAAGAGGAGGGAGCGGATGACTTACCAGATGGTTGCCAAGACTCCATACTTGCCTTTGACGGCATTTTCTAAGATCTGCAGCGTGCGATTTGACTCTTTTAGGGTCACTGTCGAAGCCATTCTCAAAGCGATGACACGGTAGATTCTGGGGTGTTGGGTTCAAGTCGTGGTTGGTGAGGGACATTACATCGTGGGGTGATGCCGTCGAGATCTCAAGCGGGGCACTCCGCTAAAGATTGCCTATCGTGATGGTCAACCCGATGACCAAACAATAACTAAGTCATGGTTTAAGCTTGACTCGGGTCCAAGTCTCCACCGAGTTGTTAATTAATGGGAGCGGCTTTGAGAGGCTTCAAGACGAGAGTTGGGAGGCTTTTCAGTCCACCGTCTGGGCACTGTAAATTAGGTAACGTGGAGATGGGAGTGAGCAACGACCCGCGGGCATCGTGAGTCTATATACGTTCGACATTTAGTTTCTTCTTTGATCCTTCGTTCTTGAACACCCGCTCTGGTTTATCCGATGCTGAAGTATTCGTCTCATCAGGTGTAGTCGAATTGGCTTGGACAGGCAAACTTGGGGTGTCGGGCTGCGAATCACCAACGTTTGGTGCAGCCTCGTCCTCTGGGTCGTCGGCCAATTCGGCACCATAGACTTCGGGGTACTTTTTGAAGCACTCCTGCATTACCCTGGCGTCGCATCAGTGGTTGGAACATACATGTGTGTGTTTTGGTGGTCGACGTACTTGAAGTGGTCGATGCAGTCCATCCCCTTGGGCTCATCGGTCGAGAGCATGAAACAGCGAAATGAACTCTTGAACTCTTCTCCGCAAGGGCCGTGGGCCATTCCACCAAGGCAAGAGCAGTCCCAGTTGAACTCTCCTGTCTCGGGGTTGTACGCGCCCTGCTGACTGGTATCCTCTGGGGCGGAAGTGTCATCGGTGGTCATGTCATTCTGGGCGCCCGACTGCGACTCGGAAGACTTGGTCGATTGGTAGTTCTTCTCATGTGTTGTCTCGGTTTTGGTCTGATCATGTTTTTGCTTCTGGGTAGTGCCATCTTTGGAAGGGAAGTCGTCGTCGGGGTGGGTGGGAGCAGGTACTGTTTGTGCTAACCGAGAGTCAACAATGGCTCCATCAACTTACACATCCGGCACATACAAGCAGCCTCTGCAAATACAGGACCGGTATTGAGGTAGTAGAAGATGCCAGCGGCAAGACTAAGTCGCACTGCTGAGCTCTTCCATGATCGGGTGGACCTTTGCCGAGCTGCTGTCGATGTGAAGCGTCGAGTGGTAATGGAGCGCAAGTTTGCAACTGCAGGACGCGAGGCTGAGCGAAACGTCGTTAGATACATCTTTGGATGGGATGAATTGGACACATACCAAAGACGGCCGTGGACAGCACGCGAGGTAAAATATGAATGGTAAGCTGGTGGAATGGGTGCCCTCGGACTGGAGACGGGGAGACCGGAAATGCCGGCCCCGAGGTTTCGGACCAAGAAAGAGATGGAGCTATTAGATTCGGCCGAATAGGTCCGTACAGTATCACCCTAAGCACGACGTCGCCCCCAGAGAGTGACATTCCGATTCTTGTTTCCAAGGGAGCATGGATGTGCTTAGGGCGGAAGTCGGCGAGCTTGTCACTAAACTCCACATTTCCAAGACGAAGTATTTATACCAAGAGTGTAGGAGCCTTAAATTGATACACAGAAGAAGAGGAAGGACTCCCTTTTCCCAGCAGAGCATCTTCTGTAAGAGACGATCGTTTCCCGGATTCTCAAGGTAGCAGACCACGACAAGGAACAACACCATGATCTAATTTTCGTATTCTAACGTTATACAGTACATCTTATGCCAGCCACGCTTAGTTCACTTTCTTATATACACACCTGGCCACTTTAAGAATCCACCAGACTGTCGATTTCAACATGTAACAAAGCACCCTGTAGGCCAACAACAACGCCTTGTTAAGAAGGTACACGCCACCAATAACCCCCACAGTGCCTAGAACAAACCAAATCAACGGCTTGTTTGCGAGCCACTTTAGTACACGGGCATCTGCTCTGTACCAAGTGGATGTTTGGAGGTCTGTGATGTAGGGTTTGAGATTGGTCGAGCTGATGACCTGCACTGTGGGCGATGGTAGTGATGGTTCTCCGTACAGGTAGGCCGCTGTGGCCAGAGAGATGAAGAGAGGACCTGTCGAGAACATGATTGCAGCGTACGGTAGTAGCCAGGCCCAGAATCGCGTTATACGGTGGTGTATCGGTAGTCGAGTGATGGCTGATGCAAAGGCAGGGTGTCTTGCGGATGATATCATTATGTCGTTCGTGATGCCGGTAGGCTTAGTGGCCTGGAAGAGGGAATTGTGCTTCCTGTCGGTTTCGATCTGGTCGATCGGGAAGGGTTGCTGACAGACGGTGTCCATGTCGAGGTAAATGCCGCCGTAGTGATGAAGAACAAAGTAGCGTATCGCGTCGGCACGTTGAATAGGAAAAGGGTAGGTATCCCAGGTTTCTAGAAACCAAGGGTACTCGGTCGACAGAAACCCGCGAGCTAGCTCATCGGTCCAAAGCTGGAACCAAGTTCGCTGGTTAGTACATGGTATTTTTCACAGGAGGGGTGGACTGTCAAACGTACCTTGTACTCGAAATCTGAGTACGCTTTGAGGCAACTCTGCTGCGACTCGGCCCACATCTCTGGGATGGTCTCGTTTTTGCACGTCTGGTGTAGAATCCGCGGTATTTGCCTTGACGGATGAACATGCTCTTGAACCTGGAGAGTCATATTGAAGCGGGCACTAAACATCTCCTTGTTATGACGCAGCAGGGAGAAGAGATCTCGTAGGGAGTAGAGTAGTAGACCAAACAGTGCCAAGTCCACCAGAACGAGACATATTGTGGTCCATCCTGGCTTTGTGAATCTTGGACGCCTTGGTGGCCATTGTCTAAGACACCCACGCTCTGGATCTTGTTGGCGTTCTTGATCGTCTAGTCTTTGATAGCCGGTGAGGCGGCCGAAGCAAGATTGCATTGTTGCTTGTCGATCACGATGAGGAGAGATGGTGTTTGGAGAACTACATGTTACAACCAAGTGTACAAGCGAATAGGTTATATACAATCACTCATATTGAAGCCCAAGTCCGACGGACAACCACCAAATTACATGCTCCCCCTGATCTGTGGATGTTTTTGTCGTATTCCTGTATCATCCAAAAGTTCCCCATGAATTTGTAGCCTAGGAGGACGACAGAGAAGCTCAACAACCGTTCAATTTCTGCCCCCAACGGAGGCATTTTCTCTCATCTGGCATACAGGACGCGTAAACTGAGGCGGGCGGTGATGGACTCGACTTTAACGACAGGGTTAAATACGAATATGGTTGGTCATTTAACGAAAAACGTGTCTGTGCCCAATGCAGGAACCGCGGCCCCATGGATGAATTTGGCGTTTCTTCCTCTGATTTAATGCTTCTGCCTAGAAGCATACGTACGCATATTTGACTCCTGGAGGATCAAATGTTGATGATCAAGGCTTTGAGCTGAAGTGTGGGATGTTGAGAGGAATTACAAATTAGACTTGGGGCGTGATGATTGGCTGCGTCGTTAAAGTGGGTGGGGACCTTCCAAATATAGTTACATCTCAATCATTGGATCCACTAACGGGGATGAGCTTGACCAATTGTAGCTAGTTTTTCCACCTGCACTTCGACTCTTGCAGTACTCCGTACCCTACTCCGTACCCTACTCCGTAAGAGAGTTGTCTCCATTTTGATAGATTTCAGACGGTCAAACATGATTCAACTTTGGTTGAGGTAGGGGAGGGTACGTAATTATGCTTTAGCCGCTTGCGTGGCCAGAGTGGCACACATTTGACTTGCACAACTAACTATGACTAGTTAGCTTTTCCACCTTGTCTCTGCAGACCCTTCCTACTCCTCCTTCTTGAACATCACTTGATCATCAACAGGGATACCTTCCACTTCGGTATATCGCCGAGATTCGTTCCTCATGTCTCGTTCGCGTGGAGGATGCTTGAATTGTCGTCAGCGCCGAAGAAAATGTGACCAGCAACGTCCCTCTTGCGCAGCATGCAACCGTCGACATGTTCAATGTTCGGGCTACTCAACCGAATACCGTTGGATTAATCATGCTGCTGAGCCTGGGGGTCCTCAATACGCTGGGCCTCCTGTGGTGTACGACTACAGTCATGCGCCTTGTAATCTTGAGCCAACCATCACATTTACTGCGCCTCCACCCACGTACGATTCTCGAATCACTCAGCCTCTGTTTAGAAATTGTAGGCAGCAAGATAACCCCGGTTCATACCTTTGGCCTGGAACTGACTTATTGGGCAGTTCTTCATTCTGGGCTGAGACTGTTCTACAAGACCCAATCCAATACCTGGATTCAGCCCTTCCTTGTCGACATGTCCCAGGAGAGCCAGTCCATTCCTATAATGGGTGCTGCTCTCCAGTCCCTCATCTCAAATGGAGGTGAAAGTATCCCCATAACAACCATGGAGTGTCTTGATATTGCGCTCAAGACGTTCCGTATTGAAGTTGTATCACGTGGTGCACTCTTATCTCCTGGTACAATATGTGCTGGCGTATTTCTCTGTGCCATTTACGCAAGTTCCCCCTGGCGTCGACATTACAGATCAACTTTCTATAAAAAGTTATGGCTAACAGTATTTCACACAGCTTCTTCAGGCTCAACCGTATACACCCTACCTTCGAATGATGGCTGATGTTTATCAGCTAACCAATCCAACAATGACCCTCGTCCCAAGTCCAGAGAAGGACCCCGCTCTTCAACATGCCCTCGAGTACATGGCCGTCGTGGATCTACCGTGCCTCGTCCTAGGTAGAATCTGCCCCTCCCTAGATCTTTGGAGGCGCTTCCGTCAAGCTCAGGATGGCTGGGAGGGCGGGAGAAGGATGGGCGTCGAGACTTTTACGGGGGTCCATAGAGGGCTGCTGGATATATATGGCGACATGATGCACCAAGATATTGGTGTTTCAGTTGCTTGTCTTTGGGGATGGTCCCCTGATGAGGCTAGTGACTTTATACAGCGCCATTTCTGGGATGCTTGGAGGTTTGCTGGCATCGTCGTTGCCCGAAGACGGACACGTCAGAGAGACATAGGAAGCTCGACAGCCAAGGAAGAGACGGCAGATATCCCCGAGAATGAGCTCATACTGAACAGGCTGATTGCCGCCATCCAGACCGTCTATGCTCATTCACAACAACCACAAAACCAAGGCCTCCTGGTGATCAATGGCCTCCTCTTCCCCCTCGTCACGGCTAGCCTGGAAGTCTCATACCTCAAACGACACCCAGAGTCGAAAATGACACTGGATAACGTGAGGCAGAGCTTCGAACAGGGACGTACCTTTCCTCTTTCCAGAGTCATGTTTCAGTTGCTCGATGAAGCGTGGGAAACAGGCTCGGATGGCTTTGACATTGATCATGCAGCTCGGTGTAAAGGCGTGGAGCTGGCGGTAATGTAGAAAACTGGTATTTGCTATTGAATTACTAAATACACTTGACTGTTGTGTTTCTGGTCTTCTAAAGGGCTGACTTGTTCACCATGGTGATGTCCTAACGTGACGTCCTGCACAATCCGATTCCTCGTCCGAGTTCTTGGAGTAGACATGGCTGCTAGGCAAAGAGGTGCAGCGATTTGAAACGTAGGCCCATTTAAAGCTCATTGGATTACGCCGAGCGGTGCCATTCGCGGCAAAACCTCTCATGGGTCTAGCTGCAGATGGGCGGATATGCCATCACCAAGAGTGTGGGTTGGTGGTTGGACTTGAAGACCCACGAACTTAAGCCAGCTGCCCCAAGAAAACTCAATTGATTCGTAATAGAGGAGCCAGATGGGGTCTGTTGACGCCAAGTTGTACATGAAGTACCAACCGTACGGTACATAATAACACGAGACTGACTTGCCTCGCCCACTCCCAATACAGTTCTGATTTATAAGCCCCTGGCGTCAATGGCCGAACAAATGGTCTCGAGGCTTATGTATAAGTATTTAGCATCTCGTTCTCTTGGCGGCCTGTTTCCACAAGGTGTGCACCTGAGCCACAATCTTGTATTCACTCGACAAAAAAGGCTTCTCGTTACCATGGCCACCCCTTACAGAATTCACATCACACCGACAAACACGGGACTATGGAACATCAGATAGAGAAAAGAGGCCGCTCAAACGGTTGCCGAGACTTTGCAGAAGGATTTAGAGGTTTGATGACAACACCACTTGGGAATCGAAATGCTAATCACTTAAAGAATCACCATGTATTCCTGAACGATGTCGGGTTTCATGATCATGCAAGTCTAATTTTCCTATACTCATGAACTGAGATCCGTTAACAAGTCCGAATAGATGCCGCATCATCTGTTGGCTCTGTATGGAACAGGTGCAAGCGTCGCCGACATCCAAAAGGCAAATGACCAGTGCCACCCCCTGCAGCGCCCAGTCGTCCCCCAGCACCAAGCCGCCGTGGAGAATCTCATCACCCATTGGGATCACGCCTCGCAGTACCTGGGCAAAGAAGAGCATTACCCAGACTTTCTCGCTTACTTTCAGCGAGTTATCGAGCGCGAGGGATATGAGTCGGTGGTTAAGACTCACCTCTTGAAAGGTGATGGTTCGGCCAACGACCTCCTTCTACGCCTGCACACCGGCGTTTTACACCCCCTGATTCAGCTCATGTATGGCCTTGAGTGGGAACAGCCTGCCATTGTCGCCCAAGCCCTTGCCCAGACTTGTGTTCACAACATTGAGGGGTTAGATCAGCTGCTTCTTGACGGTGAGCGTCTAGCAAACGCAAACACAAACCCTGAAAAGATGCCCCCATTGCTTTCAATGTACGAAAAGGTGAGGACGAATCCCCAGCTGACGGGTTCGGTGCGAATGGAGGACAAGAGCAAGATCGAGGACGGCATCATCCAAAGGGCCAAGGATGCGATGCTTGCCATACTTGAGCAAGTACACGTGGAACCCGAAGAACTGGACGAGAGGACGGCAGAAATGTTTCACGACATGATACTTGTCGCTTCGAGCGCGGCGATTCATCCTCCTCACTATGTTAAATATGACCTTTTCCTCATGTGAGTGTATCCCTAGGGCGCT
The DNA here is from genome assembly GCA_003946985.1 of Fusarium duplospermum. Lineage (NCBI taxonomy): Eukaryota > Fungi > Ascomycota > Sordariomycetes > Hypocreales > Nectriaceae > Fusarium > Fusarium duplospermum. Next base: position 215,478 of record NKCI01000001.1, on the reverse strand, counting down.
CTGTCTTAGAGTCACTGACCAAAGCCCACAACTAGGCATCACGCCAACTCCTCTTTGATCTACCTAACTTTCAACTCCCAGCCGTGGCTTTCTGTCGCGGACAAGGTTCGTTTGTTGGAGTGGAAGATTCGGCTTGATCTTGTGCAGTATGCTGCTCGGGGCTGTCCTGCTGTTTCACTGAAGCGTATTACGTCTTATGTCCCCAAGCAGCCGTCTGAAGAATCTGCTAGAGGTGAGTACAACTTCATAGGAGGTCTTCCAACTCATCCGGTACTGGTATCTGACTCGCAACCTTAGAAATCGGCATGAGGCTATACGACTTTGGCGACGACGGACATGCCATCAAACAAGCACGGGCTACAGCTGTATGCCATGAGCTGATGGAGACGTACAAGGACAAGCCCTGGGCTGTCTTGAAGGACGACTCGATTTGGAAGAAGATTCAACACATGGTGGTTGATGTTGTCGAAGGACCTGGTGTGTTATACGTCCGTTCCACTGGCTTTGAAGAGGCCTGGAAGGTAAACAACCCCGTGAGCTCTAATCTATGCATGGATGCTGACAGTGATACAAGGATGTCCCTGGCCAAGACTCGCCCAAGAGATCTCCTGAGCTCCTGCGTGCTCTACAGACTGGAAGTGGTAGCTCACCTGAAGCTCTTAAACCATATTCTCAGTAATTTCAACTGTTACAGGGAGTTTCCTTTGATACTAACTGGGTGATGAAACTGTATCATAGAGCTCATGCTCTTCAGCCATAATGGAATGAAATGAGTCAAGGGCGTTTAGTTGCTACGATGTCCTGGGGATGACGGTGATGTTATAGTTGTGTCTGCACTCTAGCATATCATTACTAACATGTGTAATTGGTATTTAAAATGTACTGTTATGTGACATCAACATCTGATCCATCCTAACTAATGCATATATCTCCAGGTCAACGCCTTGTCGCCCTTGGCCGAGAGTTCCCCAGGAGAATATTGGTTGTGCTCTCCTTGAGCCATCTTTCGCTCGCGGCTCTTGTTGATACGATCATATCCCACAATAAGAATCAGAGCGGCAATGATACCAGCACTGATGAAGCCAAGTTCCAGACCGTGGCCGAGAATGTAGCGGGGACCGTCCTTTTGTCGGTAAAAGTTTGAAGCCATGGCCTATAGAGAATTAGTGACTGAAATCTTCCTTTGCATCTGTAAACTTACGCCTCCGAGGTTGCCGACTCCGATTTGAATGGCCATTCCGACGCTTCGTTTGTAACTTCCTGCGAGGTTGTTGGCCAACCAGGTGATGACGCCAGGGAAGGCTGGGTAGATGGCACAAGCCGCGATAAAGACACCGCCGTAGACAACCTTGGGGTTGCTGGTAGAAATACACCTGAGAAAGAGTTAGCTTGGAGCATTAAATATACTTGGGGAAACTCACATTGAGAAACCGACAATCATGATGCAGAGGAACACGACGATGAACGGGCTTCGCTTTCCAACTCGGTCTGATGTCCAGGCGACGATGACGGCGATGATTGCGGCTGTGATGTAGATGGGTACGGTCATGAGTTGAGACTTGCTCGAGGTGTAGCCGAGGTTGCGAATAATCGTTGGGAGGAAGAGGCTGATGCCATAGAGAGGGCACACAATCTGAACCAGTTAGTTTCGTCATGATGCAAAAGGAGAGCTATACTTACGCCCCAGTAGACAAAGATGTTGACCCAGATCTGCCAATCCTTAAACGCACTCCAAACATACTCCCACCTAAACTCATCCGTCTGCGCAACTCTCGTATGAGTACCCTCCTCCTCACTCGCAGCCTGTCTCTGACCCTGATACTTGAGCCGAAACACAACAAAAGCACGCTCCTCCTCAGTTAAGAACTTTGCAGTCTCGGGGAAATCGTAGAGAGCCCAAAAGGCCCAGACGGCGACGATGACGGTGACGATTCCCTCGAGGATAAAGATCCAGCGCCAGCCTTCGAGGCCGCCGACGCCGTCCATCTTGGCGATTGCGAAAGCGAGGAGTCCGCTGAAGGCGCCGGCTATGGAGGCGGCTGAGAAGAAGAGGGCTTGACGGAATTGGATCTCGTGTCGGCAGTACCACATGGTGAGGTAGTACTGGAGGAATTAGCGGGTAAGATTGAGCTGTTAATGGGAGAAACCTACAGCGACACCAGGGAACAGGCCGGCTTCTGTGAGCCCGAGAAAGATGCGAGCAATAAGAAGACCGTGGTAATTCTTGACGATTCCCATAAGCGTCATGACAACGCCCCATGCCACCATGATGGTGGGAAGCCAGACGCTCGGGCGGAGCTTCTTGAGGAGGAGATTCGAGGGCACTTCGAAGGCGGCGTAGGTGAAGAAGAAGACTGTGAGACACCAATTGTACTGATCGGGTGTCATGTTGAGGTCCTCCTGGAGGCCTTCAATCTTGGCATTTCCAATATTTCCACCTGAAAGAGGTTGATTTAATCACGAATTATCGTGTTGTTGGGGGTCGACTTACGATCGAGGAAGGAGAGGAGGTAGAGCAGCGCAAGCATGGGGATCAACCGCAGGTCCATCTACATACAAAAGGTTAGTACCTTGATGCTTAACATGATCGCATAGACAGACCTTGCGAAGAATCTTCTTCTCATCGAGATGCGAGAAGGAACCGAGGGTCGTACCAGGCGCAGTAGCAAGAGCGTCGATATGATCGACCTCGCCCTTTCGCTGGTCAGAGCTATTACCCATCTCGGCCTCGACAAAGTCGGCCTTTTCGTTGGGAGGAGTATAAGAAGCCATGATGGCAGCCAATGTAAAGTCTGCTGCTAAAGATGAGATCTGGCTGTAGAGATCCTGGATCTTGATCCTTTGGAAGATGGGATCAGGGTCTTAAGTACATGTCTGAATCATACCCAAGTCTTCTTTTTTTCCCCATGTTTTCCCCCGCAGACATTTCCAACGTTTGTGCTGATCGCAGGCGTAAGCGGCTTGAGTTATCCACTGACTCGGCAAGCGGACGCGGGGGAGGCAGAGAAACACAAGGGGAGAGGGCGCTTGTCTCGAATAAGAAAGTCGACAAGCGAATTGACGATCTGTTCGTCTCGGATCCGAGATTCAAGTTTTTTGTGCGAGTCAGGCGTGGGTGGCATCGTCTGGTCGCTTGTGTCAAGGCTGCAAGGTTGGTTCGATGATGGCTTCACGTTGCATGGTAAGTGGGTTTTACTTGATCCTTCGTCGGGTTAACGGTGCTTATTAAACAGATTGGAAATTTATTTACTATTGATCCTTTTTGGAGTTTTCTGTTCTGGAAAAGAAATAAAATAGGTTCTGACGAGAAACAAAGTCAAAGACTTGGTAACTCTCTAAATTGCGTCATGGACAGACAAAGCCTTTGTCTGTGATGGCTCGCCACAATCTTGAACTGAGCGAGTCACGTCTCGGTTCCGATGATCCCTGCGGCCACACACTGGACAAGAATCGCTACGGAGTGCTCCGTAGTTTTAGTCTCAGAAACCGGTTCCGGGCTTAAAATTGGAGTTACTCCCTCTGGAGAAGCGTAGTTTGTCTTTTCAACTTTGTGGCGTCGTCAAGATAATCCCCAAGATCAAGGAAACGGGCCGTCAAAGCGAAATCTCTTGGCTGGACATCTCCTTCGTCCAGCTTGGAGACGCTACTGCAAAGGAGGTCATGAACTGATGGATGCAGTCAAGATTACCCCGGTCTCTTTCATTACCCCAGAAAGGGGATCTGCATTACCCCGCATTTTAACTCTCTCATATCTTTACAAGAGAGAAGCCCGGTTCCGTGTTTCTCTCCTGTTGTCTCATCCCCACATGAATCCTTGAGCCTGAGATTGACATCGCAGCAAGCAACCCTTCGGATCCGTTAAAGCACGCTCTGGTTGGCTTGAGTGGATCTGATCATGCTAGGCGGCCTCGTCACGCGCCGTACCCAGTTCTCCAGCTGCGACGAGTGTCGCCGATCGCGCGTTGCCTGCGACGCGGCCCAGAGCCGCAACGCCGCAGCTGGAGAAGCACCCGCCTCTTGCACGCGCTGTCGCAACCGCCACAAATCATGTACCTTCAAGGTAAACTTATCTATGCAGACGGGAGCTTAAAATCACCATGTGCTTACCCCGGGATTAGTGGATCCAAGACGCCAAAGCGAGCGGTGGCAGCAGCTCTGGTGGAGCGAAGCGCAAGGGACGTCGCAGGATTGCATCTCACCACCCCTCAAGTGACACGTCGTCGACCCAGGGTAGCAGAGCTTCCGCGGGTAATGAGGGGTTTGCCCTCGGCTCTGAGCGTGGTGCTCACCGGGAGAGTGTGACAACCTCGGTGTTGTCGACTCCATTTGTTGAGCCTTCGCCGACATACTCTACTATTACGGCGCAGAATACGGGTCTTCTTGGTGAGGCTGACTCTAGATGGTTGGAGACCTTGTACCGAGAAGGGTTTGAGGCCGTGTTTGGATCGTGGATGGGGAGATATAGTTGCCCTTTCTTGTGAGTGATCCTCCTTCGGCTCCGAGCATCGTATTTACAGTCTTAGATTTGGACATAACCTCGCCGACAAGTATGTCAGCATCTCGGATCTATGCTGCCATCTCGATGGATGCATGGCAGATGCTGCGGCAAACAACGGACAGGCACCAGGGAGAGGAAGCCAGAGGTGTTGTTTGATCGAGCAATCTCTTCAGAGCACTATTGCATCATTCTCTGCACGATGGCTACCTATAAGCTCTCGAACTGCTCTTTCAGACAATGATCACCGTGTGCTTGTTCAAGCTCTTTGGCGACATGCACGAAGAGACATGCTTAGAATCATCAACAGACCTTCTTACCGATCTATGCTGTCACTGCTTCTTTTTGCCTTGACTCCTATTCCAGACGGAATTTCGGAGGAAGAGGAGACTGATGGCATCTCGGGACAAGCTTGCGTTCATGCAGCTCTGCAACAGATCCAAACTCTGAGGGCTCGTCAGAAGAATCTTCAGTTTAGTGGTTCCAAGGTGTCTCCATCACTCAAGTCACAAGGTATTGTTACGACACCGGAATCGATAGAGACGTCGGGATTCATCAACGCCGAGAGCACTGCTTACTGGGCTGCCTTGACTTTCGACACTTCGGCTTCCTTAACCCTCAACTGTCGACCTTTGCTTTCTTCAGGTTTGTTCGGCTTCGAGTCTGAACTACCGTGGCGGCTTGTGAGAACCTGTGCCAAGATGTTTGACGAGACTGCACAACATTGGAGTCGAGGAAGCTCAGACATGACGGACGAGAGAGCGAACCAGATCATCGCTGCTGGAGCATCTTGGAAACTTCTAGGATGGAAGCTGACTGCCATTTTCAAAGAAGCTCTAAGAGATGGCCATGACGAATCTGAAGTTCGCAAGGCATACTTGGCTGTGGTGGATTCTATCAAGCAGTTTGGCACAGTCTATCGTCCCCTGTTGGATGAGTGTCATAAGAGAATGCAGTTTCTCGGACAGCAGACTAAACTCCGATGGTGTAAGTGTCTTATGTCTTTCAAAAGTAATACATCTGTTGACTTGAACAGTTTCTCTCATGCTTCACTACCACCTTAGCATCTTGATGCTCGTCGATGTGATTGAAGTCACAGATCGACACGACCTACTCGCTGATATCGCAGACATCAGCACAGACGCTGAAAACACCGTCATGAATACTCTAGCCTTTGGTCTGCACAATACGTTTACACTAAGACGACCGCCGGACCCGGATACTCTTGGCCAAGAGGGAACCCGGGAGACAACCTTTACGGTTCCGATCGTATCCATAGACCCTTATCCACACCATGCCGTTGCAGGTGTACAGCTTCTACGAAAGGCTATCGACAGAGACTTTGGGGCTGGAAAGATAACGGATGAGACGTATCAAAGCTTGTTGTCTACGCTGGAGCGCACGCTGAAGCATCTTCCGCAGAGCTCCAAGTCTGTGCAAGCTGCTATTGCCAAGTTTTCTTCGGGTGTACAGGATGAAGTTGACGTCGAGAGACGTTATTCAGCTGCGATTTTGGGTGTGCAGTGAGTTTGTAAGATACTGTAGTTCGCCACGAGCCAAGAATAATCTGCAAAGAGGATCAACAAGGTTATGGTTGCCACATGTCACATTGCACCTTGACCCCAATGAATCTTGCAGCTTGGAAAGCTCATGTGTCTCTGAAACCAGATATCCGGGAGGATGATATCATTTCAAGATTGCTGTTCCGCTGTGCGGAATGTCCCCAATAGTCTTCTCCGAAAGGAATAAATGCTCTGCAGATTATCCTGCCATTCTGATTGACTACTCAACTCTCGGATCCGATGATGCTGTGCCTCAAGTGGAGATGTTTGCCACTGCGGGTCAACATAGACAGATCGGATCCGACTTGGACTATAATATTGAATGGTGACCACTTGCGGAGTTTTTTGCTTTCTTTGGACAAGTATCTAGGTTTCTTTTATTCTATTCTCACTTTTGATATATCTCGAGTTTGATCGTAGCCTCACATTCACTGACAACATGGTTCTCTCGGTAACACCCAAGACTTCGGTTGCTCTGATCGGGGCGGGCACCCAGGGCAGACGTCTTGCATTCATGGTATGAATACCCAAACACTTGCTGAAGCTGTTGGATTTTTCTTGGAACTATTGTTAACGAGTTCTTTATAGTGGTCAAGTAGAGGAAACGACGTTCACCTTGTTGATGGCCAAGAAAGTCAGCTCGAAGCCAGTCTAAAAGCCATCGACGGCTTCCGAAAAGACTCTGGAAAGAAAAACGGCCAATGGGGAAGAATCATCACCCATTCACCAAGAACACTACGTGAAGCACTCAAAACAGCGTGGCTTGTTGTAGAGGTAAGACAACCGTTTTGATGACTGACATCTGAGCTGACTTGAAAGTGTGTCCCTGAGCAACTCGCCCTTAAGCAAAAGGTTATCGTGGAGTTGGATTCTCTAGCGGGAGAAGATACCATCATTGCTTCCAACTCTAGCAGTTACTCTTGTTCTGAGATGCTGGAGGGCATCACTTTGAAGAATGAGCGTCGTTTTCTGAGCGCCCACTCTTGTAAGTATCACCACCCCCCTATTAGGGCAACCTGACTTACTTGGGAAATTTTGACAGACTGGCCTCCAGAGACCCCAGGTGAGATTCAACTGAACAAGACTTTTTGGAAAGGCACCCATTAACAAGTTTGCAGAGATTGAAATCATGGGCCACGAGACAACGAACCCGTCGTACATCCCCCTAATGATGGAGCAATGCAAGGCACACGGCTTCTCACCCTTTCAAGTAAAGACTCCATCTATGGGTTACATCTATAATCGGTAAGTTAAAACACCATCCATTTAAGGTACAAACAAACTAACGAGTTGATTGGTAGGATATGGGCAGCGATTAAGAGAGAAGCCCTCCTCGCTGCATCAGAAGGCGTCGCAACTCCAGAAGAAATCGACGCCATGTTCAAGGGGGTTCTCAAGACTCCTAAAGGACCGTTCGAGCAGATGGACGTGGTTGGTTTGGATGTGGTTTTGGACATTGAGCAGCACTATGCTGATGCCCGGGGAGACATTCCGAGTGCGCCCCGTGAGTATCTACAAAAGTTCCTCGAGAATGGACATCTTGGGGTAAAGAGTGGGCGTGGTTTTTATGATTATGGGTCTTCTTAGAGGCGTTTGGAATTGGAAGGGAGAGGGCAGTAGAGTTATTCAGGCGTTAAGGATCTCTTTTTAGTGGCTATGTTTTACAGGTCCTTGAAGGCTTAAATATCTATATTAGTAGACGACGCTGGGTTTACCAGTGGACGCCTATCTACTTTCCTTTATAACAGTGATGTAGAAATGGCATAGATAAAATCCCATAACGGGACCTACTTATATCGTACTAGTGCCGCAGTATACCTACTCTACAGTAAAGACACCCTCTAAGCGCAAGTCCCTGCTACTGGCGCCGACGTAGATCTTATACTCGCCAGCCCTGAGCACCCATTCCTGCTCCATCACGTCCCAGTACGATAGGTCCCTCCTCGTGAGGTCGAATTGTACAGGGGCCTCGGCACCGGCAGGCAGGAAAACCTTGTCGAAACCGCGAAGCTGGCGGATAGGGACGTCGTCGCCCCCAGGGAGACCAACGTAGAGCTGTGCAGCCTCAGCACCGTCCACGGGTCCCGTGTTACGCACAACGGCGCTAACTAACACAAGAGTCTTCCATAAGGTCGGGTTGCCGCCCACGGCGGTCCCATTAAAAGGGGGGCGGTAGCCTAGAACGGGCGCACTCAGGGCAGAGCTGCTCAATATGGAGACCAGAGTACTCAAAGGTCGTGTATGACAGTCCAAAGCCAAACTCGAAGCGAGGCTCGATTACATTCTTGTCGAAGTGACGGTAGTCGAGAAATATGCCCTCGGAGAAGTTACTCTGCGGGAAGAGCTCATAGCGGCCGGTGCCGGCGTCTGGGTTCACGGCCTCGTGGTCTGACCCATTCTTGCCGACAGTGTATGGCAGCTTACCCGAGGGGTTGGCGTCGCCGTAGAGGACCGACACGGCGGCGCGGCCGCTGTCTTGGCCTGGGAGGTGGGCGAAGATGACGGCTGTGATGTTGGGGTGGTCGATGCATTGGTCGACGAGGCGGATCCCGGCGTTGTGGATAGTCACGATCATGTTGGCACACTTGCGAGCAACGTTTAGGACGAGCCCGTCTGAGTAGTCATCTGCTGCGCGGTTAGCTTTGTGTTTTTACTCCGCTCTGTGGCCGTGGCAGAGGTTTAAGAGAGGAGGTAGATAGGGGCGCATGGGGGAAGGTGAATCATACCACGTAAGTTAGGCCTGTCAGCTCCCCCTCCGGCGTACACGTTGATAAACACCAGGCACGCGTCAGAGGCCGAGCTAACTGCGGGATCATCAGACCGGAAGTCCCAGAAGAGTGCCGTGTCATCCTGGTAGGCGCGTTCCTGCAGGGCCTCGAACGGTCCAGAGATATATGCCGGGGCAGTCGCGCCGCTTCCGCCTACAGAGAGAAGCAGCATGTCAGCAACTATAGTGCATCTTATAGTTAACCTTTAGATTCCTTACCTCCGCAGATCAGGGTGCCGTGAGAGGCGTAGGCAGGTAGATCGTCATACAGATTCTGCAGGAAAGGCTGGTAGTCCTCGATATCAATACCGGTGAAGCCAAAAATCCATCCGGTTTTAGAAGCCAAGGATGGCGAGGCCGGGACATTAACATTCTGGGGTGCAGGGGCGTCGTAACCGAAGATGGAGGGGAGCTTAGGCTTCTTCAGCGGCAGGGTGCCGTTGACGTTCTTGACAAGGACATGGCCCTCGATGGCGCCGTCGAGCAGGACTTTCTTGGAGGCTGGGTCGCGCGCGTACACAGGAATCCTGGGGGCAGTGAAGTCAAGGGGCAGGCCAACACCCTGGGCCGGGTAGTCAGAGTCCTGACCGAGGGCATACCAGGCCGAGACAACGCGGACGGCCATATCCTTAACCCTTGCCTCGGGCAGAGAGCCGTTGCGGACCATCTCGACAAGCAGCTTGCCGCCGACGCCCCAGTTACGCTCCGAGCTGGGCATGACGACATCCAAGCCGGCCTCGGCTGAGGCGAGACCGGCCCGCTGAGCACCCCAATCAGAGATGACCCAGCCCGAGAAGCCAAGCTCCGTCTTGAGGAGCCCATTGAGCGTCTTGCTCTTCTGGCAGGCGTCCGAGTTGTTAAGACCATTGTACGAGCACATGACAGACGCCGTGCCCGCGTGCACAGCGTCGGCAAACGACCATAGATACAGCTCATGCATGGTCCGATCGTCCATGTTGGATGACACAGCCCAGCGGCCCAGCGTTGTGTTGGGCTGTCGGTACCTCTGCTGTTCATATCCGACAAAGTGCTTGGCCATGGCCATGACGCCCTGGTCCTGGATGCCATGGATGGTGAGAGCCGCCATCTGGCCGGCGAGGTAGGCTGCGGAGGATTGATTAGTATGCCTACGTGACCACGGCCCATAACTATTGCGAATAGAAAGACGAAAGGGGTTATAAGAAGATACTCACGGTCATTGCTAAAGCCCTCCCAGTTCCGACCATGACGTGCCATCCTGCCCAGGGGCCCGATAACAGGCCCCCCAGCCATGTTAGAGCCCTTGGCCCTAAACTCGCCTCCCATCTGGGCGGCTCGCTGGTATGTTAGGTTACGGTTAAACGAGGCGCCGACGTGAATGGCACTCAGCCAGCCGTTGACAAAGTCAGCCTGTCGAATGCCATTGCCCGCACCCGTGGTGCAGAGGCCCGGCCAGCCTAACCTGGGCACTGAGCCGGTAAGGCCGCTACAGCGGTTAGTCGGCGTGTAACCGACGGTAATATTAGCCATCTCTTCCAAGGTCCACTGGGACACGAGGTCCATGGCTTTCGCGTGGGCATCTGCCCATGGTCCTTCACTAGATTGCTCGGCTGGCAGCCAGGAGGTTAGCCCACAGGACGGACTGGCTTTAACTGACGCGTGGGGATACAGCAGAGTCTTGCATTGGGAGGACTCACGAGATGGGTAGACGGGTGGTGACTGGCCGTTAAAGAAGGAATGGTCCCGGATGATATCCTGACGAGGGGCGGCGGCTGCATCAACACCAACAAAGCTGGCGGTGACGGGCAAGAGCGTCACGAGACACTGCTTTATCGACGGAGGAGACATGATGACAGCTGTTGTCGTCAGACTTTGAATGGACCAACTCAAGCTGTCTGTCGATAGTTGGGTTCTTGAGATTGCGAGAGCGTTAAGGGCTTTATGGCCAGTCACCCCGCGTCCCCATCCTTGACATCCCGACCTAGACAGCCTTTACTAACAGTATCTAGAGAGAAACATGCACATGCTAACTATCCTAGTCTACCTATGAGGGGTTAGTCTGTGATGGTTCTACGAAGGTCATTGGTCAAGTTACTCTTCCTCGACCATATGACAAGAATAACAAGGATAAATCTGGAGGAACATGGGGAACTGGGGATAGACAGCTGCGCGGATTGTGGGGAAAGTCCGGGGTTAAACATGGTTCATGTCACGCTATGAGCCCTGAGAACCCAACCTCGTTGAAATTGTTTCTCCCCGTCTTTCCCCGTTAGCATATATCGTTAGCTACTTATTTTTCGGCTTCATCTTCGGCTCGACCGCCTTCTTAGTTATCCTCTTCTCGCTCTGCGTCCTCGAGTACAGCGGGAAGACCCTGTCGGAGGATTGACAGGCTCTTAATCAGGGCGTGCCGATCCGCCAGTTCAGCAAGCAGAGGAACGAGGATCGCCATTCAGCGCCGCTGTGATAGAAAGCGCGGGGATAGCAAGGAAGATGTCACTCACAAGATCAGGGTTGTCTGGGTGTCCGAGCCCCAAAGCCGATACCCGGTCTCTCGTCCCTGTAGTTTCGGCTCTGGCTTCTTAATCGACCATTGTAGTCAACTCTTGCCATGTTCCCCACGGCCAGGCCATGTTTAACAAGGTTTAAGGCCGTGAATTAGTTAATGATTCCCGACTCCGATGCTGTTATCTTATGCGATTCCATGATTGTTTCGTCAAGTTCCGGTCCTAACCCAGTGGTATGTCACGTTCAAGGGTTTAAGTCAAGGTAATCTTGATCCGGATGGTGGCCATGCTTGTCTTCTCGGGCTGGTCGGGCTTGGAATCTTCTTGTCCCGCCTTGATGCTCGATGTAGCATGATGTCTTGCAAAGATCGTGAAATACCTTTGAAGATGGAAGCGAGAAATCCATATTTCACACCGTTCTTTATCCCCTATCTTTTGTATTCCCCGTCCATCCCCGTCTTTCCCCGCCGCCTTTCCGCGCTACTCCTTTTCCAGACCTTGTGCCCTCGCTGAAAATGGGGTTATTTCATCGACTCTCCATATAATCGGGCTATATACGTCCTTGGAAGGAGAACCATCTTGAGTAGAAGACGGGCATTTCAGATGCGCCAGATCCAGCGGCACAATCAACCAACTTTCAATACTAGAATAGATCCTCTTGGCGCTTAAGTCGACTATTTACCGGCCCAGTCATCCGCTTATATATTGGGCTCTGGTTCTCTTCCTCGTTTTTGATCTTCTTATTTTGCAAAATGGTTGTTATACTATAGGCCACCCTTCTACTCAAACTCTTATGGCAGACCAAAACACAACAAGCGTTCTCCATTCATAAAAGGCTCGGGCAAAAACAGGCCTAACTTTCTCATCATAGTCACCCTCGGGCAGATGACGGAACATATGGCTAACCACTCCGAGGTATATAAGCGCCGCCCAGGCTATGAGCGCTACCTTAAATTTCAGGTGGCGGCGTTGAGCGAGATTCTGCAGGACGCGAGCTATCACACTCTCATGTCTAGGAAAAGTACGCCTCTTCTAACGCCGCCAGGCGTGTCCCCGGCCTTTGATTCCCGTATCATAGACTGGTGAGATAACGCTGGGTTCTTTTATCACCACCAGGCATCTAGATATTAGCAAGTAAACAGCTATTATCTTAGTGGTTATTATTATTGCTGCTTTCTCCTTCGAGAATAGATAACCGCCTACAAGCCTCGTGATACATGTTTTCTAAAACCCCCGCCATTGATCCAAATCAGGGGCCTCGCGGCCCCAAGAGCGCAGCGCCTGAATAGACACCTCAACGAGGGACCTCCAGTTGGATGGCGGGCGCAGGCCGCTCTCAGAATGTAGTGCCACGGCGAGGATGAGGCACGCGCATGAGAAGGGCCGCCTGACGACAAACCAAGTACTGCCGTGGCGTTGCTCGGACACGTTGTGGACGATAGTGGCGGCGCAGACCTCTACTGCTTTGGCGGCGAGAGGGAGCGCATCGGCGGGGAGCGTTTGCTGATTGCAGCACTGGTTAGCATGGCTTTGTTGTGGTTGCTGGGACTGAAGGTGATGATGGAGGACGAGGTAGAGCACGGGGCGGAGGACCATCTCGCGCCACTCTAGGAAACGCATCTGGAGACCGTCGGAGAATTCGTTCTTGGGCGGCTGGCCTTGGTCAAACTGGATCAGTGGAGGGAGGTGGTGATGCCTTTTGTCGGCCAGGTTAGCAAATAGACGCGTGAATAGTGGCGATGAGCTTAGGGGAAGGCGATTACCAAACAGATATCTGCATCTCAGAGTCTCGACACTGCTGGACCACCTGTGCCGGGTGTCTCATCCAGTATCCCGGCCCCTTTGCGTACACGAGCCGCGCGTTATCATCAATGGTCCGTCTCAAGGAGATCTCTGCCAGACAATACGACCAGCTCCTCTGCTGTTGGAGCAACCCGAGCTGTGCGTCCGAGCCGGGTGAGGTACCGTCATCATAACCATTCCCGACAGGCTCTGATTCATCCCCGCCCCTAGCATCTGCCATCTCAGGGGGCGCGGGGAACGCGTCTGGGTATGAGAGTTCTTCGAGCCCGCTTGAAGGGAGTCCTATCCCAAGATGGAGCTCACTTTAAGAACGAAGTGTTCCTAGTCAGCCATCGCATTCACTCTTAGGGCGATCTAATACCAAGGACATACCTCTCAGCCCGGAAGCATGACCAAAAGATGCGCTGCTCAAGCTGCAGGCTTGAAGCGGTAGGGAGCGGTCGCTGGCCCTTCTGAAGCAAATGTGCCTGGAGCCGTGATGATGCTTGTTGTACGATGTTTTATAGGCTGTAAAAGGCCTAAATATATATATATATTTATAGAAGACGCCGCGTTTACTTAAGATTAGACGTCTATCTATCTTCCTTCTATTCCAATGATATACATAAGCGCCTAGCTCACTCCCCAGGCCCCGAGAACATTCCGGTTACCCTCACCCCTACTCTTTCGACTTCCAGCCTCCAACTGCTTTACTCTATTCACGAGAAGTCCAACACAGATGGGCCCGATAACTGTGCAAAGAGAGATGGCCCAGGTAACAATGAGGAACAACTCCGAGGGCTCATCATTCGGTGGCCGGCCAAATACGCCCTTGCTCTCGGCCAACGCAGCAATCAGAAAACCAATTTCTCCTCGAGCAACCATACCAAGGCCAACGATACATGCTGGGTAGAGGGACAGGGCCTTTTCAGGCTTTGGCGTAGAGTTGCGTACTTCGGGGGAGACAAGGCGAGCATTTGTGTCGGTCAGTGGCTCCAGAGGTACAGCCTCTTGTTCCTGTGTCCATGGCGTCACCCTATCCGGAGTATTTGAGTCAGTATCTGCACACTGGCTTCCAGGGACGAGAGGCTTCGAGTTTCGTTTGCACGCGGCCGCAAGCCTCTGAGCGATGTGCTGGAGGGACCGAAGGGGACTTGCAAAGGACATCAACCATATACCACAGGCCAGCTTGCTGATGGTCATGAGAACTGTATATATGATACCACGCCATGCCACAGGGCCTGAAAACATTCTGGTGATGGGAACGGAAAAGCCGATGGATGCCTGTGTTGGTCAGTGGTTGCCCTTAAGGCTGATGCTTGAATACGTACAAAGAATAAAGGCTTCAAGACGCGTTCGACCGCAATTTTGTAGTAGTGATCGTAGACCTCCATGCCGGATCCGCCTTCCATTGCTAGGGGCAAGTCTGTTTGATCTGAGGGTGTAAAGGCAATTTGACCCCTCGCAGTGTTATCACTGCCCCCAGTTCTCTCTTCTGTGGTATCAACTCCAGGAGAAATGTTTGCTACTCGGTCTGGAACGTGAGCAACCTCGGAGTCCCACCAACTGATGGTAGCGCCAGTGATGTAGGCTGCCAGGAGACTCGAGGTGCCTGCAAAGGTGGCGCCCACCACAAGACCGAGAAGGAGGGCTGTGTGGATGACAAAGGCAGTTTGCCTCAACCTAAGTAGCTGGGCCATCTTTCCCGAAGGGTGTCCCTCACGAAAAACGTTGAGCTTGGCGGTAACAGGCATCACCACGAATCTACCAAGAACAGGCATGAGAGTTGCAAAGGCGAGAGATACCATGACAGGTCTGACAACAGTAACGGCATCGAACGAGTCTCCTCCCAGATTCGAAATGACCTGAACCATGATGAGACCTACCACGTCATCCATCATGGCAGCACTTGTGAGGACGACACCGAGTCTTGTCGTTGAGAGGCCGCTGGTACCTAGGATGGTGAATGTGGTGCCCAGACTTGTCGAGCAGAGGGCAGCGCCCGCAGCAAACGCCTGCAATGGAGATGCATTGAACATGGACTTTAAAGCAAAGGATAAGCCGATGGGTAGAAGAATACCGGTGACGGCAACGCCAGACGAGAGACCAATATTGGCCTTGAGTGACCTGAAAGATGTTGCCAGGCCACCTACGCCGCATGTTATTATCGAGTCTGATGATTAGACGGGAATACACACCTTCATATACGATAAGAATGAGACCAAGATATCCCAACTGCATGACAGCATCCTCAACCTCACTCGAGAGCCATTTCGCACCAGGAGTGCCCCAAGCAATGCCAAGAGCAACCTGGCCGATAAGGCCACAATACGCGATCCTGTCTAAACCATAGTTGAGCAAGTTCAACAAGAGAAGAAATCCAGAAAGGATTGAAATAACAGTGATGGATGGTTCGTGATAGGCGAGCGAAGACTGCATTGTGAGGATGGGAAAAGAGTCGGGGTTTGGGATCGACGATTGCGCAAAGCTTCATTTCGGATGTCGGATTCTCCGCTCCGTCTGGGCATTTTTGGTGTCTAACCAAACAAGTCATTACTCGTGATAATAACCGAGTTGTTGCTTGATTTTGTAGATATTGGTGGTTTGGACGTCGTAGGTGTGTAAATTCTATTGTTGTTGTCTCTGAAAGATGGGTATTTCTACACCGTTGTGTCAGGTTAGCCTCAATGAGAATTTATGCGGCCACGCTTTTGCCGCTTATCTCGGCGAAGTCATGATAAAATTCTCTTACAGATTTCTAGAAGAGTATTTCCTTATTATTGGAGAAATTAGATAATGATGAAGAAAGACATTGTACTACAGCGGCACAAGTTCAGCTGAGTTTTGTGGCAGCTAGTAGACCCATGTTCAACGCTTTGTTGGAGATGGCGACAGATAGACACCCAATTCTCACGAGAAAGGACAACCCAAAAATAAGTCTATCATATGGTTATTTAGATTGCAGAACTGTTCTAAAGCGCATCGATGTCTTAGTCATGGGCGTTGGGCCAGGAGAGAGCAATAGAATCGCCTACCCTGCAGAGCAGAAAATGGTTGATGGGATGGGAAAGGAGTTTAAGAATGGGGCACGTAGTCTAGGTAATCTCTCCATGTATTAGATCTACTAGTGAATAGAGCTCTTTGGGTGACCTTCTTAGAGCACATGTAAATAAGTGGCTTTAGGAAGTTTCTAAAGGTTGTCAAGACTGATCACTCAATACATGCGCATCAACCAAGACATCTCCTAGCATTTTAGACACTAAACACAATAAAGTACGCCTCTGTAGCCCCTCTCATATGAAAACCAAGCCTGTTTTCATTCATGTTATTCTTAATCGTTCTACTTCCCATCCCCTACCCTAACTGAAGAGAGTGGGCACAGTAGCAAAAGACACACAATACTTCACACAGTAACTGCGCCAAGATTCTGCTATATAACACCTGAACTTACTATGTAGTAGATGTTATAAGAAGAGCTTGCTATACTCACCAGCTGAGTTGCAAACTCTAATTCGGTCCATGTCGCGCCGAGACTAATACTCCGTCACAGTCACAGCCAAGGGTGAACAACTTGTTGCAGTTCGTGAGAATCAGGTTTTACACCAAGACTATCAAATTGACAGTACACAGTTGACCTGAAGTTCGCCAAAGAGGCGACTAGGGCCCTGGTTTTACGATACAGCACTGTAACGTTTCTGCTGAACCTCTATACGGCGATGACGTGTATCCCTGACCATATCTACCCGAGGTGTCCAGGGGTATTGATCCGCCCCGGTTGGATACCTTCAGGCCTATAAAACTCTATCGACCAGAAGATTTACCTGGAGTAAAAACGCCGCTTGCATACGAGTACGATTGAGGAAACAAGACGGGTAAGACCGAGGGTATAACTTTATCCTCGGGAGTACAATGCACTACAGTACCCAAACAAGCATATAACCCGCGACATTAAGCTTGTCACCCTTCACCTGAAAAGGCACAATGCATGCATTTAAACACGCACTAATTCATTAAACGACATTCCCGGTTCCGACTTTTCCGCACCAAGCGCGGGCATTTTAATCCAGCTGGTCAGTGCTCGCTTAAAGGGTCTGTGCATGAGGCGATTCCGGTCGCGGGCTAAAGCGTTAGCGGATGAAGTGTTAGCGTTGGTGAGAGGATGGCATGCGGCTGAGATGGGGGGGTACCTGGCACTAGAACACGCTAGAAATGATTGACAAGGGAATAAACAGACAATGGACTCAATTCAAAGCCTTTATCTATGCAGCATGTTCGCTCTGGAATGAAATCAACTTGGGTGAGAAATAAGCGCGAGTCAGAAGTCACACCACTTTGCCACGTTTCCTGTCAATATGAACTAACCCAAGTGTCAACAGCCTGTCAAGCGATAATGTGGCTTGCTCCTGGCTCATCTTGGCCCGTCAGCGAAAGTGTCAAAGAAAATACGCCTTCGCTTCTACTGCTAACTCCGTCCGTTCCTCGGCCCCCCGTTGTCACTGTTCCATCCCGTCAATGCCGAGGCAGCTGTCAATGATCCGTCATTTCCACGTGCTTGGGAGGAGCTTACAGTGGTTCATCCGTTCTTCTCTCGCCTGCATTTCCTCCAAGAACCCCGTTCTCCACTGGCATGGGCAGCATCCGGGGGTCGTTACGATTGATCCCCTGTACGGTACCCTTCTTGGAAGGTCGATGGATTCAGAACCCCGTCCGGGTAGTATCCATGACATCCCCGTGAGACGTACGATCATGGAAGAAAGCCCTGAACGCACTGGTCAGGAGAGAACCACTGGATCTAGATAGCACAGCGTTGCATCGAACTCTGGATCTAGGAAAGCGCCTCTCTATCTTGGAAACCCCTGATCAGATTCAGACCCAGAGTGCTACGCGGGTATCCCTGCTGCATCTCCCTCGCTTGGTCAGCGCCTTGTAAGAAATCGGAGTCACCACCCGCGCTAGGACATTTTCCGGCCCTTGCCGCAATCTTGGCGAGCAGGTCGATGCGATGGCGCAAGAAGCGAGATGGAGTCTGTCTTGCAATGCGGCTGAGACGGAGGGCCATTTACAGGTGCAGTCCCTTGCTTCACTTCCAAGTTTGTGAACTGCTGGTGGGGATGATTAACGGCTACAGATGGATCATGTTCTTGATTGACAAGTTAAAAGGTTTAATATTTGTGGCTCTCTAGATACTTGAGGCTAATATAATAGATGATGCCGACTCGGGCTGAAGAAGATGAACACGTGCTATATACAATGGACTCTCGCTTACATTACACGCTCGCTCGCTTACAAGTAGACGTAGCAGAAAGGACCAGACAGGGTGCTCATCAGGTCCTTGATCTGGCGAGACTCACCAGCCCAGCCAAAGTTGACATAGTCCTCAAAGGTGGTGGCGTTGCTGGCAGGGATGTCGAGGAAGGTGTTTGTTCCCATGAGGGCAGCCTTGCCGTACTGGCGCTCCTTGGGGCTCAGCATCTGCCAGATCCACCACACGCGGTCGATCATGGAGTGGTGGAGGTAGAATGCAGGGTCTCCGGGGGAGGTGTAGACGTCGTTGCCGGGGTCGCCACCAAGAGAGTAGTGACCACCTCCGTGGATGCCGATGTCTCCGGAGCCGGGGACGCCCTGCATCTGCATCTGGAAGTCGTAGGCGTTCTTGGGCTGGAGGATGTTGCGGAGGACGGATGTGGCGTTGGCGTACCGTCTGTTGACGGCGTCACCCAGGTCGCGCTTCAGGCAACGAGGGTTGTACTCGAGGGGGTTGGCGACGGCTTCGACTATGCCGCCGGGGAGGTCAAGGGCTGCGGGGCCGAGGTTGACCTTCATATCCTTGAAGGGTCCCGACTTGACGCAGCCGCCACCGTTACCGGTAGGGAGGTAGACCGGGGGGAGGCCGCTGCTGGCTCCGAGGACGACGTCGGGACGGTCGGGGATGTACTCGCCGTCGCCGGACATGGAGTACTCGCTACCATCAAAGATGGAAGACTTGGAGAGGCCAGTGATGGCAGTGAGGGCCCAGTCCCAGTACTATTGAACGTTAGTAAGATTGTACACACAAGTGTGCAGTGTAGCGACTTACAGGCTGAGTGCCCTTGTATCCACACTCATTCCGAAGAGCCTCCTCGTACAACCAGGTAAAGTACCGATGCCAGACCAAAAAGTTTCCAGTGTAGTGGATGATCTGAGTCTGGTCGATATGAGTGGCTACCCAGTCGTCGAACCGAGTCTTTGCGCCAGGGGCGAAAGACGCGGGAGACTTGGCGGGCTTAGACTGGAGGCACTTGACGGCGGTAATGTAAGCCTTCTTCTCGTTCTTGGAGAAGGTGTTCCTGTTGCTATTAGTACAAGCAAGTTTATTGCAGAGTGTCTGAGACTCACCATTCCCGTCGCACGCGGACGTTGCTCCAGTTACAAGTGCTTCCACGCTTGGCCTGTGTCTCGACAAACTCCTGCGCATTCTCATACGCAGAGGCAGCGAGGTCCTTGATCTCGTCAATGTTTGTCACCTCAGGTGCAGAAGAAGCAATGGTGGTAGCCTGAGGGGCAGCCAAAACGCCGGCGGCGTTGATGGCCAGGAGGGAGGAGACGAATCCGGCACGCATAGTGGGCAACGTTCAATCAATGTGAGGCAAGAGGGAAAAAAGCCGACAAGGATGAGGCACTTGGGAATGGAGTTGAGGCGTGGTGTAGCATTGCAGAAGACCGGAAGAAGCAAGAGGGATATATACTGCAGACTTTTAGGCCAAGCACCTGGGGGAGACCCTCCTAAGGAAGAGTATTGCATTGCATTGTCTTTGAATTTCCGTCCTTTGAGTGATTTCATCCCCGAAGACAAGGGGCGTTGTCCCCCGAGAGCAACGTTGGCGGAGACGCGATGAAGGCAAAAAAGGACGGGATTTCATCCAAGTCGGCGCGTTTCACCGGCAGGGAAGATACAGATTAGAAAGGGTGAACCGGCCTAGGCATCGACTTCCGTGCAGGGGGGGACGGACGGACGGGCATTAGGTACCCTACCATAGATCCGATTCGAAAATCTGGAGTCTTCCCTCCCAGGGTACGGGTGCGTGGAAGCGGCGCAGCAAGGGGTCCCAGCGGGCCATGTCAGGGGGGTGAAGCAAGTGTGCGGCGTGGTTTTCTCGAGTCATTGGATCGACTGTTTTGGTAAGATATTATAGGATGATTTTGATACTGTTGGTTGGAAGACAAAGTTTGACGTTGAATAAACGGTCTGTTCCCCTACTGTTCAGCCCTCTGAGGATGGCGGACTTTCGAGGGGAATAACGGGGTGGCGCGTTGTGCCCCGCGCCCTAGAAGGATCCTCCTGAAGGAAGCAGGGATTCAGATGGAGACGTTCCACTGACGCATTGACATCCAAGGTTGCCTTTCCTTGCTTTTGCTTAGCGATGCTAGCTAGGATATGGGTCTGAGATGGGTTGGAATGATGATCCGGAAGGGTTCCGTGCCCGCAGTGGATTTTGATTTCTTTGACCAAGCCCACTCTCGCAGAAGGATCGGACAGTGTCATCCTAAAGTTGAGTTGTCTTTGCTTGAGCGTCGATCCTTATGACAGCGCAGGGAATGTGTTCTAATCTTTCGGTAGAGAGTGTTGGTCGACCAACAGATTATAGATATAAAAAGTAACAAAGCCCCAAGACAAATGACCTGCATGCGTACAACAATGCCGTCGACTGATTCCGGCGTCTGAAGGCACAGCACTGCCCTCTGCCGGATCTTACGACAAGCGCACAGAGCCCCCTTGATCTTGGAGATGGGGGATGGGTGTGTGCCGCCCCCTCTCGTACGATACACCTGGACCGTCATAGTAGCAGTGTTAATGATTGCCACACACTCACTGCAGCTGCACTGTGAAGTCTTCCCCTCCCTCCAAGTGCGGCTCAACCCTTCGGTTCCGCGGTGGCGTTTCTGGAAGCAGCTTAGGCACAATTTGGTGGGTGATGCCCACACCTGTTGCCGGTTATGCAGGGCCATGTTACTCTTTCGGTGACCAGACTTTGTATCTGGCAGGTAAGACAAGTCTTTCACCCCCCCGTAAAACCCGTCTTGTTGGAAACTCCACGTGGTTCTCCTCCTTCCTGCGTTTGCGTGTGTGCTCTCTTTTTTTTTCCTCATCACCCTCCCCCCTCCTCACGCGGCGGGCTCTTCGTCGCTCCCAAACGTTTTTTTTTTTTCTTTACATGTCTTTCACAATATGGATTTACCACCAGTTCCCTCGAATCCAAAGGAGAATGGAGCAAAGGATATTCTCGGGGCGACTGTCTTCATCATTGCATTATCTACAATCACCGTCTTGACTCGTTTATACGTTAGAGTCTTGATCATTCGGAATACAGGCTGGGATGTGAGTTCCGCAGCCCCCCCTCCACCCGCATCTGGACTTTCTTTTTTACTTTCATCTTGCATATCCTTTGGCTGACTTTTGCGTCTTGTAGGATTGGTTCATGGTATTGTCACTCGCCTTGGCTTGGGCAGGACAGGGAGTCATCTTTGGACAGTTGAGCCATGGTGCTGGAAGACACAAGGGCGATGTCGACCCCGACGTTTACATGATTGGCATGAAGCTCAACTTTATTAGCCAGCCCATCTTTCTCATCGCCATCTGTGTTGTCAAGTTGTCTGTTGGCTGCGCCCTTATGCGCATCGCCTCGACTAAGTTCTACCGTTACTTGATCTTGTCCATCATGGGCTTCATGGCCTTTTACACCATTGGATGTTTCTTTGTAGGCAAACCACTCCATTCCTCTTGTAGTATATGCTGACGATACTAGACGCTCATGTTCCAATGCACGGATATCCGCATCCTCTGGGATCCCAGCGTGAAGGCGACCTGCTGGACCCAGTCGACACTCCAAGGCCTTTCGTACACAAACTCTGCGCTCAACATCATCACCGATCTCCTCTTCGCCATCGTCATCCCCACCCCTATGCTCTGGAAGCTCAACGTCCACTTCCGCACACGAGTCACCCTCATCGGTATCCTAGGCCTCGGTGTCTTTGCCTGCGCCGCCGCGTTTGTGAAGCTGGGCTATGTGACAAACTACGGCAAGCTGGGTGATTGGCTCTGGGACTCTCGAAACATTACCATCTGGACAAGTCTGGAGCTCAACGTCGGCATCATTGCTGGTAGTCTACCTTGTCTGCGGCCCATCTTTAGACGCTTCCTCGGTAGCACCTACGGCAAGAGCTCGAGAAAGACGCCGACTACTGGTGCTACCAACTACGGTCGTGGTACGCTCCGTAGTGGTAACAACTGGCATACCTTGTCGAGCGGTCGAAGGGGTGACGATGAGACGAGTAGCCAAAAGGCCATCAACACGGGTGTCATGGAGTATGAGCTCCGCGACCGGATAGCCTCGCCAGCTGGCATAACGAACAAGACGACAATCTTGACAGACGTTGATGCCAAATCAAGCGACGAGAGCGTGGATCGAGTTGGCTATGGTCAGCGATACCCACCAGGTATCACCAAGACGACGACAATGACAGTCGAGGTTATCAAGTCAGATTCGTCGTCGTCCTGATGAGACCATATATACCCTTTAATCGCGTCTTCTTTGTATCTTTTTATCTTTCTTGCCCTAGTATCTGTCATAGTTGGACGTGTGTTTGGGTTGTAAACGGCGCACGTCTAGACGGAAAGGCTTGTATTTGGAACCTGTTGATGGAATATACCCTTGAACCTCGACAGGTCCAGTCTGTTGAATTATTGTTATAGTTTTTTCCTTTTTCTGGAAAATGGGTATGGTTGATGAGATAGAACCATAATTATGAATGGAATGAGGATACCCAGTTACCTATCTAAGATATCTTGTTGGATCGTGTCTGGCCGTTGACAGTCCCTGTGAATGTTGCGATTGAATTACCCTTGATCTAGTGGTGTCTCCAATCGAGGCAGTCGGTCGCAATGACAAGCTATACATATATTGTATTGTGGACATGGCCATCTCGCTCAAATGTAGTGTATTCCTATGCCGATCATCTTCCATATCATTGATACTTAATACTGCTAGGTCATTCAATCAATGTTGGTCAAGTCGACTCACTCTGTTAGCATTGGGATATGATGCCATGATGTATTGGAAATGTGTTCTTTAGCATAGTTGAAGTCGGGATAACCGATAGATAAGATCGTCAAGTCGGCTCACCCTCGTAAAATAGAGTTAATCTCAACTTCCAAGTGGGTAATACAGGACGCCAGCCCTTTTGGTAGAGTTTAGCCGTGTCCTTCAGCCGTCCCATCTCAGGCATATGTGTGAAACACCTCCGCTAGAAAACGATACCACACCTGGATAACACATTCTTTTGTAAGGCACGTTATATACTAACAAGGTAATGTGAGAGCAATTACAACACAATAGAAGGTCCGCACTGTGTGTTAGGTCTGAAACCAGTCATATACTTTATGCAAAAATAACTGTCATATGTATCTCATCCTTATCATCTACCAAATCCATTGTCATAGTTTAACCACTCACATATTCTTTCTAGGGTATTCTCATCATTCCCGTCTACCATTCTAGCCCTTGCGAATACCAATCCTTCTCACAATGTCCCAGTCCTCCACAAAGTGAAACGGGAGCAGACTGAATTCCATAAGTCTCTTGACTCAGCTCCATCCACGGCGATGTCTCACGACTTCCATCTAGAGTAACCTGACTCGAACTCTGCCGCATCTTGCTTAATGCTGTGAAACCCCCTCTTATGCTGTCAGCTTCATAACCCTTGGCCCGAAGAACGCTGGTAGCCACACGAGCGCTGTCTCCATCGTAGCATGTGAGTAAAATTCGCTTATCCTGAAGGAGAGCCTTGAGCTCTTGGCTTGGGGCTTTGAATGTGGCCTCGAGTCTTTGCCATAGGGACTCGAGGATCTTTGCGTCTGAGAAGGGAGTTGGCGTGGATTGCTGAGTGAAGGGCATGTTGACGGAGCCTGGGAGATGAAAGGCTCCAAAGTCGTCTGGCTGTCGAAGGTCGAGGACCACTGCGTCTTGTCGAGGGCGCAGCATGTTTTGTAGCTCAACAGCACCCATCGATCCGGCCTTGGGATCAGAGAGAGCCATGTCAAGTAAAGCCCCCCTGTCAATGTCGAAGAAGGAGTCCAAAGCTTCTGAAGCTGGCCTCTCCCACTTTTCATCGTATCGGTAGAGGTCTACCTTGAGTAGATCCTGTCTATAGTTAGCTCTTATTCAAACGTAAACATAATCGCTTGGATACTCACCTCGTTCTTAATAGACGGGAAGTAGTCGTCGCCAAGCTTGTCAAAGTATTCGTTAATGTACTGATACGGCAAGTCGCAGCACAAAAACACGCAGTGCACGGTACCATCTGGTCCAGCCAGCTCAGAAAGGGTACCCTCGGCCTTTCGCTTTTCGAGGAACTGGTAAAGACCCCGAAGGTTAAAACCAGACGAAGGGCCGGAAACAATGCCCTGTCGACAGAGATCGAGTGACAAGGAATAGGAGTTGTGAGAATCAACCTCCTCGATGTGGTCGATGGCCTGCTTCCAGGGAAACTCGACTGGTGCCATGAGGGCGAATGATCGTGGGCCAGGGACTCTGTCACCTGGCGCAGTGCATACTCTGTGAAATAGTGAGTCAACTGTTTTCTTGATGAGTAGCTGTACTTACCCTAATCGATAGACAGAAGGCTTAGCTTCTTTGAAATAAGTGCCCAGTCCTGTCATAGTTCCTAGTTTTGTTAGCAGTTGCCAGGAGCATCTTAGTATCTAAATCTACCTGAAGTGCCCATTCCAGCGCAGATGACGTTGATTTCTGGCAGTTGCCTGGAAATCTGAGGTCCTGTCCATCTGATGTGGGAATTCCAGTTCTGTTTTCAAGTTAGCATCATCTCAGTATGTAAAAACTCATCCAACTCACCAAGTCGTTCTCGTACTGGTTAGGGTTGATGACAGAATCCGACTCATGGGCCAGTCTCTGAGCTGCTCTGATACCGCCACGTTCATCAATGGGCTCTGGCTGAGATGGACCGCCGAAGAGTGTTCTATAAGACGTAAGCAAGTCGTTAATTCGCTTGTGCTACCAGAGGTGAAGGGGGTGGGATAAACTCACATGTCAATACCGAAAAACTGCATAAGCCGCAGCTTTGCAGCGCTAGTCTTGTTGCTAAGAAACGCCCTCACGTCATCAATGTCGTGAATGGCGCGGGATATCAATGACATGGACAAGACAGTTGAACCCGAGCTGTATTCAACCACAGTCTTTGTCTGTCCAGGCACCACGCATTTTTGCAAGAGGTTGAGAGCTGGTAGTGTTGGCAGAGAAAACAGAAACAGAAGAGCTAGAGAACGGTACCTGGCATAGCTTTCACGTTGTTTGCAGGATGCATCGTCATCATCTTGGCGTAGATGCGGACTCCATCTTCACGGAAGGGGTTCAGGCAGTCGGGGATCTCGACGAGAGGGAGTGGGGGTGATGATTCCGGGTCGAAATACTGCTTAACAGAATCGGGTCCCTTGTACACATTGAGAGGATTCGAGCTCGCCATGGTGAAAAGGGTGTTGTTGCTGTCTATAGCTGGAAACTAAGACCTCGGATAATGCCCAGAACAGAGAAAGAAGAGAGAGACAACCGCCACTATATATATGAAAAATCTCAGCACTATAGAGTAGTACGACGGTCCTCTTTTTTCTTCACAGAATCCCTCAGGTTGCAGTGAAAATCGCTCGGTCTCTGCATACAAAGCGTGGGATGTCTGGCAATGAACAACACACTTCTCTTGGAACGAGCCTCTTGTATGCCAATCAGAACAAGAATGGCCCACCAGCCGACATTTTCGGCGCTAAGATCATCGTCGTTCAACGGGTAGCAGAGGTGGATGCGTTGGTCAGAGTCAGACCGGGCAGAGGAAAGAATGGGGGTTACGGTTCCTTTGTTTAAGAGGGACTGGCAAGATCGGCGGCATCTTTAGACTTGGGGGTTTCACCAGTTAGGCTCTCGGCTCTATTTGGAAGTAACCTTGTTCATGGGAACAACTAAAAAGGGCCATGATTGCTTCACTCGATGAGTCTTGGGGAAGCACAAAGCAGGTGGTGACACGATGACTGGTCTGTCCATCAAGGTGGGCACAGCCAGGATTAGAAAAAAGCCCACGCATCATCAGCATAAGAAACAGGCGAGACACAAGTCGTGGGATATTCCTCAAGTGTGCATAATGATTTGCAATGCATGGGCTCTCGTGCAACATGGCTTATCCCACGGCGCCTGTCGACGAGAGCTGCCCCTGCCCCTGTCCGACCCTGATAGTTAAGGGGATCCTGGTGGAGTTTGACGCAATGTTGGGTCCGGTTTAATGGTTCTAGACGGGACCTTGATGGGCAAAAGGGTGAAAACATGCCAAGTGGCTAATTTCTTGGCATGATTTGCAGTCTCACATCGTGAGCTTCAAGTTGTGAGAGAAGTCGAGAAGAGAGTGAAAATCGAAAGATGCAAATGTCATGTCAATGAGCATATTGATTGCGTATTCTCTCAAATGGGCTCAAATAGCTTTAAACTATGTCACGACGGCGCAATTAGACTTCCACAATGACACCCTAGCCTCCTCCGATCCTCGGGGATCTGCAACGTCGCCTTGAGCCGGCCAATTTCAAGGTAGCGAATGTCTGACGGGGAATGCAACAAGGGCCCTGCCATGACATCGCTATAAGACGGGAACGCACGGTAGTTGCCCGGTAGTTGAAGCGGTGTGGTTTGTCCTCGACCAAACGGGTTCTGTCCCTCAGCCAAACGGGTTCTCGTCATCATGTCGATCATCTAAGCAGGCCTGCGAAATAGGAGATGCATCAAGTTTGAGCCGAGGATGTTTGGCATCAAGGTACCTCCGTGCGCCCCCTTGCTTCCGCTTCTTGAATAAAGATCTTGCAGCTGCTCCAAAGCCTCAATCTACCCCAAAGACGTTTCTCGTCACGACTTTAGACACAATGACGGACCGTCAACAGAATCAAGCGGCTGTCATGAGCCATAGCCTGGGCTCGACCAGGACGATTGTTGTCGAAGGAGGCTCCGATGACGGAAAGGTTCACCAGTTTAATGAGCAAACCAACTATGTCCCAAAGAGGGCCATCATCACGGTAAGATGTCTTCATTCTATCGATTTGAACTCCAATTGACTTGTTTAGATTTTCTTGGCGTGTGCCAGCGTCGACTTGTTGGCTCTCATGGACCAGACCATGCTGGCAACCAGCTTGTACATCATCGGAAACGCATTAGGCTCAACAGCCGAAGTCTCATGGATAGCAAGTGGTTACTTCATGTGAGTACCTTGACATGTCCATCATACATAAACCTAACAGCCACCATAGAACATCGACGGTTGGACAATTGATGTATGGACGACTGTCCGACATTTGGTCCCGCAAGATTATTCTCCTGACAGGCCTGGCAATCTTCTTTGTTGGCTCCTTGGCCTCATCCCTTGCCCAGTCTGTGCTCCAGCTCACCATATTCCGCGCCTTCACCGGTATCGGCGGAGGCGGTCTGATGACAGTCGCCCAGCTAATCGTCAGCGACGTTGTGCCTCTGCGGGAGAGAGGCAAATACCAGGGCATCCTAGTAAATAAAGACCATGTTATCCTTATGGACTAAAACTAATTGTGTTTGTCTAGGGTGCTGTTGTGGCAATTGCCAATGGTGTTGGTCCTGTCATTGGCGGTGCGCTCTCTTCAAAGTCTGAGGATTCGTGGCGTTGGATCTTTCGCATGCAGCTGCCGCTGACGCTGTTCACTACTTGCTGCGTCTTGTTTTCTATGCCCCTGAAAAAAGTGGAAGGAGACTGGAAATTGTTAGTTCACATCACCCCTGAAGGTCTAGTGAGTGTTTTGCTAATGTAGAATAGGAAGCTCAAAGCTGTCGACTTTTTAGGCATCTTCCTCGCCCTGGCTGGAATGACTGTTGTCATTTTGGGTCTTACATGGGGAGGCAATGAGTTTTCCTGGAACTCGGTACAGGTCATCACGACCTTGGTGGTCGGCACAGCAGTCTCGGTGGCTTTTATCCTGTGGCAATGGAAAGGCCCTCGATATCCATTAATTCCCTGTAAGTGATCCGAGGGTGGTTTGAGACTGCTTCTCTAACGTGTATATCAGTGCACATTTTCAAATCCAAGATCGTTAATGGGGCATGCCTGACCATGGCAATCAACGGCTGGAACTTTGTCATGCAGGTCTACTATGTGCCCTCGTTCTACCAGCTTGTCTACGGCTACTCAGCCACCAAAGCGGGTGCGATGCTGTTACCCATCACTCTCTTGCAAACTGTAAGCAGCACACTTTCTGGCCTGGTGGTGCACTGGATAGGCCGTTACCGCGAGTGCATTCTCTTTGGTTGGCTGTGCTGGGCTGTTGGGCTTGGCTTGATGTCGACACTTGACGAGCACACGGGAGTTGGTAAGCAGATTGGATATTCTATCCTCATTGGAGTGGGGGTTGGAAACACTCTGCAGCCGTAAGTCTGTCCCACCACGATGGGCTTCTTTGGCTAACCAAGACCATAGTGCTCTTATTGCCACACAGGCCGGCGTCGAGAGGCGTGACATGGCTGTTGTTACATCATTTAGAAAGTCAGTCAAGATGCGATAATGGACAAATTCAATAGACCGTACTAACCATGCTTGACAGTTTCGTGAGAAACTTGGGGGCGACACTTGGCCTTGCAGTCTGCGGCACAGTGCTGTATGTAGATCCTCCGTTCCATGATAGATACTGGCTAACATGACGTCACAGAAACAACATCCTTGCCAATTCTCTATCTGCTCTGGACCTTGACAGCAAAGAGACAAAGACGCTGATAGGCAACCCACAGACATTCCTCGACACCGTCTCGTCGAGCGAGGCCGAGAGAATCCGTTCCGTCCTTATTCCTGCGTACAGAAAGGGATTCAGAGTAATCTTCCTCATCGGGGCTTCTGTGGCAGCTCTTGCATTTGTCCTGGCCTTTGTACTCATGCCCCAGGTCGACCTTGCGAGACCAGACGACGCTAAGCTGAAGGAAGAGGGCCGCAAGGCATACGAAGAGAAACGCAACAAGAGTGCTGCGTAGGAGAATGTCTCTGACGGAGTGGCGGGAGAGTCATTACTAGGTGGCTGTTCGGGAGCTCGGAACACGCTGTCTCAGAGTGAGGTGGCGGAAGGGTAAGACTAGCATTTGAAAAGTTGAGTATTTTAATAGAGATAAAAAAGAATGGGAGGTAGAGGAATTGGAATTGAGGCGTTATGAATAGAGTAGAGTTGGGTTAGAAACAGAACTAGAAGGTCACAATGAGGACTGGAACGTCATCTAGAGCTTCTGGAACTGTGGCTGTTCTCTTCAGTCAGCCATGATGCGCACGTTGTTACAATGGGAACTTCTAGGGCCATTCTGGCGCTTTGTTGTCGGAAGGTGAAACCTGTAAAGTTCGTACTGACGTGAACGGTCCATTTGCCGCAGGGGGCGCGTCGAGAGTGCCTCTTGAATGGATATGGGGGGGGCAGTCC
The DNA here is from genome assembly GCA_003946985.1 of Fusarium duplospermum. Classification (NCBI taxonomy): domain Eukaryota; kingdom Fungi; phylum Ascomycota; class Sordariomycetes; order Hypocreales; family Nectriaceae; genus Fusarium; species Fusarium duplospermum. Next base: position 185,888 of record NKCI01000001.1, on the reverse strand, counting down.
TGTTTTCTCTCTAAAGTAATTTTGAGTTTCAGAACTCAACGTAAATACTTATGGCGTTGTAAATGACAGAGTTCACACAGAGTAAGAAAACACCTTATCCTGTGATAATGTATAATAAAGCGATTAGAATTAGATATGACTTTTAAAATGGGATGATGTACGGCGCTATGAAATACCCCGATAGCCTCTAGAATCGACCTGTGGGGTGATTGAGTAACAAGGATATGAGTGAGGGAAGAAGGTATATTCGTGAAGACTGAAGAGTGTAGATAGCATACAATGATCTGCCTGGATGTGACATTAGAACCCTAAGAAGGTTCTCTTAGGTTGAACAAACTTAAAGATACAGATCAGGGTGCTATGGTTGGAATGTTCTATCGAGTAGAACGTGGGATTACTTGTCTGAAGAGCCGGTAAGTTGACAATAGCAGAGAGCCTGGTACAAAGAGTCTGTGCTTATGCCGCCTCAAAAAACAAGGCCTCCACTTCCGCTTGCACTTCCCTCGGGTCCTGTGTCAAGGGCCATGAGCAGAACGATCTATCAACAGCAAAAAGACTCCCAAAAGGGCAAACAGAACTCTCCCGAAGGCATTATCCTATGCGTAATCTGGGAATCGAACCCAGGGCTCCCCGACGTTGCTCTGATGGCAACGGAGAATTTTACCACTAAACCAATTACGCTGTGGTTGCTTGATGCTATTCCTAGCTCCAAAATGGTTCAGATGAAGGTCACGATGGTGTTGCGATGGAACGACGGTCTTCCACGCGGTAAACTCTTAGGTAAGACCAAGTCTATGATTGACTAGCCATACAGACTTGTTGTGAGTTGCTAGGACAAAGCAAAATGGTTGTGACGTTGGCCGCTAGTGGGTATGGTGGACGCCCCGCTGCTTCGCGAGAACGAGCCAGATTCTCAAGTAGGAAGTCTCTTTTTATGAAATCATGATAACAAATATCTTTTCAAGTTTCGTGATTGGAAAATCCAAATGCGTGCGCGCATGTGCTGTTGTTAATACTCCCCAAGCTGATACTCCCCCACAAACAGAAGAATGAGGGAAAGCAACACAGATCAACTCAACACTCTTGAATGGCTGGGATGAAAACCATTCCATGATGAAGTATCATTTTTCCCCTTCTCTCAAGGCCTTTGAGGGGTATCTAACAAACACTGAATGTTTGGTTGGTTAGCTGGCTCTCCCGCAGCCTCAATCTGCTGACTCCACCACTCAGATTGTCGAAAGCCTATCAAGCATCATACCTGTGGGATGTAGTTGAATTCTCCCCGTTGAATACCATAGACGCAACGTTCGACGATATTTTCAAGGGGACAACAATGATGATACGTTGATAACAGTACCAGAGAACCACCAACTACAGATGATTCGATCGTATGGCCAAGGCTCAGAAAAATCAAAGATAATTAATTCGTTTGAACCTGTCACGCGAGCTTTGGCAGCCAACGGCGACATGTCATTAACCCAAAACGCTCTCTAGAATCTTTCGAAACAGTGGCAAGCAGATCAAACAACCAACCAAGACGCCAAAACTCAACGACACGACCTAACTTCTCACCAACACTCCACAGCTCTAGAAGAATCTAAACCGCGATAAAACCGACCCGGAAAGTTCGCCTCGAGAAAAGTGGCTGGCCACAGACCTTCGATTCGTCCCGAGAAATCTAGTCGCCACAAAACACCATTTCCGGGTATTTGTCACTTCGGTTAGAGTAGAATCCCAGGTCCATGGGATTTTTTTGTTAATATCTGATGATTAATCGGGTGAGTGGCGTCCACGAGGTAAGGATGTGGGGAGTCTGGAACTGCCGAATTGGCGTTATCGTTGGAAGCCCTTGACAAGGTGCTAGGAAGGCTGTGCTACCACGTAGTCTCTGGGATAGTTACTATGGATGTGGGTTTGCAGTAGATAAGGTTCAGGAAAAAGGAGAGAGAATGGATATTCGCCAAGCTGCTATTAATGAATGGAATTAAATTCTGGCCAAGACTTGAGAAACCTTCTCATCCGCTTCGAGTAAACAATAACCATCAGTATCTTGGACATTGATATCCTATTCTTCCCCTCAAAAGCGTAGCGCCATCAACACCATCTACCCAAGCACTCGAACCCCATAGACCATTCCCGAGACCCTCGTGTTCCTGCATGTGACGTCCGTCCACCCCCAGCCGCTCACGGACCAATATAAAATGAACCGGACCAGGCTGTCAATTATTGACATGACCCTAGTGCGGGGAGCGCTGCCGGTGTGGAATGGTGGCACCCCGGCTTGGCTGAAATGGTTGACGTAGGCTTGTTTTGTTGGGCGATGCTTCCGCCTTGGGGCCAATGGTTTGGCTGCATCTCCGCCAGGTGTCCGTCTCTGAGGGAATTTGACGAGGGTTGATACTCTTTGACCTCCTCCTCTTGTTTGATCGGCTATCGATAGCTCATGGATACTAATGCAAACATCACCTCATCCGAGACCCCTGGGCCAAATGATGAATCGCAGATGAAACTCGGCAAAGAGAGATTCCAGAGCTGATCAACAGGCCGCAATCTCATTTATGTTGCGCCCGGGAGCTTTGTCCTCTTTTTCCGAGCGCTCGGGGCGCGATGCGACTCTCAGCCACAGCCTGGGCAAACTTGTCGAGAATGGTTTAGCTGGACTTCAGCCTGTGTCAGAGTTTGGCGCTATCACTGCCATTCACTGTGACCTCCCGCAACTCAATCCCCTCCTGAGCGGGTCGGGTACTCTAGAATTGGCAATCGGGTCGCAGATTGAGAGGTCGGTTGGGGGGCAACAGCATTTAAGGAGGTATGTACACACATATATATATAAGTAATCGCCGGTGGAGCTGCTGTCTCGTCAAGATCTAACACCAATTTGACACCTTTCACATTACTCTCGCTTCAATACACATCCCGTCCATCATGTCTGTTAGCGACGTTGATAAGCAGCTCTGGCTGGCTTACTGCAAGGTGGTCCAGAACGCCGTCGGTGGCCTCCCTGGACACAAGCCAGCCTTGTTCTTCACCAAGCAGGCCCAGAAGGCCCCGGTCGCATCGCAGACGATCGACCCTGCGTATACCAACTTTGGCATCAATGCCATTATTAACAATCTCTTGCAGACCAATGATCTGTTCTTTGACCCTTCGCACCACAAGACATATGTTCATTGTCTGCTTGAGTAAGTGATACTCTTTGGCAGTAGCTGTGTATGAATGAAGCTTATGCAGCAAATCTAGGTATCTTTTGTCAGTCAAAGTCGTAGGTTCATCAATTATTACAAACGTAGTCCCCTTCTCACAGACCATAGGGCGATGACAACCCAGCCATGCAAGCCAGGATAGAAATGGCGGGCAAAGACTTCACCACCGCCCTCGACAAGGCTCTCGCCGAGCGCGACCGAGCTCTAGACGATTTCGAACAGCAGGAAGGCTACGGCATGACAGGCGAGATGGACTTTTCCCAGTGGTGGCCATCCAACGCCCCTGCATACGCAGCTACTAAGCAGGAGGTCGAGGCTGCCGCCGCCGCCTATCAAGCTGCCCTTGGCCAGATTGGCGGGCCAGTAGCTGGTATGCTAGCCAAGGACTTTAACCAGATTGTCCAGGCTTTGATCGGGGGTAATTCAGTCCCGGGGTAAGCTTTCCACCTTTTGTATCTCCATCTCATGCTCACGACGATGCAGCATTACTATGCCAGCCTGCCACGCTTCCCCCGACATAGTGCGAGGTCTTCTTAACAAAGATCGCACACCGCACGCAATCACATACGTCCCCGAGTTCAACTCGTACGAGTACACTTACCAAGTCGAGCACTGGCTCAACGGCGTCGGTGATGGAGATTCCTCGACGCGCATCGACGTCACGGATGGGCAGAGCGTCAACGAGTCCGACTTTGGACATGCCGCCACCGATGGTTTCTCTTATGGTCCTTGGATTTCCTTTTCAACTACCAAGGGAAGTTCTGAGGAAGTTGGTGTTTCTCATGAGGGTGTGGATGCCGAGATTGGTCTCGATGTTCAATTCTCCTACGACGAGATCCAAACTGTTGCTATTCGTGCTGGCCAATGGTAAGTCTTATCCAACCCAAGCTCCATGACAACTCTCTTACACCTCGCAGGAACGTCCCCAGTCCTGGACGACGATACCAGCTCAAGAGCAACGCCTCCCAAGAGTCTCGCAACCTCGCCTTCCCAGACTACATAGTAGTAGTGCGCAATCTCGGCTTCAAAGTCAGCGTCCTAGACTCGACTCTATCTCGACAGATTGATGAAAAGTTCGACCAGGCCAAGGAAGCGGGCGGAATCGTGCGAGTGCTCGGCATCCCAGCCACACCAGACGGGAACCCGGAGGAGGCGACTGAGGGGGCAGCTCACTTTGCCGAGTGGGATTCTGGCTGTGGCGTCCTCTCCATCAAGCCGACTTCTGATGCTGGATTCGCCTCTGTGGTTGCGCTCGTTGGGGAGCTCAATATCAGCTGACTAGTGGCGCGACATCGTTGACGTGTCGCAAGTTTAGGGAAACACGAGCAGGCGCAAGGGCATCTTTCTGTTCAGCTTGATTATTTGCTACTGGAGTGTGGTATAATAGTCTATAACAATAGGTCAACACAACTTGTATTACATACAAAGACGGCAGAGCATTCAACTCGCCATTTTCATTTGCTACCCCCCATCAGCTCCAGAGCACATCGTTCATTTCATCAAACAGGTTTGCAGCCCAGATCGGATCATATTCCCATGAGCTTCGAAGTATTCTTGCCGTCTCCCCAGTCTGTACGGCTGTTTGAGCATCTGGCATAGGGGAATCCTGCTGAGGCGCACCGGTCATTTCAGTGTCTGCCTCACCATCTTGTGACTTGTCGTCCAATTCAACAACTCTGGGGTTACTGTCGTTAGACCCAGCTGAAGAACCTGGAGGTTTACCCAACATGGCTGAGGACAGGCTATGAACAGGTCCGAGGGTCAACCGTTTTGTCGCCCCTTGAAGAATATAAGACGGAAGATCCGCTTCAGTAGGCGGCTTGCCGGTGACGAGGGCATAGTCGAGAGACAAGCGGAGACGCATATAAAGACGCGTGACAAAGATCTCATCCCAGCGCACCCCCATCTTCTTGGATCCAGAGCTTCCAAGTCCTGGGCTATTTCCATTTGGCCCCTTTGCTTGATTACTTGGTCTGGGCTGAACAACCCGGATTGGTAGTTGTATCGGTGCTGAGTGCAGAATCTGAGAAATCATTCTGCTTATATCCTCTGCTCCTTCGAATCTTTTACTACACAAGTGCATTGCTTGTGCATGATACTTTGTAAGAGATCGGTCAGATTCAGTCTGGGCGTCGTCTGACGATATCTTATCGTCCAAGGAGCTGAGCATGAGCGGGAAAGCAATATAAGCAATGCTATAGGTAACGTTAGAAAGATTGGTATTGACTGAACAAATGGGCGCACATACACAGATATGGGGAGATGCTGTGTTAGGCCTTGTTTGACAATGAGCCTGACCAGCCTTGTGGTCTCGTTCGTTGCATGGCTTAGTTCCTCCCCGATACTCCTCAGTGCCGAATCATCAAGGACTGTCACGCCTTTCTGCATCCGTTCGATAATCAAAGCTTCGTGGTTTCCCAAGGCAATTTGAGCAGCACTTCTTAAAGTTAGACTAGATACCATGAGGGGTTCGGCTCACTTACTAGGCATATATATAAATCAAACTTGAAAATAGGGTCAGGGATCGATGAGTGTGTCCATCGCCGAGAAAGACGTAAAATGCTGCCTCAGCCTCCTCTTTCCACCGGGCCAGCCTAGCCCTCGCAGTCCTCATCTGTGAAAGTGTAGTCTCGAAATGGTCGAGAGAGTAAGTGGGATCGAAGGAACTCGGCCCGTAGGTGAGGGCAAGTACTTCGGTTAGGAGAATGGCAAGACGACATTGGAATGTCAGGATATCCGTCAGGTGCCTCTTGGTCTTTGGATCATAGACAAAAGAGTGGTGAGACTCGTCTATCATATCATCTTGGGTTAGGAGGTCGAGCTGTACGTTGAAGCTGGAACGGGTGATCTGCAGGGGTTTCCGCAGACCCAAGGTCAGCACTCTATCCCTCCAGTAGAGAGACCACCAGAGCTTCTTATTACGCCTCTTGAGGGCGGTGGTCGAGCCGGGGGCTTGAAAGGTGTGCGTCTGAGCCACGATTGCATTCTGTATGCCCGTGCTCAGCCAGAGGCTCCCGGCGTGCGGTTCAGCGCCCGAGAACTGGAATGTCAAGAGTAAGGCCGCCTGGGCTTTTGTGAAGGGGTCTTTCTCTACACCAAAATCAAATAGAAGCTTGGTGAATTGTTAGAAGTGATCAAGGCGGCAGGTTAAAGACCACTCACCTTGGCCCGTCGGTAAAAGATTCCTCGAGCAACCTTTACTCCCGAGTAACCAGCATTCTTAAGAACAGCAGGCGACACGAACTGCAGAATGTCAGCGAGTCGAGAGGACTGTGGAAGCAGGCCAATCTTACGGCAGAACTTGCAAACAGCATGGCCTGGAGTAGAAGAAGTGACATGGTCTTTTCCCTACCACGACGACGATCTCGATCCAAGTACATGGACCAGAACTCACCCTCGTCCATCAAAGGATAGCAGGGATGGATATACAAAAAGTACTGATGGATAAACTCTTCCTGGATAGGACGAAGGGGCAGGTGAAAACACCCGTTGAGCTCGAGGAACTGGACATCCTGCTCAGGGAGACCAGACAGGTCGTCGAGGGCCAGAAAGGGATAGCTCGAGAAGAGGGCCTCTGACTGGCAAAATGGAGCCCTAGCCCTGGGGTCCGACATTATTATTTTGCCTGGCCAAGCAAAGCCAAAGCTCGGTCTGATGCAGAGAGCTGTGGGCAGTCTGTGGACAGTGGTGGAAGCCGAGGCTCGGCACACACACACGTATTGGGGGTACAGTAGTCGAGCCCCCACGCTGTAATTGACTGGGAGTATGTATAAATGGGGGCAGAAAGCAAGTATCGTCACAATCAGGAACAGGAACAAGTAATTAGATGATCTTGAAAGGGAACTGAGCTGCCCTGGGCTGCCCTCTCTCATGCGAACGAGATCCACCCCCGCAATTTCTCTTTGCTCGGCTATTCCGCTTCTCGGACCGGCAATGGTCCGCAATGCGGGGGCAAATTACAAAGCTCCCGTGACGGGCAAAGGGCAGTGACAGACCTGATGATCCAAGGCTATTCATTCGTCCAAGGTTTTGCGTTATCAAGAGGGAGATGGTTATGTAGTGTAGAGACGCCGGTACGACAGGTAGGGGATAATAATGCATCTCGGGCTCTCCAGGTCCACAAGGCACCGACCGGATGAAAGTGCCGGTTGAAAAGGAAAGCATGAAAGATACAAGGACATCAAAAAGAATAACGATAAGTGGAAAAGGGAAAAAGTGCAAAAAAAAAAATGAAAAAAGAAAGCGACGCCGATCGGGTTCGAACCGATGCTCCCGAAGGAATTAGATTTCACTAGTTATGTTAGTGGAGGATTCCTTTGTATTTGAGCGTCACTACTCACAGTCTAACGCGTTAGACCACTCCGCCACAGCGCCCTGAGGGGTTGTTGGAAACCAGAGCATCTAATTTGGTATATAACCACAGTAGCAGCTTAGGATGCACAGCATTTCTTTGACTCGTCAACCAGTCAAATACGCACATCCAATATTGACCTCAGTGCAACCGTATCCCATCACTCAACCTCGGTCTGAACTGCACGATGTTACCTTGAAGTAATTAAGTTTAGTGTTGTATTAATCCGGATACTCCACTGAATACGCCTGCTTCGAAACTTTGGCAAGCAGCCCCAACAACCAGGGCTCTAGGTTAGTAGCTGACAAGCCAGTGACCTTGGTGACTCTGACACAAACAAATCAACCTTGTGACTCTCATAATAAATGATGTATTGCCATAGACTAGAAGCTGAAGATATCTAGGGTTGGTTCCGTTTCATGTCGTATGAACATCACTGTGACCTACTCCAGGTCTTTGGGACATCCGTCATTATTCACTACTGATTACTGACGTTTGTTGTGACTCCCCTGCACGCTCCTCAGCAGCCTGCCAAGTCTAGGCCTGAGGCAGAAAAGAGGATCCAGACCCGTTTCATCTTCCGACATAATTATGGCGCCTCGGATATCCAACCAATCGTCAAAAACTTGACTTTAATCAGGTCCACTCGAAATGACGCGGCCTCTGTGACCACTTGCGCAATTTTCTTCTGTCAACCTAGGAGCGTGATTCAAGAAATAGGAGAGCGAAGCCAGTTTCTACATGTCTGATGAAGCCACCACAAACAGGAACATCATGAGACACCGAATATGTACGTAACCACTATCAATTTGCTCCCGGGAACCAGACGTTGAGCAAGAACAGAGAATCGACTGCTCTAACAACAGCCTGCTAATAGAGGATACGACTATTACTTTTCGTAGAATGTGAATGTTGGTATGCCAGTAAAAAGTTTATTGTTTATATCCTTGGGTGTCGATGACGCAAATGTTCTCGGTGTTAGACGGGGCCCCTCAACTTGGCCGCATCCCTCTACCTCCCGAATACCGGGGTCGGGTTGTAGGGTTGACACAAGGCTCACTCTATCCCATCTGGATCACAGCTTAGTCATTGGACTATTAGTACTACTGGGCCAAGTCGTAAGAGTACAATGACAGCTCCAAGGCTGCGGATGCCCTGTAGAAATGTGTTCTTTTTATAGTTGAATCCCGGCCCGAGATGGGTTAGCTAAGCCAGAAGATCCGATGCCCTGGAGCCAGTTTTAAATCACCAGATGCATGTATCAAGACAGCGAAGCAATATAAAGACCCAACATGTTACTAACTCAGAAACTACTATCCATCACTAAGAGGGAAAAACCTCTGCGCGGACTCAAAACCCTCCTAGTGACGAACTTGGAAAAAGAGATGAACAAAAAAAGATCCTGCCAAACTTTGTACCACAGCGCTTCCAATTTACTGGGTAACATCGTTGCGGTTGGACCAGTCGTCCTTGACTCTCCAGGTCTTGTCCACGGCCAAGACACTGTACACAACGCTCAGCTTGTCAGTCTCCTTCTGGTAGAAGACCTTGAGCTGGACCTGGCCGTTGGTCTCGACCACATTCGCAGTCAGGCCGCTCTTCTGAGCAATGTTGAAGGCCTTGCTGTTCAAGACCTGTCCGTATTGCCACTTGGAGCCGGGAGGACCAACGCGTCGAATCTCACGAAGGGTGAAGTTTGATGGGTCAACGTAGAAGACGCGGACCTAGAGAAAAATAGACATGTCAGCCTTTTGCACATGAGCTATGTTGTACACACAACTTACCACATCCTGGTCTGATCCATTCTTGTACGCAACAGCAGCAACAATGGGCAGCTCCTTGTTGACGTAGATCTTGTTGCCGTCAATCTTCAGGTTGTCAGAGTTGTACTGCTCATCTTCCGTCTCATCCTGAGTCTTGCTGGACCAGTAGGAGATGTAGAAGTCGGACGTGACGTGGAAGACGATGTCCTGCTGGGCAACCGAGGTCGCAACGGTAGCAACGTCCTGTAAATTATGAGTCAGAAAGGAGGAGGTGGTAGAATTTGAAGAAAGCTGGGTGTGATCGTACCTGAAGTTGAGAACTCATGGCTAATGGTAGAGTCGGTTTTGCCGAGGCGAGTGGAGGAGTTGAAATAGGGCTTGTTGGGTTGTTGCGTGTGAAGGAAGAGAGATGATTGTGAGCTGTGTCGATGAGATGATGGAGGGGATCAGTGATGCCTTTTATAATTTTCTCGCCGTCCCAAGTCGACCCTTTGTGCTTCTCCTTCTCAAGCTTGATAGAGTCCTTGGTGCTGCGGGCCACGAGTCTGATTGACATCAGAACAAGGATCAAGCAGGCCATGCAGACGAGGCACACCAAGAGGAGCGCGATAGACAGAAGGAGTTGCGTCAACCATGGGTCCGGCCCCAGAGGGGGCGAGAACTCATGCACCGTGTTGAGCTTCATGGTTGGTTGTCCATGCTCTCGATCGAAAAGATCTTTAGCCAAAGCTCTCTCTTGTAGGCATGTGAGCAACGACTGTAAGCCAGACCCAATGTCTCAAAGGCATGCACATAGCCATAGTCACAAGCTAGGGATGCATATACATTCACATTCAGCTCGCCACCATCTTTGACGCCCGCCACTTCACCTTTACTTCAGACTCACCTCAGCTCACCACGATCCGGTCAATCTTGACCTCTATAAGATGTCTCAGTTCGAAGGTGTCATATGTCTTATATTGAGTGACGAATATTATCGTACGATCCCGCAATGGTCACGCCATTGGGAGGCTTGCTTGAGTCTCGAAGCTACCTTGTTGAAAGCTGAAAATCTACAGCTCTATAGTCAATCAAGCATCTTCAGCTAGCCACTTGGCAGAATATTATCACCCTGTAGGGACAGTGATTCATCACATATCTGAATCGACGCCAGCCTTTGAAGATCACTCCTGCTCATCCAGCTGCAATTCGCCCAGTCCATCTCCTGAGAAGGAGGGGTATTACGTCTACCATAAGACAACTTCAGGCAACTCATATCAGACGAGTGATTTATCAAATACTGGTCTCAGGCATTCTGCATAGGGCTGCATATATCTACTTCTAGCTAAGTGCTGAAAATCGTAGCTATGTTGAGGTCCCGGGAGACTCATCTTTTTATAAGGTTCAGGAGCTCCATTCTCTGCTATGTTCACTGGTGAGCTGATGATCACAATTAAGGTTTATTGCGTAATATATCACTAATCAGGCGTCAACTACCAGCCCAAAATGATATTCACTAACGTATGTGACTGTGACTAGGGGTAAGGGCTCCGTCTTGGCTAGTCTTGATCTATTGGTTTCGCATTCTGGTGAACTGCCACCTGTTGAAGTCCGAGATCGGCTATTGATGTCCCACTTTAACCGTTTATGGATTGCCAGCTCGCCTCTCGCAGCCACTTACAAGGAATCTTCACTTGAGCTCCCCCTTGCGTCGTCAGAAGCCTCCCCCCCACAGCCCGTTCGAGCCCTTGACCAAGCTTCCCCTTGCGTACCCGCTTTCCTTCTCTTAGTGGCGGGAGGAAGCGCTCACCGGCTGTGCCTAGCGGAAAGGCGCACGCTATAGACGCTCGGTCAAGGGCTAGAACGGGCGGTGAGACCTCTGAGCAACCCAACAGAAATGACACAGCCGTGACACAACTACACGATATGGACGCATAGTGAAAGTAAAACAAACAGCAAAGCGTATAAGGATTACAATTAGAGTTTGACAGGCATATATCGATCAAATCTGAGCCTCGGTAAGTGACCTCGCTGGTTGAACCAAGTCAACTGTTGGTTACCCCTCAGATTCTTTCGGGACGGGCGGGACGGGACGTGATGATCCCTGCATTAGCGCCATGCAGCCGTGGTCCAACCCGTTTGAGTGTTCATGCATGTGCTATTTGAGAACCAAGACGCAATCCCAATCTCATTTGGCAATGCCCCGAAGAGTCAACGCGGGGTAAGAGCAATCGTCGTCAACCTAGGGGCTTCGGCTCTTCAGCGCCGAGACAAAGCCATGTGTTGCAACCCTCTTATATTGCTTCGCCCCGCAGTCCGGTCGATAGTTAGATTCTTTGTTGGCGGCTACCTGAACGGAGTAAGCCGGATTCCAGAAGCATGAGGCTGGCTGACGTGACAGATCCAGAAGAGACTTGCTGAAAGTATGTAGTACATATTCAGCTCTCTGCAGATAGTACGCAAACACATTGGCGATGTAGTGCTCTGGCAAGTACATGCAGTAGACAATCGAGGCAATTACCAACCGATGCAGTCTAGTAAAGATGGTGTGAGATTCAGTAATATCCGCTGTGGTTTAAGCGAGGCCGAAGGATCTTCTTTTGCAGTTGCACGTAGGAAACCCCAAGCCAGCAGTGGTATTTGCCAATGAGTCTAACAGCAAAAGCTAGCCCTCTCATACAGCCCGAGTGAATGTCAAAATCTCCAAGATACCGGGGCGATTCTTCTCAATGATCAATAGTTTAGAGGTCACTGTTGTGATTCAGACGAAGACTCAGATGGGGCTAGCTGAATTGGCGCTTTGTCCATGCAAGCAGTCAATAAATCCAGCGGCTAAGCATGGATAGAAGGTCTCTCGCGCTACCGGGCAGCTGAGGTCACATTGCCTAGGTAATAGTTTGAGGGTTGTCTGTCAACCTTCATGACCAGATGTCTACTGTCACGAAAATCGCAACCAGATCTACCTCTTTCCATCTCTGTGGTAGAATCTAACCAACACCCTCAGCTGGTATGGAGGTAGTTTGTAAGAGGAACAGAACACACCCAACCACAGCCAGAAGAACGCGCCTTTAGAATCTCTTGCGTAAATTTTGTACCGAAGGTTTCACGTAATATCACGTGAATATAATGTAATAGAAAACAATAAAGACAGTAGATCAATTAATGACAATGAAGATCGCCGCGAGAAAAGGGCCCCAAACGCTCCTTACCTCCCGTCGCGACCACCAAGATGATGATGATCGAGGTTGGGCTCCCGTGGCCTTAACCCCTTTTTCGAGAGTAGGTACGTACAGGAAATTGCCCAGCGACCCTAAAATGGCCTAGCCCGCTTCTCGCCCAACTCAGCAGATCTCTCTGCTGTGCGAAGAATGAACAGCCGGCCGTTCAAATAAGGTCACGTGATATGTATCACAGCCGGCCGTGTAAATAAGATCCGTCAGCCCACGGCGCAGTATCATTAATGGCTAATCAAAGGCAAATTATAGTCTAGCCACCTTGGCCATACTTAACTACAGCTATCTAGCCACTATGCCATACGAGGGCGTTCCAAGTTGCCTCTGTAAGCTGCGTCTGGTTGCAAACTGCTATTGCAGGCTGTTGCGAACTGCTATAAGCTACCTTTGCAGCTGTTGCAAGTTGCCTTTGAAGGCCGTTGTAGGCTGTTGTTGAAGACCGCCGTAAGCTGCGCCGTGGGCTGAATAGATCTTATTCCTACAGCCTGTCGTGACATATATCACGTGACCTTATTTGAACAGCCAGCCGTTCATGTAAGAGGACCAGTGCGAAGACCGTAGCTCAGTCACCCACAAGGATCTAGCCTAATTGAGACCAACGTGTCTTTCGTGCCTTTACCTATGAACCACTGCTCTAAGGAGGAATAGCGAATACCAGGAAGTTAATGCTCTATCCTGATATTAAGTCGATACTCAAAGGTCAGTCAATTGCCGAGAGACCTATAATAGCCAAGCCCGCCTTTCCACCAACTCACCATGTCCAGAGTATGCAGAGCGGGCTGGAGATAACTAAACGCCGGACTTTTGCAACTTTGGGAGTAGGGACGTGCCCAAGCGACGTCATTTGACCTTGGTCGAAACCTTAGTCCGTGTCTTTGAACAACGGACATGATGATTATTGGCCAATTGTAATTAACCCTGATATAGGGTTATTTATGTTGTAGATCCCCCGAGGTCAAGGGTATTCAGTGACCCATCTTGATCGTATTCGCTCCCTGAACAAGACAAGAAGAAGTATTAACTGTTCGTCTTAATCCATGCACTTATAAGTTACGTAAAGACCTCGAACCCAGAGAGAGCGTCGGGCAGGCCTTCGTCGGGCCCCGAGTGCTATCCACCCCGGAGGGTATTACGGAGTTGACCATGTCCCGCAGTTTCTGCTTGATCTCATCTTGTATAAGAACCACCTACCTGTAACTTAAACTCTTCCACCAGGGCAGCTGCACAACACACCTCTTCGACCTCAACAGCACAATCAAGAGAAACAGACACTGATATGAGACCCCTTTCTTGGATTGCTACTCTCGGCTTGGCCGTGGCCTCTTCTGGTGTGGTCGCCGAGTATGCATCAAAGCCCACCGTCCTCATCGTCTCTGGAGCCGCCCACACCCCAAAACAATTCCAGCCTTTGATGAATCTACTCGAATACTCAGGATACGCCGTCCACAACCCTCGGCTGCCTAGCAATGCTGTTCTTCCTCCAGCAGAGTCACACTACCGTGACATCGATGTTGTGAGGGGAATTGCTGAGCAGCTGGTACAAGAAGGAAAACGAATCATCGTCTTGATGCACTCATACGGCGGTGTTATCGGAACCAACGGTCTTGCTGGCTTGGGATTGGAAGAGCGTGCTCGAAAGGGTCTTGACGGTGGAATTGAATGGATGGCATACATGACCGCCATGGTTCCAGCAAAGGGAGAAAAGTTCGACGGCAGACATACAGTTGACGGAGCTCCCGAGCTCGCGGTGAACGCGACTGTAGTGGTCAGTACAAGTTCCAACATTTTACCCTACCCTCCTAACCATACGACAGGACAACCGTATCTCGCTGATGTCAAACCCCGAGGAATCTTTCTACCATGACCTCTCACCCGAAGCACTGAAGATGGGCATAGCCGAGTTGACCGGGTTTTCTGTGCATCCCACTACAGTAACGGTACAGAACGAAGCATGGCGACACACCAAGGTTACATATATCAGATGCGGTCAGGACAGGGCAATTCATTGGAAGGCACAGCAAGCCTTGATCGACCGGGTGGTCAAGGAGGGCGTGGATTTCGAGGTGACTAGGTGCAATGCCAGCCACAGCCCTTTTCTGAGCCAACCCCAGACTGTGGTTGATTGGATTAAAAGCCTAGGGGACGGCGAGAATTGAGTTTCGGAATGAGTGCTGACCGTTAAATTTAGGACTATCTGCAAAGTAGTTGCTCCGCATTATTTAAATCTATTATTGCCAAAATACCTACAGCTAGTTTACCACCCATATGACTCCTTGATGATACAGCGAACAAAGGTTCAAAGTCTCACACTTTGCTGCCGAACATAGCCGGTCCTGACCAGGAACATACAGTAGCGTGTCCTTAGCAGGATGGGGCTCTGGTTTGAGGACAAAGATCGGCATTCGGTGTCTACCATGTCTTCCACGCCTTCCGCGTCTTCCGCGCCTTTCTTCGAGAATGGATATCAAGGGCATAAATAATGGTAAAAAATCCATCAGTTTAAAATATGTAAAAAGAATACAAGTAACACTAAATCAAGTACATTCTCCATAATTTAAAAATAGCTTCAGAAGGTTGGCATCTACCTCGGCCGGCTTTGGATACTTGACCTCACCTCTGGGAAGATGATGAATCCTGGCAGTCAGACATTCTATACTGCTGGCGACCCCGGCCTTCTTAAGTAACGGGACAATAGCAGGAAATAGGCGCAGCTACTTACCCCCTTGCATGAGGCGCTGACTGCATGACTAGATGGTGTTTGTGTCGTGGCTTGGTTGATTGCCTAACAAACATATTGATTGTTGCATTGTTTGTTTGAATAGCGGCCTCGGAGGGGGGGTGTAATAACTAGCGAGACCCTGGAGGGAGTACGCCAAGCTCACCGAGGACTAACCGGCTTGGGAAGCCTCTGTACTGGGGACTCGACATCCCCAGCACTACCGACAACCTGGTAGTAAAAGAATGGTTCAGGATTCACCTTGAAGACAAACGAGAGCTGATCAAGAGATCGTTTAGAAGCTGTCTGTTGATTAGCTGAAGCTTCTGCACACGGAGCTCTCGGAACGATCTTCTGGCTCGGTTATCCCATCGAGAGTCAGGCTTTAACCATGACAAAGAACATATTTGAGCTCTCGGAACGCCTCACCCGTGAGATCTTACGCAACAAGCCGTGGGCCCACGCCACCATGCAATGTGTTCTTAGTGCCCCGACCACATGGGATCCCGCCGTGGCCGATCGATTCAGGCGCTTAATATTGACCGACGGCTTCAATAAAGTTGAAGGGGCTGGCCTCAGTCATACAGCCATCCTGCCCTGCCCAGGGCGGTCGACCATTACCCTAGAGGTTGATGCCGAGTATCTCATTTCTACCCTCTTACTAACGACCGCGCTCTATTATGTAGGAAAGCCAAACACATCATTGTCGTCGATGTTGGCGCGGGTACAAGCGTAGGGTCCTCGCACCTTCCTTTCTGCTTTCTCGTCTCCGATTGACTGGTGAAAGGACTTGTGCCGGCTCCATTGGAAGCGATCCACAGGGCATCTCCAGATTGTGTGAGGTTCAACCTTTCAGGACCAAACGGCTATCTATCAATAAGATTCTAGCGCACTGAGGTCCACAACGACTAGGAGCCCAAGTTCGAGCAAACTGCATTTCTTAAAGCGGACTAGTCTCGAGTGTTCGACTGTGAAATCGTCGTCAGCCATTCCAGCGATCCCTCACCATTGGAGCAAGGAATGCCAACGGCCCCGCCACACCTAGATATCATCTTGACCCGCGCGAAGGGCAGTTGGTAAGACCTTAATCCAGACAATCCCCCAAAGGCCAATCTCTCGAGTGCGAATAACGAAAAGGCTAAGGGAAATAAGAGCGTCTTCTGGTGCAAAGAAGGCCATGTCCAGGTCAAAATTTCTGGCCCAAGTTGGGCCAGCCTATGCGGTGAGAAGAGTCCCCCAACAGTTTTTAAGAACCGCACCACTGACTGATTTAGTAGACGAGGGTGGCAATCAAGTCTAGTCAGCGAACCGGTTGGGGTGATTTTGGTCGATAGCACCTCCCATATCACACCGCTCATGGGCTTGAATGAAGTCGAAGAAGACTAAGTGAAGGATGGAGGGATGGAAGGATGTGGTCTTGATGTGTCAGGAGTCCCGTTTCCTGTTGCTGTGATTTGATCGCGGATATCTCCGGTTGGATACCTACTGTAGGTACTGTGGGTTGCCCCCACCCATGCTCAAACTTAGCTTCAGAAAAGTTTTGATACATTTCCAAGCTCCTAAGCATTGTTTTAATTCTCAACTTGCCCTTTATGCCATCGACTTCGTCATGTAGCAGCAGTCCGAGAAGGCAGCCATGAAACGAAGCAAGACGGAACGCACAATAGGCGCCTGCGAATAAGACGAGACATCTACAACGGCGAAACATGGTATGTCGGTCTAGTGAGAATCTTTTTTCCCTTGTCACACGTTCTTTGAACTCAGCGGCGGTGGAAGAGGCCTCGCCAGCGCCTCAACAGCAGCCACATACGGTCCTTACAATTTCAGCCATAAGCCATAAATAGGTTAAGACAGTGGCGGATGTGACGCTGCTCGTGTTCGTGGCTTATACGAAATTTCATGCTCCGGGATGTGGGAGGCGCCCACCCGACCGAATGATCCCCACATGGGCTCCGAGAGGCTTGCGTGTCTCGTCGCGGCAATTGACCAATCGAGTCGGTCTTATTTGCCAGAATCAATTCAGTACCCAGATTTGTTCTTTACCGGGATCTGGGTTGGTTTCACGGCAGTTATGATAGGTGGCGCTTCTTTTGACAAAATGCCCCCCCTTGCCTTGCGCGTCAGGGGTGACGTGCCTCGGCTGCACTGCTTAATTCGTCGTCATTGCCGCAGGGCAGAGATTTTGATCTTCACCCTGGGTATCTCCGGGCCATGTCCCCATAATGCACAGCAACGCGTCAGCGTGTTTCGTTGTTTTCTGTCTGGGGAAACGCAATGACTAGCCCAGCGTCGTGATGTGGGCTGGATTTTGGGCAGTGTTGAATAGATTGAATGTAACCTGAGAAGAAGGGTCGAGAATCTATAAGTAAGGTCCAAGCTACGAAGCAATTGTAAATCATCAACAGTATTCAACACTTCACTCTTCAGACAACTACTTATCCCATCCTATCAGATTCATCAACCTTTTACCAAATCTCAACTGCGACAACATCATAATGCGTCTTAGCACAAATCTCTTTGCCAGCTTCCTCCTGCTGTCGGGAGCCGCCACAGCTCACCCGGGACACAACGTCGCCCAGGAGGCGGCCGAGCGACGGGAGTTCCTCAACTCGGTGAAGCGATCCTCACTCGCCCACTGCGCTGAGAAGCTCAGGGCTCGAGGCGTCGAAGCAAGGAATGTTGCTCGCCGCTCGGCGCAAATCTCCAAGGCTCGGCAGAAGCGTGGCCTTAAGAAGCGCGACCTCGAATCTGTCCTGAGCGCTTCTCATAACCAGACGGATCAGGGATATACTCTGAACACTGACGCCAACACCCTCTTTGCTGGAATCAACTCTTGCGTCTTGACCCCCGAGGTTACCCAGGGACCTTATTGTAAGAGCTCACCCGTGTTTCGTTGTGTATGAATTCTAACATTATCAGATGTGGCTGGAGAATATGTCCGTGAGAACATTGTTGAAGAACAGGAGGGTCTCGGCATTGTCCTCGACTACCAGGTC
This sequence comes from Fusarium duplospermum, assembly GCA_003946985.1. Lineage (NCBI taxonomy): Eukaryota > Fungi > Ascomycota > Sordariomycetes > Hypocreales > Nectriaceae > Fusarium > Fusarium duplospermum. Next base: position 167,647 of record NKCI01000001.1, on the reverse strand, counting down.
ATCGACGTTGAGACCTGCGACCCAGTCCCTAACGTCTACCTCGAGATGTGGCACTGCAACTCCACGGGTGTCTACTCGGGCATCGTCGCGGGTGGCAACGGCGACAGCTCGGACGACACAAACATCAACAACACCTGGCTTCGCGGAATCCAGCGCACCGACTCAGATGGCGTCGCGCAGTTCGAGTCCATCTTCCCTGGCCACTACACCAGCCGAGCCACACACATCCACATCATGGTTCACACAAACGCCACTCTGCTGGCCAACATGACACTGGGCAGCGAAAACTATGCCAGCCACGTCGGCCAGGCCTTCTTCGACCAGGACCTCATCTCTCAGGTTGAGACTCTGGAGCCATACATCTCCAACACGCAGGAGCTCACCACGAACGCCGACGACGGCATCCTGAGCGAAGAGACGGCCACCGATGGAGTCGACCCTGTTATGGAATACACCATGCTCGGAGATGACATCACCGACGGCCTCTTCGCCTGGCTCGCCTTTGGCATCAACGCCACCCAGTCTCAGTCCATCACCCCAGCAGCCTACCTGTACGAGTCCGGAGGCGTCGCCAATGAGAACTCGGGTGCCGGCGGCCCTGGAGGTAGTCCCCCCGATGGAATGACTCCTGGAGCCACTCCCGGAAGTACACCCCCTGCCCGCGTGTGAGCTGGCTCCCAAGGATTTGAGGCTAAGCGGAGGTATCGGTTGAGGCATAGATAATTATCCGGCTCGCCGGTCCTTGCCGAGTTGGATCAAGTTATAGAGTTGTGGCGAAAGTGTGCTGGCACATGAACATTGGGGCGCAGAGGAATACCAAAGCGTCGTTGCAAGATTTGTTTCGTATCAAATAGAAAATTCCCAAAAGATTTATTATAAAAATCATACACACGAGGTTTTTAATTAAGAACAACTCCTAACTAAGACACGCTGATTGTAACACTTGATGCCTGCAGCATCACTAGAATTGGTTGTATCAAAAATGTATAGTCAAGGGAAAGAAGGTCTATAAAGTATGTACCACATTTGGGGGGTGCAGTGTTTAACTTAGTTAAGGGTGTAGCAAAAGGATTGACTAAAGTTTGTTTACTTTATGATCCCCTAGGTAGATAGGGACAAAGTAAGGATCTTGAACAATAAACCTCACCACAGGACACACAGCCCGTATCAGAGCGGCCTTGGTGATACAATGTGACAGTATCGCCAAGCGCTCCACCTAGCTCTCAGAAAGAGTGCACCTTCATTGCTGAGAACCAACCTCAGTGGCCACGACCCGCCTTGCCCAAGGTCTTGTTCAACCACGCATGGATGGTCCTCGAAAGCTCCTGCCCAGCACCAGTCTGACAGTGAAACCCAGCAACTCCCTTGAAAGTATGCAGAGTAGCCAAGTCACCCAGGGCATCCGCCACCTGCTTCGGCTGTCCGACGTAGAGGCTCTCTAGCTCAGCATCTCCGACAAACACGGGAATCTTGATCTTGTCGATGAAAGACTCGACCTTGTACTCCTTGGCCTTTGTGAAGAAATCGGAGGGCGAGTGAGTGTGGAATGCCCACATACCATGCTCGAGACCCCAGGTAGTACCGGTGGGGAGATTCCCTGCCTCCAGAGCAGAGAGGAGCATGTCGTCGAATTGGGTGTAGTTGCCCGCCTCGTAAAGCTCAAGCATCTCAGATGATAGCTGCGTCTCGTATGCAGCGTAGTTGTCCCAGACGCCGTCGATGAGGATAGCCGCGGACAGGCGGGGTTCGAATGCTGCGGCACGGGCAGCCAGGTAGCCCCCGAAGGAGTTGCCAATGAGGGCAAGACGGTTCTCGTCCACGACGTTCTTCTTCTCTGAAAGGATGTAATCAACGACGGGGGTAGCGACTTTTTCCCAATCCGGAATAAAACCAATGTTCTGGTTACGGCGCACGGTTGGCTGTCCCGGACCTTCATAGGTAATACAGTTCCATCCCCGAGCCAGGGCTGGCGCGACAAAATTATGGTAAGAGTCCTCCTGTGCAGCGTCGAAACCGTTCCCGATGATCAAAGTCGGTAACTTCTCATTCTCGTTCTCAGAAGCAGAGTACCAGATTGCCTCGACGGTGAAGTTGCCCTTGGTAGCTGGGATACGAACACGCTTGCCAGGGATAGGCAGAGCAGCTATCCCCTTGTCGAACGCTTTAATCTGCTCATCCCAGATGGTGTTGATGAGCGGATCGCTCCAGTTGCTGTGAGTGTAGACATCAGCCCTGCGGAAATATCCCGCCGCAGAGAACCACGTCTCCCTAACATTAAGAGGGTCGTAGGCGTTCTCCGGGTCTTCAGCCTGAGCCTTAGTATCGTTGGCTAGCTTGTAGAAGACGTCGATGAAAGAGGTCATGTTTCCAGCTTCGATCTCCTTGGCTGCGCCGAGAACAGGCCCAACATCGGCCCCTCCGGTGATGGCCTCGCCCAGGGGAGTCAACAAGTCAAAGTTGAATGTTGAGTCATTGCTCAGCAGTAACACGGGACTGTTGGTGGTGTCGTAGACCGCCGCTGAGGCTACCCGGGAGTTCAATAGAGTGGCCAAAAGTGGGCCAGTGTAGGCGGAGGAATGTAGCTTCATGATGGAGTAAAAAGAAGACTTGGGGGAAATTGTGATGGTGTTGCTTATGAATGAGTAGTTGTTTCTGAATGATTTATTTTATTTTTTCTCTCTTCGTTCCATCTCTTCTTATACTTATTTCTTTCTCTTAAACGTGCACAGCAATGAGGACCAAAGTCATAACTATCAAAGGGACGTCCTACGTAATTAGGCCCTTGTCAGGCTAAACCGCATCGAGTATGCCTTTTTGCGACGATGTCTTCTCATTGGTTGTGCTCACAACCGACTAAGCCTACGGCTGGATGTAACCCGGCTGTGCACGCATTACGATACCCTATGACGATACCCCCCCACAGCAAGCTTATTTATTACTGCAACTTCAACGTGTCTATCACACCTAGACACCTCCTTTCGGCATCATCGCTGTCCTGTCACAATGGTCAATCGCGGGCGTTCTGGAGGTTGCGTGACCTGCAAGGAACGCCGTGTCAAATGTGACGAGGCGAAGCCTGCGTGTCAAGCTTGTCAGCGCCTCAAGCTTCACTGCGGAGGATACAACAGGCCAAAGCCAAAGCCAAAGCCCAAGTATGCCAAACTCAAGTTCAAAGACCAGAACTACAAGTTCTGCACAAACACCAACCAAAACGACCGGGGTGTCATCAAGGCTGCCACTAGTCCTAGCCCGTCGTCTGAATCTGATGCGCAGGACCAGGAGGTTATGACGACCTTGACTTCACGGCGACTCTCTGAACCCGACACGGCCGTGCCCTTCTATCTTGACCATTACGCTAGAATAGGCAGGGATATGGGATCCACTCGAGGCTTCTTCGAAATGCTCATTCCGGCCTACTTCTCGCAGAAGCAAGAATCGGCCCTCTCGCTCGCCGTTTCGGCCTTGGCTTCCGAGATGTTGTCCATGTGGCGGGGAGAAGCCAACAACTTCGGATCAACATGCAAGTCTTACTCCCGGGCGATCACACGCCTTCGAACCGCTATACAGGATCCCATAGAACGTGGAAACCCGGCAACTGTATTAGCCATACTGGTGCTACAAACATACGAGAATGCATCTGCCGTATATGACCTTCGCAGGGCCTCGAGGATGCACCACAATGGTGCAGCCTCTTTACTCTCGTTTGTGGACTCGGACGACATGGACGGGACGATGCGCGCCTACTTGCGAAAGTTTATGCTACACACCGAGGTTTCAACCGCGATGCGTCAGAAAAAGCCACTGAAGAGCATCGCGTACTCGTGGATTGGCCGCAAGGACACGATGGCTGTACCAGACAACCCCAGCTCGGCACTAGATGCCATAGGGGCATCAGTTGCCGAGCTACAAGCCAGTTACACGCAATTTGTGACGCAGGGTGGCTCCACGACGTCGTTGGAGAGCCTGAAAGAGTGGAGGGCCGAGGCAAAGAGAGTTGACGCAGAGCTTCTGACATGGGCGGAAAACGTACCAGATCACTGGAGACCGCTAAGGCTGATAAGCGGTCGGGACATCGATTCGTCTATACCCACCTACCAGTCTGCCTGCGAGGTTTATCCTTCATGCCAGATTGCCAGCATTTGGAATCTATGGCGCTTCCAGCGTCTCGTGCTGGCCAAGATCATACTCGGTTCCCTTGGTGCATTCTCAGATTTGAGTTGCTTTGGCTTCGAATACGGGCAGTTTCTAGACGATCCTACAGATATCGTCAACTACCAACAGACACTCCAGGAAGTGGTCGACAGTGTGTGCTACAGTATACCCTTCTACCTTGGCAACCGAGCCACCCGGTCCAGGCTCACGGATTTCACCGACCCGACAATTCTCCTTCCCAGCCAAGATTGTCTGGATGCGGTGATATCGAGCGACGACCATAGACGCCATGTCATCGCACAGGGTCCGTGGCGAGCCATGCATCCGCTGAGCCGCTGCTTGACGCTCTTCTCGGAGGATGACTCCAAGATGATAGCGAGCCTTCTCAGACCTGGACAGCGGGAGTGGATTCGTGACCAGTTCCTGCGCGTCGCCACGCTGCTGCATCTTCCGACCGAGCCGGGTAGTGATGCGGGATCGTCGGGAGGGTCTGCAGATGCCAAGGCGGAGTATCTGGCCAGGGAGATTAGGAAGGGTGCGATTCTCATGAGTGGGCCGTAAGACTTTGGGTGTGTAGATTGTACTACAAATAGGTTCTTTGGAAGGTATACAGAGGTGCATTTTTTGGCTATTATGATGGTATTTCTAGGCAAAAGAAGAAGAATACAGGAAAGATGTTGGTTATGATACATCCGGCCCCTGTAATCTCTACATCAATGACGGAGGTGCTGACATGCGCGGCATGCAGTTTTGCTTCGTCACATTTGACGCGTCGCTATTTGCAGGTAATGCGGTCTTGTATTGACCATGATGAGAAACGAATACAGGTCCGAAAAAGGCAAATTATATTGCGACGAAGAAAGGTTGTTGAATTAACCTTGTGTCTGACTGTGCCACGCTGCATACGTTGCGTTCCAGATGGAGCCAATCATGGGTTTGCGTCGCAAAAACATGGACTTGATCGAGTTTATTAGCTAGTGTCATCTTACGGTGATCTTGGCAGATTTTGTAATTCTCAATGTCATTCTCATGGATCCTGACTTTCTAGAGAGATATGATGGTATAAGTAGAGATGAAGTGACTGGGGTAAGTGAGAACATTCTCTCGCCAACTTCAGTCATCACCAACACAACTGAGTCTAGGTGGTCGACCCTCAAATTCTGGGCGAGACTTCTGCTTTTCAGCCTGGCTCCAAGTTCGAACGATCTCCCCCCCATTGCAATATATTTGGTTGCGGGCTTCTAAAGGCAATCAACGACCCTGTATGTGTAAATGAAGTCCCGGTTTTTGGCTCTGGGCTCGAGCCCTTTGATTCTCTTGTCCCACGTCTCTTGGGTCCTCGCCGACGGTCATGGCCACGGGCATGATCATGGAGGACAAGATGAGAGCGAGGCAATTCAAGGGATCAAGGACGAACTCGATAACGGACCCCCGACGTACTTTGGTCTCTCGGACAATTCTGGTCTGATATACTCGCACATTGCACTCATGAGTATTGCTTGGATTGTAATCCTGCCAGTCGGTACGTATACGTTTGTCCTCAAGAGGAGCATGAATGACTGAGAATTCATAAATTTAAGCCGTGTTCCTCTCTCTGGCTTCATCGCGGTACACATTGGCAATCCAATTTGTGTTCACCGTATTCAACGGGTTTGGCCTTCTCCTGGCACTCTTCTACAATACCCGCACTCCCGATTTGTATCCTAATAATGCTCATCACAAGATTGGCTGGATCATCACATCAGTCATGGTCGCTCATGTCATTGTGGGCTTTCTGTCACACAAGAAATCCACCATGTCCTTGTCCGAGGTCCACGTGAGGACAGAGGAGCAGATCTTTGTGCCTCTCACGACAATCACGACCGATTATAACTACAACGATACATTGGACGACAACCAACCACCCAATAACGGCGATCATAGAGGTTCTATCGAGTCAATGGGTCGTGGTTCCGACACGACTCATACCCAGGATTACGACGAGGACACTTTCAAGTATTCCCGAGCTTCGCAGTCATCTCGTTGCCAAGGACTCTTGTCAGCTGTGATAACATCCACTACTGGTGCTATTTCTCAAATGACATGGCTCTCAACTTGGGTCAGCTATGGCTATAAAATTACTGACCGAATCATCCTCCCTTTTGGTTTTGTAGCATTCACCACCGGCATTGCGACATTTGGTAGATTCTTTGTAAGAACCCCCCCGGACAAGACAGAAATACTCAGTAACATACTAACCCAGTTACTTACAGGAAGGTGACGCCATATTTAATGGTTTGGCACACTGGATCAAAGGTGGTGTCTTCTTCTGGCTCGGGTTGTTCAACCTTGGACGTTGGGCGGGCAGCTTTGCTGACCTGGGCTGGGCTTGGAACATTCGACCCAGAAGCCGAAAACATCAGCCTTCAGCTGAATTCATCGAGAGTTTTCTCATTTTCTTCTACGGATCAACAAACATCTTTCTTGAGCACTTGGGAAATTCAGATGGTAAATGGGGAGCTCGCGATTTGGAGCATCTAGCCATCACTGTGCTCTTCCTTGGGGGAGGCTTGGTAAGTCTCGGTGATTAAAAATAAATAAAGCTGATCACACGTTTTTCTAATCATGCTCTGCTGGGCTATGGCTAATGCTGTACTAGTGTGGCATGCTTGTTGAATCCACTAGAATTCGACATCTGCTGAATACGACACTACATTCACACGAGGCGTTTTCCGGCGAAATGAGAAAACCGATTCGCACCCCCTCGACCTACGGATTCTCCCTCAACCCTATCCCGGCGTTGGTCATCGCATTACTGGGCACCATGATGAGCTCTCACCATCAAACCACAATGACATCAACCATGGTCCACAAGCAATGGGGCCAGCTACTGCTCGGTGCCTCGGTTGCCAGGTGTTTGACTTATATCATGATGTATATCCGACCCCCGACATCGATCCTGCCCTCACGCCCACCAACTGAGCTTCTAACCTCGTTTGGTCTGATGGCGGGTGGCATTGTATTCATGGCTAGTGTGAGTCTGTCCTTCTCACCTGATTTCCAGAGTCTCGACTGATACGCGGGGTTCAGAGCAGCGACACTGTCAGAGGAATGATTCATTGTGATCTTGACGCTATGTTTTTGTACACAGTTACAATGGGCTTAGTTGGTATTCTGATGGCGTGGGAAGTGGTCGTGCTAGCCATCAAGGGAATGGCTATCCGCAAGGAAGACTCGCACAGGTTTTTAGGTTGAGGCTTGGGCAAATAGTGGGAGGTTCGTTGTGTGGTGTTGAAGAAAACACCAATCGCTGCCTTTGATGCTTATGGAGATGGCCTTACATATGGATTGGGGATGGTTTGGAGAGCATTGGAGTTGTATTCTGCTATATTTTCTCATTTAAATTATTGTATCTCATTTATCACAAGACAATTGGAATAATAGCTGTTGCAATAACAGCCAATACCAGTGTCATCTTTCCACCACTACTTGTGAATCCCCCCGTAGCCCAGTTGCCGTCATCATCGCCGGTGCTGCTTGAACCTCCGTCTCCACTTCCTGAGCCTCCTGTGCCTCCTCCTGTCGTAGTTGTCTCCGATGCACTCCCAAGGCCTGTCCTCGAAGACCCAACCTCGGTCGTCGTACTTGGGAGTGCTGTCAAACTCGTGGTTGGCTTCACGACGGCCGCAGCAAGGCTGCTCGCAACGCCCTTGACATCTAACTCGCAGGGTTTCGGCCTGGGTGCTGCGTCTTGGGCGATCTGGGCGCACCCTGTCTCGTTGGACTGAACCTTGACGGCCGTACCAGCCACGGCACACCCGTTAAAGTTAGCGATGGCCTCCCGGGGTGTTTTAGCTCCTGGTCGCAAGGTGAAGGTGACGTTTCCAGTGCGCTTCGGGAAATACCCTCCCATAATCTTGAGAGAACCATCCGATTCGCGCTTGCAGGTGGTGTAGTAAAACAGCTCCCACGTAAGTATGCAAGTGTCGTGGTCTTTTCTGAAATACTTGAACTGATCCCCCTCCTCAGCCTTCATGAGAGCACGGCTCGAGTTGATGTAATAGTAGGGATCCGAAGGGGGAGCAATGCTCCGCTCGCCCTCGAACCGGTTGATGCCAAACAACGTGCCCAGACCGCAGGTGAGCTCCCAGTTGATCTGGGTCGGAAAGGAGAGCAAGACTGGGGCGTTCTGGAAGCCAAAGATGACGGGGAAGGGAGCTTCGACGGCGTAGGTGTCATTGCGGGGGAAGACGACGTCAAATTCGCCAGTCGCCGGAAAGGAGACCTGGTCCTTTGCGACGGCGACGCCGCTGAGGGCGATGAGAGATGGAACGCCACGCATGGTTCAGAAACGTTTGTTTGTTGATGTTGTCTGTGGACAGAGGCGTCAAGGGTATTTGAAGGATGCCTGAGGTGACCGTGGGGCGATTGATGACCCGGTTCAGCCCTGGGAGCATGGATATATCCCTGCTTGTCAAGGCGTATCATGATCGACAAGGAGCAAGACATAGCGCAGCCCTAGCGGCTTAACGTTAGGGTATAGCTCCATCTACTTAGTGTTTCGAGTTTGATCAACCGACGAATCCTTACTTCAGCTCAGCTTGGGAGAGCTACGAACCCTTTATCATCGTTATTACCGGCTAAACTCATTCGAGTCGATTGATAACAGTTGTGAACTTGGTGGCGCTTTTAAAAACAAGCCACCAGCCACAACCACAGAGAAGGCAGTTGTTGACAAATGCCGGCACTAACTAAACCCCAACGCGAAAAAAGAACCACAACTTGGGAGTTGCTCTCTGTCATGCTGCACTATTAGTGCAAGGAACGGGGCACAACGTGGTTCCTGGCGCCAAGGCGTGAAATAAAAGGTGTAGCTCTCAGTAGGTGTTTAAGTTATTTATCGTTTTTTGCTCCTTATTGTCAAATAGTAATTGGTTACTGGCGTAGCTGCCCAGCAAGTTAGAGCTGCGGCAGCGAGAACAGGAATTAGCAGGTCAATTTGGCAACGCAGGTCAACATTTGAGGGGCAACCAGTTGAATCCACTGAAAAAGTGCGGTGTATTATAGAAATCTAACAGTCGATAGAAGGGGAAACAGGCCAACGAAACAAAACAAACCCCTCTGCTTTCTGCTCATAGACAACCCAAACCACTCCAACCCTGTTCCAAACACAGTGAATAATCACAGTCCCCAAATCCTATCAGCCAACGGGATTCACTACTCCTCAGTGTCAACCCAACCCGGCCTCTCGTTTGGCGGGACACTTGACGCAAGGCCCTCTTTCCTCTTCGAGGGGTCAAAGTTCTTCTCTAGATCAGACAAGGCCGCCCTCATCCAATCAACCCTGCGCGCCAACTGTGCTTGAGTGGCTTGTAGTGGTTCCACAAGTTTTCGAACTCTGATGCGGTCTCCGAGCAGCACAGACAACGTTTGGTTTTTGCCATGTGCCCGAAGCTGTCGTTGGAACATGCCGAGGGCATATTTGGTTTTGTGGATCGAATCAAGCGCTCGCCCCTTCAGCTTGTGCTCTTGGTTGCCATATTTCGCAAACTTCTCGTAAAACATCATGGCGTCCTCAATATCGTCTTCAACGTTTTTTGCTATCATGTTGAGGCCATGGACCTCAGCGTCGGTGCCGATCATGGAAATGCCGAACTCGGCCAACAGCCTCAGGGACACGCTTATGACCGGTCCTACGGCAATTGCTTCAGCCATATCAATGGACGGAAAAGCAAGTCAAGTTCAAGCGAATGTGCACGGGTGGCTGTTAAACAGCTGTGACAGAAATGGTTGTGTGGGTGTCGGAGGGGAAGAGTGAGGGAAAGGAGGTTGAGAGTGTCAAGTTTCAAGCTCTAAGAGATAGGCAAGGACTGGGTTTTTAGAGTTCTTGAGTGCCATGGCTATCGAACTTCACGTCAACCCCCCAAGCCGGTGCTCGCTTCCTCACCGAGAACTTGGTTCTGATAGCTCAGAATTAAGGTCCGGAGGTGGCCGGGACGACATGGGTCTGCAGGCAAGCACGCATCAAGATATGCATGTTCAGCTAAGCCAAACCATGGTGAGCTTTCGGCAAGGCCTAGCTCCTGGGCTATGCATCCTCAACGTGGCCTGGGAGGCCTGTCAATTTGCCGACATGGCATGGCGGTGAGCATATTCTGACGTCCTGCGCACAACGAGCCTGCCTCCCAATGAACCGTCTCAAACAGCCAACTCATTGCGGCGTGAGAAAACCTGAAGCCTCAACTGTAGACTTGCAGGGCTAAGCGTAGATGGAAAGGAGGGGGCGGCTATTGTCGAACACAGAGGGCGGCGTCTACTACCGCGCTTGGCGCTTAAAGAAGAGGGAAGAAGAAGATGAAGAAGGAGAAAAACAGGACCACAACCCCCGCCGTCTAACTTGAATGTCACTAACGGCTCCATCTTGGCTGACTGCTTGATTGCTCTTGACTCATACCCCTGCTCAGTTCTCTGCTCAGCCTGGTTTGCCACAGGCAGAGAGGTTCCGACCTCTGCGTCGTTTCTTTTCCTCCAGACTTTCAGGCGGGATCAAACGGGGTAGAGCAAAGAATCACAGCAAATGTCCAGCCTCATGACATCTCACATGCCTGGCTCCCCTTCCAAAAATGACGACGAACCCACTTCCATAGAAACAATTCTATGCACTTCTACATCGGACCCACTGTGGTCCATTTCTTGTGAGGGCTGGAGGCTGTAGGATCGGTAACATGCTGGACGCGGGGGTCAGCTGGTCCCAACGAGAGGTCGGCTGGAGAAGACCCCGTTTCCCCGGCGAAATCAGCCAAACGAGTGCTCATGCATTGCACACTCCTCCGCAATGTTCGTCCAGGATAACCGTTTCTCTCTCGTGGTACCATCGATGCTCAGCCTCCGGTGCCCTGCAGGGCTGATACGGGACAGGGTTAGCGGCTCCCTGATGACCCGTCAATCAGTTTTGCCGTTCTCCTCCACTTGTCAGTTGTTGAAAGTATTCATGCAAGGCTCTTTTCGTACCACGGGAGTCTAGGCCCAGCCTATGCATATGCATTGTGCATTGTGCAGTCCGCTGTCCCGTCAGTCCGCACCTAAGCAACCCATTGACATCAACACTCCTTTAGGGATGAGTAACCTCCCCGGATATGCAAGTGCCAGCAGGAGTCACCTTCTCCCGAAGCCCGGCAGCATGCGACAGACACATTTGAAGGTCTGCTGTGACTTGAGTTGTGTCGTTCATCCTATTTTGCATACTCAACGTGGCTCTGCGCACGTCCCCCAAAATCTGACGGCGCCCAAACATGGGTTACTGACCAATCCGGCTTTGATTAGGTGGCGGAGATGCGGGCAGTAGGCCGATGATACCTTACTGAGGCTTTGGATCTGACATCTCAGGGGTAAGGTCCAGAGATGGCGGAAGCCACATGGCATTCTTACATGCACCCACCAACAAGTGCCCCCTCCCCCCACACACACACGAGCTTCCAATCAAGTTGCTTAAGCTCCGGATCTGTCATGCCAAGTCCAAACGGAGGAAACCAAGAGTATGGTGATGAGAACGGTGAGAGGAAAAGGAGATGAAGTTGACAGGGAAGGGTGCTACACAGTGTTAGGCGTTGACGCCCTGCTTGCGTTGAAGACCATGCGAATTAAATTACCCACCCCTCTTTCTGTCCCTGAGATGGAACTGAGACGGAACAACAATCCAATCCAAAACAAGCAAACAGAACGGAGGGAGTTGTCAACTTCTACAGCTTCGGTATCATCAAGGGTGGCAGTGTCGGCTGACCCCTGGATTGCGTTTACCCATGCTCCTGTCCTTCAACTGTGCAGTATTATCCCCCCTCATTCGACCAAGAGATCCCCCTCCCTGCCTCATTTCTTTCCCTGCTGTGCGTGAGCTGACGGGCCGTGACAAGTCGCAGATGCCGTCTCTTAGTTCACCGCGATACGCTGAGTTCGAATGGCTGATCCACTCTCATTGAACAGGACATGCAGGCCCCTGACTGAGTCTTGCGCCATCCATGCTACAAACAGCACCCGCATGCAATTGTCACTGTTTGCCATTACCTGTTTTCAGGGGCGCTGACAGGTACCAGTACCCACCTTGTGTAACACACACAGCCCCTCGAATGTCCACTTGGCTGACATGGCCCAATGGTTGAGGTCTACGGTGATGAAGTGGCGGATGGCAGCCTTCAGCGCTTTAGTAGCTTAACTGGCTGGAAATGGTACCAACCTGGCAGGGGATGTTTCTGGTGAGATTGCAGTTCCGTATTTCTGCATCGACATGGGCGACCCGGTCAGGAAACAAGCGACACCCGCGCGGCTGATGGAAGCCCCGCGCGGGAAGACTCAGAGATTTCTTAACTCGGTCTTGTTGTGGCCTATGATGGCTGCTCACCTAGTTGGATTCTGGGTCCACCTCTCCCACGTCGACGAAGGCGCTATCGAGCGACCTCACGGGCCAAAGCGTCTCCTCTGCAAGGCGATGGAGAAGATGCGCATCCGAGAGTCTTTTATCAAGGTCAGGTTTGTGACATTGAACTGGCTCGCACCAACTTTCAGTGCTGGGAGAAGACCTCCTGGGGATACGCTGTCAAACAAGCCCAGCCGCTGACCCAAATACAGTTGATTTGATGCCTCCAGGATCAAGTCGCTGAGTGAGCCTCATCAACTTCCATGACCATATTGAATTGATCCCATTCTCTATGAGCCCAACTTTCTTTGAGGAATCGGCCAGTACCCTCTACCCGACAATCTCGAGAGATGTCGCAGCACCGCCTCCTGGCTCAAGCTGGGGCCAGTGTCGCCCGTGTGACAACCTAGCCCCTGTAATTCTTGGATTCTGGATTTTGTCTAATAGTCAAGGTTAGGTGAGTGACGTGGTAGTGCATGGTGGCCTGCAACTTTCCGATAGCTGACGGGGGGAGGGGGGAGTGTAAAAGGCTGGTGATATTGCCTTGGCCCCTGCACCTCTCACATTGGCATCGGAGTCTGGACCGCGGAAGCGACTATTACCGACGCGGCTGATGGAAACGAATGCCCGGGAAGGGGCGGGATAGAGGTGGTGTGGATTTCCGTAGGTTACTGAAGACTTGATTGCTCAAGTTCCGTGCTGTCCAGGAGGTGTTTACACTCCCTGGTCATTGCCTGTGATTTTCCCCCTTAGACTGAGCCAGAATATCATCCCACAGCAGACGTTTCCAAGACAGCGGCCATGTTTGAACCGGAACCTGAGTAATAGCCTCTGGCTCTTGAAGGCTATGCTGCTCTCTGGCTGGGGGCATCGGCCACGGTATCAAGGAACGCAGTCGCGAACGCATACCATGGTCTAAATCCAGTTACGTAAAGCATCATAAGCCGGCAATCACCAATGGCACACACTGCTCTTCTCATGAAGACCGACGTAGCATTTGACAAGAATACGACGGATGAGGTGAACTGCTGAAAACTATCTTTGTAGGGAGAGCCGAAGAAGTAGTAATGGGCTAGTTCCGTCAATTGTCGGTGGTGCTCTACGCAGCGGCGCCGTGATCAGCAGTCTTTTGCTCACGCAGCTGCAAGGAATCATGGGTGGGCATTCCAGCAGCGTCAGACTTTGGTTGCTCGTCAGCTTGACTGTTCGGCTGGTCCTGGCTGCCAGGGCGCATCGGCCAGGCTAGTTCGTCATCCACCAGGGCCGGCCTCGAATATTTGGTCTGTCCCTGCCAGACAAACCTCAGCCCGGGGTAAACAATAAATCCTGGCTTGGTTGAAGACCACACTGCCTCCCACTCTGTGGGTTGACCCAGAAGAACGATTGCAGAGTTAGCAGCCCTCTCAAGTATAATAGCCATATTACGCTCGAATCCATCCTTCCGTGGCTCGTCCGTTCTGAGTGACTCTGGCTGCAAGACATTGATGATGGCCGGAACCATGGCCCGAATTCTTTCCTCTCTGGGATCACCCTCTTCGAAAGGCCTGGATGGGATTGGCATAATGGTGGACCAGGGATAGCTGAGGAGGATATATACGCTTTCTCGCCAAGCAGCGATATACCTGATTCCTATGTCGTAATTAGTACAAACGAATACCTTGTGAAGATACTCAGAAGCGTCAACTTACTTCTCGGGAGGTCATAAACTTGGCACACAAGCTGGTAGCAGCTAGAGACCTCAGGTGGAAGAAGGCATTCATCAACAGGGCAGGTAGGCTGCATGCGCCTGAAGATGACCTGTGCGAGGAAGCACCTAATGGTCGGGACACGCGTGGAAACGTTGCTGATAGACTGGGACCAGGTCCCACCGTTGATAGGTTCCCCAGCTAGACGAACGAGCTCAGATTCGTCGAAAAGAGACTCTGGGACGTCTGGTTTCCGCTGGAACCTACCGCCGAAGTAAAACGCGGTGAAGCCGTCGAGGTCGTAATCAAGACCGTCAGCGTCTTCGAGATCTTGAACGCTCGCCAACTCATGCACACCAATGTTCATTTCCCTGATAGCATTTGGCGGCAGAACCAGCTCCGCAGGCAAGGGCTGGGTTGGTCCTATGATGGCGCGGTTAGGAGGCACATTGTAGGCGGAGATGATTCGAGATATGCCCAGTATCGCGGCTATGAGGATGAGACAGCCAGCGAAGCCGGCAACAACCCCGATACCGATAGCCTGACCGACTGTGAGGGCCATGATGATTGAGTTATGGAGTATGAGAGTGAGAGTGAAGATGAGTGGAAGGCGAAGAGAGGAGGAGGGAGGGCAAGGCATGGACAGCAGAGGAGGGCAGGGCATAGGGGGCAGAGGAGGGGTTGTTCAAGTACCCCCCTCATCGTTGTTGCACGGATCAAGACACATGACCCTGACCCCCTCAGCATGAATGAGCATAATGTTTACGCCGTGGCTTGATTGATTGCCCGCCAACTTATTCACATTTGTATTGTTGTTTGTTTGACTGCCGTCTGGGCGTTGCCTTCCACATTTAGTTTATCTAACCAGACCCCAACGGGTGCCAGGCCCAATGTCATCTCATCTCACCCGACTACTGCTTCTTGGATGACTTGTCCTCAAGATACTGCGATAAAAAGTATCCACCAAACACGATTCCAACATACCCCACGGTCTCGATGACAGCGTGAACCAGCCAGTCATATTGATCGCCAAATCGTGCCAGGGGGGTTCTCTGAGCAAAGGCACGGAGCTCTCGTAGCTCGTCCCGCTCCTCTTGTGTTCTACACTTGGTTAATATGGGTAAATCTTTAAAAACGTAAAGAAGATGCTTACTGCTAAACAAGGCGAGGATCGGTGCCAAGAGGCCTTGGCCCCGCCACGGCAAAGAGAGTGTCAACAATTTGTTGACTTGGTGCCAGCTGCAGCGAGCCAGCACCCACGTGCGGGCTGGGGGCAGGGGCGGCGGCAACGGGGGCAGGAACGGCAGCAGGGGCTGCAGGGGCAGGGGCGACAGCGGCGGCAGCGGGCGCGGGAGCGGGAGCGGGCGTGTTGTAAAGAGGCAGGCCTTGGCCTTGGCCGGTGGAGGAGGAGGTGGTCTGGTTGCGGCGGCGACGGGGTGCCATTATTGCGAAATCTTGAATATTGGTCAGCTCAGAGTTATTTCTTGTTTATGGGCCAGGCGTTGAAAAGAACTTACTCGTGAGAGGGTGGTGAAGTGTTGGTATGAAGGAGGAAAGAAGGGAAAGAAAAAGTGAGAAGGAAAAAAGAACAATTTAAATATACTACGATCAATCAGTTGGCAGCTATCGACAGCTGTCGGCAGCTGCCAACTATTCTACCAGAAAGTCGTATAAGGTACCTAGGTAGTGACAGTGCGTGACCAACAAGTCACGTGGGGGAAAAGCACATCACGTTTGGAGAAGTCGCTGACCCGGGGACCCGCCTTTCCATTCGGAACGATAATGATCCGTGACCAGCCTACTCAATCCGCCACCGCAACTGCAAGGCCCGGACGGCAGTGCTAACTCCATCCAACTAACAATAAGTTTTGCAGCAGCATGCTATTGAAAAGTTATCCCGCCTGAAGGGATAATTCCGCCGGCGTTTACCTTTGCACTGGCAAGGCTCACGCGGAGCGTAGATGAACTGTTCAGTTCAGTCCGCCAGAAGACAACCCGTTGAGTGTAGTGGCATCAAGAAACTGCAGAGAGTGGTAGTCCGTAATTCGAGCAGAGAGTTGAAAGGTTTGAGCCCTCATAAAAAAGGTTGTCTCCCCGGGTTTACGAAAAATCTTACGCATCCCAATGGTAGTCCTGAGCCCTCGTGCAAAGTTCGACATGCACAAGCATAATGCAAAAGCCAACTGTACGGGCAACTGCGGTCGCGAGTGTGTATTGAAGGCGCGGAGGGTCGGAAATGGGATATCGAACAATGTGCTGGTATCTCTACAGTAGGAGCGAAGCATCCCTTTTATAACCCTTTGTTCGAACCTGTAACAAATTTGGATTGCTATCTAGGGACATTATATGGCTACGGCGTGTCATGACCAAAAGAGGGGGAAAAGGACCGCGGCCGTAAGTCGGGCCGCACAATCGGACCGCAGGCCAGCTACATAGCATCAATGAAGTCATTCAGAGCAGGCGCCGCTAATTAGCTGTAATTAAGCCGAGAAGAAGAGGGAACTAGAAGCTGATGGAAGCGGATTGGAGGCCTCCAAAAGAAGTATATTAACCCAGAAGGCTCCTGGAGATAGAAGGGCAAGAATCAACAGACTCAATCTTCTCCCCTAAGCTAGCTATCTGCTACTAAGCAGCTACCTTTGTCACTCTCCTTGATTGATCCTTTTGACCCCTGATAAATACACACTCGCGACCGCCGTTTCCATGAAGGCCATCATCCTCCTTTCACTCGCCTGCTTGGCTGTCAGCCTACCTAGCTATGCGGGAACTCGGCAAGCAGATCTCGACCTCCCTGACAGCATCTATGAGTCTGGTAACGAGGAAAATGGCATTCCCTTCATTCGCCGCATCAAAGCTCATCTAGCTCTAGCCGATCCTACCAGCTTGCCTGCTCCCACCGCAGCCACTCCCAGTAACGCAGCCTTGTCCCGGAAGAGGGGAGTCGGAGTCGCAATCCTTAGCCAGTGGTCTCGTCGACGTCGTCCGCGCCCGCGTAAAGCCCTCCAAGACACTCCCCGAGGAGCCGTCTAAGGAGCCTTATACAGAACCCCTTAAAAAGTCTCCGCTACGCCCAAGCCAGCACGTAGATAGGTACTGTCTGCGTCTAGTTTGGATTGTTCTTATGACCCAACATTACAAAACTATGTAAGATTTATTATCCCGGCTCGAATAGTTGCCTCCAGCTGCGTTCAAACGATAACAAATTCTAGTCCGAGCTTTCGTCTACGGAGGAACCAAGTCAGGGCGGAGGCAAAGGCGGCTGCTACTTTTAGTTGACGACAGTTGGGAGGACTTACGCTGGATGACGGTGAATTCAATTGGGTGTGCCTTGCCTTTGAGGTAATTTTATCATAATGTTTCTTGCTATGTGTTTGTCCCATTGAGGTAACCATCTACAATATTATAACATGATATGTTTGTGTGCCTTGCATGCACGTTCACCCATCTTGACATCGAGGTCGTGAGCGTCCTGCCTATTCCTGCTCCGTGCTGGCAGGCTCGTAGTCACCTCGGGCAGCCGGTTCAACACATCCTTGGGCACAGAGTTGAGGCTAAAACAGAAGTACTAACACTGCGACTCCTAGTCAACTGGAACCAAATTGATGGCACACAATAGACGCTTAGAAAACAAGAGTAAACCGAACTGGATGAATTCGAAAGGTAGCGCCGGCCGTTGCTACTGCTCCCTTCCCGCTGGACGGTGCTGGGTACGAGTACCGTGTTCCGCTTTCGGCTGGGTATGATCGTCTTTGCCTGGCTTCCGGACGACATCTGTGATCGTCTCCTTGAAGTGCGCCGGGTACCTGCGGAGCTGCATGATGTTTGCAAATCCGCAGAGCAGACCATCAATGTTGCCGTACAGTTAGGGCAAGAATTAGACGCAAGGCAGCTTGTCTAGCAACGCGAGAATAGACCTTATCACAAAGCAACTCTTATATCCCTTCCTCCCAGCGTTATATACGAGTTACGTAGTACACCAGGATATATGTTTCTCCCCTCACTCCTTCCACCCGTCAATAAGCTTTGCAGCCCCCTAACCCTTGAGGATTGTCCTCGGTAATCAGGTTCCAGGACCGCATTACAATCACCACCACCCTGTTGCTCATTGGCCGACTTGGAAACGCACCCAGTCGGGAATACCCTCCCCTCCCTTTATTCCCGCCAACAACGACTGTTGGATTTCCTACTTAACCATGCGCCGCCCCCCCCCCCCCCACCTAAACGAGAACGAGGGACTGTCGGGGGTCCCGGGTTCTTCACGACGCAACAAGGCCAAGGACCACGTGAAAGATGACGGAGGCGTATTTCCGGCTGAGAGATTCTCTAGATGTTTTTAACCTCGTCTCTTTTCTCACCCTTTGTCCCATCTCTTGTCGACTCTAAAGCATCCTTTATTGTAGTCTCAACTAATCCTTCATGAACCTCCAACTAGTCGGCTTGTCGGCCATCCGTGGTATTTATTACTCTCAATGGCATATTGTTCTGACTCAACTACGCCTTGCTGACAAGACTCTACCAGGCACGGCGAGACCAAATGTCTTTTTCAACAAGAACGTTTCCAAACTATCCATCGCCCGCCTGTTGTCACAACACTCACGGTATGCTCAACATTCCCCCAACCGGACACGAAACGATAGCTATACAACGAATTGAGTCCATAACATGTCGCCTAGAAGCCCACTAACCATTGTGCCGATGAATGCCAAAGAAGGCCACGACATTCTCGTCAAGCAACGTCTCAACCGGCCCGTCACCCCCCACCTCAGCATCTACAAGGTCGGCCAGGTCTGGCTCAGCGCCTCGGCCTGGACCCGGATCACCGGCATCGCCCTCGGGGGCACGGCGTACCTCACCCTCTGCGCCTACGCCGTCGCCCCGCTCTTTGGCTTGCCGTTCGACTCGGCCGCGGTAGCGTCGGCTTTTGGTTCTTTGCCCCTTGTCGTCAAGGCGGCTGTCAAGTTTGGTCTTTTGGGTTTCCCCTTCTCGTATCACTTTATCAACGGTGTTAGACACTTGGTCTTTGACTTAGGATTTGGTTACAAGAAGGCGCAGTTCCGAAAGTCAGAGGCGGCTACTTGGACGCTTAGTATTATTGGTGGACTTATTTTGGCCTTTTTACTCTAATCTAGCTGACTTTGTGAGGGGAGACCACTTAGAATGGTTCGGCCAAGTTGCTAAGGGCTACTGAGGGTTACGATCTTCTGCCTCAGTTATCCCATCGAGGGCCGCGCTTCAACTATAACAAAGAACACATTTCCGATACATCATAGTATTATATCTCAATGATAACATAGTGACTATTGAGAGTTACAAAGACTTCAATGGGTAGTCTTTGGCCTACTAGTGTTTGAAGAACATAGTTCGTAAACTAAAAGGACGAGCTCCCTTATGCTCACTTTCCAGTCGGTCGTCCTTGTACATATGTTTAAGTAGGCTCTAGAAAAATGTTCCTGGATACTTTATAGACGCATTAAGCCCTGCGAATCAATCAAACCCAAAAGCAAAAGTTAAGACGTCAGGTGCCTGTTAAATATCGGAGGGGTTTAATGCCCTCTAGTATGTGGTGTGAACTATCTTATCTTTCGGTTATCCCAACTTCAACTATAGTAAAGAATACATTTCCAGCACATCATAGCATCATAACCCAATGCTAACACAGTGGCCTTTTTTTTTAGCCTTCTCGCTGCCTGCGGCAGAAGACTGTGGTGTGGACATACAAGAGAAGGCCTTGAGATGTGACCTACCCTTTATGATAGCGAAATGTAACAGTTGCCTTGCATGATCTATTTGGAGGGTCCTTGACAGTTGAGAATATTCCTGCCCTTTGCGTCATAATTGTACCCAATGATGTATTCCTCTGGTCTTTGAGCTAGACTATCTACTCATCTCGTGTGTCCCACCAATTCTTGCTCTTGTCTTTGGTCAACTGAGCAAGACTAACAGGCATCTCATCAGCATTACCCCCAGCTTGCTCAGGTCCTAATACACTAGTTCCGTCACCCAACGAAAGATTAGCCATGGTCTTTTGCAAATTTGCCTTGTGCTCCGTCTCCATCTTCTTGGTAACTATGAGGGCGTGTAGCTGTTGCCAGCTCAGTGGTAAGGAAGCAGGGTCGAACTGATTATCAAACGAGGTGCCTTGCTGCTGTAGACTTGATGCCGTGTTGAAGAGTGTGTATCCTAGTCTCTCTATGTTCTTGAGCTCGTCGTATATGTCTTGGTTCATCGTGTTCTGTGCGAGGAATATCTGGACGCTTTGTGCAAATCTTGCAAATACGAGTGCGATGGGCAACGCTCCGTCTGACATGCCAAGGCTTGGTGGCAGTGATGGCACCTTTACCATCTTGTGAAGATCACTCTGATAATCTGACTCCAAAAGGGCGGATACTACATCGACGTTGACACTCATGATTGCCGCTGTGAGGGGAGTTCCGTGCTCTTGATGAATTGCATACTCTTTCAGACTCTCAGGCGTAGGGAATAGCTCAAGTACTCGGTGGATGATTCGTGAGGATATTTGCTGCCGAGAGTTCATTCGGCCTGGATCGTGTAGAGCGAGCATATGCACTGCACTAAGCTCTTTCGTCAAGTCCACGAGTGGTTCCAAGGTTATAACACCTTCTTCGTGCTTCTTTGCCAAATACTCTATCGCCAGCAAGGACGAGTAAGTGTGAGACAGTAAGAGAACCCCCAGAACAGACGTAAAGCTCCCTGTGGATTCCCACTTGTAAAAGTGGTTCACACTCTCGCCAGCACCATTGGCCAAAAGAAGGTCAGCGAGGGGGAAGTAACCGTTCTTGATAGCTGATGCAAGGGGAGATGGTCTTTCTCCATCTGTAGCTTCGACTGGGACCAAGTTTTCAATCAAGAATTGGGCAATGGGCAAGTCGTCAGGAGAAGTTCGTGGCTTTGCAGCAAAAGTCTGAAGAAGTGATTCCTCCCCGTCGTCGAAAGAGAGCTTCGCGTCGTGAGAGAGGAGTAGCTCGAACATGTCCATGTTGTTAGATCGGACAGCTGTAGCTAAAGGACGATGACCTGGTAAACCATTGACGTCATGGCCCAGATTAAGTAGGGTGTGGACGATATCGAGATTGCCGAGCTCAACCTCCTTGCACAAAGATCTTGCACTTTTCAGCATCCAGTTTGATTGACTCTGTGAGTTCGGATCATGAATTTTGCGTCTTTCGTGAAGAATCTTGAAAGTGAAAGAAAGCCATTCTTTATAGCGAGCTCCACAACGTACGAGTCTGCTGTGAAGAATCAACGGGTCTGCTACCCCTTTGCTGGCCATGTCGTGTGCCATGTCGAGCACTTCCACCTCGTCAAGGACTTTGACCTGGCCACCTCTACCATCTTGGTGGTTTAGAAGTTCTTGTAGAATTTCAGGAAGCGTTGAGAGGGCTGCAAGCTCGATGGCCGACAAGTTCACGGCCTCTTTTCTTGTTGCCTTTTCCATAGGATCTGCCAACCCGATTTCGAGTAAAGTCTTGACAGCAGTCAAGTTGTTGTTCAGAACAGCACGACCTAGCGGTGTCAGAGGAAGATTCAGTCTGTCTTCCCAGTCGGAAAAGATCCTGCGAACATCTTTCCTCATCGTATCAGTCATCCTCGACATATCTGCCCCAGCATCGACAAGACGTTTCGTCGTGAGTCGCATCTCAGCTCTCCCGAACCTGGAGATCCAGTGCAGAGGGGCTTCTTGACCAGAGTCTGAGCCGTTGGGGTCGGCACCGTTTTCAAGCAAAAACTTGGCGCAGTCGTATTGTCCAGCTCTACAGGCGCAGACTAAGGGGGTTTCGGAGAATGACTGGTTCGGTAGGTTGATGTTGCATTTGTACTTGCTCAGTAGATGTCTGAGAGCGTTGACGTTTCCGACGGAGGCAGCGTAGTGAAGAAGGCCGTGACCACGCTTGTTGACGTATATCTTGTCAAACCTGGATGTCTCTGATTCTCCCTGTGAGCCATCCGTCGACCGAAGACAAGATTCATACTCGCGGCCAAGTTCCATGCGGATATCCTCATCCAGAGCTCCAAAATCGAATAGATCCCATGTACGACTCATCATGCGGGGAGCATAATGTGGCATGCCAGTTCCGCCCGTCAACTCTTTGTTTACCGAAACTGCCTGTCTAATGCGCGATTGGACAGCCGCGGCTTGGTGTGGGTTAGGAAAACGAGACATCACCAACTCGCTGTCTTCAATGCAATGTCGATGTCCACGGACGATGCTCCAGAATAAGTCGTCAACTTGTTCATCCGGAGTCAATGGACAAGCCACCCTCGCTGCGTTGCAAAGTCTGGTTAGCCACGCTTTGGCCAGATAATCAGTATCTGCACACTCGAAATCCGCCTTGGATGCTTTGCATAGCCAACGACAGGCTCTTTCAAGGTTGATAGACATTCCAAATCCGCTCAGGCATGCCTGAAAGAGATGATATGCTGCCGTCCATGGTTGAATCTCAGCCGATTCCTCCTCAAACGACCGAGACTCGGCAAGCTGCTCCAGTTCTCTGACCATAGCAACTTGTTGAGACCAGTCTAGAAGAGTTTTGAGCTTGAACGGCTCGAATAGAAATCCACCGAGAGCAGGAGCCGGAAGATCTGGTCGACATCCTGGGAGGTTCTGCTGAGCGTCGTAAGTCCGGCCAAACCGACCTAAAGCATAACCCACGCTGTCAATGTCGATGGCACGCTGACCTGGGATGCGGTTTCGTTCCATTTCCTTTCGATCTTCATTCTCGCGTTCGAGAGCGAAACTGTAGTCTTCGACTTCTTCCCTCGACATGCCTCGTAGCCTGGCCTGAGCCTGGACCAGGGATCGTGAGGTTGGGTTGAGGGTGAGTGTTGCATTCATCGCGTCTGTAATCATCCCGACTGTATCTTCTGGCAAGAGTCGTGATCGCCCATAAGCTTCTACTGTGTCAAGGGCCATCTGAAGAAAAGAGTCAGACTTCTTGAGCTGTTTCAGTGCCGTCCTCTCGTCATCTGACAAGGGAGTAGAAGCCTGTTTGAAGCCGATGGCAACTAACAGGTCCTGACAGTCGATGAAGGTTCTCCAAATCAGCATTCCAAATGAATAAGTATCGGTGGCCTTGATCCCATCAACTGTAAGAGCCTGGCCGGATTCAGGTGCATCGTATGGAACAGTCGTCATCCGCAAAGAATGGCCAGCGTTTCCTCCAATATCCATGATAGCTCCACCAAAGTCTGCGAGCTTGGCTGTGTAGGGCTGATCAGGAGGGTACTCCTCTCTGTTTCTAAACACGAGGACATTGTTGTGTTTCAAATCACCGTGAACTATACCACAGGCGTGAAGAATTGATAGGCCACGACCGACATCGTAGCAGAGCTTCTGTTTAATCCGAAAGGGAAGCGGTATCTCGCTCTTGAGTTGGAGATCATCGAGAGTACCATAATCAGCGTACTCGAGGACAAGAGTCGGAAAGGGTGATCCAGTTTCCGAAGAATGTGACCATCCAAAGTCGAGCAGGTGTACAATGTTGGGATGATATCGCAAAGGCTCATGGAGCAAGGCTCGTACTTCAAGTAGAATGTCCTTCCACCTCGACGGGTGTCTGAGTGTACATACCTCTGCTTAGTACAAGCCCGAGAAGGGGAAATAGATGACATACCCAGATTGATCCCTTGCAGTCTTGATTGCAACAATTTCCCTACCATCAGTAGGTTGATTTGTTAACCTCGCCCGATCAACAGTAAAGAACCCTCCACCTCCAGCAGGAAACCGAGCTGTCGTCTGTATCTCATGGCCATCAAAAAACTTGGTATCATTTCCACGACGTAGCTTCTCCTCAAGAAAGGCAACATGGCAAGCAAACGATACGAAACCAGCTGTCGTGAGGGTTTCGTTGATGTTTTGCGCTGGAAGAGTTGTTCGTGCTGTCTCGGCCGAAGTCTGGGTTACGTTTGATGACTCTGTCGATGACTGGCCAAGCGAGAAGGAATGATAGAAACCAGAGTCCATTATTGAGGCAGAGTGGTTTTATTTCGCAGCAGTGATTGGTGTGGCACTTGGAGGCGTTATCGTCGTTGGCTGATGTTGAGACAGTGGCTGAAGTGGTACGACACAACTATTGGATGAGAAACTTTAGACCCCAAAGGTGATTGAATCACCATAAATACTAAAACTAGTTATCTTGGCTCTTTGGTTCAAGATAGAGAAAGGAAGAGTCCTAGATCACAGCCCTTGCATGAGTTGACCTGACCCCGCCCCGGAAATACATTATCACCGACCGAGCACCCTCATCAGTAGATACGCAACGCAAAGCACAGCCTCAATCCTTGCGTAGGCAGAACAAACTTAACCACCTACAACGCCATGGTAGACCCAGGAACAGGAATCGCAATCGCTCAGATCGCCTTCTTCGCAGCCTGCAAGGCAGTCGACGCCTTTGGCACCGCCCTCAACTACTTTGACGATGCACAAGCTCTCACTGTGGCTGTCGAGATTGAGCGTCTTAGGCTTCAGGCCTGGGGCGCCAACTCTGGCTTGGCTGATGGTACCCTTGCACCTCATCTGAGTCTTGCGAGTGAGATTCTTCTACGAGAGCTTCACGTCATATCTCGCATGTTTGAAGATGCGGACAAGGTTCGAGAACGATACGGCGTCAAGGTCGAAGGTGAAGAATCTACTTCAAAAGCTGTGTCGACTTTTGTGGCTCGTATGCGAAAGTCACTGCGATCTAGCGGGGTTAAACTCTACGGAGGGATACCCCTAGCAATAGACACTGCAGAACCGGAAGATTCGGAAACCGCCAGAAAGAATAGTGGTATCTCTCGCAGCATGTCGAGTCGTGTACGATGGGCCATCAGAGACAAAGATCAACTCAAGAAGCTCGTCACTGGTCTCCGCGACGAGATTGATCTCCTCAACAAGCTCTTGACCGAAACGCAAAGGAGAAGATTCATCAACGACTATGAGCGCATCCATGTCGTTGTTGTTGGGAGTGCGATGGACGACAATTCTCTAGCCATGATCAGAGAGGCAGTTGACGTCGATCGAGATGGAGACACTCTGGCCAAGATTGATCGAAAGTCCCTCGCGGGTAACGAGGATCGGTCGGTAAGAGCGAATGTCTCGCAGATTGCCATGAAGTCTTTACGGTTGGCACAATATGACATCCCATCAGACTTTTCAACGCAAAATCGGTTTTTGGCACCAAGAAAGGACGATCCTGCTATGCTGTGTCTGTTTGAACGCAAACAATTCGAACCAGACTTGGATCATAGTTCAAAGATGATGCTCTGGAGTCGAGTTCAGAGACTCATCTCGTTGTTGGCCTTGCCACAGTCGTCCTGCTTCAAGGTCCCACAGGCTGTTGGATATATCCACGATCCAGAACACTACTGCTGGTGGCTTGTCTTTCACTTTCCTCAAAAGTCTAGACAGGCTCCACATAACCTTTCAAAGCCGCTATCTCTATTCAATCTGCTACAGCCAGAGTTTAAGCCTCGACCACCTTTGGAGAAACGCTTCAGGCTAGCAAGCGATATTTCATCAACCTTCTACCAGCTCTATAGCAGTAGTTGGATGCACAAGAGTATCCGCAGCGACAATATTCTGTTTCCTTATCAAAACTCAGATGAAGGTTCCAGCCTCGATCAGCTGGCTTCACCTATTATCTGCGGCTTTGAGTATTCGAGACTGGAAACAGAGGCCCAGACCATCGACCGTTCCAAAGCCAATAGCGATCTCGCAGTCGCCATGTACCGTCACCCCGATTACCAAGGCGAAGCGGCACAGGGATACAAGGTCCAGTATGATATATACAGCTTAGGACTTGTCCTGTTGGAGATTGGCATCTGGGCCCCATTGACAAGTCTATTTGACTCTAAACGCGGGAAAACATCCAGCAGCCGACCAGCTTTATCAATAGACGCGAAAGGTTTCCACAGCCCTGAGGCAAAGATTTTGAGGGACAGGGTTAGATCGACTATTGATAAAGACCTGCCCTTCCGGATGGGATCGAACTACGCGACTTTGACACGTTGGTGTGTTGATTATAATGACCAAACACCGAAAACGATGGATGAGCCTCCGAATCATGCATTGGAGTTTTACAATCATGTTGTTGAGCCTTTGTCTAGTCTTAGTCTTGGATATTCCGAAGGAGGTAATTAGATGTACCCCATGGGTTCATATACGGGTTTGATGTGGTTCGAGGAGGCTTGGCAAGGTTACACGAGGCTCAAGTATGGTTGTACAAGCAGAGTATTGGCCAATTCACTGCACCTATTTCCCTTCATGGAAGCATTTCGATATTGAGATCACCCCGCTTGCTTCGAGTCGCATGCAAGACGCTGTCGTTCTTGATTGGGCAAGGTTCTCGGCCATTGGGCTTATAGTCAAATTACATCGGTAAATGCCAAGCCCAAGATGTTACCCTGAGATCGTTTATTGTGATGCTAAGAGATCCTTTGGGCTCCCCAGTTTATTAACCGTTGTATTAAGGATGCACGGCTGCGTATAATGTATTTATCAAGGGTAGTGCAGTGGTTTAAGAAAAATCTATCTCTTTAGTGTGTTACGTCGCCAAGGGAGTTTTTTCTGGCATAAACGAAAGGGGTTTATTATCCACACGAGGTTTTTCCCCTTCTAGGCAGCGTTCCCTCAGCCTTCCTTTAATCCCACGCGTAAGCATGCAAGGTAACGTAAATGGGAATATTGCGCGCTGTCTTACATCGCACAAAAAGACAGCCTAGCCAATCTACTGTCATTAAACCCCCTGGAATTAAGAATGCCTTATGCCGGTTGTAAGCTGCAATACGTCATGGTGATATAAGGCCGGTACTACACTGAAAGTTACGCCTCCTCACCTACAAGTATAAAAGGAATTGCATTTGCAGCTAAACTTTCTTTCATCTCATCAGACTTGTACCCACTTCTCTACATCAAATAATACATTCATCAAAGCATCTCGCCATGTCGTCCTTTAGATGCATCGTTCCTCCTGGCCCCAGCGCCGAATGGAGTACAGCATACCACTACTCTCAAGCCGTCGACCTGGGCAACGGATACTTCAAAATCTCAGGCCAAGGCGGATGGAACGAAAACAGCGAAATCGCATCCGAACCCCAGAAAGAGGTCGAGCTCACCATTCAACACATCGACGACGTGCTCAAGGCCGCTGGCCTACGCGGCTGGGAAGACGTTTACTACATGCGATCATACCACACAGATATCGACACCACCTTACCAATCATTGCAGAGGTGCTCAAGAAGAGGATTCCGGGACATCGGCCTGGGTCTACGGCTACTGGGGTTACTAGGTTGGCGCTTCCGACTATGACGCTTGAGATTGAGGTTGATGCGAAGAAACACTCGGGTTGAGAGGCAGAATCTTTTATTACAGGGGGAGGCGTTTCATCTCACATGTATGCTCCCAAAAGACTATCGTCAGCAATTCCGAACAAGGTGTTATCAGCCTCAAGACCATATTGAGCGACCCATGGTCCGCTCCAAGCATCGCCAGTTTGACCAGTTCCGAATAACGATGCCATATCGGCTTGGAAGGCTGCAGTCGTATTAGTAAAGTGCATTTTGACGATTTGTGTCGTGCTTACCGCCCAGGTCCGGACAAGTCGTTGTCGCTGTCGCATCCATGTTGATATTCTTGGTCACCCTCTCAATGCGACCCATGAGAGATTTGAGTAACCTCAAAGGCCGCTTAAGTCCATAGTTGCAACCACGCTGAAACTCCAACAATGCCTGCCAAAAGAAGCGAATACATTCGATATACTCATCGCAATTCTGATCAGTGTGTTCGAGGATGACCAACACTGCGCAGTACGTAGCATAGGATATGCCATACTGCGCCCGTCTGAGTGTGAATGTCTTCTTGTATGCCTCTACCAGTTTCCAGATGTGCAGTGCGGCTTCAATGCATTTCTTTCGACTCTCGTCTTGGGCGCTGGACTGGAATGGGCTGGGTTCGTGTGCCAAGGTTGAACGGCCACGGTTTGTGAATGGTAGCTCGGTTAGAATTACTGAAGCCCAATAGAGTGCGCTTTGAATATCATTAGCAATATATCTCATCGCGATGGGACAAAATACATACTGAGATGTGATCTGGTGTGGTGGCGGAGTAGGATCAACTCCTGGCTCAAACTGAAGCCATGTGGGTATGCTATCTTTGAACTGTCGTAGTCGTTCCCTGATATCTTGCCTCTTCTGTATCAAACTTGTATTTACTGATTCAGCAGACGATTTTGATCTTTCAGTGCTGTCAGTTGTGTAGAAAGCATCTATAATGCGAGATATGACACGGCACAGCTGAAGCAAACATCGAAATGTGCTTATCGCATAACACGGCCGTCCTCGATAGGCCGGAGCGCTGCTATCGAAAGGACGCGCTTCAGGATCCACGTAAGGCCTCCATTCTTCCATCTCTTCGTACGTATCGAGGAGTTCTTCAGAGACGCCGCCCGCCGTCTCTTGTACCGCTGGAGGACGGCCCAAAAACAGAGACTGAAGCTTGTCTCCGACATAAGCGGCCCAGTAGATCCTTTTTCTCATCTCGACATCAATAGGAGTGAGTTTGAAACCTTTACCAGCTTGCGAAGTGGTCTCAATGTCCAGATGACATCCGAGGTCCGTCATCATCCTGTAGGCTATGCCACAAAATACCCAGCCAGCGCTCTGCTTGCCTCGTGGGACCAAGCAAGCACCACAGGTCAGGAGAGCCACGACGGTTGGAATAGTAGGCTTGTCGATATGATCGACTAGGAGAGACTTGAACCGCTCGTAAAAGGCCATGCCCATAGTCTGCGGGTCTTGGGGATCTTGACGCAGTAGAGAGGTCCGATCACTATATAAACTGCTCTGAAAGTATATGGCGTTCAGAAGCAGTTTATTCACGTATGGTCCGTTATGGATGAGGCTATCCATAATCGCTGGTCGATAAGTGAGAAGATATGACAGATGCTGACGGTTCCAGTGCAAGTCCAGCAGGTGCAGAGCCGTGTCCATAGGTACCCCGTCAAAGTCGATCTTGGATGTAATGCTTGGAGACGAGTACAGAGCCACTTCTTCTTGCCTCCGAAGGGCCGCGTATGAAACGAGCCTATCTCGGACAGCATCTTTTGAAGGCGCGCTCTCCTGGGTCTCTTCCCTTCGTCCAGTGGATAAGAACGTTCTCGAGGACTGGTCGTGGAGCAAACTGGTCGCGCCGTATAGTTGAAAGCCATCGCCTTCATTTTCGTCGCTGCCTTGTGTGGGCTCAGGTGATAGCAAATGGCTTTCAGTGGTTGGTTCAGCGCCCCTGTCCAGAGACGCCAGTACTGCGGCTGCTGCTGAAGAGGTGAGGACGGGGGATTGGCTGAGTGGTCCTCGATGTGAACTCGGTGGCGTGTCTTCAGATAAGAGAGAGCGCAAACTGGTAGGTGGATGACTTGGGTTGACAGGTGTAAAAGCTCTTGATGAACCAACATCATCTATCGGGTACTGTTGCATTGGAAGAGCTTGTCCTTGGGATGGGTTTCCGTGGTCGGGAGGATGAAGATCATGAGATGGAGGCTGGAGATCCTTCTGTCGCATCAGCTCTTTCAGCTCCTCGATCTGTCGCTGAAGAGCCCTAACATCTTCCTTTCTGATGCGAATAGCTGTGCGCCTAGCATCTTGTAGATAAACGCATTCATCACCTTTTCTACAACATGCACCGCATTTCGGACGTTGACCATCGCATTTAACCTACAGACAGTTAACAGATGACGTAGGACAAATCAGATGTACTAACCTTCTTCTGACGACATATCCTACAAGTCCGACAACTATCATCCTTTGGAGAAGTCTTTCGTTGATTCGTCCTCTTTTGAGGTTCCGGTGATGCAAATGCCGATTCCATGGTGATGATTTTCCATCTCAAAAGGAAACTCAAGGTCGCGGGGACATGGCGGGCTTTCAAACATTGGTGGGACTTCGGGTTCCTTGCCCGAGGGAACCCGAGATGGCTTCGGGAGCTTGGACTACCTAGGCTCGGCTTCTATATCATCCCTTGTCAAGGACTAGGAACTCGGGATATCCTTCCTTATAGAGTCTATTGGTTAAATCATGTCATTTTACGGCTTGTAATTGTTCATGTTTACTGTTTGCTATTAGTACTATTGTAGACTGACCCACTCGTTGCTGTGATTTAACTATTGAACCGAAATGCTGCAAGTTTGGATCCTATCTGCTTATCACAAGCTTCTCCAACAATCAGATCATGGGCTTATCACCCTCGTCTCTTTCTCTTTCTTGATCACTGCTGCAGATTGTCAACGACCCAACATGGTCTAGTTTGGCCTTGAATTCGCCGCTCCACACTTCGGACATGACATTTCCGACCCAACATTGTAGTCCCGGCACTCGGAAATAGCTTCACCGTGGATGAGAATCGTGATAAGGCCCGGCATTTTGATCATTTATGAAGAACCAAGCCATCATTCCCCATTAATCATTGTCGGATTTCTTCTTTTCGTTAGTATTTGCAATATATATTACCACCGGCTCTCATTGAACCGTCAATACATGATCAAAGTAATCGGCGGAATTACTTGGCCGACCTCGCTGGTGTATTCCCGATAGACGAATTTTATGCGGAACGCACCTCGGGTACCGATATGCAGCTACTACGCCCTTTATCTTGTCAACTTGTCAAGCATGCACGCGGATAGATTCACGGGACGAAAGAAAAGAAAATAAGGCAAAAATGATGAGAGCCACCGGCATTGTCCAATTGTTTCCAGGGCGCAGAGTCACCCACACTGCTTCCCATCTCATTCGGATACTGACTGTACTTGACACTGCTCTTGGTACCGTAAGGCGAGTTGAGCTTGGGCCTTACCAGATAAGAGGTTTCCGGCCTTCGGGAGACTACACGTTATCAACGAGTTGAGAGAATGGCAACATAGATAAGTAAGACACATTTGCACCAAAATCTCAATTCTACGCCCTTTTCACGTATTTCAATAAGAGTAGTTTAGAGAAAAAAAATCAATTCCATGTAAAAAGACCGCTTCGCTCATTGTTTAGCTATCAGCAAATACCCTGAACCTCCATGCCTCTACTGCCCGAGGCATTCCTCAATCGACGCCTCCTGCATCTTCCTGTACAGCTCAAACTCCTTGTTGACTTTGCATCCAAGCCCTTTCTCAAAAGCCTCCTGATCCGCTGCCGCGACCTGGTCCATACCACCATCATCACCCAGGTTCGAGTGGAAAATGCCAGCTGCGCTGACGGGTAGGAAGTCTTCGTAGGTGATGGGTTCAAGCTGGACAGCTCCAGAGTCAATCATTGCGTCCATGTCAGTGCTTGACAGTTTTGATGTTGAATCTGTGAGCTTGTAGGTGAAGTATGCGAGGTCTTGCTCCCTCAAGCTCTTCGTGTCGTCAGGAAACTTCTCAAAGACCTTTATCAGAATCTTTTCCTTTCCTTCAGACGATGCATCCAGGGATTTTTGCCGCCACTCATTAATCAGATCATCGTAAAGACGTCGACCCTTTGGTGTCAATGCCACGCCTCGCTGCTCAATCTCCCCAAACCGAGCCTTGTGACTGCCACCAGTCTCTGCGCCCTCCGAAAAATCAATTGCTTCGTCCAGGGCAAGGAAGCTGGTCTGTCGAAGCAAGATAGGACAAGTCCTCGGAGGAGGTCCCTCAATGGCTTCTTTTGCATCAAGGCCGTATCGCTTCATCTGGATCTGTGCAGCTTCGATGTCGAGAACACGAGGTGTCAGATGGTTGATGTGAGGACCTTTAAAGCAAACAACATCTGCAATAAGAGGATGTGTAGATCGAAGAGCTTTGTAGGTCTTCATGTCGACGGTAGATGTCTTGTGCCAGCGGAAAGTCTCAAGGGCTTCTTTGATGAACTCTTGAGCGGCAGCCTCAGACAAGGCACCTTCGGTTTCAAACATTTCAATCAACTCGATGCATCGAGGAGTGAAAATGTTTCGTTTGCTCAGGATCTCAGCGGCTTGCAGTCGTAGAGACTCATCCTGGATCAACTCCAAGCGAAGGAGGGAAGTGAAGACTCGAAAAGGGCTGTAGGCGAGTGCCTCTTTTGTAAGAGGTCGAAAACATGTGGCGTGAACTGGGAGGCTAGCGACAGTAAGGTCGTAGTAACCGACGGGATGCATTCCCATGACAGAGAATAGTCGACGCATAGTCGCCAACTCTTCAGGTGTTCCGAGTCGAATGGCGCCATGGCGTTCAACCTCGATGCGGTGTTGAATGTTGACATCTTTTTGGCGGTTGATATCAGACACAAGCTTCAGCAAGGTGCCGTATTGAGGGACTTCGCGTTGGTACATGTTGGAAAGGGCGGAAGAGAACAAGGCCCGGATGGCATCCGGTGTGGCGAATTCTTTCACAGTCATGATAGGCGATGTGTTCGGGGCTGGTGCTGGGAAGATACAAGATAAGGGTGATTGGAGTTGGCGTTGTAGGTTTGGCCTCAGCTCTTGGTACTTCAACTGTGGTTGTGTCTGGAAATAACCCTCACTGGGGATGATCAGGGCCTCCTTTATAACATTCCAATTCGGCATTGTAGATACGCCTCTCTCTACTCTCGCATCACGTCAATCTGATATCGGTCTTTGCATGTCCGTTATCTCTACCGGAGGTCCGGGACGGTAAAAGCCGGCTCTTGTGCTTACGGGGCCGGATACGGGCATGAGGCAACAGAACCCGAGCTTGGCAGCTCGGTCATGTCACTTGGTTTATCCGGGTGTTTATCTTAGGTAACAGATAAGAAATACCCGGGTTCTCTTGCCTATTTTCTTTCGATTCTCGGGCATGCGCAAGACCGAGAATGGCGGTTGTGAAGACGGCCTGACGAGCGACCATTCTCGAACCTGTGCGATGGAAATCTCAAGAGCTGCGGGCAGAATAATGTTTAAATGAAAGGGATTTTTTAATTACCTCTATAACTCGTTACATCATAAACGAAACGAGATAACAAGCTGCCGTATCTCTGGCTAGCAACTTGGACAACCAATCAGGATGAGCCATCCTCAGCGCCGTTCGCCGCGTCAACTAACTTGGACCCGCTGTGTTGAGTCTGATTATCTAGTTTTCTCTCTGCTTCAACACAGAAACATTTCCAAGGTAAGGCATTCTGGGACTTTTCGTATATGTTACCAATGTGCTTAAATCAGTCCAAAGGCCTGAAAAGTCTTAACAGGGTGTCGAAGGACCGCAGGTGGGAACGACTAGAAGCAAGCATAATTACTATTATCCTTGGGACAAAAATCCAAGTCTATTTTACCAACACACACAGATAGATATAAAAACAATGGGAACATTAAGTGCAGGAGAACCACTCAATCGGCAGCTTGATTATTCCCGTCGTTGTCGAGGACTTGCTCCACGCACCCCAAGGCAGTCAAGAAGAAACAAAGAACCGGTGGCGCAAACACAGTTGGCGCATTTTTCAATCCCATGACAGGTATATAATTAGCAAGTCGCAGACTGCACTCGAGTATTAAAACTTGTTGGACCCAGTCCCTTGTATTGAACGTTGTGTCACCACAAAACGCTCCTTCTTACAACACGCAGGATTCCTCGAGTCTTTCGGAACCTTGTGTCATAGAGTCTTCCTCAGGCTTGAAGCCTTTTAACGGTGGATTCTGTCCTGAGAATATATAAGAGGGACAGAATCCAATCTAAGATTATCCGAATCTCGGAAACCTAATGTGCTTGTTCGTCGAGAGCCTCGGAACAAAGGAAGAAGCGACGGGCTTAGCACCCTTTGGTATCCTGCCATGTGGGCTGGAGCAATTCTTGACTCGGTATGGGGAGCTCATCCCTGCGGAATGGGTTTATGCGTATCTTTACACCGCAGAGTATCCCTTCAAGCGCTTGTAGGCCAGGATATGGGCCACGTGCAGCGCCAGCCACAGTGGCCAGCCTCCAGTGAGAAGGAAATCGGGGCGGGATGTGCTTTATGGTCCCGCAGTTGAATGTGATAACATTTACATGGCTTGAGTCGCAAAGTCTATCTGCTTTCGGCGCCGACGATCAAAATTTTCCATGATCTGGAGCCTCGAACACGATAGAATCTGGATGGCTGCGTCGTCCTCATTTGGATTCTCCTGAATGTCCAAGTGGTAGCTACCTGATTTCCCTAAGTCTTACCAGCTGCGCCAGGTTGGGTGTTTCCAGTCCGGGAGGAAGTACCTTTTTTGCTGGGGGAGACTTGAGGCCCAGGTACCTCCTTAACACCAGCACATGCAGCCACCAACCTTCAAGCAACTCACGCGGCAAAAAGAAATTGAAACATAAGTATATGACGTGGAAAAAAAAACAAGATTCGACAGAGGACAGATTTACAGTCGTTGATACCCATGTATAAAATCTGCAAAAAAGACGGCCTCCCACCCGACCACTTCTCCCCTCAGATTGATCCTTTTGCGTCGTTATCGCACTGAGCTCAGACAGGATACTAAGTATCACCACGGGGGCTCTTAGTACCTCCTTCAATTATTTCTCTTGATATACCTTCTTTCGTGTCGAGGCAGGTGGGGGGATGGTGCCTGTCGAGGTAGTTCCTTCCAAATTGTTCGCTCTGGGAGTCACGGGTTCAGGGGGTCACGGGCTCAGGGGACTGTGAGAACATCAAGAGAGTAGTCCTCCCACATCAACTTTTGATATCCGGAACAGTGATGATGCAGTCGGATGCTTTCGAAAGGGTCTAGCTTTGTGTGGACCTGTCAGATTGTCCGCAACCTTCTGAGTTCTGGCGAGGGAATTTGATTCCATCCCTCTTCTCATCAAGAATGGCAACGGTGTACAGCAGTTGATAGTTCAGTTGGTGGAATGTTCCCACTAGATATATATTCGCCAACCTCTCTTCTCGGCAATTCGTCATGGCGGACTACTTTTGTAGACTGATAACTCCTTTCAAGAACCCATCAACGACAATAACGAGAACATAGATCTTGACATATGCCTCCATTAAAATCCAGTCAAAAGACACCATAGCCTAGAGTTCCAACGGACCACAGGGTTTCGGAACGCTGTTACATAACATGTGTTGGGTCATGCACCAAACCATCAACGCAATCATCCCTCTACCTTTCTCACATCTTCGTCATTACTCTCTCAGTCGGCTAGCAGAACAGGTGAGGGCATAACGCAGGGCTGACAAGCGCTATCTAAGACTCTAAAAAGTAATATAGCAATAGGTTAATCTCTTATCTTAATTATGGTGAATATAGGATAAGACTCGTCATAATTGGTCTAGATCCTTACTCAGTACCTAATGGTAGTCTCCGCGCAAGCAAGGCCCTACAACTCAAACCCCAAGTTCACATGAACAGCCTTGGACTGAGTGTAAGCATCCAAAGCATACTGACCCAGCTCTCGTCCAATACCCGAAGACTTGTATCCACCAAAAGGAATACCAAAGTGAGAATCACCAGAAGAGTTGATCCAGACCATGCCAGCTTGCAGCTTTCGGGCCACCTTGTGTGCTCGAGATACCTTTTCTGTGAAGAGGGCTGCGGCGAGACCGTAGGAAGTATCATTGGCCTTGGCAATAACCTCCTCCTCCGTTGAGAACTTGGCGATGGACACCACGGGGCCGAAGATCTCTTCGTTCATGATCTTCATGTCCTCGCCGACCTATATCATTGCCGTCAACACATAACTCTGGCAGTACACGAGTTTGGTCAGAAGAGCACTTACATCAGCAAAGACGGTGGGCTTTAAGAAATAACCCTTGTCACCGTACTTGCTTCCACCGTAGAGAAGCCTAGCTCCGGCCTTTCTACCCTCCTCGATATACGAAACGACCTTGTCATACTGAGCCTTGGAAACCTGAGGTCCCTGAACAGTGGTGTCCTCGAATGGACCTCCGATCTTGTCGTTTTCCTTGGTGACCTCGACGAACTTGGTCAGGAACTCATCGTAGATGGACTCGTGCACGTAGATTCTTGATGTAGATGTGCAAACCTGTTCATGTTAGTTTGACCACAAAATGTTGAGACGCCAAAAAGCATACCTCGCCCTTGTTATCCATGATTCCAAAATGGCACCACTTGACGGCCTGGTCAAGTTCTGCATCCGCAAAGACGATGGAAGGACTCTTGCCTCCACATTCCAAGGTGATGTTCTTGAGGTTGTTCGCCGCATCCTTCATGATGGCGCGACCAGTGTTTGTGCTACCAGTGAAGGCCACCTTGTCAATACCCATGTGTCCAGCGATAGCCTTGCCAGTCTGAGGTCCAAGACCAGGCAGGACGTTGACAACACCAGCCGGAAGACCAGCCTCGATCACCAGGTTTCCAAAGTACAGGGCAGATAGAGGTGTTTGCTCGGCTGGCTTGAGCACGACAGTGTTGCCGCAGGCCAAGGCGGGGGCAATCTTCCATGCAAGCATCATGAAGGGAAAGTTCCAAGGGATGATCTGTCCGCACACGCCGAGAGGCTCTTGGAGGACGTATGCCAGCTTGGCGGGCGATGTCTCGATGGTGCGACCACTGATCTTGTCGGCGGCACCGGCGTAGTAGCGGAACACATTGTACGACTCGTCCAAGTCACCAGCAAGAGCTGCACTGAAGGGCTGTGATGTACGCAATTAGTTGAGTATCTATGTGGAAAATGCGGGGATGCTCACCTTGCCGTTGTCAAAAGCATCGATGGCGGCGATGAGCTCACGGTCGCGATCAATCAGATCAGCGAGCTTGTAGAGAAAAGCACCTCGATCCACGGCAGCAAGCTCGGACCATTCACCCTCGAAGGCCTTTCGGGCTGCTGAAACTGCCTTGTCGACATCTTCAGTGGAAGCTCCCTTGAGCTTGATGACCTCCTCCTCAGTTCTGTGCCGTGTCTGTCAGCTCGTATTCACCATTAGTAGGTATTTGAGGGGCTTACACTGGATTTGTCACCACAAACTCATCACCAGAGGCAGCAATAAATTCATTGTTGATAAAGAGACCGGTTGGTTGGTCATACTTCTTACCATTAGGCAGAGTGATTTGAGTAGTTGACGCCATAGTGATGATGTGAATTGGGTAATCTGAAGATGAGAAGAACAAAGCTCACGATCGATTGCGGGGTCTAATTTTATATCAAAATACGATACGTAACTGACTCGGAGAATAGATCACGAGACAATGATGCAGTCATACTCCATCTGGGCGAGTTATTGCCCGCAAAGACGGGGTAGTACATATGCATGTTCGAGATAGGAAACTTTTGAGGCCATACTGAGGGGTAATCAAGGATGGACTATCTCTCCCGCGGTGGGGTAAAATCTTGGCGTGACCATCTCTTTTATCTTTTGAAACTAGACGCAAATAGGCAACTTTTTTGTGCTCTGGACACATGCGAGAAAAGATGGCCACATTTACATGACGTTACTTGTTACCCCCTTCGGATAAACTGACCTAATATGTCGATTGTCCGAGACAAGCTTATTCTCGGCATCTAGCGGGGTTAAAGCAAGGGGTAGATATCATGACCTTCCTCGGGGGATCAACCTGGTACAGACGATTCTCGATCAGGAATGTTTCATGGCCATCCGTGACACAACGATAATCACTCTGCAATGGTAGTCCTTGGCAGAAATTACAGTCCGGTGATAGGCTTTGTTGATGCTGATGCCAAGATGTTGGGGGGAGATCAGCTGTTGGCCTGGAGTAGATAAAACGGCATCTGAGACTGTTGACCGGCCGTCTCATTTATCATTCTGTTCTTAGACTTTTTTGCTCAAAAAGATTCCAAATATTCTTACCACACTTCACATGTAAGCTTAATCCCACTTTTTGACTGCCTATACACCACTAAGACTCGTACAGATCTTCCAGCAACAATGTCAACCCTCAACTACTTCAACTACGAAGGCGTCGGCAAGGAGAACAACAAACTCTACTCCTACTCCCAAGCAGTCCGCGTCGGCAACGTCATCAAATGTTCAGGCCAAGGCGGCTGGGACGCCAAAGGCAACATCGACAAGGAAGACCTGAAGGGCCAGATCGACCTGGCTTTTAAAAACGTGGAGAAGAACCTCAAGGACGCGGGCGCAAAGGGTTGGGCAGACGTCTACTCTGTCAAGAGTTATCATATTTCTCTCTCTGGGTCGTTTGATCTTATGGTGGAGGAGTTTAAGAAGTGGATGCCTGATCATCAGCCTACTTGGACTTGTGTTGGTGTTACCGAGTTGGGTATTCCAGGTATGATTGTTGAGATTGAGGTTGAGGCATACATTTCTTAGGCGTTGTAAGAAGATGCAGACAGTCCACATTCAGCTTCTCACAATTTGACACATGAATTTTATGGTCTTCAGAAAGTTTTATGTAGTTGATCGATTGGGTGCTATGCAAGTATATTCCTTATCAACCGGATGAGCTGGGCTTGATCGCTTTGGGCGGTTGCATAAAATGCGTGCCACTTCCAACTCACACTCTTTCTGCGAGGTGGGATTTGGGAACCTCGGAAGCTAGCACAGCATGAAAGAAAGCCGATAGTAAAGCTCAATGGATACATTGAAGATCTATGAAGGTCTATCAGAGGCCTAGCTAAATTGTGATGATTTCCATGCACCCAGCATAAGGTCAGCTCTTTGTAGGACTTGTTTTTGTGGACAAACAGTCCCGTCTCTCCGGGCCCATGTATCAAGCCTCTAGTCACTTCGAACCTGCTTCAGCCGCTCTTGCATCTGCTCCCGCGGACTCTTCAACTTGACCTCCGGAAACCTCGGATCCGCCGTCCAAGGCATAACATCAGCACCTTGCAACAACCACTTCAGAGTAGCCTTCTCAAACTTGTCCGCCAACTCCTTGTGATCCGGATCTTCAGCTAGGTTGTGTAGCTCATGCGGGTCATTCTGTCGGTGATAGAGTTCCGACGGCTCATATAGCCTATACACAAACGTCCAAGTCTCGTCTCTGAGAGATATGGCTTTTCCGACTAAGGTGGTGTCTTCGTGCTGGAGACCGGCCTTCAGGTCGTACGGATAGGGTGCCTGTTCGAGTATAGGCTCTTCTGAAGTTAGGAAGCCACCTTCAGAGAAAGCGTATTGCTTGTGTGTCGTGGCATCGCCGCAGAGCAGAGGAATCCAGGATAGTCCGTTGTGAGAGAATGACTCGCCAATTCCAGAAATCTCCAACATGGTTGGGAGGAGATCCACCATTTCCGTCATGGCATCGATCTTCTTTCCCTCTGGTAATCCTGCGCCTCCAATGATGAGTGGCTCATGAACAAGAGTCTCTGATAGACCTGAAGGCCACTTCTCAATGAGGCCATGGTCACCGAGGTATTCCCCGTGATCAGTGAAGAACATGGTGACGGTATCCTTCCAAATTCCCAGCTCATCCACGCGCTTCATGACACGACCAAATTGGTCATCGAGTCGTGAAATCATGCCGTAGTAAGTAGCCTTGATTTCTTTCCAGATCTCATCGGTTGCACGGTGTGTACCATATCGCTCTCTGATGGACTTCATGTACCGTGGTTCATAGCCAGTCTTCTTGTCCGGTGTGGCTTCAATGCTGGTAATCTTCTCTCGGTCGTACATGGAAAAGAATGGTTCTTCGACCTGAAAAGGGCAATGAGGGAATATCAGAGGCATGAAAAGAACCCAAGGCTTGTCTGTCGGAGGGCAGTCGAGCCATGTCAAAGCTGACCTCACGACAGCCTCATCGTAATCCATAGCCTTATCCGCGTCTCTCAGACCACGATAAAATAGTCGACCCCAAATGCTCTCATCTATTTCTCTTTCGCCGCCTCCAAACTTGGGGACATACTCTGGCGTCTCAAGGAAGCCATATTCTGTCACGCTGAGTTCTGTGACAGTGGGCGCGAATGTATCGCCTCGCGGGGCAAGACAAGCAACGTGATATCCCGACTCCTTGAGGCTTCGGAAGATGTTTGGCTCCCAGGGCTTGATGAGGTTCTCAAGACTGCGATGTCCACTGACGTGCGGATACGTCCCTGTGAACATGCTGCATCGTGACTGGGAGCACACCGAGGCTTGGGTGAAGCAGTTGGTAAAGAGACTTCCCCGTGCGGCGAAAGCATCGATATTTGGTGTTTTGATGCCAGAGTTGGGTCCTGTCGTGCAACCGAGGGAGTCATATCTCAGCTGGTCAGGCATGAAGATGATGTAGTTTGGCTTGTCGCCTCCATTCTTAGAGGCGACCTGCAGTGGCAGGGGTTTTGGTGGAATACTGTGAGAAAAGGGCATTGTGTCTTGAATTATCCAAGTCAATGAAGATGATGAGAGCAAACAGTGAGGCTCATATTAATCTCGGAAGTAGGACACAACACAAGGAACCTGTCTACGGAACCGTCTCTGATTTGTCGGCCTCATCCGAACACTCGGATCTCGCCCTCGGAGTCTACTCGGATCTCGCTATACGCCATCTGACCCCAGACTCGCGTGCTCCGCGTTCAGCCAAAGTTTCATAACAAGATCCGCCCCCTCGAAATCCCACCCCATCTTACATACTGGAACTCGCTCGGATCTCGCCCTCGTACGAGATGAATCGCCCCGACGCATTGAACCACTCTCCTGGGTCCTCGTTGCCAACTAAGCAGCCCGCGTGCAGACAGTGTCGAGCGAGAAAGGTTGCACTTCCGCATTCTAGTGCATGGTTTCCCCGCTGATGATCAACACAGGTCAAATGTGACCGTCGAACTACGGGTTGTGTGCGGTGTGAACGTCTAGACTTGGCTTGTAGCTATTTGCCAAGCGAGACTGCCGAGTCGTTTGGTAACAGCCGAGGTCAAGACTTGACGCAGGCCGGGATCAAGAGGCGTCGTATCCTCCGGGCTTGCGGTTCTTGTCGGAGCGCAAAGGTCAAGTGTTCCGGGACTCATCCATGTGACCGATGCCGGTCTCATGCACAGGCGTGTGAGTTTGGTGATGGGGGCATTCCTCAGTCGGAGGTAGTAGAGGCTTTCGCTTCGCCTGTTAGTCCTCCACCGACTGATCATGGGTCGGTACCAAGTCAATTGACACCGGCTGGCATGTCTAGTATCACAGGCGATGATTCATTTCGGTGCGTATTGGCTTTGCGATGGTGAATTCTACTAACATTCACCAAGCCTCTTTGAAGCTGAGGATAGAGCCGCCGTCCGACAATACCTGGACACCTACTTTGACAAAGCCAACATTGCCGATTGTGTCTTTCTTCACAGAGCAACCACAATTGCCGAATGGAGTCAGGGAAAGCTAGACAAGACTCTCCTCAAAGCCATCTGCGCAGCAGGACTCAGACACACGCCAGCCAACCATTCAATGGCATATTCCTGGATGAAACAAGTTCAAAACGAATTAGCCGGACACCTGGGCGACATGTCAATACCAAAACTCCAAGCGCTGATGCTCGCTGTCAAGTTCCTCTCGTCACTGCGTTTCACCGGGGACGTGTGGGTGCTCATCTCCATCGCAGCCAGGGTGGCATTCACGAAACGGTTAAATTATGAGCGTCCGTCTATGGATCCTGTGAAACAAGAGTGTTTGCGTCGGTTGATGTGGTCTATTTATGCCACTGATAAAGTCTTTTCTGGGGGTATAGAGGATTTGACTGTTTGCCCGACGCAGAGGATGCATATTCGGCTTCCGAGCAGTTATCACAATTTCCAGCTTGGACTACAATCTCGGTCGTCGTTTCTGCGCAGTAAAGGCGAGACTGAAACTGACATAAACTCTCTGGCTTGTTTGATGCGGTTATATGATATCCGCGACAGAGTTCTGAGGTATGTTTCATAAAACTTGTACGGATGCATTAATGCTAACAGTCCCGAGATACACCAGACGAGTCATTCTGGATGGCTCTAGTCCCTTTCATAGTCGAGGACAACTACGATCGCTTGATCTGGAGCTTGCCTCTTTCGAAGAGTCACTACCAGAAGAGCTACAGCTCAACGATAACAGACTCATGCTCATGTGCCACTCCGATGAGGCTCGTCCATACACAATGCTCCACACTCTCCTCTTCAGCTGTCGCTGCGACCTTCATCGCTTTCTCATCCCCGGCATCAGAGAGTCTGTGTCTCCAGAAGCTGCAGCACAGACGCCTAGGGAATACATCGACTACTGTCAACGGCGATGCTTGCAGAGCGCACTAGGCTCTTGTGACTTGTGGTCTAAGATTCGCCATCTCGAGACGAGCAGTCGAGTTGAGACGCCGACGTTGGCTGTGGTCACTTATCAGTCTGTCAAGATCATTGATCATCTCGCTTCTTTGCTTCCGGCACATGGAGATGATGCACTGCCGGTTGTGAAAGAGAAGTTGGCTGATGCCTTGTTTATCGCGGCCCGGATCCAGACCGGGGTTGACTGGATTGCTTCATGTGTAAGTCACCGTCCCGATGTCTCGTAAGTAATTTGCTGACAGATCAGATATCCGATATCGAGAAGCTTATTCCAAGACTGGGTGCAAGATCGGGCTCAGCAGAATCACCGCAAGTCCAAGAAACCTCAATGATTCGCCCCTCTACTGACTCCTTTCACAGCCCGCCGCCAGGTAATCTTCGTCTGCAGGAGAAGTTACATCGTCGGTCCAAACACGCATATGCCCCAGACGACGAAGAAGAGCTCGACCCAGCCATCAATCCACCAGAGTCAAACCAAGAGGAGGCACTGCCTACAGAGGATGTGCAATCAGCAACACCGATTGATTCACTAGCTCAAGGGAGCTGGCCTTTTCCTCTACCAGCCGATAACCAGGACATGTTTTCATCGAACCAAGGCGGCTCGGCTCAGCCTCTTGGCTATAATCTGATGAATTATGACTTGACCGGCTCTGCAGATGTGGTCTTTGGGGATCATGACATGGTGTTTCCTATGGATCCTTTTGATCTTCAGCTAAATGCCTACACAGATGCAAACGTGCCTCATTATATAGGATCAGAGTAATAATAAACTATGGACCTAACTGAGACTCCGAAAGCTAAGAGTGTTCTTCATCCGGGACCGTTTGACGAGGATGCCGTGGTTGGTCTAAAGCCTCGCGAACAGGCAGTAAACCGATACTTCCTTCGCCGGGGTCCGAGAAGAACGACAAGATATTAGTCCTATTATTATATAAGTATTTGATATAATTAGGAAGAAAGCCGATAAAAGGTTTATTACCTTGAGCAAACCTCATCATCAAACTCATCAATGATTAAGGATGATTTTAGGTGAGAATACTACGAGCATCGTCTAAACTGACGCAATCCGGCCGCGTGTTGGTTGATCATAACCCCATAACCTATCACAGGCCCCATCGCCCCCTTAGGGGGATTCAAGAACCCGGCTACCAAGTAAGGCAATCTGTGATCGGCCTCAGTTATCATGCTTGGATCCCGCCACAATAGAACCCTTCTCAACATCAGAGTCGTGCCTCTTACCATTATCCTCCTCCAAGACCGATCGCATCATCTCTGCGGCATCCGTCTTGCCAAAGTCTCGGATCGGAACGCCCTGGTTGAACAAAAAGTCGACTTGCTCCAGGGTCTTGCCCTTGCACTCGGGTACACAGAAGTAGACAAAGACGATAGCTACTGCCATGAGACCGCCAAAGATGAAGCCGACCTTGCTGTTCAAGCCGGCGTACTGGTCGTAGATGAGGTATGGGATGATGAAGTTGACGGTGAAGCTGGTAGCACTCATTAACATCGATTACCAGAGAAGGATTAGATGGTGGCTCACTTCATGATGACGTTGGTGGTGAATCCAACTCTAGAGGTCAAATCGCGAAGTCGAAGAGCCGAGATCTCGGTTGTGACGACGTAGCTAAGCGGTGCCCAACCCATAGAGAAGCCACAAGCAAACAGAGCCATCATGGCCAAGACGCCCTTCTTTCTGTCGTCGGCTACAGGACTCTCAATACCCAAACCTCCCATGGTGGTCATGGCTGCAAACATTGTGCAGGAAGACGCAATCATCAGAATTCTTGTTCAGTTAGCATGTGGGCGGTACTTTGATGGGGTATACATACCGTCTACCAATCACATCCGTCCAGAGGAGAATGCACGTCAAGGTAACGAT
Source organism: Fusarium duplospermum (assembly GCA_003946985.1). Classification (NCBI taxonomy): domain Eukaryota; kingdom Fungi; phylum Ascomycota; class Sordariomycetes; order Hypocreales; family Nectriaceae; genus Fusarium; species Fusarium duplospermum. Next base: position 123,441 of record NKCI01000001.1, on the reverse strand, counting down.
ATTGATGCTCGCCGTGATCAAGTTGAAGCCGAACGGGTTAATGGTTCCAAGCATCTTGACGTAAACAGCACCGTACTGTGACACAAAAGCTTGACCACTAGCCTGCATCAAAAAGTTGACAGCGATAACAATAGCCGTCCGCTTGAGATTGTTGCCCTGAAGCAGCTCAATGAAGCGACCCTGCTCAACCTCTTGTTCAAGGGAAGTACGAAGCTCCTTGAACTCGGCTTCAATCTGCTCATCAGTGAAAGCGCCTTCTCGGAGCTTTCGGAGGTTCTGCCACGCCTCCTCTACGCGATCCTTACGGAGAAGCCATCGGGGCGATTCAGGGATGAACCAGATACCCGCCACAACGATGGTTGGGACGATGTAGAATAAGCCGAGGGGAATTCTCCATGCGCGATTGTCGGGGAGGGAGCTGGTACCGAAGCAGACACTGTTGATGACGAGACCACCGACTGCGAGACTAAGCTGGTATGAACCGACCATGAAACCTCGGGCTTGGGCCGGGACTGAATGACATGTTAGCAGAGTTCCGTTGCGTGTGTGATGTGGTTTACGTACCAATCTCGGACTGGAATGTCGGAACAACACCAAGTTCCATTCCAACGTAGACATAGTTGAGAATACGAGCAGCCATAATCTGCTCACGATGAAAAGACGTGACAGAAATGGTAGCCGTACCAAGAGCATAAACGCTCATGACAAACATACACCACCTTCGACCCCAACGAGCCGAGATGAAGCTACCCGCAATGACACCTATCACTAAATTAGCATCCCATTTGCGGGGAAATGGATCCTCAAGTCCACTCACCAAATGCAAAGCCAATGTAATTGAGACTGTTAAACAACGAGAGCCAGTACGGTTCAAGAGCATATGCCCCCTTTTTCTCATCCCAATGGCCGAATTGCTTCTCAAATGCGTCCATGGCCTGGGTACTTGCAAAAGCTTGGTTGTCAAAGCCATAGTTGAAAGTTGATACGGCGATGAGCATACAAGCGAGGGTGAGTCTCCGATTAAAGAGACGGAACTTGGTAAAGATCCCCATGACTAGTGATGAGTTGGAGGATTGGAGAAGTTGTCGTGTCTGTTCTAAATCTCTGAGACGCCGAGACAAGAGGTTTATATCTTGGATGGCCAACTCGATGTCGTGATGGTCGGGATCATTGAGGAATTGCGGTCCCTCCTCAGGTCCGTTATCCAATCCGCCCCTTTGCAAAGTCAGTTACGACGAGTCTATTCTCAATATCCCGGCTTAGCAGATGCGCTACCCCGGAATCCACATACCTCCTGATCTACGAGATCCGAGGGCGACATCCGAGGGGACGAGATCCGCAGGTACCGAGGGGGTTGGGCTCACATGACTTCGGGAGCGGTCTTTGACTTTCGGAAGGGTTAGAGTCAAACGTTGTATTTTTTTCCGTCTTTGGGTTCACCTTCAAGTTTCGTCAACACTCACGCGGTTATATAAAAACTCGAGGCACTAAACCAACCCTTAATATCTATTAGGGCAAAATAATTAGATTTATAGTCTAATAATTCTAAAGAAATTATTAAAAATAGTTTAATAGTATTAGAAGATAATTATATTATTATTTATTTATTTTTATCTTTAGTTTACGAATAATTAGACTATAAAGTTAAGCTCTTCTACTATCTAAGCTAGGACTAACCGTCTTTATATCATAAGTTTTTTTACGATCACGTAATACTCTATGCTGCCATCACTGACCGTGAAACTTGGGTTTTCCTCTATATTTAATACACGAGTTAACATATCTTCTAGATCAAGCATAACATAAACATATCAGCTCTGATACTTTAACCTCCTCTATGCAAGTGCCTTGCGCATCATTTCAACTCTGTCCACGGTTAGCTTTCCCTCTCCACCATTGATATAAAGCAACCTACACTGCAAAAGTCCCAGCAGAAACAGGCATCGCCCTCAACAACGTCGGTCCAATCCCTTTAAACAAGCCCGCAACACCACCAACCTCCACCGTAACCCGAAAAGCCTCGCGCATATTCTTATACCTCCTCTCAGCCCCGAATTCGTCGGTTTGCATCTTACTCTTGATCACATCAAACGGATACGTCAAAAGCCAGATCAATTCTCCGGCAATACCGCCGCAGAGTGCAAACTTCCAACTTGGAATCTCGCCTCGAGGTTTTTGGTCTCGTTCCATTACTTTTTGGACGAGACCTTCGTATGAGGCGAACCAGATGCCGAAGCCGTGGAATTCGCGGAGAATCGTGACTACTTGACCTCGATAGAGGCCAGCAAGGCCTGAGTGCTTCCATATCTTCCGGACACAGTCGCTAGGTCCCAAGTAGAGACGGTTGTTGCCGTGGGGTTGAGTCTGGAGGCGAATCCTCACATGCTCAATGGGGCCAGACAGGACGCTGTTACTAAGGCCCGCAGCGCCTCCTGCCAAGTAAAACTGACCAAGGGATAGAGTTCCATCAGTGTTGCCCTGTAGATTCCTGTTTCTTTCTTCCAGTAGCTCTCGGAAAACGTGAAATGCGCCAAACTGAATGCTGGCCTGTCTTGTTGATCAGTAAGGGCCCTCAAGAGCATCTCGTTGACTTACACAAGCTCCAACTCCAAGTAACGGCGGTATGGTGCCCTAGAAAGCAATCAGAAGGATAGGCTACTGCAGTAAGGAGTGCCCACCTTGTAAAAGGCCAGCGGTCCTTCCCAGCGCCAGATATTCCCAGTAAAAGTCAAGGCGTTTCCTCCACTAGCTTGAAGTCGAACCTTGACAATGTCTGCCGTTGTTCTATCAGCACCTTTGAGAGACTTGGATCAGTGATCCGGGACCATACCGAACGGTTGACCTATGCTAGATAAGTCAGTGCACAGAGACAGTGCTCATCAGATTGAAGCTTGAACTTACCAATCATGACCTGAGCGACACCTCCCATCGTCCCGGCGACAATATTGTTAATCGTATCAGAACTCATGGCTTCTAAAGAATCACCCTAAAGCTTCGTCCTTCTCGGAGGTGGGGGATGGAGACTGCCCACTCACCCACTCAAAGCAGGGTATTTTGTACAATATTATCAGTGTCTTCTAGTGGGGTATTCGCATATCAAAGGGCGTCGGGGCGTAGCCGTTCATGTGGTGGCGCCTTTCCGCTTCTTCGGGTATGACCGAAGGGCGGCTAGATACCCGGCCCACACGGAGCATGATACGGCTGTATGCCGATTTCTAGTACCTAAAGAACATTTTTCTGATTGCCATGAGCATTAACATGTATTTATACATATTTGGTGGTGATTTTACGCCCCAGTCACCTCCAGAAATGATCAGACTACGCAAGATAGACCGTCCCAATAAGCAGATTCTCGTCATCGGCAACCTCACCATCCATAGCCCCGTGCACATAACAAATCCCCAAAACCGCATACAACGGCTTCTATAATTCTCCGTCAACGACCTCTCGGGTCTTTCCCGTTGGCCTTAGCACAAAAGGCATCCAACTACCCAATAAACACCACACTTCATCTCCAATCTGCGTCTCTGCGGGTCCCAGTCCCAGGTAGCCTGACTCAGTCAAAAACATGACAGTATTCAAAGTGATTCCCCCAATCAACTGCTCCGTGATAAAAGTTTCGGATGTGTGCTCCCTCGTTTCAGCATATTGGCCAATGTCGAACCTTGGATCATAGCGTACGGTTGCCTCTCGGTCCTCTGGAGAAAGACCCTCCGGATGGAATACCGAGTAAGGCGATATTGGAGCAAAGGCCACAAAAGCCTTGCAGCTATCCGTAGCTCCCTTTGATCTTCTAAAATGAGCCTTTTCAGCAGATCCATCCACCGAAAGAACAAGATCCCAACAAAGACACTTCCAGAAAGCATCGAGATACGGCTCGCCAGTTTTAAATGACCTTGAAGGGCTGCGGTCTAGCTCAAAAAGCTTGAACCACTCGCAATATACTTTTCGTCTGTCTCCTGCACTCCCGCGTTTGCATATCGGGCCAATTATCACGTTGCGTTCTTTTTCCAGGATTGTAGTCCTACTAGTTTGTCTATCTCGGTGGTATGTTTAAGTCAATTATTGACCCGCATTGTTTTCTTTCTCACCCACAATCTCTCCTACATAGTCGCTAATCTGACAAGAGTGAATCCAACACATTTACGAATACTGAAGATGCTGAGCACATTTCCAGAATGCAATGACCATCTAGATTCGTGTCAAAAACCTCGATAACGGATAACGAAGCATCCAGACCAACCTTACCGAGGCAAAACGGTCGAGGCCACTGAAGATCCCGCCCCCCTTTCGAACTCTCCACCCCTTCAGCATTCCAACAAAGCGCACCATTTTCCTCCTTTTCTCAGCTCAGCCACTACAAAGACTTTGTCCCGTCCCACGGGATGATTCAGGAATGCTATTCTTCTCAGGAACAAAAAATCCCCTTGCAGCCTGACGCGTGGCGCAGGTCAGAATCCGGTGTCGCAAACGGCCACTATTGAATTCTAGTGCTTGGATCGAGACCAATGATGCTTAAAATAAATGGTCTTGCTTGGCATTTTACCTGTTCTCCGGGTATGCCAGTTTCTGAGACAGAGTAGGTGTCCCATCGCCATGCTGTGTCATTTTCAGCCTCTGCCGACATTGTCGCCAACCTCTGTCTTACATCCTGCCATTCCCATCAATGACTTCCATGTCATCGCTTCTACGTTCCCATGATCACTTTTCAATTCACCCTGCATCTTTCTTCAGGCCATCATGTGGCTGGAATGACAGCTCAAAGTCTTTTCTTGATTGTTGACGAGGCCTCTGAACCCTCCCCACAACAGACACGTTCTAGCCCGCAACACATCCAGAGCCTCAACGTGGCTAAGGAACCCACAGGTTTCGTTAGTTCCGTCACAACTTGCTCACTTGACACGCGAGCATGAGACTCTTCCAAGACTATAAAGACTGATCGAGAGACTCCCCAACCATGGACTTCTCATCACACAACTCAAGCCGACTACGACTTAAACACACAACCTTCAGAACTTGTTCACTAACACGAAACGACTCACCTTTTCGAAAACATGAAAGCTTTCAACGCTTTCGCCGCCATCCTCGGACTAGCTGGCCTAGCCCAAGCCCACATGGAAATGACCTCTCCTGCTCCTTTCAAGAGCAAGCACAATCCCAATTCAGGATGGGACATTGACTACAGCATGACATCTCCCCTCTCTGGAGACGGAAGCAACTTTCCCTGCAAAGGCTACCACTCCCTCTTGGGCACCGCGGCCGGTGCACCCACTGCGACCTGGCAGGCCGGGCAGCAGTACAGCATGACCATCGCTGGCGGTGCAGACCACGGTGGTGGTAGTTGCCAGGCCTCGCTTTCTTTCGACAAGGGCAAGACATGGGTTGTTATTCAGTCTTACATCGGAAACTGCCCTCTTTCACCCTCAAAGTCCTTCAGTTTCACCGTTCCAGTCGACACACCCGCCGGAGTCGCCCTGTTCGCTTGGTCCTGGTTCAACAAGATCGGTAATCGCGAGATGTACATGAACTGCGCTGCCGTCACCATCAAGGCAGGAAAGGGAACGCCCTCGACACCAATGAGCAAGCGTCCTGCCATGTTTGTCGCCAACGTCGGAAACGGTTGCGGAACCACTGAGATGACGGATCTCATGTTTCCCAACCCTGGACCTGATGTCTCCATCACCTCTTCTAACACTAGGGCGCCGGTCGGCCAGTGTCCGGCTGGTCCGGGAGCTCAACTTCCTACCACTACCAAGCCAGCTGTTGTTCCGACTACGACCAAGAAGACTACAACGACAAAGCCGACTTCAACAGTGAAGACCACCACGAAGTAAGTCAATTTCAAAGAAGCTCATGTTTAGCTATACTAACATTGGTGACTGTAGACCTGGTGGCATCTTTGTCACTGTTCCAGTGTCAACAACCCTCAAGTCGACAACTCGCAAGACAACCACGACAACCCCACCAGTACCTACCGGTGGTGTTACCGGTGTCATCACTCCCGGTACAGCCTGCAAGCCTGAAGGATACTGGAACTGCCACAAGGGAGGTACATCCTGGCAGCGATGTGCCTCTGGTACCTGGTCGGTTGTCATGAACGTGGCGCCGGGCACCAAGTGCATACCAGGTCAAAGCATGGAGTTTATTATTACGTGGGCATGATGATTACGACATGAGAGGGTGGAGGTGTTGCTGGTGATGAGAGAGATTGGGTTGAGCCCAATACGCGGTCATGAATTTTGATGAAAGTCCTTAGGTATATAGAGTACTAATGCTGTTTCCAAACCATGTCCCATCGTAAACACCCGTCACGAAGAAGAGTCTTAGCGGACAGCCCTCCAAGACACAAGAAGCCTGTAGGCAATGTTGGACAAAGAGGCCATCTTAGATCTAGGAGGTGGTATGGTGACTGTCGAAGGGGATGATAGAGGAATTTCTTCCAAAGGACCATGAGGGATAAATGTAGCATTAAATAGACTTAACTGTCAACACAGCCGCACCTACCAGTAATCAAAATCGAGGCTCTACTTGAGATAAAAACTCTTGGCCAGGAGTATAGGGTGGGGATTCAAGCCGCCGGCATATAGTCTTCAGGCTAATGAGGCAGGATGTGAGGCTGGACGTGTTACTCTTTCTTTAAACAATAACGATCTCATGAAACAAGGCTTGGATTGTCAGCTAGTAATCAAATCAGGCATTAAAGGCGCAACTCGGATCCTTTTCAACTCTGGAATGTTAGATATGGGAGGTTGGAGTACGTGGCGGTCATACCCTATATGCTTCTATGTTAGCTTAGGTAGTTCTTCGTTTTCAGAGAGAGAGTCATCGAAGATGAGCAGCTAGATACTTTGGCTAGTGTTAAATATTTATAACATCTAAAAAGCTGGGATACATGTTGCAACACAGTAAAGCCAGCTCTGATTTTTAAGCCTTTCTTGATAAAGCACCAGCCCATGGCCATGTCAGACTCAACTTGAATGATATACTCCCAGCTTAGAGGATTAAAAATCTGATTAGTTCTAACTTAGTCCTACTATTAAGTATAAATAAAAATACTTCCTGCTATGTCTTTACCAGAGGAAGACAGATCCTCGCTCAGGTGCCAGCGTACAGACCACGCCCGCTATCCGACCCTATTGCTAACCACATTACTTCAAAAGCCAAATGATTTCAGTTTCATCTCGCTTAGGAACTTACTCAAGCTAGGTGCAGTTATTCGCTGTCAACTACTGAATCGTGGTCTTTCAAGACATGTATCACTAAGACTATCCCGGCAAGGCGGCCGATACCTTTCGGAACCCGTCCCGTCTTCAACGGTTCGCCAACTGTTGCCCTTCTAGGCGTCGTAAAACTATAGTCACCACTTGTCTCGGCTATTATCCGAGCTACTCGGATCTTATCCGCCAGCTGGACCAACTCAAGCTCTATATCACAGCAGTAAGTAAGGCTCAAGGCAAGAACCCGACTCCTTCAGTTACGCACTCTGTATACTCGCGTCTTTATACACGATCATGACAATCTCCAAGTCTAGCAAGATTGCTATCGTCGGTGGCGGCGCCTTCGGTCTGTCGACCGCGCTCCATTTGACAGAGGCAGGCTACTCCAACATCTCAATCTATGAGCAGGATGATCAGATCCCCCCTCGTTACTCTGCTGCCAATGACCTCAACAAGATTGTGAGGGCAGAGTATGAAGATCCTTTTTGGACTGAGCTCACCATCGCAAGTGACATTCATCATCTCCCATGCGTAATCAAGTATTAACCCAGTTGTTGCTTAGCAAGCAATCTCCACCTGGAAGACACCCTTTTACGCCCCCTTCTTCCATCAAACCGGCTTCATCCACTGCGTTTCAGGCAATGCACCTGAGGAAGCTACAGCGACCTTGAGCCGCTTCCGGGCTGCAGCCGACTCCCATCCTCAGCTCAAGGACCATGTACTTCCCTTCCGTGGAGACGGTGATATCCAGAAGCGTTTCTGGCAGTACACTGGTTCGTTTCCAGGATGGAGCGGTTACTTTAACAGCTTCGACGGTTATGCGCACTCTGGAGCCGCCTTGACGGCTGCGTATCGAGAAGCTCAGGCCCGCGGAGTGAGATTCTTCCTCGGCCCTCAAGGTGCAGTCTCCGAGGTTGTCTATGAGACTCCCCATGGAAGAAGAGCAACTGGCATTAAGACCGATACTGCTCGTTTTCACGCAGCAGACTTGATCATCGTGGCCGTCGGTGCTGCCGCCACCAAGCTAGTACCCGAAATCGGAACTCAAGTCGTCGCCAAATCTTGGTCTGTCGCTCACGTCCACCTATCCGACGAAGAAGTTTCCGCTCTTCGCGGCATTCCTATCACATATGCCAGGGACCTCGGCTTCTACTTTGAGCCGGACCCCAAGACAAATCTCCTCAAGATATGCCCCATGGGTGGCGGTTACATCAACACAGATCCAAGGACCGGCTTTTCCCATGCCCCCAAGTCACTCAAAGACAGCGCCTTCGTCCCTGCTCATGATGAAGCCAAGATGAGAAAGCTTCTCGCCGAGACTCTTCCGTATTTGGCAGATCGGCCTCTAGTCAAAAAGTCGCTATGCTGGTTCGCCGATACGCTAAACTCAGACTTTATCATCGACTTTGTCCCTCAAACATCAGAGTCACTAGTCTTGCTTACGGGTGACTCTGGCCACGGATTCAAGTTCTTCCCCATCTTTGGGTCTTGGGTTAAGAAGCTTATTGAGCAGGGCGATCAGTCCATTGCTAGATGGAAGTGGAAGGATCCCAAAGCAAGGCAGGGCGATGCCAACTGGGGAGGAAGCGTCAGCTGGCGGTTGGGAGAGACATTGGAGTTGTCAGATATTCAGCCTCCATCAGCCCCCAATTTGTAATAGCCAGCCCTCTTTCTTGATATAATGCCTCATAAACAGTACACATCTGATCACTGAGAATAAAGAAGTAATTTGATGCGCACTTTGGTCATTTGGTGCTGTGTTACTCTCTGCTTGTGGTCAAAGATGCTTTCAAGTATCAGTGACTCGACCAAGGAGTTAGCTAGAAAGAAAAGCCCATACCCAACTCCAAAAAAAAATGCCCTATTCATGGAAAGGAGGCTTCGCAGGTCAAAAGGCCAACGAGCCATGGTGCAGTTGACAAGAACGGCAAAAAGAAGAGACAGATGGCAAAAGATTAATCTCTCCGGTACAGGGAATCGAACCCTGGGCTCCGCGGTACTTGATCTCTCAGGTTATGAGAGCGCGAAATGTTAGCCACTACACCATACCGGATGTTATTGGTTGGAAACTGGCTTTGAGATTGGGCCTTATCACCGTGGCAGCATCCTATGACCATTGATTGGTGAGCGAGCTCTGTAAGTGCTGATGGCTGGACCTGGCTATCATCCGTCTTAGTGACATGGAGGACAGTCGCCTGTGGCACGCCCTTTCTGATAGACTTGCTTTTTTAGATGCCGGATCCAAGCTAGACATGTCACAAGAACCACCAATGGATATCGCCCGGGGAAGAAGTCCTTGCGTGTGTCGGCTCCGGTACCATCGGCCAACTGCCGGCCGCTAAGTCATCTCCCTCTCGGCACTCTTCCGCCCACGTATCGGCCCGTCGGCTGCACATCATGTCGGTTCGGGATAAATGTCTAACATGGATTCAAGCTCTTGGGGGGATCCAACCACCATTGCGTCTCCCAAGTTGATCGCTACCCTTCACGATGCCTATTCCTAGAGTTCTCGGAATGAGTGTTAGCCGTGTAGGCCGGACACTCTCTCGCGGACTCCAAGCTGCCCCTTTCAGAACTTCAGTCAAACGGAGAGCCGATACTACAGTACCGTTCAAACTCCCTGATCCCAGGAACGAGCCCAACGTGAGTGATCATCAGAATGTCCTGGCAACATTGACCAACAGCCAGAATACAGGAAGGGCTCCCCTGAACGCAAGAAACTCGAAGCAGCCTTGTCCAGGCTCCGTTCGCAGCTCCCCGTCCGATCCGACATTTTCTACGATCTCATCTATCGGTTATCCCGACTTCAACTATGATAAAGAACACATTTCCAACACATCATAGCATCATACCCCGATGCCAACCGACATTTTCTACAATGGCAGCATCCAAGTCACGTCCAAGTCTCTCGACCAAGTCATGCCCTCAGAGTATGGAACAGTCTTCACGAACTATCCAATGAAATCCCGCCAACAGACCTCAGAGGCCATCGAGGCAGCTCTGAAGTCTAAAAGGAGCTAGGAGGAGACGCCGTTTGTCGATCGAGCTGGTATCTTCCAAAAGGCGACCGAATTAGCCACGACTGAATACCGCTACGAGTTGATTGCTGCCACTATGCTGGGGCAAGGGAAGAATATTTGGCAAGGAGAAATTGATGCTGCTGCGGAACTGGCAGACTTCTTCTGGCTCAACTGTAACTAGGCTGCCGAATTACTAGAGAAGCAGCCAACTCGAGGCACCAACGGTATGTGGAGGTATGTTACGAAGCTACAACCATTCATACTGTTCCTTAATAACCCGTATCACAGCTGAATGGGCTGGCGACCTATTGAGGGCTTTGTCTATGCCGTACCCCCCGTTCAACTTCACCGCCATCGTCGGCAACCTAATCTCAGGCCCAGCTTTGATGGGCAACGTCGTCATCTAGAAACCCTCCCAATACAATATCTACGTCAGCGCCATCGTCTATAAAATCCTCCTCGAAGTAGGTCTCCCACCAAACGTCATCCAATTCCTCCCCGGCGATGCAGAAGAGATCATAGACTGGTTTTGAAAGACAAAGACTTTGGAGGCATTAACTTTGTCGGTTCATCAAAGGTCTTTCGATCCATTTATGGCAAAATTGGACAAGGCATTGCGGAGGAAAGGTATAAGGACTTTCCTCGTGTTGTTGAAGAAACCAGTGGAAAGAACTTTCATCTTATTCATTCCTCGGCAGACATTGAGAGTGCCGTGAACCACACAGTTAGTGGCGCTTTTGAGTATCAGGGTCAAAAGTGTTCAGCAATTTCTCGCGTTTATATCCCATAGTCACGCGCAGAAGCGTTCTTGAAGGGTATCAAGTCCAAGGTCGAACAAATCACCATTGGAAGCCTAGATAAGCAACTCGAAGCTTTCATGGGACCCGTCATCCACAAACACTCCTTCAACAAGATCAAGGGTATTATCGACTCTGCCAACAATGACCCATCGGTCAAGCTGCTAGTGGGCGGCACATATGATGATTCAGTTGGCTTCACAAAATAGCCAACTGTGTATCAAGTCGACTCTCTAGACCATAGGCTTTTCAACGAGGAAATCTTTGGACCCGTGTTTGCAGTCCACGTCTATCCCGGTTCTCAATGGAGTTCCATTCTGAAACAGGTCGATGAAGCTGGAGGAGGTCTCGCACTGACCGGAGCCATCTTTGCCAAGAGCCGAGCAGCCATTCGAGAGGCAGAAGATGCGTTGCGTTACTCAGCTGGCACCTTTTACATCAGCAAGTTCACCCTATCTAGGTGTTTCATACCACTCACTGTTGGAGCATCACTAACCTCTACTTTCAAATAGACTGCAAGACAACTGCTGCCCTCATCGGTCAACAATCCTTCGGTGGCGGTCGTTCCTCAGGCACAAACGAGAAGGCCGGTGGTTCTGATCCTCTACGACGATTTGCGAGTCCCAGGATGATCAAGGAGGAGTTCTTCCCGCAAAATACATTCATATATCCTAGCAATGAATCTTGAACTCGACGGCCATGAAAACATGAGGACACAACTCGCTTGATAAAGGTTGTTAGATAGATCCCCAAAGTCGAGTCAGATACTACAATACTCCGCGAATGGTTTTCCAACTTTATTCCCATGGATGTTTTTCTGGTATATCGACGCTATAACAGAGAGTGGTCCATATTCATCGTTGTTTACACATTAAAGCACGAATAGGTTCCCAATATCAATGGAGGCATATCTTATATAAGAGATGCCACCATTCACCTCAAACGACAGGTACCTCGTGTTCCTATGATCTTCGGCAAGATAACCAGCATTGAACAAAACTTCATACAGAGCATACCTCCAAAAAGAAATACAATAGTGTTTTATCCCACATTCAAGATTTAATCTCAATGAAGAGGCGGGTATAGAAATGGTGACAAAGTCAAGATCAGGTAGCAAAACTCTATAGACTACTATCTATCTATTCGCGATTCCAAATGTAAGAGCACTCTTCACTCGCCTCCAAGTCTCCTTTCTCACAGCAAAATATTCCGTCTTGGTCCTCGAAACAGCATCCCGATTCTCCACAGCCCTCCTAAGAAGGTACGAGATACAATCGCCCAGCGTCCCCCAGCTCAAACATTTATATACCTCCGGGGATGTATGGCCTGCCTTGTCACCCAACTGCAGCAAAGTACAGCTAACCTCGTCAGCCATACCAAGAAGCTGCCCATATTGAACCTTGATCAACGGAAGACTCTCCTCGGAACGCTTCTGTTGCACGCGATATGCGTTGAGCGCGCTTTGCTTGTTATGGGTTGCCAGAAACAAGTTGAGTCGAGGGAAACCAGCTGATGAACCATGTTCCAGATCTTGATATTTCCCCTCCAGCAGACCTTGGGCAATCGAATCATATGAATCATCCGTCTGCTGCTTCGTATCGTTGATGAGATGTCGTGGCTCAGTAGCCATGTACGCCCCTCTCACCAACTTGACACCAATGGTAAACCCTTGATCCTTGGCCAAGTGCAAGTGACGGAGGAGTGTGGAAGGTGTCGACTTGAGATAGGCTTGGTATGTGTTGTAAACAGTTGCATGCTCTCGATTGTACTTACGCATGAGGCTCAGTGCAACGTCGTCGATGCCGGGCTGGACAAACTGCAGCTCGGCGTCGACTAGGATACTCGCCTTTCGTTTGATGGCCTGTTCGCAAACAGCGTCAAGGGCATCTTGCATCTGAGTCGGAAGAGGCTTTCTAGATGCCAATGCCTCGGTGACTTTAGCTCCAGCACCAGTGAATCTAGGAAGTTGTTAGTTGAGGTCGAGGACATGATGGGTTTTCCACATACTTGAGAGCCAGAAAGTCGCCCTCTCCAAGCATCGAAGCAGTTTCAAGAACTCCATCACGCCACGCCTGAATACCTTCATCAAATACAACTCCCTTCTCAACCTCAGCCGCGTCCTTCCCCTTGTACTCCAGCGCACCCACGCGAACCTCTTGCTCCGTGGAAGAGTCAACCACAACTTCGCGGGCATACGTCAAAATGACACCTCGAAACCCCATATCCTTGATGTTCTTGATAGTCGTCTTTACTTCTCCCACATTCTCGCCGGCGCAGAAGTGCCTGTAGAGTGTTGACTTGAAGATTGCATGTAGTAACGGGTACTTTTCGACGCTGAATGGGGCGGATCGGGGTTTGGAAAAGAAGGATAGGATGGCAAGTGATGGTGTCAATAGGGCACGATGACTTGAGACTGTTGCAATGAGCAACGATCTGAGGAGCATCCCAGTCGGTAGGAGAGAGTGAGGAGGCGGCTGTGATGTTGCCGAGACTGAAGTCTTGTTGGTGACATGGCGTATCTGAGACCTCGGTGTTGATCTCAAAAAACAAATCGATCGTTGCGAGGTAGAGGACAACAGAGATACACGATGTCGTAAGGAAGCCATTGTGAACCCCATCATCACCACTCGCAATGACAATTACCTCCCATGAACTGAGCCAGGGTTTTGAAGGAACCCAGTAATAACAAACACCCCTCTCTTACGCGGGGAAATCCTGTCCGTCTCTAAATCATCAATCGGCGAAGTCCCGGGTTGCACCCTTCGGTTGCTTGCCGACAGCGTGGCACGGGTAAGAGGCCGAGATACCAAGGACGCCCTTTCATTGACAAGATTGACATCTTGCCCCCGTTCCCGTAATCCACTCATGCAGATTCTGGAAGACATCTGTGCCAGCTGGGCTAGTGATCCGGCTCACGAGTCAGCCTGCAGTTCGTGGACCAACTATCCGACGGCAGTCCGGCCATCCGCGGCCATTTGCCGATCGGCAACCTGACCAGCCGTAGCCAAGTATCCGATGTCGCTATCAGTGAAACCGGATTTACCCACAGAACTCTCAGGGCTCGTCAAGGCGTCAAAGTCCATGGGGAATACCGTCTTGTGCACTCAGAGAATCACTAGAGAATAGCATTAAATGAGTAAATCAAGCTTCAAACAGAAATCATATTGCGCCCATATCGTTAAAATCGTAAATGCTCCGAATACATCATGCTTTTCCCTCACAAATGGCTTCATTCCAACGCCACATCTAAATATTCCTCATGTGAAACATCTTCCCAACCTCTGCCCAATCCACATCATCCACACCCGTCAACGGCAGCGTCGGATCATTAAAGCTAGAGTAGATATCACCAGCCTCATGACTCAGATCCATCTGAAAGTTCTCAGAAGCGCTAAAGTCAAGATGCACCGCATCGTCCCCATTCGCCGCCGTAGACTGCCACGATATCCACGCAGCCGGTCCCCAGGTAGTCATGGCGTCTGCCTGCAAGTTTGGGTCGCCACCACCATCTCCTGGCATGTTTTGACGGTTCTCTGGAGAATTGTTGAGGCTGGATACGCTTCCCTCTTTGAGCCAGGACCAGTCGTCTGTCATGTTGGTCGGTGACCAGACGTGGAGACAGAACTGCTTCAAATCGTTCAAACGTCGCTGAGCTGCTGAGTTTCCGGCGCTAGATAAGTACTTCAGAACTTCTGCCGCTTGCTTGAGACCTTCTGGTGGTTCTTGGAGGTCTCCTTCGACAAAGCCCATCATGGTCAACACAAAGGCTGCTGAGAAGGTGGCATCGAGATCGAAATAGCCAAACAAGGCTAAAGATACGTTAACAATGGATGATATTCGACATGTCTTGAATATGAACTTACCAATACTTTTATCTTCGCGCAGGGCCGAAAGTATGCGAATAGTCTTTATGGCGGCCTCCTGACATGTCTGACACAGCCGGCTTATGGCAGGAGAGACAAGTGCCCGTGGACTGTTATCCTTTGATGCCTGTACTTTCTCCTTGACTCTTTGAAGCAGTATTGGCCTGATACACAAGATGATGGCCTAGGCACGGAAATACAAATTAGATGTGTGTCCAAGTCAAAGCTATTTAGTGAAGCAGGCATACCAGGAATAGCATCAAATACAGGGACGCGCTTGTTCTCGCAATAGTTGAAGAAGAATCAGTAAAGTCTATAGATAGGGCACTCGGTATTGAACGCCCTATGTTGTGCAAAGTCTGTAGCGTCTCTTGTATCTTTTTGACGAGCTCTGTGCGCGTGAGTGCAGCGTTACCGTAGAAAGCTATGCCTGTGTCAGTCAGGTGTTCCAAGTAACACGTCTACGGCATCTTACATGTAGTAATTTTTCCCGTCACTTGCGCTATCTTGATGTTGATAATCATGGGCAACGGATTTTGGAAGCCAGCAGCAGCACGAGGCATTTCTGCACGCAGTTGACGGTCATCAGTGCCTGTTGGAAGACCAAGGCCAGCTGAAAGGCGTCTTGAAGACAGCAACATTAGCAAATATTCCCTTTTGATTCAGTTGCTTTACTCACCGGTCCAGCATATATGCTGTCCACCATACTCTCACGCGATGGGTGACCTCTGAAGAGAGACCTTGTTGCTCGTCATGAGGGAGAGAACAGCCCAAAGCAATAGCAAGACGGACTGCACTCCCAATCTAACACCACAAGTCAGTTCCAACAACGGCAAAAACGAGTTTCCCGGTTCTCACATAAAGATATGCATCATATTTCCGGTCGCACCACTGCAAGTAAAGACTAGCCAAGCCCAAAATCTCAACAGACAAAATCCCGTGAGATCCTAGCTTATGCATCGGTGGAAGTCGATGAATCGCCTCAGCAAAGAATGAGTTTCCAGGAGGGTTCGCTGATCCTTCACTCGGTGAACCAATAAGCATGCCCATGGCCATGACCAAGAGGTACTCGGTATACCACATTGTCTGCATCTGCCTTATACGTGAGGTTTCATTCTGGTAGAGCAAATCCATAGAATCTGAAAAAGTTCTCGGGTCGAGAAAGTGCTGATTGATGCCCATTAGAGAGGAGAATCTCTCAAAGAGCCGGCGAGATTCCTGCTTAGATAGGAGAGTTGGCGAAGGGATACCATCGACCAGTGTTAGTGCATTCCTCCAATGGTCATGAGGCTCTTCTTCAATGGCTGAAGAGACGAATGCAGAGCTCTCGGGTGATGTTTGGAGATTGAGGCTGTTGTTGTCGACGTGATCACGCAATATTGACCGCACCCTTGACTCAAAGGCTGGTCCAGGTGCGAGTTCCGTAGCTACTCGCGTCAGTAAGGGAGAGGTCAGTGACATTCAAGATGCTCATACCTGGACTTAGTGGTGGCTCATCAAGCTGATTCTGCTCAGAGCCCGCATCAGAGAGAACATCGCCATGGCCGGGAGTCAACTCAGAACTTGGATCTGCAGTAGACGTCGCTGCAGGTTGTCAGTACGAGATATCACTCTTCAACGGAGAAACTCACATCCTGCTCGTTCCTTGAGCTGTTCCTCCTGACTCTTTATCTTATCAAGAAGCTTCTGCACATACCTGATCAAGGTCAATCCCCAGGGTCCAACAAACACGACCTCGAACTCACAACTCGGAATACCCACGTCGGGTAATATTCCCAAACGTGCACTCAAGCCCTAGACGAGTACATGTCGGACATGGCTGCTTCCCAGAACATTTTACTTTGCGACGTCGACAGTTTTCGCAACTACGCGCAGTTTCTAAGTCTTTAATCCGAACCAAAAGCTGTGGGGAAGTTGCTTACGCGTGTGATGAGCGAGAATGATGCATTGAGGCACTGGGAGGCATGTTTTTTGGGTAATGGCGCCTTGTTGGGCCGTATCAAGTTCAAATACAGTCACAGAGGGTCCAGTGTTGGAGAGGGGACGCTATCAATCCTAGTACATATGGAGGTCAATATCCGTTCGGGAACCGTTGCCGACGGAAGATAAATAGTCCATTTTGCCGACCTTGAGGAATCCACTGTCACTTGTCCAATGGCCATTCTTACTTTTTTGAGTCATGGCGTCCAGGTTTCAAGCCATTGACGGAGAGGATACTGTAATCCAAGTTTTGCATGAATGTACCTCTTACCAGAGAAACTCCCCTCATCTGTGAAAACGGAGTGGTCTGCTTGGTTTCCCACCGAACAACAGAATTCCACTAGTTCGATCTCAGAGGGAGCACTTGCTGTAGTAGGAATACGTGATCGCTTCGGAAGTCGGTCGAATGCCAACAAGGACATCGAGGTTTTTATCGCTGCTGCAAGACAAGTAAACACGAGTTACTACTGCCATGTTTGACACTCACGCCTTGATCACCCAAACCAACTCAGGAGCAAACCCTTCGAGATGGTCTTGTTCTTTCGCAAATGACTTGGATGAAAGAAAGAGAGGAAAGCCCCCCCAATACCCATTTTATCCAAATGTTTCTAGAACCACTTGCGCATCTTGCTCCAGATAAGCATAGTCTTGGGACGAAGGATGAAGAGGCCAGCCACTTCTCCATGGTATTCGACCTTGATCACGGCCTCCTGGTACCATTGTGGGAAGCCCCCGGTTTTGGAGACAGTAATTCCGATGAGTTTATCTGATTTATTATCGATCGTCGTCGAGGGTTAAGAAGCCTAGAATAATAGATCAATATTAATATCAGTGTAGTCTGAGAGATGCCACGCACCTTGACGATTTGGTTCACGGTTGTTGACCAACGGGGATCAAGTAGAAGCATCTGAAAGGGAGAAGTTTCTGTACTTTCATGGCTTAGGCTTTACATCAAAGCCCCTGAAAACAAAGATTGTCGGGCTATAGCCGTAGAACCAGCGGGGAGTATCCAGGAGCCGACGGATGTCTACCCGTCGGCAAAGTGCCGAGCAAGGAGAAAACCACTGATTTCAAGCCCCGTCTGGTCTGACTCGGTCGTTATCTTGACGCTGATATTTCCCATATACAAAGGAACTAGAACACCACCCCCCCCCCCCCCAGCAATCAACGGGTAGCCCCTGAGACATCTCATCTTGTATTCTCGCTCTTGGTTCAACTCTCCTGCCCGGCATGCAAGACAAAGGTATTACTCTAGCCTTCCTTGGCTGCGGTAACTAACCCACTTCTCCAAAACATCAACACTTTCTAATACATTCCAGGAAACATGGGCCGGGCCCTCCTCGTCGGCTTGCTAGACGCCCTTGGCCAGCCAAATACCAACGAGTCCACTCCCCTAGTATCTCGGTTCATTTTATGCACCAAAACAGAGTCTTCAGCTCAGTCCCTGCAGAAAGAACTTGCATCATCTTCTTTCCAAGTCGACATCTTCCATGCCAACAACAATGCGGTAGAGGAAGCAGATGTCGTCATCCTCGGCTTCAAGCCATTCATGGCTACAGAAATCCTTCAAGCCCCAGGAATTCGGCAAGCCCTGGAGAGGAAACTCATCGTTAGCATGTTAGCCGGCATGAATTGCCAGCAGATCAAAGACATTATTACAGCCGGGGACGGAGAGGCGCGGCCTATTGCTCGGGCGATCCCAAATATAGCTGCCCGATACCGCCAATCCATCACCATCCTAGAGAAAGCAGAACCTTGTCTTTCGTCTGAGCATTCGACCATGGTGGAAAGGATATTTAGTCTCGTCGGAAATGTGAAATGGCTTCCCGCGCATCTCGTCAACCTAGGTACAGTCTTGACAACAGCCTGCTTAGCAACACTGTCCATTCCACTTGATGGCCTGTTGGATGGCTCTGTGGTTGAAGGTATGCGACGTCAGGACGCAATGGAGCTTGTTACGCATGGAATTTCTGGTCTTTCATCACTCCTGTCAAACGGTGCGCATCCTGCGCTCATGAGAGAGAGCATCTCTTCCCCTCGAGGATGTACCATTCAGACCCTGATGACCATAGAGAAGGCTGGTGTCAGAGCTACATTTGCTCAAGCATTGATTGATGGAATGCAGCATTTATATAGATTGAGTTCAAAAGAGGAGTCCAAATAATCCAATGCTTATTTCTAATGCATCTCGCCAAGTTCGTTCAGTTCGTCTTGCCTGACCTATTTGGAAATATTTGGATATTACTTCAGAGCAAAATATTCCTCAAAAAGTGCGGGAGTTGAACATTATATTTCTCTAGCACAATATCCAACACTTGGTAGCAGCTCGCAATATTCGGCTAAGATCACGACATGCTAGCTGCAAAGATGAGTCGACAGGTCGGGCTGGATCGGAAGTGACTCACATCCAGTCTCAACTTCAAAAAGCGGCTGAGACAATAGAAAATTGAGTTGAATAGAGTTTTGGTACATTACAGTTAGACGGCCAGAACAAATGGCTTCCGCATACAGTCAAGAGCAGCTCGAGCAATTCTTCAACCACATCGGCCTACCTCAAGTCCTACGTGAGAATCTCCAACCTTCACTACAACTGTTGAAAGCTCTACACATTCACTCCCTCTCAACACTTCCCTACGAGAACCTCTCCCTTCACTACAATGCCTCTCACGAAATCGACTTGGATCCCCAGCATCTATTCCGAAAGATGGTGACGGACAACCGTGGCCGGGGAGGATTCTGTATGGAGATTGCCATTCTCTACAATCATATCCTTCGGGCTGTCGGCTTTGATGCGTATACGGCTGGTGTTCGGACACGGGGTAGACTTGAGGGTGTCCCGCGAGGGGATTATCCTGGCTGGTGAGTCAATTCTATCTAAGCAGCAATTAAAAGTCCTGACTTGTCTTAGGAACCACATTGTCAACATAGTGACGTTTCCAGATGGAAGTAAATACCACTCTGATGTTGCTTTCGGTGGTGACGGTGCAACAATGCCCATGCCACTCATCGACGGTCTAATCCACGAGAACCTAGGAACCCAGCAAATCCGTCTCGTAAAAGATTGGATCCCTCATCAAGTCCATCGAACAGAAGAAACAAAACTCTGGATCTATCAATACCGAAACAGCATCGACAAAGAATGGAGTTCATTCTACTCTTTCCCGGGTATAGAGTTCTATGCGTTGGACTGGGGGGTGGTCAATTGGTGGATCAACACGCATCCTGACAGTCATCAGAGACGTAACGTTTTGACTATCAAGTTCCTCCGAAGACCAGTAGAGAAGGATGGGAAGTATGAGGGAGAGCAGGAGATATATGGAAAGAGGATGCTGGTCAACGGCGTGGTCAAGCAGAACTTAGGTGGCAAGACCCAAGTCATCACCACATGCGAGACTGAGGAACAGAGGATAGACGCCCTCAACAAGTATTTCGACATCTCATTTACGGAAGAAGAGAAAAGCGGCATCCACGGATACATATCAGAACTCATCGACAACACATAATAGACCAAGATACATCATCTCAAGTCTTCAAGAAATCCCAAAGGGCCCCCTCACCCTTGGTCTCAACCAATAATCCAGCTCCAACATCCATACTCCAAAGCTCATTATTATGCCTCATCAAAAGTTCATAACCCCCCTCAGGATGAGGCCTAAGCGTAAAGTACTCATGCGGCCTATGATGGGAAACCTTTGCGATAAACTGCTTCCTCTCATTATGTCCAATGTACGTCCCAGAGACACAATTGCGGAAGCCTAGCCACCGGTCCTTCTCGACGCAGTGCCAGTGGAAGCCCCCTCTGGCGCTGAAGCCTTCGCAAAGACGTAGTTCCCCGTCGATAAGGGTAATAACTTTTCCCGTGTCGCGGTGTCGGATGATAAAGACTGCGTCGGGGCTAGGGACGGATTCGATCGGTGGGTTTTCGATGCCTGTTTCGGTGGCGGATGTGTGTGTCGGTGTGGGACACCCATCGACCGTGGAAGCCATGGACATGGTGTCGATGAGGTCGTCGATTTCTTTGCTCATGTTTGATCCTGAGGAAGAAAGGACTCCCGTTTGTGTTAAGGGGAACCTGAGGCCTTAAGATTATCGGTATGTTGATGCCTGGTATGACAATGGCAACGTAAGCTCTCCTGAACAGGCCTCCGAGGTAATACAACCAGTCAATGTTCGCGAGTATCTGTAGTCATCACAGGCAGATGCATACAGTTTACCCCGCCTAGTCACATGTTCAGTAAAGATCGCCAGTCGTTATATCGGTGCCTAACAAACACAACAGCACAATGCATTCATCAAGTATAGTAAAAGGAAAAGAATAAAATGTCAATTCATTAAATTGACTAAAGAAGCATGCTCTCTGAGCCGAGTAGGAAAAGAATCCGCAATCGGCAGTTTGTCTCATCTGTCTGTAGGGTAGGCTCATGGCAACCACCCATTTCAGCCATGATCGACACTCCCCCGAGTGATCGACAACACTTTGACGACCTCACGAACCGTACTAAGCCCTGCGGCTCCTGGGGTGCAGCATGTTCGTTCACGTTGGTGCACTTTCGATCCCGCATGGGGGACCCACTTGCAGCTACGACGACGACCTTGGAGCATCTTTGAGTCCAGACCTGATGAGGCATCCTCCGAGGCTCAGTTTGCTGACTCGACCGCATCCTGTCGTGGAGCTAACATGCAGCCTGGGCATATCCAAGACATAGGAACATCACCTGTAGAGCTAGTGAAGGTCAGTATCAGGAAAGGCAACCTACCCGACAACATCAAACATCAAGGGTGAGTGAGCAGCCTCAACGCCCTGATCACACAGCACCGACGAAAAGCACGTACTGTAGCCCCCAATGGCGCTCCAGATAAGGCACCCGTGTTGGTCAACACCACTGTAGATGGCTTCATCAGCCTTCCTTCGCGTGACCAACCAACAAACAACCAACGCCTCACTCACTCTCATCCATCGACCGTTCTCGCCCATCGTCCCCTTCAGCCCCCAAATTGTTTCTGTTTCATCTTGGGCGAACACTTCATTCCCTGCAAGCATCAACCCCCGAAGACCCCCCCGAGGAACAAACCCAATGTACCCAAAATAACCCACATAGCGGCCCTTTTTTAAAAAAGAAAACCGTTGCGAATTCCCGATCCCGCCGTATCCGAGCGCCACAAAAAAAGAAGCGCCGTCTGGGGTGTGCACGGCACGCCTAGAAGGTCTAGACCGGAGTCCAAAAAGGTTCCGTCGTAAAGGTGATGTCCCGTCGCAGAGAATACTCTAGAGGGGCCTAGCCCTCTGTCCTGCGCAGCGACGCGTTGGGTATCGTTGCCAAGGGTTGCTGGCTGACTTGCACACACATGCGCCGCTGCGCTGTGGCTCAGGGCACGAGGACACGCAACCACGGGGTCTGGAACGCGGGAATCTCGGAGCCAGTGCGGTCTTGGTATTCCCGAGACTTTCCCATCCCAGATGAACCGGTGAGCGACAAGGGGTCCAGCAGCAAAGCAACAGCAAGCAACAGAAGAGTCACAGCCCGGGGGCGCTGCGGACTTGGCCATGCCCGGGAGGGGAGTGGACGGTAGCAGAAAGAGGCAGCGCCGAGTTCTGCAGAGCGCCACTGCATTGCCATTGGACCGTCGAGCACGGCAACCTGCGAGTTGCAACGGAGAAGAGCGCACAACAACCCTCGAATTCGTGATATCGCGCAAGCTGGGGGGTCCGCTCGAGCTGATTCTGCAGTTGTTCAGCAGTCCTCGTGGACCCGGCAAGGGCGGACATCGGCGTTTAAACGCCCAGCCCGACTTTTTTCTGACCGACGGGCGTATCTAGATGCACCCTTCAGTGACCGAACCGAGTTCCAGGGCCAGACCAACACCACGTCGACCCCAACAGTCTCTCACGAGACCGTGCGTGGTATTTGCTGTCGTGCTGTTGTCCCTTTATCCACCGAGAGGCGTGTGTTTCCACCGGAAAATCAATGAGCCAAGCCTCGCTTCCAATGCATCGGTGTGGCCGATACGATACGTATAGCTGTCCCTAGAATACGGAGCATGATCTGATAGACCGACCTCTTTCGCAGAGCGAAGCATCTGGGTACCGATGCAAAGGCGGGTAAACGGGCCAGGGTTCAATCCACCTGTCACTTTGAGATTGTTGATTCCCGAGTACCCGACATGTTGGTATGCGGATGTGGATTCGGATGCAGAGGCGTCCGGCGACGACGATATGCATTCTCTCCTCCGTTATGCAAGCAGGCGGTTCCAGGCACGACGGAATGGACCCTGCAGAATTAGCGGATTCTTCCACAAGGTTCGAGACCCGAAAGCGAGATCCAAGCATTGCATGCACAAGTGTATCGGCCGAGTTGTTCACCTCCATTGGTAGGTCGAGAGAGCTAGCTTCACCGTTCATATCCCAAGCAATGCTGTTTTGAAGTAGTGCAGTAACGTGTCATATAACCCTTGTTAGTTCTAAGGAGGGAGAGACTCACGAAAGAGCTTGGACCTGTGTGATCAAACTCACAACTGCCGTGAATAGTTTTGACTTCAATAAAAGCAAGACAATAAGCAACATGGGTCGGTCGGATCGTGGCTCGCTTGAGGCCCAGGGAGCCTCACCGCTTGAGAAAAAACTCTTTCAGTCTCAAATACGTGGCGGTGATCGTCAGGTCGAGGCTTCAAACAATTTAGACCCGACTGCCAGCAAGGGCGTTCTGGAATAATGAGGCTGCTAGACGCTGCAGAGCACAGTCATTTCCAAGGGCTCTTTTACGGGCCGAACGATTGTTCTAGCTCGTATCAAGTCCATTCAGGAACCGAGCCAAGCGATCCTGAGCGAGAGCAGCTCTCGCATAGCGCACATCACCATGTTACCAATCTCCCACGCCTGGTAAGCAGTAAGCCAACGTTACACATGTAGTAATGTGGCTTTGTCAGGGCCGAATAAACAATTGAACCCCCCGTGCCCGTGTTCTAGAACTGCCTGCGATAACAAACCAGGGCGGGACGAGTCAGGGACTGTACTGTAAGGTAAGGCAAACGCGGCGTGGACGTTGCCGGAGTTGGGCGTCGTAATCCCGGGCGAGGCTCATGTTTCGGGGCCCACCCCCGGCTTCAGGCGCCGGCCAAAGGTAAAATAGGGGACCTGCCAAGGGAGCGGTCGCTGGGGGTCTAGACTCTGTCAGTCAGCAGCGAGTAAATTGGCCCCAAGTACGCCTTCTGCAGGAGCATGACCAAAAAGACTCATCCAGCAGCTCGTCTGACAAAGCGAAGCACCGAGGCAGTGGATGGTTCCGTCGCTTCCGCCGTAGGCTTTGCCAAAACGCCATGGTTCCACGAAAGAAGCAGTGCCTCGGCATCGAGACAAGATGAGAGGGGGCCGGTCCAGGTCGAGTCGACTCTTTGGATAGGCTGCTCAGGGGTTCACCGATCATTGCTCATCCCGTCTCGATCCCTTGACGGGATGATGAGGCTTCCATTTCCATTTTCCACGTCTAAGCACTTGACACGACGGCTTCTTCAGCGTGCCTGAGGAAATGTCATCGAAAACGCACGCTTTGAGTGGAGACTGTGAGAATCGGGATGGTGAGACTGCTGGGGATGTGAAACGCAACGCGACGCGGAGTGGCAAAGTTAATGCTGGCCATCGACCTATTGGACAATCAAGTGCTGCGACTCGGGAGAGATAACGGACGGCCATCGAAGGTTTGGCAGGGGATCTCGGCCGATGGCGCTGATCTCGATCCGAATATCCATCACTTGACAGAGGCCCCACGGAAATCATGTTCGAGATCGATCTGGATGAAGGGTTCTGAGCGAAAAAGGGGAGAATCGCCCAGTCCAAGGGAGATTTGATCAGTGATTGATATTTCATCGACGGTGAGGGGGTGTCTGAATGGCACAAGGGGATGGGGAAAATTGTGGGTGGGAATCCAACAAGGCGCCGTTTTGTGTCTTTTGATGCATCCCTTTCAGCCCAGCAAACCCAATTGTTCCAGTTTAAAACGGTCAGCAAGGCAGAAAGACGGAGTAAAAACAGCGGACGGGGGGGGGGATCATCGACGATGGGGATCGAGATACGACGTAGCGCGTTGTGTACCCAGCTAGACCGTCCTTCTCGATGCTGGGTCTCTGGGATGAGACGAAGATCAAACAGAGACCGGCCTGTCACATCGTCAATCGTTCATCAATTTGTCCCTTTGATTGACCGGCCTGTCCCTGAGAGAATCGCCTCCCACAATCCCCACCGCTCGTCCTGCTCATCGGTACCAGTACCAAGTAGAGTGGTTGAGCCAGCAGCCGACACACCGGGTCTTACAAGCGCTCCCGCCAACCCAGACCAAGGGTACGGCGATCCTTTCTCGCGCCAGCTGATCAAAAGGGGTTTCCAACCTGGCAAGGCGAAAGAAAGGAGGAACTGGCACGTGGGTTGCGTAAGTGAGAGGGTGCCAGCGACGTCAGCCTGATTACCCGGATTGGCTGTGATGGGCGCTGTTTGGTGTCGAGATAAGATGGGATCTTGGCACCGGTGCAGCAGCCATGATATAGGATTGCATCATTTGGTAGCAGGACAGGAATCAGGGCAAAGCGCCTATTCACTGACGGCGTGATGCGATGCCTGGGTGGACGGACCGGGATGACGAAGCGCCGTTGCGATCGGACGCGATGGGCTGCAGACGGTGGACGGACTTGCGTGCTGCCGGTGTAAGTCGGGATTGCTCCGGACCATTGCCATTGAGCCCGTGATGCCGTGCCGTAGCCAAGGCTGCTCCAGTCTCGTCGTGGGTGAAATGAGCGGGATGGGTGACGACTTCAAGACAAAAGTCCGTGGACCTCTCGGACATTCTTGGTCTTGGCAACACCGTTGCAACCAGAAGCAGTCCAATCAAGGGCAGTGAAGCCATCGCGGATCGAGATTAGCAGAATGTAACAGACCATATCATAAACTTTTGACTTCCTGCCGGACTGTCAATGCTCAGCTGAGTAAAACCGGCTTCCGCAATCAGTAACCAGCTCTCTGTTGCAGACAGATGGCATCAGACTGCAAGAATCTGGTCATGTTGGTGTTGTCATGCTTCGATGGAAGGTATTCAGAAAACGTCAGACAGACGATCCGATTCAAGACGTGAAACAGGGAACGGTCACCGCTCATGAAACCAAACCGCGCGTACCATCTGTACTGTATCAGGGACGGACTGACTTCAACTTGACGTTGAAACGGAGCAACTGCTGGATCAATTGGAACAGCTCCGACTGAGGGGGGACACAGTAACAAACCGAAGCCTGCTTTTTTGCTGGTCTTCTGCAATGCGCGCTGAAATCGGAAATTGGCAGGGCCATCAGGAGTGGCCGATGGCGCTAAACCTCTCTGGGCCAGCACCTCAAACACCGGAACGGAAGGACCTTGCTTGGTTTCCTCCCTCCGTCCTGGGTTTTCAGCTGGCTCCGTTCGCCGACTCCGTTCAGCCCCTTGCCCTAGTTGAATATCAAGTTAGCCAGAAACTCAAAGATGGCATAAACGGGGTGGAGAACATCCCATCTCCCCTCCAGCTGCAATCACTTTGAGCCCAAGGGTCATGTGAGTCACGTCTAGGTAGCCAAGAGACCGGGGGGGATGGATCCTAAGGGATGTGCGTGTATCATGCAATTTCCATCATGGCCCGCAGACAACAGAGATCAGGCATCAGAGCAGATACTCGGTCAACACCAGATCCGACGTGGATTTTGTGCTTGGGCAAGCGAGCTGTGATGAAAAATTATAGAGGCAGCCCAACTGACCGGTTCAGGCCTCATCTTGCATGGGCAGGGGACCTTTGATTCAGCTTCATTTCGAATAGGTTATCGCGGCTGATGGGTACGTGCCTCATGGCATGGCATGGCATGTGCAGCACCTTCATGCGCAACACCGACAGCATAATGCAGCAACCAACATCAGCAACAACATCACCATCAGGAATATTCGAAGCAGTCTTCGGATCCCATGAGCACCAACACCAGCAGCACCGCAGTCTTGAGCTGACCCGAGAGGCTGGACACCATCCATCCACAGGCGAAAGGGCGCCCCGCGGGCAGTCCCCCTGTTGGTCCATTTGGGTCCCCTGGAGCTCGGATCGCATGGTCGTCATGGTGGCTTTGTTCGTCCAGCTGCTCTGGTGCTGGTGCTGGTGGAACGTGCTGGCGTCTTCTGGTCTGGAGTGCAGGATCTGAAGGATGGAGGCTTGTAAGTGAGAGTGACGACGACGACCACAGCGCTTGCTTGAAACGTGCTTCCATTCGAGGATGGGATGGATTCCCTCGTTGGGGTTTCCCGAGTCTCTCCCTTTGCAAACAGGCAATTTTACTCTTGGGTATCCAATAGAAGCTCTGCCGACCCTGTTGAACAAGAACAGCAGGGAGACAGCAAGTATTATCGTCAATCCAATGGACAAACGGCGTCCAACGCGGCAGCAGAATTACTCGTTTCTGCGTCTCTCTGTTGGCGAAATGGCCCGCGATAGGCGTGCAAGTTCTCCCCCAGGGCAGAGAAACCCCATAAGAGGATCCGCCCGTCATCTGCGTCCCTGCCAGGGCTTACCACGTCTCGGGTATGCATCTGGTTGCCGCTGGACGCGAGCGTCTTGATTCATTCATCACTCGTGGCTGGGAATTGCGTAACAATGTAGGTCTACCGGCCGGCGGCTGAAGCGTCAACCCCGAACCTCAGCTCAACTCAACTCCAGAGAGGCCGAAATGTCGGGACCCTTTGAGGCATCGCATCCTTACAGCGCATCAACAAGCATCCCGGTTGGACAAATCTGACTCGGCTCGGTGATTCTTTTTTAAAAAAAATAATCCCTGTCGACCCTTTTGCGCGCGTGCCTAGCTGGGCTGGACAAATTGTCTGGGGTGGTTTTGGTTTGGTTTGATTTGAAAGCTTGACAAGGTCCGGATGATGGAACCTTTGAGTCACCTTGCCAGAGCAACAGGGGAACAACTCATCAAGGGTCCAAGCCACAGAAACAAAGGTGATACAGAGGAGCACGGACGAAAGTCAAAGAGCACGGGACACATCATCAAGATGAGGCAGAGCAACATGAAGCAGTGGCCCGGCGATTAGCTGAACAAGGGACATCCCGCCCGCACCTACAGTACGAAAGCGAAAGCACCCGGGAGCCGAAGCAACAAAAAAGAACAATAGAACTAAGAAAGCGAAGCCCATTAAGCTTTACGACGGTGTCGCTGACAGGAAGCATCCGCATCCCGAGGAGTCCGCCCGGATTAGACGGACATAGGCAAAGTCGGAGGCACGGCATCGCGAGGAGCAGTAGATGCCGTCGCATCCCCGACAAGGTCCTACCATTGAAGCACATGCATGCTTTTCGTTGCCGCCTTGTGAGCAAGCAGCCCATCCATGCTCCGGTCGTCGTCAGCATATTCACTCCATCCGTGAGAGGCATCCGAGACAAGCGGAATGATTTCCAACGAGATTTGAGTAAAGCCTGCCAACAAATTGCATTTTTTTCTCGTCTACACACGACATGGGGTTTAACAGCTTCACAAGGGGGCGGGAACACAACAACAAAATTGGAGAAATCGGAAACGCCAGCAAAGCGGTGTTACAGGCACCACTCTCCGATCTCTCCCCCAGGCCGTCAAGAGTCTAAGCCCCGTTGATCGCATACGGCGAATACGCGGCCCCCCCCCCCCCTTGGCCAAAACGGAGCGCCAGCGAGGTGTTACGGAGCGACGGACGATTGAGAAGACGGGCTTCGCCTGGTTCACCCCAAGACCTTGACGTTGCATCGGCCAAGTCCCTCCTCCACACACCCTCTCTCCCCGTTCCGTTTCTCCCTTTGGGCATTTGGCATACACACACACCCCCTAGACGGTCGTGGAGATGGAGGTCGGCAACCCGCCCTGCCCTGCCCGCCAAGTTCCAAGGCCCCCCCACGTGAGCTCCCCAAGCTCTCTCTCTCTCTCTCTCGTAGGACTTGAGCTAAAGACGCATGCAACCTGGGCAAAGGAAAAAGCCATCTCTGACCGTGCCAATTGATCCGAGAAATACTGCTCTCTTTGCTTTGCTTTGCTTTGCTTTGCTTCGGAGGGATGATGCCGTGACATGAACCTCGGAAGAGGGGGGCGTGTAACAGGTGCCTTGTTCCCTTTTTTACAGCAGTCCATGGGGACCTTGCTTGAGCTGTTCAAGACACATTTTTTTCTTTCTCGACCCGCTGCCGATCCCTACTCCACGGCAAGCCAGCCCATTTTCATTCCCTCGACACCTCCGTGTGTGCCATCGTCGATCTGGGCTGGGCGACTACGTAGCCCCATCCCAGCCCAGCGCCGTATCTTGGACTCTAGGCTAGGCTAGGTCACATCCTCCCCCAAGAGTCAAAACGAACAAGGCCGAGACGGTGCTATTTTTTGCCCAGTTTCCCGTCTGATCCGTCTCGCTCTCGTAAACAGAAAACGAAAAAAAAAAGTTCCTTATTAAAGGTGATTCCGCGCCATCACCGTCCAGAACCTTTTTTTTCCCCCTTCCCCTCCAATCCAACCAACCATTATTTTAATACGACCGTCTTCCCCCAGGAGTCAACAAATACAAAAGCTCGTACCAACCAAGGACCCTTCAATCTTTCCATCGTCGAGCCCGGTACAGAAATAACAAATACATCCTTCAGCTCAGCAAGACCCCCCTGCTACGACCAACCAAACTAAGCCTCAGCCACCTGCAGAACCGTGCTGGTTGCTCGCCCTGCTCAATTTACGCGGGTAACGAAAGAGTGGAAAATCGCACACGCCCCTGTGCCTCTCTTGTGCTGTTTTTTTTTTTTCAAGGCTCCAGAGTTTCCAAGGCACCCCAGGGAACACACACTCCCACCCTTGTCCCGCTCTCTGTTACAAACCACGGTCCTGCTGCCCCCAAGGCGAAGCACAAAGCCAGCGCATCCCCAAAAGGCCCCCTGGTCCCCCCCATCCATCCTTGGCCCGGTTTCGAAATATCTATAATACATCCGCCATGTCCTCCTCTAGACCTTCCAGTCACCACTTTGGTTCTTCCAGCTCAACATCATCAACACCTTCATCCTCCGACTCTGACGTCTCCTCCACCGGTTACAGACACAGCATGGACTCAGTACAGCTTCCCATCGCCTCGGTCGAGGTGCTTCGCTGCATGCGATGCGCTCGGTCCGTAGAGGCTACCAGCACCGACGACCTCTCCTCCATGGGCATGGTCCGCATCGCCCACAACCTCTACTACTGCGAACGTTGCGCAAAGATGGTCGGATACAAGTAAACGACGCCAAGGGGAACATCATCCTCTTCAAGTTCACCTCTCAGTGTGGACTCTCGAATACGTTTTTATCATCATGATGGATCATGGAGGGAAAATTGCGACATTGGATCTCGAGGGCATCCATCAATACACGCGATACCGGATGCCAACAACAACATCAACACTCCCTCTTTCCCACCACCACCGGCGCAAGGGATTAACCAGCTCGACCAAGACAATTGCCGCGCATGACAAACCCCTTCAACGCCAGCCGTCATCCACCAACATGATGGATGGCATCCTCAGTCCTTCGATCCCCCGACACATGGCAACATCTATCGGTTCGGTCAAAATCACAAATTGCACCCTGGACGGGAATTCGGTAAATGGACAGCCGAGCAAAATCACCAACCTCTTTTTTCTTCCCGCGACACAATGGATATAACCGGACATGACAAGGGAAAGACACCTGGTCTGGGATTTGCTATGTGTGTGCGCGCGCAACATCATTCTGATGCGCCGCAGGGGGGGAGGGGAATGGGAGTAAACGCATGCGCCGCCCGCCTTGGGCTGAGCTTCAGGCGAACCCTCATGATTGGGCGCGGCATGTCCGGGATCAAGGGCCTCGTCAGCTCCCGGATCAGCAACCAACTCCCTTACCACCAACCCATGGGCACATGGGCTCAGCCAGCCTGGCCTGGGTAGAGAAAACCCCTCCGCGGAGAATCACTGCCTCTTGGGCAATCAACCCCTCACAAGGAGGATCTCCTCTCTCATGAGGAGAGACACTTGTACTCTCTTGTTATACTATTCCCTCTCACGACTTTCATGTATCTTCCCTTATTTTCATTCTCATATGGAGTTTCAATGCTTCATTCTCTTGTATACCCACCTTTCTTGTTGTCAAATACCCTGTTTATTCCCGTCGGGCGCTTCGGATATGTTTCTTCTTCTTCTTTTTTTACTCTGGGCATGGGGCTGTGCATCCATCGTGAACCTACGGCCTGGTGCCTGGGCACAGATGCAATGGATACATAGCAATCAATGGGATGGCCATTCGGCGTCTCCAATTGGACAGTTGTTCACTCAATTAAAAACCTTTTTTCCACATTCATATGCTGCTGTCTGTCTGTCTCCTCCACTATTTGCCGTTGAACCGTGCTTTCCTCGCTTCCGTGATTGACCCCTTGTTCACCTCGGCCCAAGCCCTACTTCACGATGGGATGCCCTGGATGTTCTGACACCTGACCAAAGGTACGTCTGTCATTCTGGCTTCAAACGTCTCTCTCCCTCCCGCGCTACGTACGGACCGCCCTGTCGCATCGCTAGCCGCAGACGCCCAGCAAGGGTCAGGGATTCTATTTTTTCTACCCAGCGGCGTCTTTTCACCTCTGTCTCTACCTGGTCACATCCAATGAGAAATTCCTCAAACTTCAACTGCAGCCCAAGACGCAGCCCGGACTCTGCTGTCTCGCGGACACCCGGTCCTAGTCCCCAGCGCCCAGCCGCTGACGTCGCGGGCTCCTCTTTGGCTTTTCAGCGGGGGAGGGAAATTGAGACAGAGGCCTGAAGTGGAGAGAAAGGGCCTAGCAGCTAATTGACACAAAAAAAAAACAACGAAAAATGCCAACTCAACGACGAGGGGACTAAGAGCAAATTTGCTGGCCCAGAGTGGGAATGGGAATGGAGACATGGCGGTCTCAAACCCTCTTTCTTTTGACCTCCTTTATTTTTCGTGTGTTGCCTTGTCTCTCTCCCCAGGTTTGGCTTTTGTCCCGCCCTTTTTCTCCACTTGGACCGAGTTTACTTTTCTCTTGATGCTGGTTTCGGTTTGGATGGTGGATCTTGAGTCAAGATTTTTCTCTCAGACTTGTTCGCCTCATCTTGAGTTTGACTCTATCCCTTTCTTTCATGACTGGCGGTCTAGAACCGAGGCAAAGCACGGAAACGAAACGTTACAAGTTCATGATATGGCTCCGGCGCATATCATTGGACAATCGTTAAATCACCAGGACGAATATGCCCAACCTAATCACATCAACTTACAGACGCCAAACGTGCTTGGCAGCTGGAGGGAAAGCTTGTCTCCCTCCTTCAAACCCCCAACTGCAAGCAGAAGAAAGCTGGACCTCCTCCTCTCATGAAAGTCAAAACGTGCATTCACACATCCTTGGATCTGTGATAGAGACCGTTGCCGCGCCGCTGCAAGCCATCGTCACCTAGCCAGGCGCCATCTTTTTTAGGAGAAAGCCCTGCTCCGCGCGGGGATGGGGGAGGAGGGGGACAAGGCGGCAAGCAACCAACAGAAAATACTACAGTAGCAACAAGAGTCCATGTCAAGACCCAAGGTCACCTGCACATCTGTATCCCCCCAAGCATCAAACTCCTCCTCCTCCTCCTCCCCAATCCATCACCAAACAACATGACCACGATGACAAGGAAATGGTGGCGTAGAGTCTAAAAGACCTCACGGGGGCACTTTTGCCGGCATGTAAAAAAGCAAGCTAGACTGTACTCGTGTAAGCGAGCCCTGGGCTTTTTATTTTCGCACTGGGATTCTTAGAAAAGCCCATTCAGCTGGAGTGGGATTCCGTGAAAGAGGGGTTTACCGTTATCCTTTACCTCCTCCTCCCCCGGCTCCGGAATCCGAATAGTTTGAAGCGGGCGTCGTCCGTGGCGGCGGTGGCTGGCAAGACGCGCGCCGGAAGACTGAGACGCCGAAGCTACAAGACCTGCAACAGTGACATTCATTCTTGGTGATAGTTGCAATTCTGTCATATGAATCAAAAGCCCTGCCAAGCTTTTTTCTTGACTATGAGTAGCCCTGATGGAGTCCGCCCTTATGTCATGTTTCGTTTCAATTTCCCTCTGACTCTCTAACCCCTGCCCAGCCGTTTTAACCGCCCCGGTTTATTAAGAGAGAGTGAGGTCAAAACTCGACACCAAAATTAGCAGTCAGATACAAGGGTGTGTAGTCCCGCAGATACGAATACCAGGCCCCTGTGCCGAGGCCACCGTTCATTTGTGAAGAAGGAAGAAATGCTGCTGCCTTTTTTTTTTACGGCTGATTCTGCTGCGCCGTGAATCTTGTGTCTCTTGTCGGAGAGGGTGGTGGGCCGGTGCAGCTTGACAAGCCGGGGAGTACGGAGTAGGTAGGTGAGATAAAAATGCATGTCTCATTTAGAGGACAGGATGGGGTTTCAGAGAGCAATAGGCAAAGACATTTTTTGCAAATAGTAAGCCATCCATTTGCATATTTTGCATTTACACTTGGATTGTGATTTGAC
Organism: Fusarium duplospermum; assembly: GCA_003946985.1. Lineage (NCBI taxonomy): Eukaryota > Fungi > Ascomycota > Sordariomycetes > Hypocreales > Nectriaceae > Fusarium > Fusarium duplospermum. The sequence continues at coordinate 90,034 of NKCI01000001.1, read as the reverse complement.
TCATCACCGGCTGCCTCACCGGCCTTGCTCCGAGTCCCCGAGTTTCGTCACGATAAGCGATGCCGAGTCTCTCCACGGTGCCGAACCCCCCGATTGCGTAACAACAAGTCAGTTCTATCCGTCTCTTTTTACCTACAAACCGTTTTTCCCGTTCCCACCGTAACGGACCCTCCCCGGTGAAGATGTAACTGCACAATGAACTGCACCTTTTGCGTGCATTAAAATATCCCTGGCCCTTCCCTTCCCAACCACCCCCCGCCCCGACTCTTGTCGGCACCACGGCGTTTGTTGCTTACAACGAGCTGCATGACGATGTCATAACGGGACTGGCACAGACGCCGGTAGCGTCGATTTGAAAGAGAAGAAAAAAAGGGCTAGAGTGTCCATGACGTTAGAGTGAACTAGCTAAAAAAGGGTTCCTTCATGTGCAAAGGGTTTTTTTCTTTCTCACTATTCTGACAGCTTGTTGACAGCCTCCCTTCTTTTGACGTCAAACGTTCGCGATGTCTTCAAGTGCTTGTCGGTGAGGGGAATTTTCACTGCAACGTGTGGAGAATGGATGAGCGGGAGATCATCAATGAATCTACATGACCGACCCAGGTTTGATCTTCAAACTCTCTGCAACCCGCGATATTCGAGGCTCCATCAAAAAGCGTCATATTCTCCGGGTAATTCCCACAACATACATGTAAACAGACACAACCGTGCATGCGCCAATTTCTCCCGTTGCATCCTCGTGTCTGAATACCCTCACTCCGTTCCGTCAATCCTCCTAAGGAAGGTCCCTAAAAAAAAGACCCCTGGGTTTTTCTTGCTGTCTCGCTCACACTCACCCCCTCTGTCGTCATCCCGCCCGCTGACCTCATCGTGCAGAAAAGGGAAAAAAAAGACACATTGTACACGCCCCCCTGCGACAAGGCTTGCTTGCTTTACGTTGCATCGACGCGGGAAACAGGGCGGCCGCGGGTGTGGGTTTGTTCTGGTTGGAACCGTTTGTTCGACAGGGGGGACTAGATAAAACGGTGAGCTGGTGAGGCGTACGAGCGAGGTAGGCTGGCCGCGTAGGCGGTGATGAGATGGCAGAGCCCGTTTCGGGTGACGTGGGATAGGTTATATTGATCCTAGTGCTGAACACTACGCCGTCAGAAACACCTTGGCGGTCAGCAGCTTATTGCTATCTCGCTTCTAGAAATGTTCCAATTCGTATTCCGATGTCATCTTCTTTACTATTCGACGGTTGAATACACCGGCTGTATCAACCATGTCCTCCAACGCCGTGCTCCGTTCCGTCATATTCCTACATGTCCCATCCCATCCGAGAATTACCATATACCGCGGCTTGTAAGTGACCCTGATCCAACACATGATGCTCATGACATAATTCGTCCATGCTTCAACCCTCCATGTTTACATCCGTCTCCTTGCCCAGGTTCTTGAGTAGGAAACTGCGCTTAAAGTATTCATTGGGATGCACCATTGTTTCGAGTTGGTTTTGGGACATAACACCTTCATCCTTGGCCTTCTTCATCTCTGCCTTGTGTAAGTATTCAAAGACACTGTGATAGTTAGCAAAAGTCTGAACCAAGACTCAACGCGTCAAGGGGGTCAAATGCTTACCGGTTACACGCCATGTGATATTTTTGCTTGTCCTTATCATCCTTGATACCCTGAATCACAGATCGATCATTGACGCCCATGCTTTGCACCAGCACTGTGAGGTTCTCCAAGCTAAAGTGCCTGTATGGGCATCCATGAGCCTCGCCGGGGCCTGGTGGATGCTCTGTGAGAATCTTTTGGCAACTGAAGGGGCTGTATCCGCCTCCCCTTCTGTTGGAATCACCACCAACATCACCATATATGTGACGGACATTGTACCGGTAGTCCTTGTTGAAGGTATCATCGGTAATCTTGTGGAAGCTGCTCCTCCAGAACATGAGAGATTCCTCCAAATTGAGTCCAATGCCCTTGAGGAAGAGGCCGTATTGTAGACGACCGTAGTGCTTCAGGTGAGCATCGCGGCGCAGGGAGCGGTGCAGATGGGACATGCAGGCCGGGAAGTGTTGGGAGAGGTTGTCGATGTTGGCGGCGCTGATGTGAGCTCCGGGCACCGCGGCTGTGTTCGACGAGTAGGCTGAGTCCGGAGTGATAAAGTTCTTGGAGAGGTGGTTAAGGATAGGAGTAAGGCGATCGTCTTCATCGAGTCGGGGTAGCGCACGAGCAGTCAACTGCCAAGGTCAGCATCGTATCGAAAAAGGGCGGCAAGTCCAACTTACCTCGAGTTGGCGTTCTAGTCGTGAGCTGAACTCTCCAATGACCATACCAGTCTGTTCACGACCTGGCACGAATGCCTTGCCTGCTTTCAAAAAGACCCTCCGGCTCTCGATCAACTCAGGGACTCGCTCCCAGTCCACCTTGAACCAAGAATCGTCCTCGGCGTCTCCCTTCCTGCCGTTGTTGAATGCGGCCAACTCAGCAGCGTACTCCCTTCTCTCATCCTCTGTCACATCTTCGCACCAGTCTAGGCCCAGGGTCTTGACAAAGGCAGATCGCTCGGCAAGATCATCATCGTTGAGCCGGAGACGAAAAAGCATCGTTTCGACACGAGTGAATCGGCGTCGAAGGTCCTCCGTGGATGCGAAAGCTAGTCGAAGGATAAAGTGGCTGTAGTGATCTTTTTGTCGTTGCTCGAAAATCTTGGTCGAGCCCGAGCTGTTGGCCTCAAGGTTCAGGTACTTTTTCAGGATGGGCTTCATGTGTGTGGCAGTCTCGGCGGGGGACTTGTTGCGGAACGAGCATGCTTCGAGCTCGGCGAGGACTACTAGGTGTTAGAGATGGAGAAATCCACTGTAGAGGGCAAGGACCTGCCTCGAAGTCTGTCGATGGCCCATTGCTCAAACTGCTCAAGCGTAATGTCTGCAGTGGGAGGGTCCGCGTAAAAGTTGAGGCGATGAGGATAGTCGAGATCCTTGTACTGGGGAGTAGCAAACTGCTTCTTGCGATAGTCGACGACATTTCGCCTCTTGGGGTCGATCCGGTTAAAGTCTTGTCGCAACATTTTGTCGTCTTCTTCGTCGCCGTCGTCGTCAAGCGTTGCTATGAGGAATGTCACAAGGTGAAATTCTGGCGTGGATGCCAGGGAGATGACGGGGGGAGGCGTAAAGTGGAAGACGCGACTTGACGCGTCTGGAGTCGCGAGGTGGGGTCGTGTTTAAGAGCCCGATGGCCAATCACCAGGCGCTAAATGTCGCTCCTCAGCGCCCCGTCCACTGTGGATCTCGCCTCAGGGATCAATCACGGTTCCCCAGGGGACGCGAGCAGGACCATGATCTCTTACTGGAGGGGTTGCTTGGCAGGCCATTGAGATATAGAATAGATGCCAAGAAGCTCATATCTGGGTAGAGAGTCGTCATATTTGTATATGATTGGGTAGTCGTATGTTCGGAGTATAGTCTCCAATATCCATCTCTGGGTTTCTGAAGGCTCCTCGGCGGGTACTCCGATTGCGTCCTGAGGCGTCATGACCTCAGCGAAGAGTTCATAACTTCACCTCATCGTCACCACATAGCTTCTGCATTTTCAATACAAATGAGACTCATCTTTCCATAAATCCGTCTCATAAAAATGCCGCCTCAGCTCCGGAACACCACAAGGCCACAGGAGCTAGCAACATGTTCATACATGGTTCCTTTCAGAATCCCTCCGGGTGTGAGTACCTCTATTCCCTCATCTTCCAGGTCAAGGCTAACCATGCATCGTCAGCTATCCGACCAGGCTGATTGTACCTCGTGTTTACTCTTCCAGCTTCCCCCTGAGATACTTGTACAAATCTTCCAGCATGCCCAGCCAATCGACCGAGTCATGCTTGCGTTGTCCTGTAAGAGGATGCTCGCTGCCTCCAAACTATCCCATCTACGAGTGCCTGATCGCGATCATCACGTCTCCCGCTGTAGCTCAGAGCCTCTAAGACCCAAGAGAGATAGCTGTTCGTGTTTCTTGACAGGTGATTTGCTACAGCGATTCCGGCCTGTCGATTCTCGAGGTCGGGTGAGTCGTGCGTGGAGCTGGTGTCTCGATTGCAACAGATATCGCCCAACACGAAAACAATATTGGAGCGACCTTCTGCGCAAGAAGAGCACAGAGGACTGGGCCGACGTCCACTATTCCGTCTGGGACTCGGGCGTCTCCTGGTACAACTCAGGAATAAGGAGACAATGCCCTCCCTGCGCCGTCAGAGAATTTCAGCTGATAGCAGAGAGAGAGGACAACGAGTGAACGCAGAAAAGATCACATCCAAAATTTCCCCATATAAACTCTATTTAGATTCTTGGATGGGATGCCTTGCGAACCATCCTGCAGTCATTCCCGCTCGTCGTCTCACCCATGTGTTTGCAGGGTCCGCATGACCTGGAGCCGATTCCTAAATTCTCTCGGTCGGACCTTCTTCCCCCGCTCAAACCCGAGCCTTCAAACCCAGCTCCCTTTACTTCACATAATTTCATCCTGCTTGCACCAGGATAGATTATACCATCGCGACATTGTTACGTCGGAATTTTTTTGAGGCCAAGGGCCATGGCCATGGTCCTCCTCTTGGCTGAAAGACGACGCGCTTGCAGACCCCTTACTCCAGCGCCTTTTGTTAGTGCTGGTGGCACAGGCTGAGCCCGGTCATGTCCGACCCCATCGATATCCCTCTCAAGAGAAGCCGCCTCCGAGGGGCGGCTCGTGGGAGACACCCTTTTCCAGAAGATGAGGGCCCATATATGGGCTATATCGAAATCTTCCAAAAGTATAGAGGCTAGGTTCCCCCAGGGCTTCCTCCATGCTAACATGTAAGTTAGTGGTCACATCTATCAAGCCGTATCCTCCGGCTCCGGCAAATATGTCACAGTCGGTTCGCGATGCGACATGCCCACTCTCGCCTTCATTGTCGAGAAGAATAGGGTTATGAAGACGACTACGATAGCCGTCCATGGAAGAGATCTCAAGCGCGCGATCGCACGTGTCATTCCCGAGGTCGAGGTCAAACCCTTCGAGCTGGCCCTCGATTTCAACATAGTTGTCAAATACTATGCCGACTTGAAGGAGTCTTCTGACTACTTGTCCGGGTGGGAACCTTATAATGATACGACTAGAGAAATGGAATTGCTGGTAAATGACCTCCTACTAGAGCGTGCCCTCTACGATGGCCTCGATCTTGAATCCCTTCGAGAGCAGGGCATTCTCTCCAGCACCCACATCCATGCCATCCGCGAGAGATGTATTGACCTTGGCTTGGCTGATCTGGAAATCTGTCACCGTATCGGTCAATCCTCCGAACATCAAAAGGAAGAATACCTGAAAAGCCAGAATTACCGGATTTACCAGCTTGCCATGGAGGGCAATCTTGGTGATCTAGTTGCATTCTGCGAGCCCCTCCTAAGGGCCAGAGAGATCGAGGTGTTTTTCAACTCTGATCTCCTTCGACGACTCCTTGACAAAGGCTTTTTCGATATTTACCAGTACATACTGGATCTCATCGACCGCACGCGACCGACGGCAGTGGACGTGCCTGATCCTGACTACCCCGACATAACATACGATCCGTTTTGTGTCGCCATTCGTCTCGGCCATTACCCTACAGTTCAAGCCATGATAACTGAAGAAGCAACTTTTGAGGGGTATATCGCGGACGACCTTGAAGCTGGTGTCGACCGCGTCTTGTCACCTCTCCTAGCTGCAGTCCTGTGGAATCGCTCCGATATGATCCAGATGCTCAAACAGTCTCCTATGTACAAGGAGCGCATTACGCAGGCCGTTCACCTTGCCGCCGAGTTGGGGTCGCCGACCATGATTCAGTCTCTCAGCGAGACTCCCCGGATGGAGATGGGGTATGGTCCAATGGTGAACAGGTATCCCCCACAGAGTCTATTGGGAGGGCTTCTTGAGCTGCCACAACAGGGTTTGTCCTGGATCAACTCGTCGCCGCTCTCTTTGTCACCTATTGGGAACGTGAGTCTCTCTAGTATCAGCCACGCGGCGTACAGCTGGGGTCTTGAGGCTCAACCACCATGGGAGGGTTTTGCATCCATTGCTGTAACTGACTCTTCCGCGATGGCTACCCCTTCCCCTTTCACACCTTCCACGCACTCCAGCCTACCTACTCCAGTCGAAGAAGTCATGAACCCACTTTCAGCCTTCTCTCCCGCTTTGCCATCAACCACTGGGTTCTGTGCCTCTACGCTCGCCAGGCCGTACAGCTTCGGTCACATGGACACGCCGCTGCCGATATCTGCACGACCAAGCGATGTCCCTCTATTCATAGGCCACACGCAGAGCTACAGAAAACGTCACAAGTCTGGGCGCGCCTCTCTAGTAAGGCTTGAACGGCGATGTCAGATCGTGGGCAGTCTCTGTGGTAACCGCATCAACCAACCCGAGTATCTGGAGATATCGAGTCATTGTGCCGATACCCATAGTGCCTGGAAATTAGGACTCGAGTCTCTCCGAAAGATCATGAATAACCTTGCACCCTGCAGTCTCGTTGAGACTCTCGCCAGCCTCCTTGTGGCGGATGCTCTGGTCTGCCAAATTTCTCAGGAGGAAGACCTTGTGTCTCAGTACGAATCCTTCTTACTCCATTTCCATTTTTCTGCTAACACTGTATTCAGATTTGTCGCCGATCTATGGCGCTGGAAATGCGGTCTAACTCAAGTTGAAACGACCTTGTTTGACAAGATTGCTTGCGCTGCTTGGGACATCGACACCGTTCCTGTCTCAATTGGGGACACTTACCGGACTAGATTTGGCAACCTAATAAGAGAAATCGTCTCTTATGAAACCTGGAAGCCAGCTGGGGTAGTGTCGTGTGGCCTTCGGTTAGAGTCGATCCAACGACAGATGAAGACTCACGAGAGACATCCAAGACGCCTCAAGCAAATCAAAGAAAACAGCATCCCTCGAAGTGTCGAGGATTTACAGGATGGCCGGTCTCTATCTCCTGACCCGGAGGAATTTTGGGGGAATTCTGTCCACATCGAGGATTTCTTTGATGCGCCAGCTTACCACAGAGACCAAGTACTATCTGAATCATCAGATGGAAAGTCTGTGAATGCCAAAGTGGCCATACTACTTGAATCGGTGGCCTTTACGATATTTCTCGCAGCAGCATCTTGTAAGTCTCAAGTCCTTCTCTTGTACTAATGGCACTAACAATCGGACAGCGACCCAGAATACCCTGGAAGATGACCAGCCGCAGTCTGTTGCATCGCCACTCTCAGTTGACAACCAATCCCGCGCAATGGTGGAAGAATTCCTCAGCCTCAAGTCTGAGGACGGTTTCTCGTATGATTCCGGTATTGGCATGGACTCACCTGTCAAGAGCTCTGTCAGCCGGTACATACTGGAGATGCGGGAGGCGAGTGAGAAGCGGGCTCGGCTACCATCGACGACTCCTGTGGCATCGAATCTGGCGAGCCTAGCAGGGTTTCGCTCGCCAACGGACTCCACTGAGGCTATTACAAGTCCCATCTCAGGTGCGCCACCAGTGATGACGGCGGCCACTATAGGTACTGTCTTGCCGCCGGCGGAAACGTTGGATACCTTGGGTTTGGGCGAGATGCCAGACGCGGACGACCTCGACTTCCAAGGTCTTGGCTTCCTTCACTTCCAGGACCTCGAATTTATGGGTGTTGACCCGCAGGACTTTGGGATCAGTGACCTCGAGTCCCAAACTCAAAGACAGGAACCTCAGAGCCAGGAGACTCAACACCTGGAGCCTCCTTTGCCGGTCAGCGACTCACCCACTGCAACAACACCCCCAACGACTACAATCAAGAAGAAGGCTAGCTGCCCTCAATGCGAAAAGACATTTTCAAGTGTGAGCAACCGGAACAAACACATCAGAGAGGGATGTCGGCTTGGAGAAAAGTCGACCTATCCATGTAGCTATCAAGCTTTGGGATGCACCAAGTCGCTCAGCTCATACTGGTACCAACGACGGCATGAGTCGGACCGCTGCAAATACAATCCTTCAAGAGCCCGTTGATAAAAGAGACGAATGGAATAACGACTTATGTAATGATTGGGTATACCCTTTGGCGTTTATTTGGAAGATAATTTCGGAGGCATCCATATATGCATAATGAACACACAGCGATTGTCTACTTTTCTCGTCTGGACAGCCAGTACAGCCAGAAAAACCAACATTCCTTCTTCATCAGTTCGTTCAATGCGACACATTCAAGTCGGTGGCCTCAATGCAAAATGCAAGAGGCTAGCATGTGCACTGCCCCAGAACTAAGGACCTTGTCCCAAAGCTACCGACAAAGGCTGGGGAGATCTGGGTGCGAGGGACAAGGATCACAATCTGCCTGCAGGTAGGCATTTCGAATTGATACATTTCACAGACCTTTTTAGCTTTGGATTGGAGCTCTAGCTTCGATTACCACATGCAAGTGACCTCTAGGTTTCTGTTGCCTGACGCCATCGACGGTCCGACTAGAGCGCCCGCGACGGAAGAACGGGAGCTATGGCTTGGATTGGATGGAGGGAGGGAGGGAGGGGAGGGAACCTGAATCAGCGGCGGCTAGAGAGAGACATTGAAGACATGATATGACGCACTAAAAGTCGGCGGGAAAAGACACCAGACAGAGCTTCAAGGAGGGCATAGCATGGCATGGCATGGCATGGCATGGCACGGAGAAGAACCCTGCCCAGTCTCGTCAAGTCCGTCGGTCGGGTACCAGCTCCGCCATCTCCACCGCGCCATGGTCCATGGCCCATGGGCCTCCACTGAGTCGCCCGCAATCGGGTCGTGGACGGGCACTTTTGCTGCAGCCACAGGGGACGTTGGTGCGGAAATGCGTGACTCGCCATAGGGCTGAGTGGGTGGTTGAGAGGACACTACAGCACGGGCGCTGAAACATGTCCTGAGAGATGGAGGATGGATGGATGGATGGATGGATGGGCCTCTCTGTAGCCATTCTCTTTCATTCATTCCCTCCATTCATCCTCCACTCACCTCGAACATGTAAGACGAGTCAGGGACGGGGACGGAGTGACGGGGCACCTGTACAGCATGTTCAATGTCGGCCCAATGGGTAATGCAACTTGGATGTCAGGTCAACATTGGATCCACGTTGAGTTGTCTCTTGAGATCTGTCGATTCAGATGGAGCCAGGCCCTGTCCAAGATGCATCACCTCCTCGTGAGACAACAACAAAAGCAGCAGCAGCAGCAGCAACGGCCCCCACACCAGCTGATCGTCCTTGTTGTACCAGGATGGGTCCATCCATCCATGATGGATGGAGGGGCAGTCCGCATTCTGCAGAGAGCCCTTCCGGCTGCCTCGCCGGGCTGAGGCTGGAGGAACAGGGTCCCTGTCTCTAGGCGTCAAGGCGACCAGTCTTATTGGGTCGTGGTCGCACTTTTGCTGGGTCATCGAGTCCTTTTTCCTTCATGCTTCCTTCATCCGCCTCGTATTATATGACGTTCCCCCTCCCTCGTCCTCATTCAGCTCAGCTTCAGACCCATTAACTAACGGCTCCTTCTTGGTGGTCGCAGCAATCCACCTCATCTGATAAGCAGCACAACAGCTACTCAGCCTTTATAATCCCCCTTCTATCCCTGCGCCTACAAATCCTCTTGCTTACTGAGAGCAATGATCTAGCCCCCAATGATGGCTTCCTCCACCGTCTTCTCGGCGAGGCGCAGGCCGACTCCGGGAGACTCTGACGATACCGACATGAGCACACCGCGCTCTGCCCCCGGGAAGCGGATCCCGAGTTCAGAGTGGGAGAAGAAGAGGCCCATCATCACCCGCCTGTATCAGGAAGAGAAGCGTCCGCTCAAAGAGGTGATGGAGATCCTGCAGCGCGAACACGGTTTCACTGCGACGTGCGTCAACGCCTTCTTTCCTTGCTTGCTTGCTTGCTTGCTTCTACATGACCATCACTAGCCGGGTCTTGCTTGCTTTGCTATTCTACCCGTCCTCACGGTAAATTGCATTGGATTGACTGGCTGACCTGTCTTCCAGCGTCAAGATGTACAAGTCGAGGATATGGAAGTGGGGGCTCGACAAGAAGCTCAAGAGCGACGAGGTCCTGGCCATCCTCATCATCAAGACGGAACGAGACGCCCAAGGCAAGGCCTCCGAGTTCACTATCCGAGGCCAAAAGGTCGATCTCGATAACATCAACCGCTATATCCGACGGAATCCTGGGCTGGTAGCTCGCTTCCGTGCTGGCGAACTACCAAACGTCAATACTCACATAGAGGTGAACTGTCGAACACCATCACCCTCCCCGAGCCCGTCATTACGACCGCCTCCGGAGACGCTCCGCGTCGAGCAGGTCTTGGGCCTGTTTAGAGATTACGTCGATGCATCCTTTTCCAGCGGCGCCTGGAAACACGAACACAACGTCTACTGCGTGAGCCGGAAAACGAGGGACCAGGGCGAAGAGCTGTTTGAGCGCGTCATAACACTTTTTAGCCTCGTCAACCGATCCGCGATGCGGTATGACGATATATCCATCACACAAGTCCTGAGCCCGGCCTTTGAGTCACTCAGGGTGTTGATAGGGTCAGAGAGCCCCATCTTTGTCGTTCGCACAATCTGCCTCGTATGGTATCTCAATCGACATCACCAAAAAGACCTCACCAAGCTCGTCATGAGCTACGTCGCTGGAATGGTACCCGTTATCCTCGGCCAAAACCACCCAATGTCCCGGGTGTGGGAGATTATGGGATCACAAGATTTCTCAGAATTCTACGAGCTTGCGACACGACTCTACGCTTCTCTCGTGCCAGACCTGGAGGAACGGATAGGACCAGCAAATTTATTGACCACAATATTATACGGCGATCATATTGACTGCTTGGTCAGCAACAACAAAGCAGCCGAGTCATTAGAAGTGGCCACGCGATATCGAGCAAAGACGGATGCGACCGGGAAGCGTCATGCCTGGCTATCCGAAATTGCCATTACCCAAACTACCATTCAATGTACAGTCAAGAGTGCTGAAGGGAGGAACGACGAGGCCATCCAGTGCCTTCAGACCCTCAAGGAATACGACATGGACGACGACCAACAAGCCGTGGTGGATATCCAACTGGGCAACTACAGCTTCCGCTTGGGCGACATTTCCTCTGCTGTCCACTGGTACCGAGAAGCAATGCGACTCCTGGGCACACCCGAAGGCGATGAGCGCTTACTCGAGACGTGCCTCGCCAACCTGGAGACGGCACTGCACAAGCAGGGGGACCTTGAGGAGGCGCGGCGGTTACATCACTACCGCCTGGGCCGATTATCAGCATTCGCAAAGGACTCGAGCACCTTTGCAAGCCTCCCCTACCCAATGGACAAGACCAACGACCAGCCCGAGGTATCTACCGCGTTGCTCAGCCCCCGGGATGGTTCCAGTTGCTCCGGTCAGCAGACCCCTGATTGGTTATGGGGCCAGGGTGACGCGGTACCAAATGGGAGACCTCTAATAAGCTTGACCTGATGCTTGCAGCTTACAGTTAGCTAGGTAGCCAGCTCGCTTCGCTTGCGTGCGTGGTCCGGCTTACTCATCGCATATTACATATAACATGTTTTTTTTTTTTTTAAAAAAAAAAAGAAACTCATGGATTTCTTTGACGAGGTGATATCCTCTCTTTTTTCTTGTATATACTTGGGGCGGCTGTTGAAGCCGTGACGCGACCACGAACGGATTATTATGTATTACGCCAAGAGAAACATAACCCATCCCAAAACAGGGACGAAGAAACACGAAAGGGTCAGTCAGCAAACACACGGACGAAGGAAGAAAAAGAGAGAGAGGACGTTTGGAATCTAAGGTACACAGCCACAGAGCTGAAAAGGAAAATACGGATCGGAGGATCAACCTGGCCCCTGCGGATAAGTGAGGCTTTGACACACACTCAGCTCTGGACTAAAGAGGCATCATATTGCGGTCCTCTCTATTTTTTTTGCCACTTGTTCTCTTTGCTTGAAGGAATCGGACCGTTGAGAGAGCTTAGACAGATGCTGTCGTCGAATAAAGACTTGAATCGTCTATTTTGAGCTGTGCTGATGAATCCTTTGGTGTCGTGATGTAATGATGATCTTCAAAGGTACTCATGCAGGTCGAGGTGTAGTTGTCGATGTTGGTCACGTCAATTGAGGCGACATGTGTTTATGCCGCGATCTTGTAAATTGCACGTGCGTCTTGCAGCACGCGACCGTACTGCTAGATAGTATGAGGTGTTCCTGACCACGGTGGTCTGTCAGGTCAGGCCGGGAGAGGGACATGTGGCTGTGATGGATACTTAGGACATGGTGGTGATAACTAGGGACAAAGAGTTATAACCAAGCCACGATGGTTATAGCCCAAGCATGGCGGCTATAACCCAGCTATAATTAAGCATGACCTTGCCGTGTTAGTTATAACCTAGGCGCGACAGTTATAACAAGATGGCGGCAGTTATGACAAAGATATGGTGGATGATCAAGCCAGGTTGGTCAAAACCCAGTTAGTTAGGATAGGGAGACCTTTGGGGCTTCCCGATATTTTTGGGGGTCGGTAGTAGAATATTTTAATATTGTACTCTTTGCCAATGTAGCTGATGCTCTCTTCAGAGCCGCTATCATACTTCCGATGATGAGGCATGATAGTTATAACTTGGCGCGGTGGTTATAACTTGGACATGCTGGTTGTAAGTGACACACGGTAGTGTTAGTAGACTTCCTCTTCAACCCTATCAACTAATCCTTTAGAGGCAGCGATAGCATGAGAAGTGTATTATCGAGTTTAATGTCAATATTGTGTTCACAATTGTATTCTTTGTTACCGTCCCCAACACTCTCTCTGCCTGAGAAGAGAAGCGCCCATCTCGACGCCGAATTGACATCTTTTGCTTTATGGAACTGTCCGTCGTGATTTTGTTTCCCCCCTCAATGTCACTTGCCTAGAGCCTCGGCGGCATCCGCACAAGCCAGCCCTCATTCTTGGATTCTACCATAAGTGGCCTTGAGACAGGTAGACACCTTGAGAATGTTGATGATTATTGTTGTAGCTTCGGTCGAGTTTCTTCTCATGGAGACGGAGGGTGTGTTTCACCACAGCAACCAACCAAGAACACAGTCTCCAACTCGACTACTTGAACTTTTCATCTCAAAGCCGCATCGTAACACCAAATAAGTAACTCTTTGTGCTTCCCCTGAAGATCCAACACGGGCCGACTGCATTGAAACACAGCGTCACGCAGGATGCCCAAAGCAGATCAACTCGCATGTCGGGCATGTCCTTTGTGAAACTACCCAGATACTAATATCCACCAGACTCGAGGACTGGTGTAGTATTGTGAGAGTTACTCTTCCACATAGACAGAGTCTTGGACATGATAACCACGCACTCGCGGTCTACACGGGGCAAGTATCTCATCAATGCAGTTAACCAGATGCGTGGGTATGTAGACATGTCACGGATACGAGTTGGTCAATCCCGGTTCCTTATTTGAAGATGACGGGACAGGTAGAGCGCCTCGCTGGGGATGATAGGTGTGACAGCTGACGAGAAGTAGTTCGCAGACTGCAAAGAGCCCGACTCTTCCGGGATGGTACCGTAGCACATGCACACGGTTTCGCTTCTTCATGAGGTGAGAAGGTCCAAGTTTGTGATACTCGAATGGAAACGATATCTGGCCCGCCGTCGGGCGACTCAAGCACATACTTTTAATTATGATGTGGTTTCGGAAAGGACCTAGGTCGTTGCCTCGAACTTGTCAAGCGTTAATGGCACGCTTCTCAAACGATAACGGCAAGACGATAGATTTCATCCGCAACCAACCATCTTAACGCAGGTGGCTTTAACAATGATTGCTCGTTTCTGGAAGATCATCGAGACTTGGACTTTGTCGTTTTTGAGAGACGAATCAATCACGGACATTTCGGGGGCTATGTCTTCTTTAGACCTGATTGTCACGAGTGAAGCAGGTTTCTGTACGATTAGGTTGCGGAAAGCTGCACGATCAGCGTATACTTGCGCATCATATACTCCGTAGTGGAGGCATAGTTGGGAAGCCTGCCATTATCAAGGCTCGGCGAAACCCAAGAGCCCCGATTTGATGAGATTGATAACAAACCAAGACTGGGACCGAGGTTTGCCTGTGGCTGGAGGCTGAGACATTCCATAATGAGGCTTGCGCGTTTGACGCCGCGAAGGATAAGACTGAGCTCCCCCTACCGCTTTGGATGGAGGCTGGGAAGTTTGCCAATCCGGGGTATCAAGCTATAAACAGCAAGATCTCTCGGTCCATCCGGAAGATCATGATATTACGTTTTCTAGCTGGGCAGTTTACGAGTCTTGGCTTAACAGTGCAGTACACCAGCAGACCAGTTACACTTCGAGCCGTCCCATCACCATCAGCCTTCAGATTAACCTTTGGCATCGGCGATATGTCAAGACAAGCTAGCCAATGTTTATTCAAGACGGTGCCTCCTATCCAAGACAATGTCACGGGATTTAGCACATGATGCCACCCTTCAGCATTGTCCTTTTTGCCTGAAGTGAGATGTGTGCATTGAGGTGGTGAGCCAATGAAGTGGCCGGATGAACCATGTGGTCGAGGTAGAGGACAAGATGCAGTGCCCAGACAGGCTTTCAAGGCGCCAAAAAAGAGTTTTTTCTGGCATGCGGGAAAAGATGGAAGGGATGAGCGTTCGGTGACGCGAGTGGTTTGGCAGGATCTTCTTTCTTTGTCTATTGCAACGTGAAGCACTTGCTTGACGGCCGACCATGCATATCATGATGCGATACATACATACCCCAGCTTCGCTTGGCGGCAGCAGTAACAGGATCCATTGATTACCGCTCGAGGCAATAATGGCGATGCTGCCCGCGGATTCCGTATCTAGGCATAAATGAATTTTACTACCTAATTGGGATTTCCTGCCTGCCAGGGTGAGGTTATGCCGAGGACTCCGACCGGGACGGGAGTCGGGGAGGCCGGAGGGCCGGAGCGGAAGGCACGGGAGATTGACGGCGATGACATCGGCGGCAGAAGCGGCACATGATGATTTATTACGCCGGGGGAGCATCAACGTCATCAATAACGAACCAGTCAGCAAGATTGAAAAAAAAAAGAGAGGGAAAAAAGACGATCGCAGGACGCGCAGGAATGGAGCAGGGAAGCCCAGCTCGCGGGTGGGCGATTGTAGGGCTCCTAGTGGCCCGCCCTGGTGGGTTTGGGTGCAGCGGCAGTCAGTGGGCTGCGGTGGGGAGAGATGGAGATGGAGAGGGGAGGGGCCGAGAACGGGAAAGATGATGCATTTCTGGCCCAGAGGGTTGGTTTTGGGAGGGCAGGGGTTTGAGAGTTGGAGAAGAAAAAAACAAAGGGAGGAGGAAAGGTAACAAGGTAGTATCGAGTTGGGGAACTTAGCTCTCTGTGAGTCCAACCAAGACTCTAAGATATTAACACATGTTGTTTCTTCCTTTACTGTAGCAACTCGGTTGCATAGCGCTCAGTTGTGCGCGTTCCAGATGTGAAGCCGGGCGTGTTTCGCTTGCTTGATAATGGATCTGGGACCAGGCTTCGGGATGCCACAATGGGACAAGGGCCAATGGATCGATGGTTGGATGGATGGGGGGTGGTGCAGTCCATGTGCATGCAGCAGGTGTAACGAAGCAAGAGGGCCAAGCAATGGAACCGACGTTACCTGCAACCTACCTACAGACTGTACCTTGCCTGGATGGACAGAACAGTCATAAACACTCATTCAACCGGACAAGAATGCCAGTGTTTCCCGCCCTACCTTGGATAGTAACCTTGGCGAAACGAGACCCAAGACTCGTCCCTTGTCCGTCCGTGTCTTTGTCGTCGACCGAGTAAGAAGCAGCGAGTTCATGTTGGGTCGTCTTTGTGTGTGTGTCTGCGCGCATCGCATAGGCTTACATCTCATGCGCGTGCGGGAAGCTTGATGCCGCCCCATGACAAGGTTAATATCTCGAGCTTCTCTCACTCCTCACGCTCCATGAATCATTCATTTCAATCGCCTCAGTATCAATTTAATCAATCAATCAATCGACTTCTCCCAGATAAAGACGAAAGAGACACAACCTCACGCGGCGCGCAAGGAAATTACACCCCGTCCATGCACGGCGCAGCGTGACCATCTTTTTTTTTACTCCTGGGTCAGGTCTCTCTGGTGCTGCCCCCTTTGGCTACTGCTACTCAACACGCCACGCCCAGCGAGCGAAACATACCATCCTTCGTCTCGGGCCACCTTCGTCTCGTCTCGTAGAGTGACCGGGTCAAAGACCACAATCGCAAATTGACCTGCACGAGACCACCTACATTTCCGCATTTTTACATTCCCCCATCGTTGCCCAGTTCTACAGCGCTTGTTCCTTTGCCTGGTGGTACCTGAACACAACCCTGGCTTGCTTTGTTTTTGGGGAGAGGTCCCTACCCTTCTGTGAAGCCGTTCACAGCTGAGCAACCACCCGTTTTCTCCGCTTTCTCGTTTCCGAACAAATTACTTTAATCTTCTTTCCCTTTTATCCCTTCTCTGATTTAATTCCCTATCGGCCGCAGGGCAGCCTTTTTTATTATCCCACACTCAACGCCAAGTTTCCTCAAGGTTCGCGTCCAGCACAAACTCAACTTGCCTCCTCTCCCGCTCCTTCCTCACCCCAACCGTCTTGGCTCTCCAGTCAGGACACAACAACCTAACGAACGAGGCTTGTACACCAAGGCCAAGGTGTACCTGATCGCTGCGTACCATCCTCGCCTCGCCAGGCGTACAAGGGTACCAAACTATCGAGTCGGACGGCCCCAGTTTTTCCGCCCGCCATTCGCAACTTACAAGGGAAAGAACCACTGGAAGGGTCACTAGACGTCAGTCGCTGGTGGTCATTTGGAAGGAAAGAGTGGACTCGTCCATCGTTCGGGGCTCGCGCGAAAGACCAGACGGCAAGAGTCACAGCTAAAGCTGGGCCGGGGAGAGAAAAAGGCAAAGGACCCGCCCATAGTGCAGTCGCGCCCTTGCTCCTGCCTACAGTACCTACAGTCCACACTGCCTGCCACTACTGATATTCAACTGCTACTATCTCTCCTACCAGAGTCTAGTCTAACCCAAAGGTCTGGACCCACGATCCCATCTCATCCAACCATCCTTGATCTCTACTCGACCAACGACGTCGATCTTGGCTTCTTTTTCCCCTTTGGCCTTCTCCTCTTCTTTCTCTTTCCCTCTCCCACCCACTTTCGCTCTCTTCTGAGCGACTGCCACACGGATCCCGCTTCACATACTCTCTCCTCTCCTCTTCCAGCCATCCTCCTCTCCTCTTCGATCGATTCGCCTCTCATGTTCGCGTTATAGAAGAGCCCTCGGTCGATTTCTCTTCTCCCTCTCTCTCCTTCTTCCCCCCCGGTCTCTCTCCTTCGTCTCGCCAACCATCGACGTATCCATACGCCACGCCATTCCTTAGCACTCGTGCTCCCTTGGCCCAACACTAGCGGTTTCCTTGTGCCAAGGTACGTCAGTGTAACTGCTCCCGACTGACTGGAGAGGCCTCGATATCAAGACTCGTCACCCCACCTCGACTCAGATAGTCGAGTCCATCCTCTATCCCTAGGTTCCCCTTCTTGGAAAGAGGCTAATCCGGTCACTTACACTACAGTCGGGCCACTCGAAACCTCTTACCTCGACGACGACTGCTTGACTGCGGCCTCGTCTGTCCCGCTTGACCTTTGCCTGGTTCCAAGCGACTCCGACGACCCGACGCCCACCGCGGAGCCATGAACACGCCCTACGCCCCCCGAAATACGACGGCCCTGCCCATCGACACCAACAACCGCGACTCTTCAGACAACTCCCATCGGGGTCGTGATGTCTTGAGGTCTCGCCCCATCCCCGTTCCCGTCTCTGCTCCCGCTCCCGCTGCCGCCTCCCTTGCGCCCGCCTCCCGACGTCACGACCACGCATATGCCGTGCTGTCCACCAGTCCTTTGGCTTCCTTCACACTTCCAGATGTATCTGTCACAACGCCGCCTCTCGCCCATTTCCGTGCCAACACAATAGCACCATCTCCCCCAATCCAGCAGGGCGAGTTGCCGCCCCCTCAGCTCGCTGCCTTGGCTCCAGACTACTCTTCTCCTGCTACAAGGCGCTCTCATAGTCCTTTGGGATCTCTACGCATCTCAACAGACTTTCCTGCCTATCCTTCAACTCCCTCCCGACGCGAATCTTTCAATGGCAACGGTAGCACGTCCTCACGTGGTTCTTTGACGCTGAACCACAGGGCTTCGGCCAGCAGCTTGCGACCCATTTCGAGAACCCCGAGCCTCAAACAAGCCTTGACCAATAGTATCGGCACCGCCAGCGGAACCAGCAGCTTGGTTCCCAGCCCTATTATATCTGCCATGGGCGACGTCACTCCGCTCCCGAGCCCCCTCATGTCGGGCGACTCCCCTGGACCCTGGAAGAGGCTGAGCGCGGGTTCTGCGTCACCTCCACAGCTCCGCCTCAAAAGTGTCGGAGAAGGCTCTGTCCTCGTCACCAGCAACGGCGAATCGATTGATGCCGCTCTTGCTAACGGCGCCAAGCGTAAAATCTACTCGACTCTTGAGCCTGGTGAGAATGTACCGTCACAGACTACGACCAGCCAACCCCGACACCCTCATACACGAAACCGAAGTGTCAGTGAATACATTCCTGACCCTATGGGTATTCCCAAGAGACAAATTTCTGTGTCTGGAACCCATCCCAAGATTGAACCTTCAGAGCATCCGCTTGAGCCTCATATTCGCCGGGAGCTTAACCTCGCCCAGTCCCGTGGCCTCACGCCTTCTGTTGCTCAACCACCCACCCCTCCACCTAGTGAGTCCTCGAGGGATTCTGCCGATGGCACCAGCAAGCCCAAACGACCCAGTTTCGAATACTTTGAGGCGTTTGGCCGGCAGGATAGGAAGCGACGTCGATGGAGAGCTGTTCGACTGCTCGGCCAAGGAACGTTTAGTAGGGTCATGCTGGCCACAAGTCAGATAGAGCCTGACGAGGATTCTCCCGAAGTCGACCATGGACGGCTCACACCGAAGCCTGAGCAGAGCCTTGACCGCAAGACACTGGTTGCTGTCAAGGTGTGTGAGCATGGGCCCAAGGGCGGCGCCAGCGAAGAACGGGTCGAGATGAGCTTGAAGCGAGAGCTCGAGATTATGCAATCGATTCACCATCCCTCTCTGGTCGACCTCAAGGCATGGAGTATTGAGCCCACGCGGGCAATTCTCGTCTTGAGCTACTGCCCTGGAGGCGATCTATTTGATGTTGCAACCACTCACCGCGCTGTCCTCAAGGAACCGCTGATGAGAAGAATCTTTGCCGAGTTGGTTGGTGCTGTGAGCTATCTTCACGAAAGGAGAATTGTGCACAGAGATATCAAGCTCGAGAGTAGGCTCCCCAGCTATGATGTATATACAATGGTCAAAACTGACAGACTTCCAGATGTGCTTGTGAACCTCACTCCTTCAGAACTCGCAGATCCATCAATTGACTGGGCAACCTATCCTTACTCAGTCGTCATCCTCACTGACCTGGGCCTCTCACGACGCATTGCCGACGACGAGAAGCTCGAAACTCGATGTGGATCCGATGACTACGCAGCACCCGAAGTTATCATGGGCCAGCCTTACGATGGGCGAGCAACTGATGCTTGGTCCCTCGGAGTATTACTCTACGCTCTTCTCGAGGCTCGACTGCCATTCGATCCCCACCCAGGCATGAGTGACGCACATCGTATGCGCAGCCGCACCAGCCACCGCATTGCCAGGGTTGAGTGGCGATGGGTCGAATACGCTGGAGACGACACTGACCACGATGGTGACGAGGCCAAGTTCAAGGAGAAGGGCCTCTTGGGCGCCATGGAGATTACGGAAGGATTGTTGAAGCGAGCGAGAGGTCGATGGACCGTTGAAAAGGTGGCCAAAACCGCCTGGGTCCAAGATGCGATCAAGGTGGAAGGCGGATTGCGGTTCAGGGAAGAAAAGGATGGCGAGGAAGTGGCCTAACTGAACCCAACCCGACCCGAATTGCTCCTCTACACCGATATCGACGTTGAAACGTTTTACACCTCGATAACCCTCGACTTTTGCTTCGACTTCTAACCGTTTTACTCACTTGATTCATACACCCCTCCTTTGTCGAGTTGACCGTTGCTATGAGCCGGATTCTCGCACTTTTACAGTTGACTTGCAACTTGTTTCGAAACACCTTATACGAAAGACCAAAGACGAAAGATGTGGAAGAGGTTCCATGGATCCCGGAATTGGTACGATAGCCGCCTTCAGCAACGAAGACATGGCGGTAAACACAGGGTTTCTTTGTCAATGAATACACGACGGGACAAGGGGACACGGAATAACGGATAACATAACCGGGAAAGATAACGTAGCGGCAAAGGATTGGGACACGGTGTTGCCGGCTGGTTTGGTTTGGTTCACGTATGCATGCATTCGGTTACTTGTGATTATGGTATGTCTGGTTTGGTTTGTGCTCTTGTAGTTTTAGCTAGCTGCTGCGTTCCCTCCTTTTCTTCTTCTTCTTCTTCTTCTTTTCCCATTTCTTTTTCTTGTCTGGCTACCTACTTACTTCCTTCATTTCTTCTCTTTTTCTCTTCTTCTTGTTTTTACATCAACCCGTATCATACCACACGTAAGCTTCTGGGAGTAGAAAAAGGTTATACCAAAAATGGATAGACAAGGTGTTTGAGCTTCTTTTATATCTATTTTACATGTTCAGGCTGCATGTCGGCTATTCATTTACTTGTTTTCTTTTTTATTTCTTGTTTTCTTTTTTACTCCCTTCACTTCTACCCATCCATCACTCCCCTATTCTTCTCTTCTCTCTCTTCTTTCGCTTCTACAGCCTTTTGGGGGAAGGCTCACTTGTTATTCGATACTTGCTCTCTGGCTTGGGTTTTAGGTGGTTTGGGTGGGTTGCTATGATTGGGGATGTTGATGTTTTGGTGTACGCTGTATGCTATATGCTGTACGCCGTGTAGGATACCGTGAAATGGAAAAAGATGCCAGAAGATGTTCTCCTCTCATTCATCAAGTGAACAGAGTTTCAGACGAGTCATGATTAGAGGACCTGCAATGTGGTATTCGCCTGGGTTGACGGCACTGCCTCGCAACCAACCTTAATTCGACCTCGAGATGGCTGGGCGAGTTGGTTGTTGGCTCCTACGCGTTTCGAGTTAACAATGTCGATCTCTTTGCTAACCAACCAACTGTAGGTGCCAAGCGGTGAGTCGCGAGTTGTGCTTGATTGGCCTCGTTGGCCTCGAAATCCCATCCCATCCCATCCCACGCCTCGGCCGCTCTCGTCAGCAAACCAAACTCAACTGCCGAAATCACACTATTCAGTTCAATATGTATGTCAGAGCGGGCTTACAATACAAAGGAACGGACCTGCAGCAATCGTCAGCTAGAGAGTGATGTCACAAAAAGATATACCCCGATCCAAAGACCGGCCCATATCTCAGCTCTCCCGCCTGTCGGTCTGCTGCCAGTGTGGGCTGTGTGTGGCTGGCCTCATCTGCTCATCTCATCAGCCTTGGCGGCGCTGGCCAACGACAAGTCTCCCCCTTCACATGACGCAGCTGCAAGAGCCGCCTGTGGCGCTCGGGAATCTGACGAGCTGATGAGCCCACTGAAATGACGAGTTGCTTCTCTGTCAAAGGGGGAACGGAACTGCGGCGGAATCTCCGCGGTACAGAGGGCCAGAAAGACAGGGCAGGGGTTGCCGGCATCAGAGCGGTTGCTTGTGACATGGACCTCTCACTACTGAGACAGGAAACGGCACCATACCATGGGGCAGTGGCAGTGGCAGTGGCAGTGACAGTGACAATGACCTGAATCGGCGGCGGCACATGGAGCTTTATCCGGCGGCATTGCATGGCATCCGCCTCATGTTGGCATTCAGCTCAGCATGGATAAGATAAAGGATTCATTGTCTTGCAGCGTCTGTCGGTATTTATGGCCGCCATTCTTTGGTCGATTCGGCCGCTCACTCGGCCGAGTCTCGCTCCGGGGCCTGACCGTTGTTGAATCAGGGGTTTGGCCCAAGGGTGGGTTGTTGGCAGCGATCATGGAACGTTCCATCCTGATAACGTGGGAACAACCTTAACAACCTGCCTACCCAAGCGTGAAGTCAGCTGTGATTTGCTGTAGCCCCCCGTCACTCGCTTATCATGGGCTGTAGGTATTTCTCATTTGGGGAGGAAATTGTGCTCGTAATCGTAGAGTTCGTGTTGACATCTGCAGGTAGGTAGGTAGGTAGGTAGGTAGGTAGGTAGGTAGGTAGGTAGGTAGGTAGGTAGGGCAATCGATTAGGTCGTCTCAGGTTTGCAACTAAGTTAGTAGACCACGGACAATGTCCATGGGATGGGATATGGCTTCGGTCTGCTCGGAGGCCATTGCCCTATTCGAACGGCAATTCTCTGCTTCATCTCAACCCCAAGTGAAGCCAAAAGACACTTGGACCATCGGCGAGAGCCGGACTTGGTTACAGGTTACAGGGCAGAGTCAAGAAAGAGCCGGGTCTCACAAAACCCCCACATGGCTCTGTCCATTCTGTGATCAAGCCGCTGAACTCCTTGGCAGCTTCTCGTTCGTAAATGTCATATTGACATGGGAAGAGAAAGGTTAATAACTCTAACCCACCGTTTGCGCCTAGCTCTGCTCCATGAATAGAAGCAGACATCATAGTAGCCCTGCTATTGCTATTGCGGAAGAGTCGACTGAACTTCACAAGCAGCCGACACGACGCCAGTGACGGACCACGGACAACAAGACCGAGGCGTGGCCTCAGAAACAGCCGGTCGACAAAGCGTGGCGGCGCCACGGCCGAACGCCTCTCAAGCAGCGGGGGATCAGCGACGTCCAACAGAGTTTCTCAGCCCCAATGGTCGTCCCCCTCCCCTGTTGACGATGCCATGCCATGCCATGCAATGCCATGCCGTGGCTTCAGAAGCCCGTCAGCTCTAGCCATCGTCTCTCAGGTCATCAATGCCCTCTGCCTGCCCCGTGTAGTGTAGTGTAGTGTAGTGTAGACAGCGGCAGGCGGGCGCGGCGTTCGGCTGCATCGGGAGTCGAGTCTTGGGCTCGTCGGTGGCGCTCACTGCTAATGCTCCCAAGGACGGGACAAGCCAGCGCGAAGTCTTCTGGAATATCACAGAGCCCAGCCTTTCTACCTTCTGGCGGCGAGCCCTCGTCTTGGTCTGCAGCCTTCTTGCAGCAACGACGGCGCTGGAATGCACGCTCGCCCCCTCGGCAGATTTCCCTGCTCGCCCGACGGCTCCAGGGGCTGTTCTCTGCTCGTCATGATTGGCGCTTCTCGACGTGGATGGTGGCTCCGTCAAATACACCTTCTGCTTCAGGCAACATGGTCGCATGCTCTCACAAGCCCACCCCTGAAAGCTCTTCTCTGACTGGTCCAGCTCGAGAGCCGGCCATCGACACCATGGATGGCGTTGCCGTCCTGGTGTGGCCTTGTCGGCCCTTCTTTTTCAGTGCTGAATCGCTCACCCGTCCATTCATGCTTCTCAGCGCGCCGTCTCTCTCTCTCTCTCTCTCTCTCTTCCTCTGCACAGCCCTTTGACCAACGGCACGTCCAAGGCCAACAGCTGCTCTCTGCCTCCTCTCTCTCCTTGTGATCCTCGTGCCGTGTCCGTGCCTGAGCCTCGGGCACCCCAATCTTAACCGCAGAGGGCCCCTCCCCCCGGGCTCCTGGCCCTGGGATACGTCCTCTTATCTCCTTCGACCACCCCGCGGGCGACGCTCCAGACTCCTGTAGACAGCAGATTGGCTTGCCCTTCTGGGAAACTTAGGCGAAGGAACTTTTGCTGGCCCTCTCTCACGCGCATCGCTTGGCGTTCTGTCCGTCGTCTCTCCCCGTCTTCCCTCTGGCCCTCGTCGCATTGACGGTCCTATCATAACACCGCCCATATCTTGTCTCTGCTGCTTCTTGCTGGTGCGTCAAGTCTGGGGAACGATAACGTTAGCAAGCCCTGGCCGTTTTCCCTTGCTGTTACCGTCCTACCGTCGCCGCAAAGAAACCCCCCCCCCCCCAGTCAAGCCCAGCCCAGTCCAGTCCGAGTCCCAGTCCCCAGCCCGAACCCAAACCCGCTCTCTGCTTGTCCCTGTTCGCGCTTGGTGTTGGTGCTGGTCCTCCCGCTGCTGCGCTGCTGCTGGTGCTGCTCGGTCGTGCTGCTCGCTGGCTAGTACTGTACAGTAGTACTGCCGCTTGTTACTCTCTCTCCTTCTCGCTCTCTCCCGCTCGCTTTCTCTTTATTATTATACGTACCTCTAATCATGGGCGCTTCTGCCCGCCTATCCATCCTCCCGCTCTTCGACCACCAACTGAGCTCCATCGCTCGCCACCTTGACGAGTGATGAATCCTCGCATTGGCGACTGAGGACCCAGCCGAGGCTTTCCACTCGCCTCAGCCCGTCACTGACTGCTCTTGAGCCAGCGGTACGGGCATCTCTTGTCCGCCCTGCGCGCCCCCAGGCGAACATGTTCAATCAACCACCCGGCGGGCCTCGTGCTTCCGACTCCAACGGGCAACCCTCTTATGGCTTCACCGATCAAACCTGGCCAAGGTATGGCCTCGCCAAC
Organism: Fusarium duplospermum; assembly: GCA_003946985.1. Lineage (NCBI taxonomy): Eukaryota > Fungi > Ascomycota > Sordariomycetes > Hypocreales > Nectriaceae > Fusarium > Fusarium duplospermum. Next base: position 65,397 of record NKCI01000001.1, on the reverse strand, counting down.
AACTCGGCAGCCTTCTCGACCGACCATTCCCAGCCCATCTATGCCTCAGACCGGCAGTATGGCGACTCCTCTGGCATGGACTGGGCGCCGACCCCAACCGATTATCAAACGCGATTTCAACACCAAGACGCTGTATCCGAAAATGTTGAACTCGACAATATGAGCACTCAGGCTGGAGGTGGCGTTGGTCGTCTTGTCGCGCATTTCGAGAACAAGGGGTTTGCGCCGCCTCTTCCTCCGAGACCATCCAACACGATAACAAGTCCAGTCAACCAAGAGCCGCCTGTTTCGTCGCCGTTCGGTACCTTCAGCGTCGCATCTCCCATCCTGACGAGCCCTCTCGCCAGTCCCTCCGAACCCAACTATGGGCTTTTGGGTGACCACCAGTCGAGGGTCACCAGCCCAATTGCTAGCCCACCTCCCATAGCATTTGGCGGATATCATGATATGTCGGTATCCAGTCCAGGCGTTGGTTCCTCGTCCGGACACTTTGGAAGTATGAATAGCTTCATGGTCAACAACAGAGTAGCCACCCCCATGGAAACCTCCATGGCTGCGTCGCCCATGGTGGCAACCCCCATCATGAATAACCCCAAAGTCGCCTCTCCGAGCCCGGCTGCTCCAGGTGTGCCAGGCACTCCTGGGTTTGCCATTTGGCGACCACCTGTGCCAATGACTCCCAAACCTACCATGGATCAACTCCAAGGTACCAGTAGTTCCTCCACTTCCGGTGGCTATTTCACAAAACCCCCCATCCCCTCAACTCCTAAACCAGTCATGAATGCTGGGAGCCAGCTCGTCTTGGATTTCAACTCCAATTCTGGCTCCATTGCAAAGGGCAAGACTCCAATGAGACCTCCCGCAAAACCGAGACACCCCGTTCGACAACCATCCCGATCACAAATATCCACACCAGCAGCCTTCAGCCCTGCTATCAAACGCGAACCTTCAACACCACACTTATCTCAAGCCTCTCCCGCTCCACATACACTGGCGGTATGTCTCACGCTACCCCCCCTGGTAATCAGTATGCTAACGGTCACTGTCAGAGTGAACGCAGAAGTTCAGTATCCCAAAGATCACAAACAGGGAGTCGGCCTTCGAGGGAACAAGTTCCTGCCGAGGCCTGGGAGTCGTTCAAGAACACAATTCGAACCCTCTACCTTGATGAAAGGAAACCGCTCAAGGAGGTCATGTCCATCATGGCTGACAAGTACGGCTTCCAAGCAACGTAAGTTTCTCTCCCAGGCTGCGTGATCATTTCTCACCCTCCACAGCCCCAAGATGTACAAGACTCGATTCTCACAGTGGGGATTCGTGAAAAATAACACCGAGGAGGAGGTTAAGCGTCTGCTGTCCAAGAAGTTTCAACGAGATGCCGAGGGAAAAGTATCCGAGTTTGTTCGCAACGGAAAGGTCGTCAACCTGGGCACATACCTGAAGAGAAAGGGCGTCACCGAGTACGACTTGATCGATTTCGAGTTGCCTGCCGAGCTTCCAGCTCACATTCGATGCCGAACTCCGACTCCTCCACCTGCACCAGGATATCTCCAGTCCCCCGATCTGCTCCGGGCGCAGGAGACTATCATCAGCAACATGAGGAAGGCCTTTTTGCAGTGTCGACAATTCGAGGTGGAAACCGATGCTCAGGTTGGATGGCAGACCATCATGGTGTGGGGAGCAGGATCCAGCGATCTTTTGCTTGAGGCGAACCACAACTTCGAAATGAGGGACACTGACCAGGGAGGACATTTCCTGATGAAGGCCTTTAAGCAGCTCGAAGTCGATTTGAAGAAGCTATCACCCCAAGGAATCCAGGAGCTGCTTCTTGGTATGGTCCGTCGTGATCCTGGCATGATGACGGCATTGTGCAAGTATCTGGCGGCATACTCGACGACCAACTTTGAGCGATCACATCCTCTGCGACAAATTTTTGCCTGTTTATATGAAGTTCAGCAAAAACATGGCCCAGGGACACTCTCAGACCTTTTGTGGGCCAGTATTCCCACCATTGCGGAAGAATTGGAGGCTATCTACGGGCGAAAGCACCCATATGTGGCTCGAACGTGGACTGACTTGGCGACCTTCTATAACCACGCGAACCCCGAGCGATTGGAGAAATTGGTGGCAGAACTTCGACTTCTGCAGCGGCAAATGGAACACCGACAAGGCGCAAACAGCGTCGAGGTATTCGTGCTGCGATATACCATCGTGCAGCTAATGGTTGCTGCACATCCTCAGTCAGATGCAACGAAGCAAACAACCATCGACCTCTGGCATCATGCGCGAGGGATGGGACTCGTCTTCCCTGTTCGAGGTCAACAGCCCAATGTCTTCTGTTATCACAGTCCCGTCAAGGTCGATCCCTGGACGAAGCGATGTCGACGAAGATATGACTCTGGAGTTAGGCTTCTCGAAGAGCATGTGGGCGTGCGAGTTATCCCGTACTTTGAAGAGGACTTCCACACAACGGAACACGCCCCGGAGCATATCCCGCAGCAGCCGCAACAGCAGCAGCAGCAGCAGCAACACCAACCGCAGCACCATCATCATCAACAACAACAACAACAACAACAACAACGTGCGCCACAGCTGCAGGCGCAGGACTCGTGGGCGGCCGCAATGGAACAGCAAATGGGGGGCAACAAGTGGTCGTTCATTTGAGCAGGATCTCTGGTCGACCATTAGTTCTCGCTGTCTCAGCAAGTTCCAACCCGCCAAGTGCTCGCCCCAACGACACCGGCCTCTTTGAAAGACGTGGACGACGAACATGTCATCAACGACTGAATGACGTACCTAGTAAACGTTTCCTCCGAGACTATGCAAATGTCCCCATATGCATATGCAGTCTCAAACCCGACCCCGTATACACAGCCTGGAGTCTGGCACCAGCATATATTTCTTTGCGGTATCCTTTTTTTGTCCCGGCGTTTCAGGATTGTCGCCCATTGCGGCTGGACGATGGAATCTTGGACATTCTCGTATTATCCTTTTTTGTTTCTTGCATTATCCCCATGTATATTAGTAACCACGCGATGCCATGCATTGGACGAAATTCGGGGGGTGTTGAACAGGCGGAGTTGACGGTTGACGGATGGTGCATCAAGAGGAAGAAAGGGAGAAAAGGAGCCCGATTATTGAAAGAAGTGTGAAGGAAGGCGCGTATAGGGAAGGCAGGCAGGCGGGCATGGGAAGGAAGGAAGGAAGGAACTGGAGGACATCTGATCTTTTTTTCTCATCTTTTATTAATCCCTCCATCGACGAGGGAAAGGCGATACCCAAAAACCCAACCTACAGACCTCGAGATAGGCGCATCCTGCAGCGAGAAAGGAGAAAAGGGAAATCTTGCTCGTGAGGCAGGCCAATTTAGAAAGAGAAATACCAACAAAACATTCTAAACTTGGGACCCAATGGACACTTCCTTGTGTGAGATGCTGAACTTGTTCATATGATGAGACACAAGTTGGTGTAAACAGTGTTGTATGTGGACGATGCAGAGATCCCGTTACCCGAGATATCCCCGGCGCAAAACTCAACCTCGAGAAATTCCCATCATGACAAAACGCTTGCTCTCCAGCTCCAAGCTTTAATCTCCCACGATGCGCCTCACTGGTCCCTCAGTCCTAAAAGGACGACTTTCCTTACCTCTCTGCCGCTTATACTCATCATCCCGCACCATTCAAGGTTCGAAATTCCCCAATCCGTCCTCCCAAGACGCCATCATGCTAACTCTCCAGAAAATGACGTCCTCTTCCTGCGCCAACAGGGCAAAAGAGCTCCCAAATGGCACCTCACTTCCCCCCTTCGCGCCGACTCACGAATACGTCTCTCCTACGGCGGTTCTGTCAACTCGTCCGACTTGATTGGCCGCAGTGTGCTCGATACGGTAGTCGACAGCTCGGGCCGCACAGTCGTGTTGCATGAGCCGTCCATGGCATCCTACATCATCAACAGCGCGCGGTATGCCACGCCGGTACAATCCCTCTAGTATCAATTGACCTTGACCCATGTCTGACGCTACCTTTTCACCTCTAGATCTACCCCCATGACGCAAGCATCATCGTCTCGCTCCTAGACTTGAACCTCCCTCGCCCTGGCGAAGAGGAGTCTGACACCGACCAGACGCCTCCGCCGTTCGAGATATTCGAGGCTGGAACGGGCATGGGCAGTCTAACACTGCATCTTGCTCGGGCTCTTCACGCTGGAAACCCAGCTGTGCCTCCCAGCTTGCGCAACGCCCTCTGCAGTGCGCGACACATGAGAGACGAATTTGGCCTCGAGCTCTCCCCCGAGGTTTCGACAGAATACGACATTTACAAGAGTAATCGCCGAGCCATCCTGCACACTCTCGACCGTAACCACAAGCACTCTAAAGCAGCACATAACCTCATTCGCCAATTCCGCCGTGCCCTCTATTTTCCCACCGTCGATTTCCACGTCGGCTCCATCGACGAATACATCTCCTCTCGTCTTGCTCAGACAGACAACGAGCCCTTCCTCTCCCACGCCATTCTCGACCTTCCCTCAGCGCACGACCACGCTGGCCCCGTCATCCAGGCCCTCCACCCCAACGGCCTGCTCATCATCTTCACCCCATCCATCAGCCAAATCGCCGACTTCCAGGCCTGGATGCTCCGTTCAGGACAGCCCATACGTCAAGAGAGGGTCATTGAGCTTCCTGTCTCCACCACTGCTGACGGCGTGCGTGATACTGGTGGTGGCAAGGAGTGGGATGTCAAGACAGTCATCCCCAAAGACCAGCCTGACGGTTCCCCTGTACAAGTCATGCGACCCAGAGTTGGTGATCGCATAGCCGGCGGTGGATTCGTTGCTGTAATGCGCCGATGGCCCGCTGGGCAGATGCCGTCTGAAGCTCAGTCTTTGGGCGATGAGGCTGTCTCTGAGATAGATGAGCTCGCCGGGACTGATGAAGTGCCCGAGAGCGAGAAGCCATCGGAGAGCTCATAAAGCTTCAAATGGCCTGCCACTTACCCCGAATGTAACTCTCCCATGTAAACATTCTTGTATACTACACCAAAATCTGTATGATAGGTACACTCAAAGATAGACATGTAGAAACGATCACGGACGGACATGACATCAATAGAGTAGACGAATCCATGAGGAATCAAACAAACATCGCTTGCTATTTCGTTCTCGCTTATCCCCAAAACATGAAGGGTATCTCTATGCACATGCTAAATGAAAACATCAAGTCGTATCCTCCCCCAAAGTCATCATCAAGATTTCGTCACATCATCCTTTTTTCCGAGTACTTTGCACTCCAATTCTCCCCAAACTTGCTGTTCGGCTGCGGAGACCAAGAAGTGCAATGTCCAGCATTGCCCCCTATTAATTCCTTGCCAGAAAGCTATTCATCGTATGAAGAAAAGAAAAGAAAAGAAAAGAAATACCAATGCATCCAGTGCTGGTCACTCCGACCTGCGGCACCGAACATTAAACGAGTAAGAAATGCAACGATAGTGTCATGTCTCGCGTATCTGAAGCGAGTGACTGAGTATGCATAGCGTAGTCAAGTTTCAAGGTGTTGCTGACCTTACTTGACCAAGTGAGAGTTGAGATATTGTTGTACATCCCACGCATGGGGTTCTGTAGTTGGGGCTCGCGCCCGTTGATAATCTTCCGGCTTTGAATGCCTTCCGTTCATGATATATACCTGCCCAATGCAATGACAGAAAGGAAAATATAAAGGAGTGTGGGTTAATCAAACACTGGTGATGCGTTCCAGCGGAGCTCGTGCACAGCAGACCATGAGCTTCAAGCTCGTTCCGAGCTCTTCGCACTCGGACAGCAAATGCCTGTCACCCCAGATGCTTCTTCCGGAGGGGTTCTCCGATGCATTCTCGTAGCAACGTGTGTACCACCATCGGCCAACACGGCTGACCATCTTGGTGATGCCCTCATCCGCCAAGGGGCTGTTGTCACTCATCATCTCAGAGAGGCTCGGCTGATCCTTCTTCTTGCTAGCGACAGTCTTGCCTTTACCCTCATTCGGACGAGTAACGGAACTGGCTACAGGCACACCAACACGCGCAGCCTTGATGGTAGTGAAACCAGCCTTGCCCAAAAGACGCAGAATGAGATCTGCGGTCGAGCCGAGACTGGTATCTGGGGTCTTCTCGTTGATCCTCTCCTTGAGTCGGCGTACCGTGCGACGACCTCGATTGCCCATATTGTTCAGGTCAACATCAAGAATGGAGAGCTCGATGTAACCACCAGGCTTCAGCACGCGGCGAGCTTCCGTAAGAATGCTGCGATAGTATGCCTCCGGTGCCGCCACTGGGAACCGGTAGACAACTGCCGTGAAGCTTTGAGGGGCAAAGGGAAACTTGTCGAGGTGAGACATGTACTGGATCTGATGGTGGTTTGGTGGGCTAAGAGGGAAGCTCGAGGACGAACTCTTGAGCTCTGGGGGCAGAGGAGCTCGAGGGGACAGGTTGAAGAAGGTGGCAGCTGGGTACGTCTCCGCAGCATAAAATGACCAGTCATCGTTACCGAGGCCATCAATCACCAAGATGGAGTGTCGCTTCAGAGAGCCTTCCACTGGGATGAGCTCATGGCGGACATCACTAAAGAGCACATGTCCAAAGGTGAGCCACTTGCTGACCGTCATTGAACCAACCCGGAGGTTGACTTGCGCAAGTGGAGAGCCATCCTCAGAGGAACAGCTACCATTCGACCGTCTTGTACCGTTAGATGACTGGCTGCCTCGTCGCGATGCTCCAACCGCCTTGACGATCTCGGTGCTCTTGTTGCGGTCTCCATAGCCCGAAACAAACTCAGAGACCGAAAAGGAAGCTGTTGGGCTTGGGTGAGGTTGGAAAGCAGCTTTGAGTCTCTCTGTCATCTCTGTCATGTCAGCACTGCAAGTGCTGGAAATGGTCGTCGCCTTTGACAGCCTCTCTGCCTTTCGGTCATCGAGGATAATGGTAGGGGATTCTAAAGGCTTCCCCTTGTTGGAGAGCTTTGACTGATACCTCTCGAGGTGGAAAGGAACACCCTTTGATGAAGTAGCTGAGGGCAGTCCCTTGGCAGCGTCTTCACCAAGAAGATCATCATACTCATCCCAAACCTCATCCTCTGCCGGGGGGTCATTGGGTTGGGGAATGATGGCAGTGGAGGTGGCGAATGACAAGAGCCCGGAGCAGCTCGAGCTGGATGTTCCAATTGTCCCTTCAGAGCCCTTCCTTGGTGAAAAGGCTAGGAACTCCTTTTCAACCCGACCAACTCCTGGAGACATTCCAGGGATCGAGCCCTGTGAAGAGGTTTTGTTGGTGCTTCCTATTGTCGAGCCTTCCATGGTAAGTTCGGGGACAGGAGTTGATGGCTTGGGGGGTGTCGGGCCCTTGGCGATTGAGTCGACATCAGGAACCTCAAGATTCGGAGGGTCCAGTTGCAAGCTCGCTCGGAAGGGGCGTGAAAAGCTCTTGGGAGAAGCGGTGTTCTCAGCCCGGTTGCTCACCACCTTGGGGATCCTTCCGACTTGAGGAAGCCTGCTGCGTCGACCTGTGGTGGTGCTTGATGATGTTGGTTGAACAATAGGCACCTTCACAGTTTGCTGAGCAGGAGGTGATCGGACCTTGGCTTTAGCCTTGGGCTCGAGGCTCTTCCTCCGCACCTGCTGAGCAGGTCGTGTCAGGGAGCTCGTGGATGGGCGCCCCTCAGGCGTTTCTTGGGGTGGTTCGGGGGTGCCGCCAAGGCTGGGCGACTTGCCATAAACTTCGGCGTACCTCAAGACTTCTTGAACATCCATGGGCTCACTGTCGTCTTGCTCCGACGAGTCCATCATGGCATAGAAGGGCATGGGCTTCTTCTCAACAATCTTAACTGTGGCAGCAACCTTCTCGCCCTGCTTGGGAACTTGCTGGCTATGCGTTGACCTTCCAAACAAATTCCACTTTCGAGGCGAGCGTGGTCTCTTGACGAGCTTCTTGGGAGCAGGGTGGGCTGGTCTCGGTTCGCGAGAAATCTCGCGTTGCAACTCAAAGTGGGATTCGTCTGACATGACACTGGTATCAAAGCTCGTCATGGGTGATGTGGTAGTGCCAGATGTGTTGATAGGATGGGGAAGTCTCAAAGGGTCCTCAGGCGAAGACCGGAGACGCTGGACAGACCTCCGAAAAGCAATAGTCGAGTTCATTGTGACAACGTCAGACTCACTGCTCTCAGAGGGTCGGCGAGGGCTAACGGCGGGGTGGGGAGTGCGTGACATAGGTGATGGCCACAAGGTGTGTCGGGAGTTTTTGCGAGCATGTGAACCGCTAGGCTTGGGCAGATTACTACTCAGACTCTGAGAACTCTCAGTCCGAGGCAACTCTGAACTTGCATTTCGGTTTTCGACAACTTCACCTCCAGCAATGACCACGGGGTTGACACGGTCAGACAAGAAGGAGTCGTTGCTGGCGAGGGTCTCTTGGGATGACTTGTTTCCACGAACCAATTTACTGATGCTCCCGCTGCGTCGTTTATGAGTGCCGAGGCGTCCATAGCCTTCATGGCCGGTGCCAGCTGCAGGGCCCTTACGGACAAGCTTCTTGTCCTTTTCATCCTCTTTTTCCGTTTCCTTTTCCTTCTCCTTCTTGTCTGGTTGAATTACCTCTGCAGTCTTCTTGCGACCAAAGAAAGGGAACAACGAGAAGGAGCTCGGCACATGAGGGCTTGGCGTGCGAGTAGCTCGAGGCTTCTCGGTAGGCTTAGCCTTTTTAGGTTCTGTTACCACTCTCATTCCGGACCGAGAAGACATTTCGCCTTTGATGGGGAGTTGAGACGTCGACGATGCCCTGGTGCCGTGGGAGATCTGCGTAGTAGGAGGCGAGAGAGTGGAGGGGATTCCCGAATCACTTCCCCGTCTCTCCATCGGTAGCGATTGGGAGGAAAGGTTGCTGTGGATGACCGGAATGGCGCTGAAGAGTTGTGACTGCATATCTGGTGTGCCATCTCGGCTGGGTCGTGAAGGCGGGATGGCCCTTGGGGACGCAGAAGACTGGTTCCGTTCGGGTGAAGGAGATCGCAGAACAGGCCGCGATACTTTTCGTACACTCCTTGGTGACGACGTTTCTTCCCTAAAGTGCTGCGAAGACTTTCGTGGTGGAGGGCTTGGGGGTGGGGGAGGCAGTTTCTTGTGCTTCTTGATGGTGGCCTCCCGAACAGTCGAGTTTGAAGAAGAAGAAGCCAGCGACTCTCTAACAGACGCCAGTCCATGGGGGTCAGCGCTGATAGCATCGACCTCATTGGGGATGCTGCCAGCCCTTCGTCGAGTAACCGGAGGCCTAGTGATAGACGGGCTTTGCAATCGGCCTTTGCCTTGATTGCTGCGATGAGGTACAATCAGGCAAGGTGACTGGGAAGCAATCGAAGTCGGGGTGGTGTCACGGCTATAAGGCCCTGGTCCAGGAGATTCCGAAAACCTAGTCGAAGGACTTCCACTAGTTCCGGAAAAGAGCAAACTGGCCGGGGTCGGAGGCGGAAGGTCGTGTGTCGCTAATCGGAATGGAACTTCGATATGGGTCTCAGAGCTCTCTGAAGGTCGTCTGATGTTTCGATATCGGTCGAGCTCAGGGTAGATGACAGATGACCTTCCAGGCTTCGTTACCTCAATGACCTCTGCAACTTGGATCTCGGCCGGGCTGCAAGTGAGTTCCCGATCCAGTGGTGATCCAAAACCCGGATCGAGTGAGATCTGTTGCTTTTGCTGAGATGATGAGGAACTCGTTCGGGATGATCCATTTCGAGTTGTCGTGACATCGCGGGACAGGGACGACTTCTTCCTTCGAAGGACATTGGGGTTAGGCTTTGAGGCATTATCAGAGGGCCTTGGTGAAGAATATGATCCCGAGCCTCCGCGGTTGTTAGCAGTTGATCGGACAGTTGATGAGGTGCTGGTGGAACCCCATGATTGTGCTTGGTGGTTCAGGCCGGGTCGTGGTGTTGGGATCGAGGGTCGTCGAGTAGAAGGCGATGGCTGAGACACGCTTCTGCCTGCACTTGGGCGCGAGCCCGAAGAAGGCCTCGGTAATGATCGTGGAACTTCTTCCCTCTTGGTTGTTCTGTTCAACGGCCTCGTCGGGCCCAGTAGACTTCCGGGTTCGGCCAACCGTCTGCTGCGAGACCCTTCCACGGGCCTGGTCGGCAGACCAGACCCCGCTCTAAGAGATTCCATCTTCCAACCTTCAGTGCCGAAATTGTGTATCTCGGCCCATGATTTACAAGCGGGGGCAGATGGGAGAGGGTTTTATGAGATATATGAAAGCCAAAACGAACGAGATTGTGAATCGAGCGAGCAGAAAGTCGTCGGTATTAGTGCGGAGGGGGTTGGCTTGAGTTGGTGTGGGACTGAAACCGTTCTCGGGCTGTCAAGGGTGTATCGACTCGAAGAGGGCTAGTTCGGTGGTGATGGTGTGAGAGAACCCGCGTCTAAGTCGTAGAGTTGGCGCTTCCGTCGATGTGATGGCTGACTGACTGAGTCGTGAAGACGATACGATGTCCGTGTACGAACGTTTGATTGATGTGTAAGTGGGGATGGGGGTATTTGAGACTCAAGGAAAAGAAAAAGACGCAGGAACAGACTGCGGTGGCAAAGAAGAGAGCGGGATATAGAAGTAGTAGAAGACATAGCAGCGGGGAGGCCCGAAAGGGCGACGGGAGCATAGTATTTAGGTGATGGACGACTTTCTGGGGCATAATCATGACTGGACGAGGGCAGCCGGTACATGAGTACCTTGGCCAAGGGACGAGGGTACTTGAGAGGGATGGGCGATTCTGACTGTGGCGCTTGCGACCCTGGCTGGGTAGCAGACATGGGACCCTGGAGCCCTCCATCGAGACCCTGGTGTGGGCGTGTGAGTGTGTGCCTGTTGAGGCGTCGACATCTGCGTGGAGTCGCCGATATCGATGGCAGGCCAAGGACCATGGGTTGAGTCATCTCTTTGGCCAGCGAGCCTTGCCAGCGGACCTCCTCACTAAGCGTCTGCCATTGTGTACACTGCGCCGCACCTCTCCCACGGGGTGCATGGCCCATGGTCCTATGGGACGGTCCTTGAGGCGTCTTGGGCCGCTGATTGGGCATCGAGCCCTGGCTGGGATTTGCACGCATTTCTAAGAGCAACAGCATCGTCTGCCACTGGCAGCCCGTCGGGTCCGCTCGACTTGTGAGCCGGGAGCCATTGAGAGGGTCCTGGAGACTCTTCAGCGGGGCCGCTCGGCTCCCAGGGGACATTTTTGGACGACGGTTTGTGGTTTGCCCATCATGGCTCGTCGACTTGGCTGGGCTGGGGCCGTTGGCAGAGTGGGTGGGCCGTGGGAGGGATGGGCCGATGGCCGGGGATCGTTGGCCAAGGCTAAATCTGGCCTGCGACGGTCTCTGCAAAGCTGTCATGGAGGGGTTATCAAGAAACTAGAGTGGAGAGGACATGGCGAAGGAGCAGACGAGGTTATCGAATGAGTGTTGAATACGCTCATCAGAGAAAAAAGCCTGACCAAGAGCCAATGCGGGTACAGGGGATGAAGTCAATGGGAGATGGATTTAGTGTGTCCTGATGTTGGTAGCGTCCGTTGTGTGTGGTAACAGAGGTGGACGAGAGGCGAAAAAAATGACATTCGCAACTGACTGATTATCTTTTCTCGTCTTCTTTTCGCTCTCTGCTTCAGGGGCAATGCCTGTCAGTGATGGAAAACCCATTGGCGATTGCGACTATGGTGTTGTGATAAAGCCTCGTCCGCGGAAGCACACAGGCATCAGATCAGCTAGGCGGGTGTGTAGAATGCAACCAGGACAGTCTCCGAGCCTGGACAGTTGCGGAATACCGAACGGCCGTCACTGGCCGTAACAGTCGTTCCATCTCAAGCCCAGCAACTGAAGTCGTTGCTAGGCTGCTGCATGTCTAAGACATGCATACGGAATGTCTCACTTTTCTCTTCTCCGACAGGTCGATCTCGGCTATATGCCTCTGTGTGTCTCGCCCCAGGCCCTAGTCCTGTCGTGGAGAGTGTCAGCAATGTCCTGCGACCATGCCCAAGCAACAATAACAACAACAGAAGACGAAGAACGATTGTGTCGGCCGCCCATGAATCTAGACAATAGGAAAAAAAGTTGAAGGCTTGAAGTGGCGATGGCGCTACGTGGATCCTTCCCAACGTTGGTGATTCCCGTCTCCGTCTCCACTTGAATTAGCATCCAGGAAGTCGCCCGCCGTGACGAGCCGGTCGGCTCCTTCCTAACCTATTGCACTGTAGCCCCCGCATCAGTAAGAACTAAATGATCTGATAACACCATCAGCTCTTTTTCTTCCCAATATAATTCCATCTGCGTTCAAACAGACGCAGAGTGAGCATCCGAATCTCCAATAACCTCGAATCAACATCCTGGATGACAGGGCGCACTCGTCGTTGGTTGTCCTGAGCGAGTCTGGGGGTGTGAGCTTGGGCCAGATCCTCCCCTGTGGACGCCAATGTTCCCTGCATCTCTCGCTTCACCCTGCCCCGGACCATCCATCTGCACGCAGCTTGCAGTAGTTTTCTTTTCATCCAGCCTCTATGCAGCCAACAAGCGATGCCGCGACAAGAATAGTATCATTCAGGCGTTTTTCATGCCTTTGGGAGGCCGTTGGCGCGGTCCCGCGTCTACGTAGACGCGACAATACCGACGCTTTTCGGCACTCGCCTGTTCATGATGCCAGCCTTGAGCCGTGTCGAGCATCACCAGAATTGGAATGTCTACCGAAGCCTCGCGGTCGGCCAGAAGAAAAACTCGTCCTCAACGTTCAGCCATCCCGCTGTCTCATTTGCTTTGTCCCGCGGGCAAAGGCTTCCAGCATCCATCTCTCATTCGCTAAAAAGGCCACGCAAAGCGCCCTTCTTGCCTGGGACTGGCCATCGTCGAGGCATTCTTGATGATCCCATTGGCCATCTCGCAACGATTTTCTACCAATGATGGTCGTGGAGTCGCAATCGGTTGTTTCACTCCCCCTTCCATCAGGATGGAGTCAACAAACCCTTTCTCCTGCATGTCTATCCTTACAGAAATGGACGACTAGTCCACAACGCCCATCTTATCCGCCGTGTCGAGACCGAACCAGTTCGCCAATCCTCGCGCGGAGACTGCATTCTGCCCGTCAGTCGTCGCGCAGTTATGGAGTCTCGCTGAGGCTTATGGACATGGGTGGTATAAACCAACGAGGAGCAGGGGGTCCCAGCGAGGCGAGTCCGTAACGGAGGTTCGACAAAGTCTGTTCGTCGAGAGATGACTCGAAAGCCCGGTTTTGCTCATGATCGATTGCGCAATGGCGGATTGTTGGCTACTTTCAAGTTCACCGCCATCCAGCGTTAGTCCCGTGACGAGCGCCTTAGCATTAAGACACTCTCACGCGACCGAAGAAGGATGTCGGATCCAACGGTCGGCAGTCAAAAGAAACGTGAGACCCTGGCCTCACGACGTCATTTCCAATGCGAAAGGCATTCTCTGGAATCCCATATCCCAGCTGACCCATCACGAGGACCGCTCCCGACCGCTCGGTGAGATTTTGAGCCTCCAGGTGACCTTTGGCTACAGAACAATGGGCCATTGATTGTCCACGGCTAGGGCCGCTCCCGCCCAGAAAGTAAAGTTAGAACAAGACAAGCTCCCGCGCAACGGAAACCAAGTCCAGGCCAGCTGAAACCCGCATCTTGGACAGTGGCGAGGTTAATGCGCTGGCATGGAGATTCACGCGGGTTGACGTCGTCATCTCACTAAGATCCATGGATGAAAAAACCAGGCAACATTGAAAAAGAAAGGCTCGATAGTCTCAGATCGTTGCTGCAGGACCGACATGGCTTGGGAACCCGTGAAATCGGCGCTTGATTTCCAAAAGTGGAAATCCAAGAGGCATCCCACGGTCTGCTCCGCCACAGAAGAGACCCACGGCGCCACAAGCTTGTTCTTGGGTTCTTTGGAGAGGTGAGGCTGGTGCCCCTGCTTCCACGCTTCTGCAACTGACGTGGCACCTCGCGCGTGGCTGGCCACCCCGTCCAGCATCAAGCCTCACCAGGCTAGCCGCATCGTCGATGTGGCTTGTTCTGCCGGCCGAGCGAATGGCAGATGGGCTAGGAGGGTGAGCGGCGCCTCTTTCGTCTGTTCCCTGCCCATCAGACGCCCCTGCAAAGTCACTCGAATTCCAGATCCAAGTACTCGGTACTTGGGCGAGCGGTGAGCCAGAGAAACAACGCCGTTGTGCAGCTCTGCCTCGATGCCAACTCATCAAGCTGCAATCTCTCTCCAGCCGGCCACGCGCAAGCCTCCGATGGGGTTTCACTGCGAGCCCATTTCCCCTCGTAGGGCGATCAAAGCGGGCCCCCGGAGAAGGAGACGAGACTCGAGCACAAACGACGGGCTGTGAGCGACGAACGGGCGACGGAGTCGCTGGAGTCGCTGGGGACATCGAATGGCCCAATTGCTTAGCCGCCTCTCCCAATCGTAGCCGCCAGACGGCTGGGCGACAAGGGTCGCATCGTCGTGTGCGCAGGGGTTTCGCAGCCTGGATTGGCCTGCCCGCTGAGACTGGACGGAGCATAGCGTCTGGTAACGTGACGAGCTAGAGGCGACCGAGTTGTTGGTCACGGCTGTATCTCTCACCTGTGTTGGTGGGCTATCTCGCCTGGTGGGTGTTGTTGTCGTTGATCGAGTTGTCGTCGGCCATTGAGGTATGGCTGCCATAGCACGTTTGCCCAGATCGGACTCGGAGGAGAGCGATATCATCCGAGAATGGGCACCGTGGCTTGCGTTCACAATACCCTTTTGGAATGCGGGATTAGCGCGTCCATCCAACAGCCGCTGACCTGTGTCTCTCGTTGGTCGTAGAGACTCTTGAGCTATCTATCGCGTGCTGCTTAGTCCATGGGTGTTGGACCAAGACCAGGCTGACTCTATAACCTCCTATGCAGATTCGTCGGGAAAACTCTGACTTGATGGGCTTGATGACCTGAAGCCCTTGCGAATTGTCGGCAGTTGGGTCGGCCCCTGCTCTTGATAGGGCTGTGACTCTGACGGCCTCGTATGAGCCGGCCTTGAGCAGAGGACCGAGAATTAAGAAGAGGCGTCGTCTAACATTGCTGAAGTCCCTCGGCGACGAATCGACTTTGAGAGTTGCCCATCCCTTACCAACCAACTCTTTCGCTAAGCACGCGAGCCTTTGGGGGCCTCTAGTGTTTGGGTTGCAACTCGAGGATGGAAAATTTTTCATGTCTTAATTGCCAAGTTTCTTCATCTCTCCATCAAGTCAACATGGCTGAGCCATCTAAGTGTATGGTAGGGTAGCGGCGCGGCTTCCAAGTGGGTGGCTCTCGGACAACGGGGGGCGTTGTTACACTAGACTCGTGGGCTCGGCACTCGAGGCAACCTAAGCTTGTGCAACGGCGCACCCATCTCCCGCAGTCTCAAGTCGAGGAAGCCTTCCCCGTCATAAGTATCGAGGCTCATCGTGTCTTCAGTGGTTCCTGGAGTAGGGGGGGATCTCCTGCAGTGTGGGTGACTAGCCTTGGCCCCCTTCACGGTTCGTCTTCCGAAAGCCTTCTCGGTGTACTGGGTGGACGAGGCTATTCGCGGTCCACTGGGTCTATCCAAGTTATCGAGGCCGGATGTTTTGAACATGTCTCCCCGAGATGCGAGTTACTTTAGTGCACACCAAGTCAGATCTCGCATGTCGACTGCGCCCCTGAGGATCAGAATTTTCATCAGAGGGGCGATCAGAGTTACGAGAGGCCACCGTGTTCGACTGACGAAGATGGACGAAGAAGGGATTCAAGGGGAGGTTGCTGGTCCCCTGAAGTTCTGCATGATGTTGGTAAGTGATGCTCTTGATATGGTCGCTCACAAAACTGGGTAGGGATGCCAGCTACCTTCAGGGTAGAACCCATGGCAAACTGATCAGACTACCTCACTCTCTCACAGGCACAGAATGGACTCATATCTTGATCGAAGGTGCCCGCAACGCCGATATCCTCTTTATTCGTTTTACCCTTGAGACTCTGCGCTCGAAAAAAATGGAAACAAAAACAAAGCCAAGAAATGTTGTACAACTGAAAAAAGTCCATTCTCGTAGTCTGATCTGCCCTGTCGCACCCCTTCCGAGCTCCTTTCCTTTCAACCAAAAATCATGTCGCCGTTGCCGCGTAGTTATGCGTCAGGGTCGTTCGTCTAGTTCCCAGCGAACCGAGCAGCGCGCTTCTCCGCCTTGGCCTTCTCTGCCGGGTCATCGAGGATACCACCCCGGCTTCGAGTTTGGCGGGTCGACTCGTTTCGAGCACCACCACGTCCGCCGCGGCCTCCTCGTCGTCGGTCATTCCTTCGATCAAGGCTCTGTCGCTTGCCAGGACGGTTGTTCTCGGTAGCACCCTTGCCCTCACCGTCGCCACGGTCACGGCCTCGCTTTCGAGAGCGCTCTGGAAGGGCCGAGTCAAGAGTAGATGCGAGCTCCTTCTCGTCTAGGCCGAATCGCTTTGCTCGCTCGGCCCTCTTCTTTGCGTCCTCATCCTCCTCAAGACCAAAGCGCTTGGCGCGCTCAGCACGCTTCTTGGCCTCGTCATCGGCAGCAGTGGACGAGAGACCGATGGCATAAGACTTTTCAGGCTCAGCGGGCGCCTCTGTCTCAGCAGGCTTCTCTGCAGCGGGCTCCTCAGCTCCTTCGGTCGCGGCGGGAGCTGCCTCGGTGGCGGGCTCCTCAGCGGCAGGTGCAGGTTCGGGCGCGGCAGCAGCAGCAGCAGCAGCGGGGGCAGCAGGCTCAGCGGGAACCTCGTCGTCGCTGTAGCTGATCTCGTCCTCCTTGTTCTCAGCTAGGGGATGGAGTTAGCTGTCGTGTTCGATGGATGGATTTGCGCGCGCGAAAAGAAAAGATTGCAAGTCGATCGCAGATGGACGTACCAGGCTTCGCCTCACTCTCGGCCTTCTTGTCGTTCTCCTGGAGTCGCGCGATCAGGTCTGCCTTGTTGCCAGTCTGAGGAAGACCCTTTTCGGCAAGGAGCTTCTTGAGCTCGGGCACCTTGAGCGAAGAGTACTCGGCCATGGCGCGCGCGACGAAATGGGAGTGGTTTTGGTAGGTGGATTTGATAGAGGAGATGTATGCGATTGCGATTGCGGTAGTTGTCGCGGCGATGGAGGAGAAGGTGAGATGAAGCGACGATGAGAAGGTTGAAAGAGGAGTATTTCTTTGTTACGCGGTTTGAGGGATGACGCTTGGATGGACGGGAGTGGGTGGATGTGGATTTTACTGTAGTGAGCTAGCGGGACGCGCTCTCTCTCATTCTCTTTCTTTGTTGGCAAATTTGGCTGGATTCTGTTCGCAGGGAGATGCGCACGGGCCACAAAGGCTTCTGAATGGCTGCCCTGTGGACTGTGGACAGTGAAGGCAATCAAGCTCCAGAGTCTGGAGCTCCCCTCATCTCAGCTCAGCCCAGCTCAGCTCCGCTTTCATACAAACGCAGGAGGCCTTGGGGGGAGGGGAGAAGAGGAGTTGCGGCTGGCCTCAAGCCAAGGACGCAACCAGCCTCATCTTGCGACGCTGCCTTGCCCAGTCATTTTCGAACAAGTAATAGGAGGCTTGGCCGCATTGTGTGAGGGAAGACAAGACGGACACTGCTCATGTGGCTGGCTTTTCTCGTCAACAACTGAGACAGCCTATCTAGGCTGGACGGAAAAAAAGTCATGACTGGGTACCTAATTAGAGGAAGCACGAAAGAGGAGCCCGCATTATTAACTTGAGGGTCTCACGTGGCTACATTTCGAGCGCATGTAACATCCAACTTTGGGTTGCCTGTGCGCTGGAGAAAGGGTCAGAAAGAAAATGGAGAGAGAGTAAAAGGGGGATTCTAGACTTGCTTTTGCGCCTCTTCTCTAGAAACTGGCGTTGAAATTAGAATGTTCTCCGTGTACAAGCTTATAATTGGCATTAATTATGTCCTTCATGATAGCTTGTTTTAAGTTGCAATTCCCCAGACTTTCCTGTTTGAATTGAATTGATGGAAGCCAGCCTCCCTCCCTTAGATCTAAAACCCCCCTCCAACTCCCGGGCCCTAGCCGACTGTTTCTCCACTTGCCCTCATGACCATGACCAGGGGAAAGGAGGAGGAGACACGGAGACGGAGACGGAGCATCCATCGTAATAGATTGAAGTCTTGGCTTGGCCGCTTTTTTTCCTCTTCCGTTCGTTCCTTCTTCAAGGTTTTGCAAGGCGCATGCATGTTTGACACACGGAAAGCTCGCTCTTTCCCCCTGTCTCCTGGCTCCTTGCCGGGCCTATTCCAGTTGTTCACTGTTTCCCTTCCCCATTAGCTCGCCACATGCTCTTTCCCAAGTTCCTTGTCGCCCGCCAACTCAAACAACGAATATCCAACCTCATCCTTACATTCTAGCCTTTCTTCCCCGTCTCCACGTTTTTGTCGATCGCCTCCTCTTTATCGACACTCTAGACGCTTGCGACGACCAGCTTGGAACGCAGAGGCAACTGGCCCGACGACGATAGCTTCAAGGCCCCTCGAGTGACCGCAACGCGCTCCTGACCGTCCGTCGCATCCCAGAGTTCCCGAGGCCTCCACACAGACGTCTTGTTCGATCTTGGGCCCCTCTGAACCATGCAATAGCAGCCGACGACCCCTTTCGGAAGATGCGAATAATCCAACCCACGACCCAGCTCCCGAATGCTTGTTCCGTTTACCGTTTCTTGGCTACCGCTGCTTGAAGTAGCTCGTGGTCCATCTTTGTTCCTTGTTTGAGCAGCTTCTCTCCAAAAAGTTGGGCTCAATTCTTCAATTATCACATCATGACTCGACGAATTGTACGCCTCACCTTCCTTCGTATGACAAGCCATCAACTAACCACTCCGTCCATGGATTCAGGTTCGAACAGCTGCCCAGCTTACTGGCGCTGCCATTTTCGCCTTCCTCATCATCGCTTTCCTCGACCGAAATTACCGTGTCCTCCCCAACTCGCTCCATGGCTACATGCCCTCCCACCATCCGGGTCTTGTCGTAACAGACGCTACGATAGTCACCTGCTCAAGCCTCAACCCTTTCTCGTCATGCGACCTCGACGCTAAAGAATGGCACCGAGTCGACAAGGATCTATACCTCGGGAAGACGTGGACCACCACCGCCTACCTATACATCAGTCGCAAACATGAGGAGGACCTCACCGAGGATGACACCGTTGTCGTGGGTATTATGGTCGGCAAGCTGCACCCTCAGCCAAAGGGAGAAACAGACGATCTATGGGAATCTCGTCCTGCGGGACTCTGGCTCAAGCGATCAGCCAAGAAGCAGGCCAGTGACTCTAATCAAGCCGTCACAGACCTGGATGTTCTGTTTGGCGATGATGCCGTGGAGGCGAGAGACGGCTGGACTATCACTGGAACGCCGCTCCTCCTCAACACCGGCGGTAGCCTACCGTGCGTACAACTGACGGTGCGCCGAGGTCCCCATCGTGAGATCAAGAAGCCCCAGCCCCGGATTCGAGATGACGGTCGATACAAGATCATGCAGATCGGTGATCTGCATCTTAGCACCGGCGTCGGTGTGTGTCGTGAGGCCGTTCCAGACAAATACAATGGCGGCAAGTGTGAGGCGGATCCCCGTACTCTTGACTTTGTCAGCCGGGTCCTTGATGAGGAGAAGCCAGACTTGGTCGTATTGAGTGGTGACCAAGTCAACGGTGACACGGCACCAGACGCACCAACAGTTAGTATTCCTGTTCCACCCCGTCGATCTCCTTTCTAATATGTCCCAGGCTATGTTCAAGATCTTGTCGATCCTGATTGAGCGGAAAATTCCCTATGCCGCCATTTTCGGAAACCATGACGACGAGAAGACCATGTCTCGCGAAGCTCAGATGGCCATCATGGAGTCTCTTCCATACTCCCTCTCTATAGCTGGACCAGCCGAGATCGACGGTGTCGGCAACTATTATGTCGAGGTTCTTGCTCGTGGCAAGACGGATCACTCCGCCTTGACCATCTACCTCCTCGACACACATGCTTATACACCTGATGAGCGCAACTTCCCCGGTTACGACTGGGTCAAGCCTAACCAGATTGAGTGGTTCAAGAAGACGGCCGCGGGCCTCAAGAAGAACCATGATGAGTATACTGGTCGGCACATGGATATTGCATTTATCCACATTCCCCTAACCGAGTATGCTGACTTCAATCTCCCCCGCGTGGGTGAGTGGAAAGAGGGTGTGACTGCCCCTGTCTACAACTCTGGTTTCCGCGACGCCCTTGTTGAACAGGGCGTCGTCATGGTCAGCGCCGGACAGTGAGTGCCCCAGTATCATGTTGATCTGAATGATTGCTAACCAGCTTCAGTGACCACTGTAACGATTACTGCTCTCTCTCCTTGTCAGGTGAGGGAGAGAACAAGACGCCGGCCTTGTGGATGTGCTACGCTGGTGGTTCCGGTTTCGGCGGCTATGCTGGCTATGGCGGCTACCATCGCCGTGTGCGTCTCTTCGAGGTTGACACCAACGAGGCTCGCATCAAGACCTGGAAACGGCTCGAGTATGGTGAAATTGCTGCTCGTATCGATGAGCAGATCATTGTCGACGGTGGCAAGCCCCAACCCAAGCCCAACCCTTCATGAGTATACGACGCATTGCTTTCTTCTAGGACGCACCTCGAGGATTTATCTCGCCCGTTTTATATACACCTTCTTGTATCCATGTTTTGGGACAGTGTGCTGTCGTTGGAGCCAGTCGCTACCCGTCTATAGAATGGGGCGGTCCTTTTTTTCTGTTTTTACGAAAACTCGTGTCTTTGGGTGACATCAAGGAGCACTTGGAACTTGGAATAGGGTGGTTTGTTTCTTGTATACTAGTGGGAAGAGGTGACGATGGCATACCACAGCGTCGGTTCTGTTCTGGATGGAGTTGTTTTTGGGTGCCGCATTTGATACGTCATGAATACTATTCGACTTCTTGGTTACCCTATACTCTCTTGTGAATTTGACAGAGGTGACTTGGGTTCTATGAGAGGATGGCTAAAGTCGTGATTGCGATCAGTATGATGCAGCTCGAGACAAATGATATAATTCTCTATTGTTACATGGGCTAGTCATGTCTTTTCCTTACTTGTTAGACAACTTTCTTTCACTGACCCGTCCTATTTGCCACAACGCCTCAAACCCCAACATCCAACTATACCACAGAATAGCGCAATCGAAAAAGGAGTAAATGGTTAATATTCCTCTCAAACTTGGCTATTTAATGCACATGGATTTTAGTATCTTATGAAATTAAGGGTTTGTTTAATTAATCTTTATACCAACTAACGCTTGATCAATGTTCCCCCTCTACACAGATAACTAACTACCTAGGGGAAACTCAAACTACACTGTGCGTTTGCTCTTATCCTAAAAGTCACTATGCTGTAAGGAAATGTATAGATTTTGGATCAAGATTGACTAAAGACAGTGCAATGGTCTTAATAATGTGAAAAAACATGCGTTTCTTTATTATTCACAATATGCAAAGGTTCACCGATGAAATAAGCTCTTTAACAAGACGTGTATTGCTCCTCTCCCGCTATATACCACCCATCGACCCCCATCTTAATCAACAAAAAACCCTCCTCATGAGTATCTCAATGCTATGAAAGACAAAGTCTCAATGTGCTATCCCAGTCCCCAACACCCCGACCACCCCTCCTTCCATCCATCCATCCAGACGCCATCCACCACCCGGTTTGTCTAGATGCCTGTGCAAGAAAAAACAAGGGGAGAAAAGACAAATCCCCGGTATACACAGATGCAAGCAATTAAAGAAGAAAGTCAAAAAGGTTTGGTATCGCTGGGTTCTTCTCCTACCACTCACTCATAATAGGTGATAGGAAAAGAGGTCAAGAAAATGTGGTTTGGTGCGTACACCAGGGGGGATATAAAAAAAGGTTGAGAAAAGGGAAAAGAGATAATGATGCAACAAAATGTGCGGATATGAATATGCTTCGGAATGCAGGCAGGTACAGTAGAAGAAAGAATAGGAGACAAAAGGCTCCTTTGTGATGTGAGAGAGAGGAAGACACTTAAGCGGTGACAACCTCTTGATGGACAAGTCTCAGAACCCAGCCTGCCTCGGCGACGCTGGCGCATTGGAAGCACCACTTCTTGACGTTGCCGCCTGTGGGACCTGTGGCTGGGACGACGCCTACGACACCGTTGTGGTCTCTCATCTCCTCCCAGATACCACAGACAATACCACGGCTGCCCATGGGAGTAAAGCAACCACTGCCCAGGACTGCATCCAGGAGTACAACAGGCTGGTCTGAGTCCTTGCGTGGGATTGTCTTGACTGTGACACGCTTCTCCAGTCCATGGTCCGCTCGGAGCGCCTGGTGCCAGCCTGGCGGTGGTCGTCGGATCGACAGCCTGCAGTTGCCATAGTCTTCCCACTTGGCAGCCGAAACGAGGAGATGTAGTCGGATCTTGATGTCCTCGGTACCAAAGTTGGCTGGGCCTCGCCCGCTGTTCTCGACGCTGATAGAGGGCGAACGTGGGGTAGCTCCGCCCCAGGATGAGGATCCCGGTGATTTGAGGCTTGCGTTGTAGCGGCTGTTTCTGTCGACAGAGGAGCGAGCCAGGTTGAAAGGCAGGTTTGCAGCTCCTGTGAGTCTCTTGAGGAAGCTGGTGGCCGAGAGAGTGGATGAAGGCGTGGTGCTCGCGCCGTCATGGGATTGAGATGGGGCACGGACTGAGCCGCGGTAGCTGTTCTTACGGCCGAACCAGCTTCGTCGGCGGCTGCTGGTGTCATCATTCTCAACCGGTGCCTTGCGCTCACCAAAGCTCTTGAAGCGGGCCTCGTTCTCGAGCTGGATGAACTTTTGGTTGTTGAGGCGAGCGTGGTGAACCGACATGTAGAGGTTAAAGCAGTCAGGGCCGTTCTGGCATCGGAAGCGGAAGTTTCCTCCACCGTGTGAGTTGGCAAGCTGGCAGTCTGACCTGACCGCCGAGCGGATCTCGAGGTCAACTGCTGTGCTCTGGCGAATGAGGACGAGGGGAGTGAGGTCTAGGGCAAGGATGGGGGCTTCATCTTGCTCGCTGCGGACGGGGAAGGCCTGGATCATGCCTGGTGTAACAATGACAGAGCAGTTATCCGCCGAGATGTCCTTCCACATGCCCTTGTCGGACCATCTTGAAATGGCGGCGATGAACCGCATGGCGTTCTCTTCGGGTGCCACCTTTTGTCCATGGAGGCCAGCCTGAGATGCAGAGTTGGATGGTGTCAAGCTAACAGATGACCCAGACACAACAGAGTCGACGAGAGTTCGAGGCTTGGGTAGTGACGATTCTAGTTCCTCAATCAGATCCTCTGGACGTTCTTCTGGGATGTCTTCTGGCAGATCGTCTCTGATGCTGAAACCAAGCTCGGTTTCGGGAAGATCAACGCTCTCGATCTCATCGTCGGAAGACTCATAGTCCGACTCGGTTTCTGTGTAGTCCTCGGTTTGATAGCTTCCCGTCAAGGAGGTACCAGATACGGACGATCCATCTGAGGGCAGGTACTCATGTTTGAGAGGAGAGGATGTCCGTCGCTTGACGCGGCTACTGGGCGGGAGTTCGATGAGTGGCTTACTGAACTGTGACTTGGCTGTAGGGCCAGGGCTAGGCGTAAGCTCGCGATGAACTGGTGGAGGAGGTGCACCGTCATTTCGATAAGAAGGACCGCTAGAAGTTTTACGGATGTTGAGGGGATCAGGTTGCAGGCTCTCAAACAAAGGTAGCTGCCTATCATCGTATCGATAGTCGTTTTGGGTTGGTGTCCTCTGAAGATCATAACTCTCGGGAGACTGCATGGGAGGTGGCGTAGCTGGCGAGGCAGAGCGAGGTCGATACCTGGACGGAAGAGGCCGCTTGCCAGTTGGGGTCGTTGGCGTTGTTGGACTGGCTGGCGGTGACTCGGCAACAGGAGATCGAGCCGAGTGAGCCGAGTAAGAAGAGTGACGAGATGAACGAGATGAATATTTGCGAGAGGATCCTCGTACACCTACTGGCACGTCTAGCATGTCCTGTCTTGAAGATGGCTCCTCCTCATCACCAATGACGCTGGGCTCTGGTTCCCTCGGGGGATAAGGCTTGACGGGTAGAATATCCAACCAATCCAGGATCTGGTCCTCATTGTCTGTTGTGAGCGTGAGCAACTCATGCCAGGGCCTGTCATTGTGTGTTCCTCGGATCATGACCACCATATCGAAGTTGCTGTCTCCAGTCCGTGCAGAGATGAGCTCAACTGGAACAGGAGGGAAAAGAAGAAAAGATTTTCCCTTGACACCGTTCTCGCGAATCAGAATGTCACCCTTGTCCTCGGGATGGCGCAGATTATCTCGGTGCACCAGCTCAATTTGACATTCCAGTCGCTGGCCGTTGGAGTGCGACAAGTCAAGCGAGAAAAAGTCCTTGGCGCTGACCTGGCGACTTGGCTCGATGTAAACAGCCTCCATGGGACCAAGTGTTCGGAGATCACGCGCTCTTGTGGTATCTGTGTTGATGGCATCTTCATCCGTCAGTCTAGCCATCTCCTCTCGGTGACGACGGCGGGCCTTTTCTTGCAGGTCCTCGAAGTCCCTCAGCAGATCATACGTGTCGTTGGTTGCGATAATAGAGTCGACACATTTGAAGAACTTGGCCATCTGCTTCAGTCGCAGCACAGGTCTCTTGAGGAGGTGAGCGACATCTACCCGCTCTCCTGTGGAATCAATAAGATCACCAGACTCATTTCTGGGCATGGCGCCAATCAGAGAATCTTCGTCTTCAGGTGCTCCCACTGCGGGAGCAAGGTTGACCACGAGGTCCTGGAACCCCAGCCTCCACGCGTCGAGATACTTGTGGTAAATAGGAACAACGCCATGTCCCCAAGAAGCCAGACGGCGGATGTCTGAGACAGGAGCTTTTCGATGTGCCATTCGGAGCTTTTCAAGGGCGACGCCCATGTGGACCACTGACTTTGAGACAGCATCAGTCTTTGTGGTTGGGGCGGCAGAGCCAAAGAGCTCAGTCGCATTGTCTCCATTGACGACTTGGGAGAGAAGAACAGGAATGACACCGTCGACTAGTGTTTTCAATTCGCGAAGATAGAGGTTCTCATCCTCGGCGAACTCTCTGAGAAGGTCATCGTTCGTCACATCGTTAGGTCCGCCTCTGCTCTTGCGGATGCTGGGTCGTGATCGGTTGCTCTTGATTCCATTGGGAATGTTGTTGTCGTCAGGCAGTGAGAGGACGGAAACAAGGTCAGAGTGACGCGTAAGCCGTCTCTTGAGACTGGACCCACGTTTCTGAGACTTGGAACGTGAGCTCCCCCTTGTGAGTACAGTAGATTGGGTGAGGGTGGAGTGCGAAACGTCCGAGGTCAAATCCGATTCGACAGCACTAGAATCCTCCTCGGACAAGATTGTTGACAGTTCATATTGCCCATTAGTTGGTGGTCGAAGTCGAGGTCCTGCCATTCGAGCCGATGGCAGGTCCATACGGTCATCTCGATTTGGAGACTTGACTCGTTCTTGAAGGTCAACTGGCTCCTGGCGAGCGACCGGTTCCTGACGGATGACTGACTCCTGCCGGCTAACTTGCTCTTGACGGTTAACTGGCTCTTGACGGCTAACCGACTCCTGGTGGTTAACTCGCTCTTGAGGTCGTTCACGTTGCTCTTCAGGGGACATGGATCTTAGAGCCCCCGACATCTCGGCCTTCGGGGGCTTGGAGAGCTCCGTCTCTGTCCAGTTCTCGGTTGAATCATCATAGGTCAATTCATCGTCGTAACGAGAATCATCATAATGGGAGTCGTCATAGTGAGAGTCGTCGTAGCGGGAATCATCATACCGCGAGTCTTCGTATCGCGAGTCATCATAACGAGAGTCATCCTGTCGAGGGTCGTCATATCTGGAATCTGTGTACACAGACTCGGGATCATCGTCATACTGTCGCTCCTCTTGACTCTGGTAGGTCTTTGGCTTGGGGAGATGGTTGCCAGACTCGCCCTGGAAAGCCTCCTTCAACATCCCCAGGAGGTAAGCCTTTGGCCCGGTCTTGTTGACAGGCGAGGATGTGTTTCTCGTTGCTCGAGTTCTCTTCAGGCCTTGGCCGCCCGGAGTTTTGGTTGGTGGCTTTGTGGCTTGTCGCTTCGGTTTGGGTTTCGGCTGTGACCGAGACTCTGGTGATGGTTCTTTGACCGTCTCCTTCTCTGGATCAGATTCAGGTTCTGGTTCTATTTGCGGCTCAGGCTCTGGCACAGGTTCCACCTTGGGCTTGGGTGCTGGTTCTGGCTTGGGTTCCGGGCTAGGCTTCTCCTTGACTGGCACGGGCTCTGGTACTGGCTCTGCTGCGGGTGCCAAATGTTCTTTTGACGCAGCCTTCTCAGCCACATCTGGCTTGCTCGTCTTTGAAATCGATTCCCTCCGTTTCTCAATACGAGAGGACCTTCGGTGGCTCTTGACAGTCTCCGGAGAAGAAAGCATGTCCGAAGCTTCGTCAATAGGGGTTGTTGCCGGCTCAGTCTTTTGGTCCTCGACAAAGGGGCCGACAGTGTTGTTGAGCCACTTTTCAATACTCCGGGGGTTGTTTGGTGCGGCCTGTCTCGGGGGCTCGTTCATCTCATGAATGATCTTCTTGCCCTCTTCCATGACCTTCTTGAACACCTTTGGCATCGACTTGAAGCTGGTGTTTCTCTCGACCTTGGGGCGCGCCGGGCGCTTGGGTCGACTGCGAAGAGGTCCACCGCGGGCTCGCAGAGGGAGATCGAGCTCAGTAAATGCAGAGTTTCCCCAGGGAATATCACCAGGAATGTCAGCGATGGACTTGGCCAGAATGCTGGAAGACAAGTCTGATCCATCCAGCTGAGAGGGCTCCAAAGTCGAGTCGTCCTCAGGGACCCATGTTTCTTTATCCTTGTGAGTCGTCGTGCCTGGGTGGTAACTCTTCGGTCGAGGCTTCTTCCCTGATACACTCCGGCGCTTTGTAGGTGTGTCTACCATCGAATCATCCACTGGACGGGATCCATGTTCTGACTTGCCTCCCGTCTTCGTCGTCTTCGATAATTCGGATTCGCTGTCAATAACTCTGCTTGACAGTTCGGATGACGCCCCTGTCAAATCGGTCCTAGACAGATCTGAATGCTGCTTCCTCCTTTCAGACTGCATACTAGGCCGTCGAGAGGTCGGAGCAGATTTCAACCGCAGCCTAGCAGTTCGTATTGATCCAGGTCTTGAGGTTCCGGCGTTGGACGACACCTCGCTCATGGGCCTCACCCGAATTCCATCGTCTTTGGGATTGATCGGAGTTACTCGAATACCATCATCGTTGGGGTTGATTGGGGTCACTCGAATGCCGTCGTCATTAGGCTTGATCGGGGTCACTCGAATACCGTCATCGTCCACCTTCTTCCTCATCGGCGTTACTCGAATACCATCATCCCCCGATACCGACTTGGCGGTTCTTTGAGCTCTTACTCGGATGCCGTCGTCTGCCCCGGATACTGACTTGGCGGTTCGCTGGGCTGTCACTCGGCTGCTGTTGACATTGCTCGGTGTCATTTCGCTAATTGTCTCTCCCATGTCGCTCATGAATTCGCTATCAGTATCCCAACAAGGCCTAGATCCCACAGACTTGGAGAACCTGTGGCTTCCTGAGGGCGGTGTGTCAGGGATCTCGACCTTGCTTGCCCACGCCTTGACCTTGTTAGAGACAGACGGGTTGGCGCAATTGCGTGCGACAAAGTCCTTGGGTAGCGGAGCGGGACTCGAGAACTTTTCGGGGGCGCCCTTCTTGGGAAGACTTTTTCGGTTCTTGCGCCAATGTTCGTCGCTAACGACTCGTTTCTTCGGGGGCGGTTTTGCTGGCGTGGGTTCCGGCGTCTTCTCATCCTCCGTATGAAGACTCTCCTTCGTCTTGTTGTTAGGCGTCTTGATCTTCTTTCTCATTTTGATGCGGACCCGGTCCTCCTCCGTCACACTCCTAAAGTCATCCCCCCCGAAGGCAACGTCGGTGGGTTCGGTCGCCGCATCGTCCGGGTCTCCGTCCGCCATGGCGGCAGCATTGGCCTTCTGCCACTTCTTTACACGATCCCTTACTCCTCCGGGTGGCTGAAGCCGCTTGACTTGTGATTGCTTCATCTCGTGGCGCAGCTCGGCCTTGACAGCCTCCAGACTCATTCTCCTCTGGCGGTCAGCAGCCAACCGGGCGGGCGACGGTCGGCCCTTGAGGAAGTCATGGAGGAGGGTCGGCTCTGCCTTGACAGACTTGGCTCGCGGTCGAGTGCGGTTCATAGCCGGAGCCGGCGCCGACTTGGGGGTCGCCTTGGCCTCTTCATCTTTGGAGGCGGCGGCGGATGCTGTAGGAGTCTCGGGGTCTAGTACGGCTTCCTCTGCAGAGGTAGGGTTTGTTGATGACATGGTATCAGCTACCTGGGAGAAGAGGGGAGTGAGCTCATGACACTGTGATGGCGGGGAAGCAACGCGGTTCGCTTAGGGAAGGTGTAACTCGAACGTACCTTGAGCTTGGTAACATGCTGAGCGGTTGTTCAGGAGAAGATCCAGTAATCAGGTTGTGTGTATGCGAATCGTCTCTATATCGTCAAGTGATTCTTGACTATATCCAGCGGTGTATCGATCGGAAAGTCCGGCAAAGTTTCCAATAAGCTTTGGGTGACGAGGGGGCATAGACGGAGCAGCCGTTGAACTGCACATGCGTGTGTGTGTGTGATGGTGTAATGAGCGGAACGGATGGACGTGACCCAATGAATAGGAAAGCGCAATACGAAGGACCTGGAATGGAATAGAAAAGATACGATACAATATCGAATAGATACCGCCAAAGGGAGACACAGAGTTTGTTGTGCCATCCACGTCGACGAGATTGGGCGTCCCTGGAGCAGGACCTGGAGGTTGCGTAGGTAGGTCGTCTTCTTCGATTGCTTGCTTCCTTGTGCTTGTGCCGCGGGTTGTCCCCAGTAACCAAATGGGACCCACCCGTGGTAAACAAGACGGGAGACCCCGCCCTATCAGGGACGTCGGTCGAGGGTCAGCTGTGGCGCCGCGAATACGGACAGGGGGGCCTCGGTGGAGCTCAACCTGCCGAAGCTCCAGTGGGCTTTAGCGGGTGGCTTCACCGTCTGGGCTGGGCGACCTACCCGATCTCCGGTCTGCAAGTTATCCATCTCAACCATGAGATGGATCGGCAAGAGATAGTAACTATTGCTTTCTTTTTCTTTTTCTTTGATCATGTTCATATTCTTGGCCTTTCCTTCTCATCCGTCTTCCAATTCTCCTCTTCTCACCTCCTTCTCCTCACTCACTCACTCACAGCCTGCCAGACGTCCCGCAGTCGCACATGGCGGCGAATCAAGCATCAACAACAATAACACAGCATCCTGTAACGACATGGGTAGCCCTCCCACACAATAACCCAAACAGCCGCTAATTGCCATGACATGCTCCGTCCTTGTTTTTTCCCTCGTTGCTGACGACAACCGCCTAAAGCAAGGAGCACTCTGTCCCGTCCAATCTCTGCCCAAGAGATTGCAGCAATGCACTCTCTCTCAGATTTCAATCCATGGATGGCTGAAAAAAATGCAGATGTGCTGCGCTGCGCTTCTGAGCTGGCAAAAAATACGCACGTTGGGCATCCATCGACTATGCGTGTGCCATGCATGCGGCTTCTTTTTGCCCGTGGTTCGTCATCTCTTGTCCAGTCACGGTTCGCAGCATGGATCTCGCTTCTTAACTTTCATGTATGATGGGATATACCGCTTCTTTGATCGACCCGCCCACAGAGTCTCAGATCTCGTAGGAACTGGAATTGTGGCGCTGCTATTCTCGTCTTCCCGTCTCCCGGGACCGACGAGGAATTTTTCATCTTCAGCTCACATGGTCATTTAATGTTTCGGGAACCGTTTAAGCTTGTGTTTCCAGGTCATGCCGTGCCCGTTGTCCCGGGCTTGAACCCTGGAACGTTGTCGTCCTGATGAGGGGATCCCCGGTTGTGTTTGCTCACCCTAGAGCCAATTGGCCAACGTGAGCGGCTCTCGTTTTCGTGCGCATGCCGGGGTCAACATGCATCCCGGTCTAAAAGGCATTTATGACAGGTTACAGCTGTCTCTTCGTTGCTACGCGTTGTGTAACCAACATTGTGGGTACAACCGAGCTGGTGAAACACGGCGTTGTTGAAGAATGTTCACCAAGTGATCAAGTCAAGTCTTCAATCAAAGATGAGAGTTATAAGTAAGTGTATTGCCCAAAACTATGATATCCTCCAAATCCAAATAGGTATCAGAAAACGGATTGCTCCGAGTGAAATGTAATAATAATGCTCCTGCTGTGTATCCCGCTTCAAAAGTCCACCCAAAAGCACAACCTAATAGTCACCTCGATGGATCAACCAAGACTGATCAATCCGAGGGAATGCAGTCTCGCCTCATAACTCCGACCATGCAGATGAAGAGGCAGGGGAATAGGGAAATACTAAAAGCAAAAGAGAAAGGAAAGAAAAAAAGATATGCAACACCCAAACACCATGTTATGCAAGACCATGTCCTCCAACCATCACTGACCCTCCCTCGCCGGCAACATGAAGCGAACCTTCTTCTTGGGCTTCATAGCCCTCTTCCCCTCACCCTCGACCTCATCATCGCCGAAATCGCTTGGCGCAGCGACGCTGCTCCCCATGTCGCTCATCATCTCCTCCTCCGTCTCCTCCTCGATCGACCACACGTCAGGACTCGGCTCCCTCCACAGCTGACCACCCGCCGCCGCTCGGCGCCGCGCAGTGAGGTTTCGTGACGACGTCCCGTGCCGCCCGCGGCCTCGGGCCCTCCCGCGGAGTTGCGAGTTGGAGAATGAGGCCGGCGAGAGGAGAGTCGTGTTGGAAGACTGGTTGAAGGCGGGGCTCTTGGGACGCACGGGGGGACGGCTATTGGCAAAGATGTCCTGCAGAGAAAGGAGACCATGCTTGCTGGGAGAGAAGCTGATGTATTCCTCATTGTCGTCGTCTTCGTCCTCATTGTTGGATGTTGAGATATCGGAGCTTGTGTCTGGAGAGATAGGACGGAGACCCGGCTTGCGGAGGCCGTCGAGGGTGGATGGGCTCACACTGCGGACGATGGGACGAGGTTGGCTGGCGTCTTCGATGCCTGCATCAAAGTCCATCATGACTTGATCCAGGTCATCGTCGTCCATGTTTGGCGCCGGAGTGAGAAAGTATGTGAGGGGATCATCATCGATATCATCCAGAGATGGGAGAGGATCATCCTTTGTTGAAACAGTTGGCTTGAGGCGCACCTGAGTAGGTGGCCATGAGTCTCGACGAGACCGCATCTCAGACTCGGTCGGCATGAAGGACATGCGAGTTGATGGGGTTGAATATGAATAGGTTTGTTTGTTGAGGCCCGCAAGTGATGGCGTGCAAGGGTTCTTTATAAGTGGATGGCACGAGAGGCTCACCACAGCTGATTGATGTATGACTGAAAAAAGACAGGTTCGCGAACCAGGCAAACCGACCCTACCGGCTAGGCCGGCGCAACGAAAAAGGACTGTCGAGGCTGAAGAAAGTGGAAGCCTGATATTGTTCCATGGGATGACCAAGAGAGTCACACACCGAAGGCTGCACTTTGGAAAGTCCTTGACTTGAGTACTTGACAAGAAGGATGGGGGGAAAACGCTAGACAAAACTGATGATTTCTAGGCTAAACACGAGAGAAAGAGGCGATACGGGCCTCACCTATATATGTTGCCCATTCACATCGACCACGAGCTCACTTTTTTCACTCACACTCACACACCTTTTTTGGCAGCCTGCAAGACACAGGCAGACGAGACAATCAGCCGTGCCCACCCCAAAACGAGGCCGCGCAGACCAAGAAAAAGGAGGGGGTGGAGAGGGGGGAGGGGGGGATAAGAAACAGGGCTGGCGAACCAAACCTCCCAGTCACAGCTGTATCGATCCAGTCACATCCAGGAATTTCTGTAAGCCCCCCCGAGAGGACCTTGTGAAGAAGACGACATGGTGGTCGTGGAACAGGGCTGTCTTCTCGCACGTGAAGCTCTCAGCCCGTCGGGCCTATGAGGCATCGACGACGACGCCACGCGTCCGCGACGGCGGTACGCTAGACGGGCTCGGCGGTGCTGGAAATGGGAAGTCATGGGTCCTTTGCAGCTAGCGGGTTTCGTGAGGAGCTGAAGGAGTTGGTGGCTGACGATATCAGCTCTTTCTGTTCTTTACTCTTCTGCGGATTGGGAATGATAGGCAGTTGTGGGATGGGATGAACGGGTTCACGCAGGGTCCTCGAAGCTAACGCGGCAACCGCCAGTAAAAGGGCGTAAAGGATGAGTAGTGATCGACGCAACGATACGGGACCATGGTAAACCCCTCCCACCCATGAGCAATATCGGTTTTTACGGGCGTCGCGGTGGCTGGGGATGCTACTCTTTCAATAAAAAAGAGTGAGACACGGACGACACCATCTCCAACTCTCAAGGTGACCATCTGACTGTGCTTCCCCCTCTTTCATAGTCCGGCTAGGCCGGTCCTCTGAGGGGACAGTCATGCTGAAGGGCCCCCCTCATAGGAGCTGGGCTATGATTCGGATTTGCGATCGAGGATTCGAGGCGAGATCGATCGCCGTGAGGCCCCCAGAGGTGCTCATGCATGGTGCCTTGCAGCTCGTCTGGTCCTTGTAGCGTGAATCCGTCAAGGCCCAAACGTGGGCATATGTCAAGCACGCGAGGGCATCCCCAGACGTTGCTCGGCCTTGGAAAACAAGTACATTAGTACAAATGGGTGGTCGCAAGTCTAAGCCACGAGGTGCGTTTCTTTTCTTGAAACCCACCCCCGGGGAACAAAGTGATCAGTCGAAAGGTTCGGAGCCTCCATCGTCATCATCGAACAGACAGTGACCGGGGTACGGCTTATCCGTCTTGGTGTACTGTTACCGGTAGACCCTTCTACCCTTGTTAGGGATCACCGAAATATTACGTGTGAATAGACGTTGTTTCCCAACGAGGAAAGGGTGACATCCAAAAGGCCAAAAGCAGAAGATTAGTTGGTGTGTGTGCCCGTGAATACCATCTCGTAAAGGCCGCTCTCTCTGATTTCTAATTTATTCCCCCCCTCCATCTTGACAATGGTGACCACTGGCTGATCCTCCTCGTGCGACCTGAGGAAAGAAAGAGGGCGCCCAGCCAGCCTCCCCCAGATTCCAAGAAGTCAATCCTGCTTTTTCCATTCCCCAACCCAGGTCTGTGGTTTGTCTCGTGGCTGATCCCATGGCCTTGTTCCCTGGTTTCGGAGGTGGGAACCACCCACACCCACGCAAGCCACGGGCCCTAGGTCTCGACTTTGTAAGAAAGAGAGGTTCCGGTCGTTTCTCGTCCCAAGCCTCCCCGGCAGGAGGATGGCCGAGACGCATTGTTTCCCCTCACCAAGAAAGCATACCATCGTCATTCTCGTGCAAGCGGGAAAATGGTATGTCTGATTGATAACATCCCCTCAGACTTGAGCCCGATGTGACTTTGAGGATTATTTGAGAAGTGACCATGTGCCCCGTGCCGAGGCGTCGATAGCCGCAACGCAATCTGGGTCGATAGACGAGACAGAAAGAAGAAACGCCCGTCAGAGCGGAACGGCCCCTCCGCTTGCGGGCCGCAATTGTGGGCTCGGTCCCGGACGTTCACCGGAGGATCCACTTTTGGCAGTCCGACAGGGTAGGTCACAGTGGGAGGATGGATTGTAGCTCGCACTATCTAAGCTTGAGGATGAAGCTTCATAGGATGAGGGAAATCAAGATAAAATGTACGAATGGAATGCTCTAGACTCTTATACATATCCCACGACATTAGATCGTTAGCCTTATATTGTTGGGTTGTTAATGCCAAACTCATTATGTATTTGGTATGCCTGCCAGTTTTCGATGAGAAGCGATTTGTCTCTGCCTCCTCGTTGTGATCAGACGCATGTTGGTTGTTTCATTTGTTTATTAATTCATTAGAATACTACCTAGAGCTCAAGCCATGGCGTTCAAAAAACTTGAAGGATCCCATGATACCACCGAAGGCATGGCAAATAACCCATCCATAGTATCAGTACAGTCAAATGGTTGCAAGCCGAGATCATCAAAGAGCGGCATCTGGCCACCATTGAGATCAGCTAGAGTCGATAGTGTGCCCACCACCACACCCGGATTCCTCAGCTCCGGGTTCGAGCTCTGTGAGTCGTCGATGCTGGCTAGTCTGTGCGCTCGGCGGAACCATAGTCTGTCTAATAGTCTCGCGTATCTGGCTGCGATGTGGTTCTCGTCGACCGCGGCTGTTTTGAGGACGGTGATGAAGCGTTCCATGAGGGACGCTGTGTGGATGTGCTTGCCTGAGGATATGGCCCCGCATGCATGGGCTTTGTAGAGGAAGACGGAAGAGTGAATCTCATATCTTGACAAGGTTAGCTGAAATGTTTTGCATCTGCCCAATGGGGACTCACAGATAAAAGCGTGCTGGCATGTATCGCAGATGCTTTATCGGGTCGATATCATCAGTCACGATTCGAATCAAAGCCTCTGCCGCGTCAGCAGCTTCGTATATATGTCGGGCATCAGGGCTCGCCATGGCTGAGTCGGGGAAGATGATTGATGGCCTAGATCCATTTGATGGGTCGGAACTCGAGTCGGTAACAGACGCACGGTATATGACGGCCTGGAACGCAAACGCGTTGGCATAAAGTCGTAGGTATTCTTGCATGAGTATTAGACAGCTCTTTAGATGTGGCGAAACGGCGAGCGATGTCCACGCGAGTTGCCACGCACGCATGGCCTTTATCGTGTCGTCGACGTATTTTGTGTAATCGCCTCGCGTCATGAGTTCGGCTGTCCGCGATCTCGAGGCGAATAGAATATCGTGGGCGTTTCCGAATAGTGTTGTCAGCTCAACTTGGGCTTGGATGAACGAGGCAAAGTCCTCGTCGCGCGCCCGCCGGGGTTGTAGAGCTGGAAAATCTTGAGCCATAAAGCGGGCTGATAGAGCTGGTCCTCTACACCAGAAGGCCTGCCCCATGCGAATCGATATTTGGCGATCCGAGAGATAGGTGACTAAGAAGTTAGCCAGATGTAGAGATTAATTGGAAAAGAGACGCTTACAAGTCCAGGCCAACCGCTCGCGATGGACCGAATCGAGGTCAGCGTCGTTTCCTTTGAACCCTCTGTCCTCCAAGCGCAGTAAATACGCAAGTCTCACAGCGAGACCGACTATCGACCATGCTGATACTTCATCTCCATCATCGACTTCGCTCTGATTGTGCAAGGTCCATTCACCCATGAGCAAGAGCCCCTCGACTGTGCCGACCTTGCGGACACTGGCCATGCCAAGGACAACGTTGAGGATAAGCTCCTGCATATGATCCCATATGGCCTTGTGCATATCGGAAACATCAGGACGGTCTTTGGAGGCCACGATAAGGATTGCAGTGAGTAGGAATGATTCATCTCTTATTGTGTCGAGTATGTATTCGGGTCGTAACACGTCTAATGGGACGATGGGGAAGAAGTGATGATAATTGTCGGCGTAACTGATCTCTGTTAACGAGAGTTGCTTCAAACTATGCGAATTCTTGTTCGGAGCAGATGCCAACTCACTGCCGTATTAGCTGAACAAGGAGGACAGGGTCAATTGTTCTATCCTTGACCAGGGGATAGTCATCGACAGTGACCTCATTCAGAGGCCCTGAATCAGGGTGAAGGTGGCCAGGAACGCGAGGAGTCTGTATTGAATAGGCCGAAGGCGTCGCTCCAGGTCCATTCGACAAGCCGTCGGTTAGCCCGTTTGGTGTGTGTTGATTCTCATCGGAAGCATTATCATGGCCTTGCTCGCCAGCCGCATGACAAAGCATCATAAGTGCATTACTGGGATTTTGCAACTTATCATGGACCGAGTCCTCGCCAGCTTTGGTTTGTCTGGGTGATACATGATCGCTCGAAGAGACGGAGAGTGCCGTCTCGGGGCGTCTCTTTACTCGTTGGCGAGAACGACGAAGATGAGAGAAATCACCACCTCGTCTAGAGCCAGCAAGAACGCATTCAGCGCCTTCACGAAGACATTTCGCACAAGGAGGTTTCCCAGGTTCACCAACAGTGCCTCTATAGAAAAGAAGAAAGACTCCAAGTCAGATGAAGAAGCTCAGGGGGGGACGATAAGGACCCACAAGTCACAGCGCGTCTTGCGCGAACGGCACCTAACGCAGGCCCGATACTGTCTGATTCCCTGACCTTTAGTCATGTCAGAAGCAAGAAAAAGGCAAAAATAAAATTCGTCTTTAGCCGTCAGAGGGTGAAATGGAGAATCCGGGGTTGGCTGGGGATGATGAAGCAGAGTGGAACTTGCCCGAGACTTTTGGCGGTAATAGACGGATTTGACCCCCGCAAAAACAGGGGGAGGCTGTAGACGGCTATAGACGGCCGTGGGATCATGATGACTTTGGGGGAGGGAATTGAGCTTGACGATTCGACGGCTCTAACGAGTATGCGTCCATGGCAAGGTATTGGACTGGAAGAAATGGGTTGAGTGGATTTAATGGAGGCATCAGGCGGGGAATGCTTCTCTCTTGTCGCCCCCAAAAGCCATGGTAGAAGGATATAAGACCTCTTGTTGAGACGTTTGGATCACCATCGCAAGTTTTCCAACTCATATATTCATCGTACTCTTGTGAACAAGAAACATCTTATTCTGATATCCATCCTTCAAGATTAAGTCTGCTTTTCACATCATCATGGCTCCCAGTCGTCTCGAGTCTCCCCCGGCGGACGCTACCACGCCTTCAGCCCAAAAACTCATGCCGTCAAAAGAACCCTCAGCAGATCCCTATGGGCATTACTATCCCGCCGACCCAAACACCTTGAGCCTCGAGTCCAACTTTGGACCCATGGAACCTGACACCATCGGATATCTTCAACCTACCACTCTCGACACTCCTTTGGAGGTTATGCACGAGCGGTTCGAGAGAGACGGCTATCTATTTGTGAGTTTGCTTCCCCGATCTCGCCCAGACAAATGGCTAATTCATATCAACAGATCAAAGGATGCATCAGTAAAGAAACCTCCCTCGCCTGTCGTCGCGATTACTTTACACACATGGCCCCTAGTGGCCTCCTCAAGAAAGGCACCGAGCCAGTCGAAGGCATCTTCTCAGGCGCCGACACACGCAAATACCTCCCACCTGGCAACCTGCGCCGTCTCTTCGGTCTCAAGGATGACCCCGAGAGTGACAAGTACATTGAGCTCATGACATCAGCCCACGAGGCCGATTTCTACGTCGAGTTCTGCAAGAACCAAGAACTACGCGACTTTGTCAGTCGCTTCACGGGATGGAAGAACCCTCAGATGCTTCAGCGTACCATGCTCCGCGCCTTTGTGCCCAATAGCGAGCTCACGCCTGTCCACTTTGACCAGATGTACCTTCGTGTTGGTCCTCCTACTAGCTTGACGGCTTGGATTCCCATCGGCAATGTCTCTCTTGAAGGTGGTGGCCTGATGTACCTCGAGGGCTCGACGGACATTGGCAGGAAGACTGAGGATGACTTTGCCAAGAACGCCCACAACTTGACTGATGAAGAGAGGGTCAGCGCCTTCAACAAGAACATGAACGACGGCGGTTTCCTGAGCCGAGACACCGTGGCCTATGGCAAAGAGGCCCGTAGAAAGTGGCTCATCGCCGAGTACGAGGCCGGCGATGTCATCTTCCACAACCCGTATATGGTGCACGCGAGCTGCAAGAATAGGGATCCCGAGAACAAGATCCGTCTTGCGACTGATGTGAGGTTTGTTGACCCAGAGAAGCCGTACGACAAGGTAAGTTGTTTGTCCGAAGACGATGAAGATATGTTAACTGATGGCTTGCAGCGCTGGATGAAGGTGTACAGGCCTCTCGATGGATTGTAAAGGATTTGCATCTTTGTAGAATGTTGAAATGAGCAGGATAACGATGCAAATGCGAGAGCCAAGATTATCATTCAAAGTAACTCCATCTGATCTTGAGCATGATGTGCCAATGAGCAACTTTCATCGTAGTAGATACTTGATACCCATACTCCTTTAACTATAGCTTTGTGTGCATTCATAGCTCATGTCTCAGCATGAGATTATACTCAAGGCAGAAGACACTCGATAAAGTAGTTGCTTGATTTCAGACTACTTCTTCATCTCCTAAGATAATTGTCATACAATAGTCATACGAACCATAGGAGAGGATTCGCTAAGGACTTTCATAGTTGTGAAATTAACTGGATGATTGTTCAACGCCCGCGCCCTCTAGCAATATCACTAGTAAGATAAGTACCACGGTCGTTATGATTTATGTGCTCAAACACCACCAAGATTTGCCTTTGGTCATTTCATCCAATTCTTTGTAATTCTGGTGATATTGACAAGGGTTCCTTGGCTCATGATATCATGTCATTCACTTGGAACCATCGCATCCCTCTTCACTCGGAGACCGAGGTTATCCCAACTCCCTTCTCACCGAAACACTCGGTCAATACTCATACTCCATCCTTGGCACAATATTTGTGATCGAACCCCCAATAGCCAAGATCCTCTATCCCCCAATCAGCCCTTAACAAGAAGCTTTGGCCTGTGAAATGAAGCCTCGCCTCCCTGGTTCCAGACGGCAATAGATCCCATACCCACAAGCTTTAATAACCCAAACCACATTTCCAATTACCCAGACTATATCCCAATCTCATGGTTAGTGGAAAAAAACACCCGTCTCCCCATTCTCTTCACCTCCGCAATCTGTGTACCTTGGCCATGCTTCCCCCGT
This sequence comes from Fusarium duplospermum, assembly GCA_003946985.1. Lineage (NCBI taxonomy): Eukaryota > Fungi > Ascomycota > Sordariomycetes > Hypocreales > Nectriaceae > Fusarium > Fusarium duplospermum. The sequence goes on along the minus strand of NKCI01000001.1, from coordinate 26,589 downwards.
CTACAGCCGAAACCCCGGGCAGCTTGGCCCACAAGCCGACTAGGTTAGCCTCATTTCCCCGGACTTGTCAAGATCCAATATGCGGAGAAAGGGCGGGGGTCCCTAGCGAGGCATCTTGGGAGATGGCTCTAGCTAAGGTTTTCTGCGGGGGTGGCTCGTCTGATGAGGTAGGCTCCGTCTATTACCGTCGCTAGCACAGGGCAGCTTGGAAGACTGACTCGCGATGGGGTCGTTGAGAAATGGTATTAAACAACATGTATCTCTGCCAAAGATGCAACTCCATCAGCAGAAGCTTGTCTATCTTATTGTTCATCTCTCACCGATGTCATGGTTCTGCAGAAATTTGTTCGCAATGATGCCATCAAGACGGACACTCCTGAGATTTACAACCTCATGACGGTTGTGGTTAGTCTGATAGTGAGTTGCCTAAATCTGTGTACAATATGTGAGGTGGTTAGTTCTAATACTCATCTCAGGCATGTGGTGGTGCACTCTTATTTGGTGTAAGAATTCAATCTCAGGATGTGAAGATGATGATACTGACATGGCCCAAGATGGACATGGGTGTCATGGTCGGCGTTCTCGCCATGGACACCTTCAAAGAGTGAGTAACCATACTTTAAAATGACATTTTACCATGCACTGACGACCATCAAGACAGTACGGACTGATCAATAAGCCCGCAACCGTCCTCGCCGACCTGTCGTCAAATATCGTTTCGACTATCCAAGCTGGATCCTTCCTCGGTTGTCTCATCTCCATGTGGCTGGCCAACTACATCGGCCGACGACTATCTCTCATGACAGCATCCCTACTAGTCTTTGTCGGTGTTGCGATGCAAGCTGCTGCTAGCGGTCACTTGGCAGTTATGTATGTCGGAAGGTAGGAAAAACCCTTGCCCAGAGCTTGGGTATGTGAGTTGACATGCGATAGATTCATCACTGGCGTTGCTGTTGGTATTGCCTCTACCGTCAACCCTCTTTACGTATCCGAGAACGCTCCACGTGGTATCCGAGGTCTTCTCACAGGCTGCTATCAGCTCTCTATCGTTACTGGCCTCACGGTAAGTTGTGTCATGCACTGGTACAGTCCATAAGGGTAAACTGACAACTCGACAGCTCGCGTTCTGGATCAATTATGGATGTCTCCTCCATGTCCGGGGACACGCCCAATACATCATTCCTCTCGCTCTCCAAGCTCTCCCCGCCGTCATTTTATTCTTTGGAATGATGTTCGCCAACGAGTCCCCCCGCTTCCTCGCCCAGAGCGATCCCACCCAGGCACTCGTTGTACTCGCCAAGCTTCGAGGACTGCCCGAGGACCATCCATACGTGCGAGATGAGATGGAGAACATTTCCCTGCAGCTTGAGGAGGAGCGTTCACTGGCCGCAAACAGCTCCGGGTTCACTTTGGTCAAGGAGGCCTTCACCGTGAAGTCTTACCGTCGAAGAACGTTCCTCTGCATCACTCTCATGATGTGGAGTAACCTTACGGGCACAAATGCCTTGACGTACTACAGTACTTCCATATTCAAGAGCATTGGTCTCTCGTCGTCGTCTGCCGGCTTGTTCGCGACGGGGATCTATGGTGTTGTGAAGATGGTGTCGTGCGCCATCTTCATCCTCTTTGTCACAGACACTTTGGGCCGAAGAAAGAGTCTCTTGTGGACCGGGATTGTACAAGGCTTAGCCCTCTTTTATGTTGGGTTTTATGTACGCTTTGATCCTCCTCATCCTAATTCCCCCGTTGGCCCTGCCGGTTATGTCGCCCTTGTGGCCATCTACAACTTCGCCGCGGTTTATCAATTCGGGTGGGGCCCCGTTGTTTGGACTTATTGCTCTGTGAGTTGGCCGAAGAATCATGATTAAAGGATCACGGAATTGCGGTTGTATATACTGACTCGAGTATAGGAGATCCCTGCTGCGCGAATGCGTGCCCTCCAGATGGGCATGGCTACAGCCAGTCAGTGGCTCTTCAACTTTGTCGTCGCCAAAAGCACCCCGAGCATGTTTGCAACTCTTGGACGAGGTGGCTTCGGCACGTACTTTGTCTACGGATCTTTCTGTTTTGCTATGGTCGTATTCGCTTGGTTCTTTGTACCAGAGACTAAGGGTGAGTTTTAACCTGTCTAATCTGCATGGCACATTTAGCTAACGATCCCTGATTATAGGACTCGCTTTGGAGGATATGGATGAGCTGTTCTCGCAACCTAATGTCAGAGCTCCGTTTACTCCCAGCCGCGTTGCTCGACTCGAGGCAGAGAGAATTGCTAAGGGGGATATTGATTCCAAGTTTGAGCACGTTGACAAGGTCTAGAAGCACACATGGATGGATTCAATCTTGTTGCCAAATCTTGAGACCCGATTGCATATGGATATAGTCCGTTCAAGGCTGTATTTGAAACAATTTTAAAACTTGGACTTGCCCAATCCATCGGGTTTGTCGTTTGTCTCATCCAAGTCTCATGAAACCCCAGCCTCCTCTTTATGATGAATCCAGTCTGTGTTGTGATGAATTGACGAATACCCTTGTCAAATCCGGGGAAATGCTATGCCTAACTTAGCATTACACTCTCGAACCACGTGATGACCTCATTGGACGACCAACGCCTTCGCGTCTCATCACTTTCACAACAAACCTTCACAAATCTCTACCTGCTACACTCATCCTGAACTTCTCATTGTCCCACTTACCTAACCACTCAGCAGACGCAGCCTTCTCCGCCTTGCTGACGATCCCCCATCTTAATAAGCCAAGCCACCTCGTACAGACAAGACCTCAAACCCCTCCATCATGACCAAAGTCGCCGACATCCCCGAGGGCGTATCGCTGAGAATGGACATCTCATCTACTCGTGAGCGGATGCCTCTACGCATCGTTACCTTTAACGTTCGCTACGCGACGACCAACTTTGAGCCTCATGAGAAGCCTTGGGACGTCCGCTGCCCCAAGCTGGTCAACCAGTTGTCATTCATCACTGCTGGCCATGAGAGCCCATTCATCTGCTTGCAAGAGTGCCTGTACCCACAGGTCAAGGATATCCAGTCACGTCTCCCCGATGGCTGGTCACACATTGGTCGCGGTCGTGGTCAAGGAGAGCATGACGGCGAGTTCTCACCCATCTTCTACCGCAGCGACAACTGGAGCTGCGAGCGTTCCGAGACGCGCTGGCTGAGCAAGACCCCCTTTGAGCCATCGCGCGGCTGGGACGCTGTGTTGAACCGCATCGTCACCATGGGCGAGTTCTTGCACCGCAACACGGGGACGCGCGTCATCGTCATGGCCACCCATTTCGACCATATCGGCGTCAAGGCCCGAGAGAACAGCGCCAAGCTCCTCATCAAGTTCGCCCGGGAGTGGGGTTCCGGAGGTACGGGCTCTCCGTCGGCCGTCCTCGTCGGAGGAGATTTTAACAGTTCTCCTAATGACGGCGGGTACAAGATCATGACAGCACCTGACTCGGGCATGTCTGATATCTCTACTCTGATCCCTAAGAGCGCTCACTACGGAAATCAGATCACTTACACCAGTTTCGGCAAGTACAACAGCTCCGGAGAAGGCTGGGAGGAGGCACGTATCGACTTTCTCTTCATTCAGGAGCCTCGGACAGCCCATGTCAAAACCTTTGGTGTCTTGGCCAATTTCTTTGATGACGATATTCGTGTCTCTGATCACCGGCCTGTCGTATCAGATCTAGACATTCTGGTTTGATAAGGGATAGGCTTGGGAAGCTTTCGGGCAGGATCTTTGAACACGGCTGGGTAGCCGATGCTCAACCCAAGCAAGGCCCTCATCATTGGATAGAATGGATGGATAACAGGATATGAACCTTGGTACTACGCGGTGACGCATGATGAGGGGAATCAACTAGCATGGCCTGAGACCCGGCTCGCATGGCTGGTCTCTGTCCGAGGCACGCAATCTCAAGCAGCACGTCTCCCATGCATTGATATTGGGAGTACGTGCGGGATAAGTCGGCGCCAGTCTGCAAATTGGCAAACATGGGAACATCAAGCATCGTCACGATCTGTTTGGAAACAAGTCTTCGTACCGTGCCAGCTACAATACGTACAAGTGTAACCAGAGTGTCAATGAAACAAGTCACCTAGTGCCGTGCTGCTTTTGTAGACGGGAAATCGATCACCGCAAGACACAGCATGAAGCTATCGACAAGACGATTGGGTCATGGGTGTCGCCAGATGTTGTCTACACATCTGTCAGGAGACGCGAGATAGAACAGACACATCAATGAGAGAAGAGGTATGCAAAGGCACCTACGATGCTGATCCTCTAACCTAGGGCAAGGCCACCTGAGCAGTGGCAGGCATCTTACTAAACTTGCTGGTCCCTGAACTCGCAAGTCATTCTGTCCACGTGAGACGGCGTATTTGCCTCCCCGACTTCCATCCGCTTCTACGCAATCTTATCTCGCATGAAATTGCCTGCTGGCGAAAGCTTTGGTGGCGGATGGAAACTTTCGGGACTTGAGGCTCTTCGGGAGGAGAACAGAGGCATCTAGAAAGAGGTGGAGGGGCGATTTGAAAGAGCGGTGAGTAAAGATGGTGGAGGAGAAGAGGGGTTTGGACAGGTCCCGACACCTTGTGTACTCGCCATCAGCTCTCACGGTTGAATCCGGAAACACGATGTCAGTGATGCTTCTCTGAGAGGCTACCGGGTTAAGCATGGACGGAGAGATGCTGGGTTCCAAGAGAAGTTGGGTGGGTGGGAGCCATCGAAAGGAGGTGGCCACATCTCTGGGTGGTGCTATGCAACTTGCGATTGCGTGCAGCAGCATGTAACAAACAAAGCTGAATTATTTGCCTTCAAATGGTCACTCGCTGGGCAAAGTCAACTGGAAGCTGGGAGCCCACGGCCCCAGGAAACAGAGGCCTGGAGAATCGGCCCAGTCCGTCTGTCCATGTCCACGATGGTTGCAGGGCAGGTATGCTTGTCATCCCGCGACTAGTAGCTCTGGGTACAGTAGCTCCGGTCTAGCCTGGTCCGTCTTTCCGAGGGGGTACGAGCTTCTCCATGGACGCGTCAACCCTTTCAAGGGCATTTACTCAATGACTTGCTATCAGATCAACATGCTCTCTGGTTGCTGTTGTTCCCATGTCGTCCATGTAAGCCGTAAGAGCTGGTTCGCAAGAGCCGCATCCAAATCGAAATGTTTCGGCGATTGCCAGAAAGGACGAGAACCGTCCTGTCGTGACTCGTCCAGATGCGTGTGGCACTCATGTTGCCCAACACCCTGTAGATGCGTCAATGCCTTGGATGCACGTCGAGCCTATCCCCCCACAATCTGAGCGCCAAAGCAAGCCATCCGAGAGACCGCGGGCAGGGGTATTCCCGTCAGCTTCAGCTAGACACCACCCTTGGGTCCGTTGACGACTTCCACCCATCCACTCGATCCTGTGCCTGCTGGAGATGGATAGGTAGAGTGAGGGAACACAGCAGGAGACTGTAATAGCTCTGGAGATCTTGGGAAGCACAGCGCGTGACAACGGGCCGTCCGGACGCAGAGCCAAAGCCAATCAAGAACCCCGAGTTTACCGAAAAATCCATCTTTCTGGCCAAAGGGGAAGGCCGACGCAGTGAACAAAACAGTGAGTGGGTGTGTGGAAGTGCAAGAATAAGGTGGCCAAAGTCCTTCAAGATGTTCACCTTGGGGAGGGTGTAGGGCAAAGAGGAGTGGATGGGCTAATATTCGAGGCAATGGTTCTATTGGGCAGATATAGATCGAGTAAGAACCTGCAGCGTGTTTATCGATGGAAACTCGGCATGTCACTTGGTCGATGCTTCGTACTGCGGGCCTTGACTGATGCTCCCGCTGGTATGCACAAACTATTGCCTCGGTAGGTAAGCAAGTCGTCCAACAAGTTCGTTGCTTGATAATCTCAAGTAGGCCACATAGGCATTGTTTCAAGAGTGTTTATGCCGAGGCCCGCGTGATCGGTTTAGACAAGAATGAAAGTGACAACTCGACTCTGCCAACCCAACTTGGGTGATGAGGAGCCCCTCAGACTGATACGGCTAAAGGCTGACCTCCGATGCTTGGACGGAGGAGACGGAGGTCAGCCTCCGGACGAGTAGCGGCCAGTAGAGAAGTTCGGACCGGAGGATGGTGGAGATGAGTCACTTCCGGACACGGAGCTGAAACCGTCCATCCTGAGCCGGACTGGTCGCGAAGATGGACACGAGTCCATGCCGTGTCGATTGCTGCGAGCAGGGCCTCCATCGTACGGGACCCTCCCCGAATCGCCTGTACCCGGCGGAGTAGAATCATGCGGCCGCCCGAGAGGTATTGCGGAAAACGGGGGTCAAAGGCCGGGCTGGGCAGAGGGGTAAGGACCGAGCCCGACTCGTAAGCCTGCACCTATGAGCACTGAGGTTGGGGTTACGCGCCTAGCCGAGTAGGGGCGTTGGGTTTTGGGCAGCAGGAGTGTGCATGAGGACCTGAAGGCGAAGAGACTCTTGGAATGAGCTGGGTCGGTTCGAAGCTGGCCTCTTGCAATCTTGAGACGATGGCGAGAGGATGAGGGCGGGTGTGAAAACACAAGGGGCTTCTTGCAGTCCCTTGAGGAAAAGACGAAACAGGACTGAGATAGGGGGCGTGGCGAGATGTTTTCGCGACACCTCCTCTCGTTGTCCTATGAGTCAATACTATTCCTCGCATAGTCTCGGCCGTGGCTGTCAAGTTGTGGGTTAACCCCAGACTCAAGATAACCCGATGGCATGCCACAACCAGGTTCATCGTGTCACGGGCTTCCTGTATTCCACGTGCACCCCGCGTTTCAGTTCTTTGTGGTTTCCGGTTGACATCGATTAGGTTCCTTGTTGATACCTGAGCCTAGGGACTGGAACCAACTTTGGCAAAGGGCAGCCCAGTTAGGCACAAAGTGAAGCTCGGAAGCGGCCTAAACACGGCACTCAGTGGAGGTGTAGATCAATGGAGACGCCAGAACCCGGCACAGGAGGGGCGACAACGGACAAATCCTTGGACCCTCCAATCGTCTGCCGGCACGCGCCCCTCTCGATCACTCAAGCTTTTGGTATCGGCGCCTTAACGGCCATGTAAGTACCCAACGGTCCATGGGTATCAGTGCCTCTACAGTCTTTGCTAGAGCCTGGTAAGGTCCGTTGTGGTCATCCCGCTCCATGGGCCTTGTGCTACCACATCAAGCTTTGGTGCCACGCGATGGCGAGCTTAGAATAGCAGAGAGGCTTGCCTGGCTGCTGTGCACTGCGACAGCAACCTTGCCACGAGGGCTCGTCGCCAGTGTCCTGGCCTCTATGCAGAGGGAGGAGTTCGTCCATTTTTGAGGCCGGCATGAATGTAGTGCCGGACAAGCTCATCCTCCAGCACAGAACCTGAGCGTTTTTCAACACTTGTGCCTCTTGGTTGCCAAAAACTTGTGTGGCATCGATTCAAGATAGCCGGTGTCGTCAATCAATCTGCCACTCTCGTCAAGGTCGCGGGGGCGGCCCGGCTAATAGCTCCTTGTCTCAAAGAACCCTGTCTGAAGCGAAGCTTCTTCCCGTGCTTCCTCCAACGTTCCGACTAGGATGGCCGTTGCGTTGGTGTAAGAAGAGCACGGCATACACAGAGTTGGCGTATGGATTAGGGCAAGGGCTCGAAATGTGCATTTCTTCAGAACTGGCAGTTCGCATTTCCCTGTGTGCCGTGTTTTGCAAGCTCATGGCTACGAGAGTCACAACGTCAGCCTTCCAAGCCGAAGAGTAGGGCGTGCAACAGCCTCACCAGGGCGTGTGTGGTGGAGGCTTCTGGCAGGCAGGACGGATGACCTGGCCTGGCGTGACTGGAAGGACAGAACTTGCTGGACCAGCGCAGAAAAATCCGTGAGAGGGGAAGGCGAGGGAAAATTCGAAAGAATCGTTGGATGAGGCGGCCGGAAGCAAGCTCCACAGTTGGGCCTGCGTGCTTGCAACCGGCGCCAGGCCTTGTGAGGACTTCCCTGTCAGACAACACCCTGACCCGCTTGGAAGGCTCTCAACAAAGCTCGAGGCACGACCGGGAAGCCTATCAAACGCGTCCAGCTGCGGGCCTTCGGGACACTATCTGGGGTTGCGTCGACAGATCAGATCCATTCTCGGCGGCGCGGTTTCGTGGGTAGCCTGACAGCAAGCACTGGGTCTCTGGGATCTGGGATCCGGGGCCTCTAGCCACTAAGCCATCGTCAGCAAGCCAGCTTAACCGCCTCACTTCGTCTGTGCCGCTTGATGATTGCTCGCTCGCCCTTTCTCCCATTTTGACGGTTTCACCTGTCGCTGGGCAGCTCCGTGGTCATGAATGCAACCCGTGGGTCGTCTAGACGCCAATTGTCGGAGGTGGATTTCGGCTATGCTCTGGGATTCGGGATGGGAGAGGGAGTCAGCCGGGCTTGTGCTGAACATGGTCCATATCTCTAGAGAATTCTGCGGATAGGTCGAAACGGGATGAATGGAGGCTTCGTCCAGGCACGCCAGCGAGTGAAACGGCGTGAGCGACCGAGGGCTGGTCTGGCCATTGACTCAACCAGGCACACCCCAGCTTGAATCCGACGATGTCATGAGTCTCGGCGGCAGCTCCATCGTCCAGCTCACTGCTTGTTGGTGGTTTTGGGCGGGATGGGATCCATAATCCATTCCCTTGAGAGACAGCCAACGCAGAGATCCAGACGGAGCTGCAGGCCCCTGTCCAAACACTCCTCTAAGCTGCCACTATGCACCCCACCTCTTTATTTCTGGCATGATTCTTGTCATCACGACTGAGTCGTTACGGGAGCAGAGAATTCGGGAGGCTGAGGAGGGATTAGAACCAAGAATGATTGACAGTAGAAACGACTCCTATAGTGACGGGTTGATCGAAGTGAAGAAGGGGAATAAGAATGCGAGTACGAAGTTTGCCGAGGCGGGCCGTAGCGAGAGACAATCGTTTGTTTCTCGAGACTCCCCTGTCCCATGAGTTGTTGTTGTTGTTGTTGACAGCTGCTGACGAATACAACAGCGGCTGGCGAGGACCAATGCTTGTGGCTGGTGTCTGGGATGGACGATAAGGAGAGACGTCGCGGTGCGCAGTTGCTATAGGTGCTGGCAGACGTCGTTCGTTGCTGGATGGATGAAGTGCGAACTGGAGGGAGTTCCCCCACTGGCTCTGACCTCGCTGGTGCCAATGCCCGCTGATGAATCGAGGCAGCCTGGAACGGAGCATCACGGCTGTCATGAGCGAGTAGGAGATAAGATCTCTGCGTCTCTCTGCGTGTGTTTCTGTTTTTGTGTCAGTGTATCCGTCATTGCCCTCGTTGACTTGACGTGGTTGCGGCATGGAGGTGCAGGGCAGGCCGTGCAGTGCTGTGCTGGCTCCAGCGTTGAAGTCGCTTGACTGATCGTCCCGTGAGTTAGGTGCACCCCCTCCCTTCTTTCCTTCCCCCTTGCTTCCTGTGTTGCAGCGTTGCGGTGCTGCTGGGTCGCACTTGCCCATTGCACTCACACGCCCACAACCTGAACCCACACGCCTGCCGCTTCCCCCATCTCACTCGCCGCACTTGCTGTGTCTGTGTTGACGAAACACGCGCGCACACACACACGCAAATTTTCTCTCTCACTCTCCTTGTTGCTCATGGACGTCTCGAGGAGCAGACGACTGAGGCGTGACTCGAGAATGTTCTGAGAGATGTTAGTCATAAGGAGCTGCTGAGCTGGTCTCATCATGCGTGGCAGACAGGGCCTCAAAGGCCACAGCGAACGTTAGCGGGCTCTGAGTGCTCTACCGGTGCCCGCTGGGCCATTCCTCTGCACCACGACAGTGGGTAGGTAAGTTGTGGATAGTCCTTAGCGCAGGCATTGGATGGGTGGGCAGGATTGCTCACGCCCCCCACACCCCCCTCTGCCCTGAAATTACCACCACTTTTATTAAAAACAGACCATCCATCCATCCCATGCCCATCGACTCTTCCCCCTCCTCCCCTCCTTCTTCTTCCCTTTCCCCATGACAATTCGTTACCTTGTCTTTTAAACATACTTCTTATTCCTCGTCTCAATCGTCTTGCTCTCGCTTCAAGTCGAGCATCGCTTATTATCTTGACCATCTCCAGCTTCATTCATCGGCATCGTCACTAGTGTCTCCATCATCACGCCCTAGTCTATGCCACAATCGTCACCGCCTTATTCAACCCTCTCAGCTGCAGCAATATTTTACCCGCAACTCGTCCAGCCTGCGCTGCTCTCATCTACTACGAACCCGGCAACTCTCCTATGTCTGCCGCTCGACTCAACAGAAGGGGACGTTAAAGCACCGCGTACGCGATTGCATATATCGTCGCCGCTGTCGACACTCTCACCACCCGCATTTGCGATTGCGATTGCATAGACTCGCCGTCCCGTCCCGCCCTAGTGCGGCCATTCCTGGAGACTGACGACCCCCCTCTTTGATCAAACGCTTCCACAGGTCGACCAAACTCTGATCGCGCCACCCCGTGCTACAACTCCACAATGTCGTCGTCGAAGCATCACGTATGTTATGTCGAGGATGCCGAGGAGGATTCTGGCAGCTCTCACGTTGAGGGCATTGAGTCAACCCGCCGCTATGCCGTCTCGGAGGCTCCTGTCAGCTCCTCCTACAAGGAGCGCCCCAACACTGGCAAATCCCGCGGCGACAAACGGTACACCAACCGGAGATCCGACTCGTCGCCCAGCGATGGTTTAACCGACTCGGATGATTACCCTCGCCGAGAGGAACGCCAACACCGAAACCCTGACCGTGAAGATCGCAGCAAGGAACAACGACGCAAGGAGCGGAAGCAGAAGGAAGCAGCCGTCCAACAGCAACGAAAGGTCCGTGCCGATGCCAAAGCAGCCAAGGAACGCGAGCCCAAGCCTGCCAGGAAGCAACGTCCTACATCTCTTACTCAGTCTCGGACCGAGCCTGTCGTTCAGCAATACCGCAGAGGCCATGTCGAAGATCCTTCATGTTACGGCATCCAACAGCCTGCCGTCACAGGTCGACCCCGCGCTCAGACTCGTCCCAACAGCTACTATCCTGGCCAGGCCGGCACTCCTCCGATTGCCCACGCCGGCTGGCACCATGCTCAGCACTCTCAGCCGTCATTCCCTACAGGCTCTTTTCCACCACCGCCTGTCTATCCTGGAGCACCATCTCCTTCTGTAATCGGCGTGCCACCCTCGCCTGGTTCTCAGCATGGCGGTCCTGGGTTCTTTGACATGCCTTCGGGGGCTGCAAGTGCACACCTCAGGGGTCGCTTTGACCGACCTGCTTCATCCATTGGTTTCCGGCAGCCGCCGCCGCCGTCTGCCTTTGGCTATCCGCAGGATGAGCCCGAGGATGAGCCCGACCCTCGCCTCCTCGCTCGACGTGCCTCTCGATCCAAGAAGCACCAGCAACAGCAACATGAGGATGACCGCAGGGCTATGCCGCCTCCAGCCGCTATCCCACGGCCCAAGTCCGCATTGCCGCCAACCACTCCATTCCGACCACCTCCTCAGCAAGCGTTGTCTCGGCCGAAGCCGCGAACTCCCTCGCGGCCGCCGCCTACCATGCGTACCCGTGTTGGGTTTGCTGATCCGCGAGGTTTCGATGACGAGGATCTTGCAAGCAACGCCGATCTGTTCCAAGACATGTCCCCTGAGCCCAACTACAACCATCGCAGCCAAGCCTTGACCCGCACTCGACGTCCCTCTGTCGCCTACGAGCAGCCTGGTGTCGACATCATGCCTGCTCGGCGTCGCAGAGAGTCCTTCTATGGACCTGGCCCTGACCGTGCCTTGGGTGGCGGAGGCGTGAGCCTCGAGGAGGACAAGTACATGGACGCTTTGCGGTACCAGGACGACATCAATGGTGGTCCAGCTATGCCCCTGACTGCCGAGACCCTACGCAAGGCTAGCAACCCCCGCCTTACTGGTGGCAGCAGCCGTTCGACACGGAGCAGGAGCAGTGATAGCCGTGATGAGAGCGAGTACAAGCGAAGCAACACGACTGGTCTCACTCGATCTTCATCCAGCGACACGGACAACCTCACCATCAAAGTCTCAGGCTCAGCCGTCGTACGAGTGCCGGGTGCTGAGATTCAGTGTGCTGACGGAGGCGAGATCACCTTCACCAGCCGAACTGGCGGCTCTCGCGTCGGTAGTGACCGGGCTAGCACCATCTACCAGATCGAGGACGTCAGGAGTAGGCCGGAACAGAAGGCTCTGCCTTACAGGGCTCGCGCTCCCAGTCAGTCAGACTCGCACCGCAACTATGCCCCAAGCCATGCTCCCTACGATCCGACATTTGCCCACGACGACTACATTTACTGATGATGATTTGTGCTTATGAGAGATGATATGGTTGATGATATCAGCGTGCAATGTTTTGGATTTTGTTTTTGATCTATTTCTATTTTTCTCATTTCTCTTTTTCCTTGTACCTGGACTGTCACGGCAATCGGCAGTGTCCGCCTTTAATCTTGGCCATCTCAGTGATGGGCCTCTGGCGGACATGGTGTGCTGTGCAGCTCGGTTTCTCATTTGAGCATGGAATTCTTTATTGAGCCTGTATCCCTATGGTTTTGTTTGTGGGTTGAAGCCCACTCATTGGCCTCATGGCAGGAAAAGTTGATACCCAAAAGCGGTGATGGTGGAAGGACATGGAACGTTGGCATTTTCTCGGCCTCGTCCTCCTCCGCCTCAGTTCGCATATACCAACAGCGCTTATTGAAGGCCGTCCTGTCTTGGAAATCACGTACACTCAAAGGGGTGTCCAAGTTTGGTTCGTGTATTGAAGGATACAAGGATGTCCTATCTATGGGGACGGAAGATTGTCAATTGGATGGATGGGGCTTTACCGACACGTTTATTTGACGGAAGGTTTGGGGCTACCTAGTTCATGATGATGATACCCTGTCCCCTGGATTGGGCTGGGGTGAGTTTGGAAGTTTGCAAGCTCGCCGGGTTATTTCTTTGGTTTATTGCAATCGGACTTGCATGCATCCCTGGGGGAAGCTATGTGAGCCATGGTATCGGGTGCGGCTAGTGTATCGCATTGTTGAGCATGGCGCAAGAGGAGGAAGTTGACTTGGCTGGACCGCTTATTCCATCCGCGTCACCAGAACGATAGATTGTACGGGCAAAGAGGGTTCGCGCCTTCATCTGTTGCCCTGCAGAGAATAATCATTTGTTACGACTGGCATGACCTACGTTTCGCTTCTCTATTCTGTTGTTCGAATCACATGGGACTCTGACTTGAAGAGGTGAAAGACAGAGCACCTGCTCAGATCAGTTTCCCTGGTTAGGTCTGGTTCTCGGTTTGGGGTACAAGGGTTACGGATTACGGACTACGGATATAGGACTAAAAGGAAGCATTGGCCTGGGTAAAGGATATTAGTTTGCATGGACAGGATGGAGGCGACTGGAAAGGAATGTGATTTTCTCAAGCGTGGGTGGCCGTCATGGATTTACGGGGTTAGGAATGTTTGATGTTAGCATGAAAGTTATATGTTTCGTTACTCCTTGTCTCAGATACACAAGTCTTACGCACTTGACACACTAGCGATCTGATAATTGTTGGATTCATGCACTCTTGTTCCAATGCATGAGAGTGATTAGATTATAGCATTGATCCGCTGGGTCACCTTTAATCCGCAGGTCTGTAAGACGGTCACCGATATATCGTTCCCAGCTCCATGGTTCAGGCTACATGCCGTCATGATGGCGATATTGACAGGTCTCTTGGGTCTTGGGGCATTGCATCAGGGGTTGGGCGGGACAGGGGAAGTCTCATGTTCCTGAAGCATGAACAGGGTCAACACTAAACAATGGGGTAGGATTGAGCGTATTGATGAGTATCCCGCCGGACAACAAGAAACTTGTCTCGTGAGTGACACATGTTTCGATGCCGATTCAGCATCTTTGATCCGTGGGTTGGGCCGGGGTCTCGTCTCGGGTCTCCGGGGATGGGAGCTTCAGAGGGAGTGAGGAGTCAGAAATGGGGGTGGATTCAGTAAAACCTATCTTTGGCAGATGGTGTGGGCCCATTCCGGGCTGAAGTGGGGCGTAGAAGTCGTGGACCGTATTGATTGGACTGGATTGCTCTGGGAGGAGCGTGGTTCGTGGTTGCCGGGTCAGTGAGCGGATTATTTACTTCGACGTCATTTTCTAAAGCTCGATGTGGCTGATCTAGAGACATTTCAACGACCAGATAGCGGATGCAGGAGAAGAAACCAATATTCAACCCTTTCTTTTCATCTGTCAAGTCTTTTATGTCTATTGCAAACCTTGAATTCGGCATTTTCAAAGTTTTTCAAGACTGTTGAGGTGAGTTAAACGTTCACTCGCCAGCCACCTTTTTGGGCACACCCCAGCCACGGGCTTTTCGGGCCTCGTTTCTGGGTTAACCAAGCACAAGCTCTCGCACCTTGACTTGCGCGTCACTCTTTCTTTTCACTCCATTTCTTTCCAGAACCACATTCTCATCCAAATCAAACCACACCACACCACGACACAACAACGAAAGCCACTATCGACTCAACAATTCCGTTCGGGTCAAGCATTAACGACAGCTACACCTGGGCATCTCACACATCACTTTTGAGCTCGGCTGGGGCTCCAGCGACCTTAAGCCCAGCCCGAACACAGACTTGTCTCCGATTGAGACCTTGACATTCCATCAACAACAATCATCATGGCGCCCGCTCCCATCCGCATTCGTGCCGCCGAGGCCATATCCACCGTCTCGGGCCACTTATTCGAGGCTAGCAAGGTGCTTCTCGCCCGCGACGACGACAAGGATGACGACAAGAACGATAGACACAAGCCTACCGTCGACCCCGAGTCGGGCTCTTTCGACCCTCATGATATCAGCAATGCTGGCTTCTTCTTTCTCTTTGCACTCATCGGTGTCGCTTTCGTAGCTGGTGGTATCTGGTTCTTCTTCTGGGCCAAGAATGGCGGCTTCCAATTCAAGGAAACAGACTGGGATGACTACAAGTCCACTGTTCTTCGCCGAACCGGCCCCAACGGCACAATCCTCTCAAACGCAACACGGCCGACAAACCTGGGCGGCGGCAGTGTGTACAAGGACGTGGCAGACGACGAGACTCATTATGATGGTCATGATGATGGTCAGACTGTCATTACCGAGGCCACAGGACTGAGCGGCATCACGGCTGGAGCGAGCGACATTTTCGCACGTGAGAAGCGACGCCGCAAGCAGGAGAAGCGAGACCGTGAGCGTGTCAAGAAGGGCAAGAAGCCCAAGCACCGCTTCGTTGGTGAAGACGGTGTCGAGGATGAGGATGCTGAGCGCACGGCCAAGAAGGAACTCCGAAACTACCGACACGAGAAGGCTGCTCGCGTGGGCGGCATCAACAAGGAGAGCGAAGGCTCTCAGTGGGATGGATCTACGAACCCCACCGAGTCAAATGTCTCTACAACTCTTCTCTCTGACCGCCAGACGACACCTACAACTACACCTACCAAGCCCAGCGGTGGTATCCGCAAGGTCTACTCTGTCGCCGACCGCCGTGCCGACCGTGAGCAGGAGCGTATGCGAGCTGAGGCCCGACGTCTTCGTGAGGCTGGCCGAGCTGCGCGCCGAGACTACAACTACCAGCGGGCCGAGAGCTACTCTCGCGCTGAGAGCCAGGCTAGTGAGAGTCTTCTGGATGGATCTCAGGTGACCCGAACGACTGGTGACTCGGGTAGCGACCTCGGCACCAAGAGCTATCACCACCCCATGCCTGAGCTCCGGGAGCTCGAGAGGGAGAGAGCCAGGGAGGAGCGCCGTGCCAGAAGGGCGGAGCGTGGTTACCGACGCAGCCGACAGGAGGAGGTCGACTAAGTGAAGGGAGGCTAAAAAGGGTTTAATTTGGGGGTTTCTGTTTTCCATTGCGCACGACGAGGAATTATCATGTTGTGTATGATTGTAAGAAATGGGTCACGGTCGGTTTTGCTTTACGGATACAGAGGTCATCGCATCATTCATGTCTTGAGATTGTTAGCATATGAGATAGGCAATGCAGTAAATGAATAAAGGCGTTAGGGATTAGTTATGTTTGCAGATGAACTTGGCTCGGTGATATATATAGTATCGTGTTTGTGTCTTGTCGAGAGGCGGTGGTGTTGACAACTCACCCAGACCCTCGGCCGCATGCAGTTTGCTTGTAGATGACTTATTTTAGCAAGACTCGGACCCAACAAACCCCTTCAATATCATGTCTAGCTCCAATAAACTCATTGTGTTACGGGTTTCCTCTCCCTGCGGCCAAACATGCAGGACGCATCCCATCCCTGACACGACGGTCCCTGTTGCTCCGACAAAAAAAAAAAAAAAAGCTCATGTCTCACCTGTTTACATTGAAGATTACGGTACGGGCTTTGTCTCAGCGGGCTCTAATTAAGATGTGCAACAGAAAGAAACTCTCCTCCCCGTCATCATGCAAAGTGAAGCGCGTATGAGAAAAGCTGAAAATAGTTATGCGGCGCTAGTTGGGAATGATGAAACCTGGGGCGCCTCAGCTGGAGCGTGTAGCCGCCGGGCCGAGAGGAACGACGGCCAGTTGTTTGTTTTGTTTGCGGATGCAGGATGCAGAAGGGAAAGGGGATGATACTGTAAGATTTCAAAAAGGGGGGAATATTATGAAGGGGGAGGTAATGTTGGTGTTGGTGGTTGATGTTGTCTGTGAATGACGACGTCACGGGTTTTTTTATATCTCCAAAGTCACTCTCTGCCTCATCTAGGCTTTTTTGAATGCCCTTCCAGGATCTCGTCTTCTCAATCGAAGGTCGCTTAACCAATCCTTGACCGAGCAGTCCCAGGACCAACCACTCCTCCTGCTCAGCCTTGGGGAGGGGCGGCGATCCGGACATTTCGGGGCGCAGATAGAAACTACCTACAACCCCACAGGAAGCGTTAAGATTTATGCATCAGGTGCAGCGTCTGACGCTAACATGATGCAAGTACCCAACCCGCCCGCTCCCGCCGGTTCCGTCAAGAAACCTGGAAAACCCCTCCGCCGGAAGCCCACCTCACCAGGGAAGCCACTGGACGCATCCACTGTCGGGTTCCACTGACAGGAACCCCGTCACCCACTGGAATCGTCACCACCGGCGTCAGCAATCAGCAAGGGCCCGGTCAGCGGCCGGGACGAACGAGTCTTTTTGCTGACAGGCACAATAACATGCACAACAAAGGTTTATTCTAATTTTTTGTCTCTGATAACCTACATATGCTGTACTCGGTCTACTTGTCTTTATCAATCAAACCCTGATTCTCTAACCATCACTGTCGTGTGCCTAGCTAGGCCCCTGCCTGTTCCAAGGACTTTCCTATCTGTGAGGTGTGGCGACATCGCGTGGGCCAAGGCCCGAGCCTCCTCCTCCTCCTCCTCTTGCTCGGGGGACTCTCTTCTGCTTCTCCTCCACATTCAGATCCCACCAACCAACCAACCACCCTCTTCCCATCGCCTCTCGTCATTTTCTCCTCCTCCCTTCTTCCCTTCTTCTCGTACTTTGTTTTTCCGCATCGACCATCATTTTATCTCTCTCCTTTTCGGCGCTCCTTTTTTTCCCCCTCCTCTTGCGTTTCCTTCTCGTTGCGACTTAGCGTCCCATCCTCCCTCGCCGCGCGATTGATTCTTGGATGCACCATTCGCGGCGGTGACGCCGTCCGCCAAGAGTCGTGACTTGATTGTTCTCCCCGTATCCCGACCGACCGAAACGACCGATTGTCTCGACGAATACGATACACGACTCGAAGCAAACGCACAGCAATTCCTCGTCTTTTCAAACTACAAAGAGAAAGAGAGACAAGCTCTTTTTCCTTGGACGGAAGCCCATCATGGGGTTATCTTCCTCCCCCTCGTCAGCCTTTACTGGCGTCGTCATCGGCCTCGTGTCATCATTTGGCTCCATCGTCCTTATCGCCCTCGTCATCTTCATATTCTGGGTTTCGGGCTGCGCAAGCACTGGTCGTATCATACTCGATCGCCTCGGTCGACCTGGCGAGTATGATGATGAGCAAGCATTCGCGCGTGATGAGGCTGAGGCCCTCGAGGTCATGGATGACATGGCCCGCCAGGAATATCTACGAGCAAAGGGTAGGTTTCTGGGTTCTCTGCCCCCTCCAGGGCTCTTGCGTATCCCCCAAACGCTACTCTTACTGACGCGTGTCCGCCGCACCAGCCTGGGTCACTGCCAATACTCCAGAGTCTGCGCAGACAGACATCTCGTTATCGCAATATCTCGCCATCCAGGAAAAGGGCGTCTCCGCCTGGGAGTTTGAACCCGAGCTCGAGATCGCCAACTGCTTTGTCGAGGCCCGCACCGAGATTGAGTTTTTTGATTCGGAATGCACCGTCATGAGCAATCTCCCCGTACCCAAGCAAAACGACGTCTACTACTGGGAGGCCAAGATATACGAGAAGCCCGAGACCACCCTCCTCAGCATCGGCATGGCCACCAAGCCTTATCCTCTCTTCCGGTTACCTGGTGAGTGCCCTGTCATACCTCTTGTCCTCCTCCTGCCGCCGTCACCTGCTTACTCTCGTTTCCCAGGATACCACAAGTACTCGGTCGGGTACCAGTCTACCGGAACCCGTCGCTACAATCAGCCCTTTGGCGCGACTCCCTACGGTCCCCAACTGGTGCAGGGCGACGTCGTCGGTGTGGGCTACCGCCCTCGAACCGGTGCTATCTTCTTTACTCGCAACGGCAAGAAGCTCGAGGAGGTGGTTCATGGTCTCAAGTCGCAGAACTTCTTCCCCGCTATTGGCGCCAACGGTCCTGCTATGATCCACGTCAACTTTGGTCAGGCTGGTTTCGTCTTTATTGAGGCCAATGTCAAGAAATGGGGTCTGGCTCCCGCAACCGGCAGTCTCGCGCCGCCGCCGCCGTACGGATCCGAGCAGGGTAGTATTCTGTTGGAAACGGGCACCGACAGCGGCGCCACATATCCTCAAGGTCGACAACATAGTCACTCGGTTACAGCATGCTCCTATAATACACGCCCTCCTACCAGCAACCTGAACCCCCAGCACGGAAGAACACGAAGTGGCAACTTCCGCATTCTTCCCCCGACGAGTCCCGGACCAGGCAGGAGTTCAACCGATATCTCACTGGCGCACTTTGTACCCAACGAAGAGAATGGCGAAGGCAGCAACAACGGACCTCAGCACGAGACTCACGACCATAACCCCCTACACCTACATCTTGAAGACGCAACGAATCCCCCACCCGAATACCAAAGCCCCGACCACTCCGGCAGCGAAGATGGTCGTCGATACAGCACAGACAGCGAGGAGAACACTCCATTGATCCGAGTTATGAACCGAAGCAGGGGCAATTCTGCTGCCACTGTGATTCCCCCACGACAACATGCCAACGACCGAAATCCGCCGGTTCCGAGCTACAGCGATGCCGTACGACAAGGTGCTGGCCGTGACAGAAGCGATAGTGCGCGGTTACCCCAGCGAGATCGACCGTCATCCAACAGGCCTCGAAGTAGTACGTCTGCTTAAATGCCAAGATGACGCTGGTGATCCCGATGCGACTGGATATCGCTAGCTACGACGACAGCCGTAGCGACGTTGAAGACGAAACGATGATGCCCAGGAAGAGATTGGCATCAACGACCATGACACCGGAGTTGACAGGAACAAATCACCATACACGATCCATTTCAATCCTTTTTTTTTTCTTTTGCAGAGGCGCCTGGGAGTTTTTAGCATCGGTGAACACACGGCATGGGACTCACTCTCCCATAGCCGTTCAAACGCACTTTTTTTTTTTTTTTGTGTATTTGTTAGACGGAGGAAAACTCGTATCGTGTTGGGAAGCTCGGCTGGATACGAACAAACACTTATTTGGGCCTGGACAGGAATAGTGATACCAACAACAACAACAACAACGACAACCTGACGGACTTTGCGCTCATTGTTTGTTTCATGTCATGGTTTTCTGCTCTTTTTTTTGCGTCGCCACCCTCTTGTCTCCGCTCAAGGGGAGTGTGGCTAGGTGTCTGGATGAGGAGTTGTTAACGCTGCTGCTGGCTTTGGTGGTGGTGTTGGTTTCGACGCCTTGGATGTGTGTGCGTTGTGTACCAACAGAAAGAAGGAGATGGAGTTGACGGTGTCTGCAATTAGCCACGGCTTGAATACAAACTCACCTATCCTACCGCACTTTTCTTTGCTTGCTTTATTGTGATATAGACAATGGTGAAAAGGTTAGTAAGAAGCCATTGAACTAGCTTGTCTCGCTCACGGTTCACAAGCTTTCTCAGAGCCAGTAAAGGTATCTCCCCCCGGCATCGCCGGATCAGGCCCCCCCTTCACTCGAGAATAGATCCCGTTCATCTCTACGCTTTCACACGAAGCTGTAGCGATAAACCATGATGATAGACGAAACAGTTTCCCCCCTTATCAAGCCCTTGATATTAGATGACTCCACACAAGATGAAGCCTTGTTTTCATCTCAAGTCAGAGAATATGCCGTTTCAATTCATCTCATACAACCAAACATGGAAGTCCGAGCTACTGCACCTCGACGTGTCGCGCCCATAACGAGTCTGAGAAGAAGAAAAAAAAAGGCTATGGAAGATTGCTACCTCACTGGTTAACTTGTGATGCAACTAACTGTCTAATGGAGGCGTGACCACTTTAACTTTGAGGTACAACGACGCCCCCCCTCCCAAGGCCAGGCACAAAGGTAGTGAGTGTCAAGAGGGCGTCACCATGTGTCAAGTCTCTCTTCAAGAGTTGACATGTTAGAAGGAAATGCCACATGACGATAGTTGTTTGAGACCTATTCTCAAGTAGAGCGAGGACATGTTCATTATCATGTCGAGAGGAGAGTTTGCAAGATCACAGTAGTTCAACACCAAGAATCTCGCATATTCATTCACAGTCACTTCATCAGGAACAATTTTATGGCGCGCAATCAGTCGATCGTCAATTAATCTCCGGGCAGATCGTGCTCGAACCGCCATGAGACTTCCCAAGTCCTCCTCAGCAGTTCAAAATTCCAGGCGCTGAAAAAAAAAAACAATGCAACAACAGTCTATCCTTATCCTCGCGCGATATCCTTCGCGTATATCAATCATCCTCCTCGTTCCAAAGCGTACATATATTCCCAAGGCATCTTTCATAGAGCCAGTTGGTTCCCAACATCCGAAATCAGATAAAATCATTGCAAAAAACATCAAAAACATGCTTCTGTCCCGTAGTATCCCTTCGCTGCCGTCAACTCTGCGAAGAGTTGAATCCGGCGCGGCAAAACAAGATCCAAAATCAAATCAAACAATACCAATAAACAAAAAACATTATCAAGTGCGCCGAACAAATGCTTTCCCATATCAATCAAAGCAAAAGCAAAGCAAAAGCAAAAAACTCCCATCAACACCAAGCTTTTTGAGCGCGTTTAAAAACACAAACAACAGTCGCTATGCATTTTGGATACGGTGCTTCCGTCACCGTTGGCGGAGTCCGTAAGGAGTGAATTCTATAACCGATGAAGTCGTCATTAAGTCGTCAGGAAGGAGTGTCTATCGGGTATCATTGGTGGTGGTGTTCAAGAAGGAGTGTCGTTTCTTTGTTGGGTATCGTAAGGACCGTGAACATAGTGTACAGCACATAATAGTGCGAGTTTCTTTCGTGGTAGGGAGCGTAATCTTGTGTCTCAAGGAGCGTCGTAAGGGCCTTTAACAAGACCCAGTTGGTTGTGGTTGTGGTAGCGAGCGTCGAAGGAACGTGGTATACATGGCGTCTGCGTCGATTTCGAAAAAGCAGCGAGCGGGATCAAACATAAAGTCAAAACAAAATCGACGGCAAATTGGTGGAAGCGATTGGAGAGCGAATCAGAGGGAGAGCCGAGAAACATCAAGTCGCTCGGCGTCGAGAGTGGTCTTCGTAGCTGTGCATCAGGGGGGCCTGCACAAGGGGCGACGGCGGGTGCGGAGCCGAAGACATCGAGGAGGTGTGGCGGTGTCGTGGGAGCGGCGTGCTGGAGGCGACAGGAGACTCGGGGAGTGGAAGCATGCCGAACTGCTCCGAGCTGAGGTACGGAGACGGAGCGCTCGTCAGCGAGGCCATGTAAGGAGACGGGTCCTCTGGAGGCGGGTATGTTGGTGTGGTGGTGTTCATCCTGGGTGGAAACGGTCAATCCCCAATTCTTATTTCGCGCAAAAGACCCGGTGGCCGCCTCGAGGAGCCTAAATCCACACGGTCTGGACAGGAGTGACGAACCCGACGCCATAGTTGTGAGGAGAATCGTGCATCGTGGGAGGCCCGCCTTGCAGGGCGTTCATGTCCCAGGTGCTGTATTCCTCGGTATCGCTGTACGCGACGGAGCCCTCAAAGGTGGACGAAGCTGGACTGTAGGCTCCCGTGTACGCCGGAGACGGAACATTGAGATACTGCTGCGCCGGGTACGGCGACGAGAGAACCAGGGGGCTCACCGACGAAGGTGGTGGTCCAGACGCATTGAGCATGGGCATCTCCTCAGTGCTGTAGCTGAAGGCAGGGTTCCCGTACAGGTACGACTCGTTGCTCGGCATCTCCTCGTGAACAGTGAAGTTGGGAGGGTTGAACTGCGGGAACGACGGAGTCCTCTCCGGGTGCAGCCAGCCCATTCGCGATCGGAACTCACTGATAGTGTCAATGGGGAACTCCATGAGCGTGAGAGGCGTCTGGAGCTCGCCCCTGGCACCCGAGACATTGATGGACATGAGTCGCCGAGCAATTTCCTCAACAGGAGAGATGGACAGACTGCCAAAGTAGGCAGCACCGATCTCAGGGAAGAGTCGCTCCATGAGGAGGGCCACAGTGTACAGGTGAGCAATGACGACCAGAGAGTTGGGAGAGCCATGGTAGTTCTGCAGGTAGTTCACGGGCATCCAGAAGAGCCAGGTCCGCAGGGGCCGAAGCCTCTCAAACTGCTGGGCAATCGAGAGCGTGGGGCTGATCTTGCGAGAACCACGGAGGAAGCCAATGAGATGCTGGATCTGAGTGGTATCCTCCTTGTGGTGCTTGAGATGAGCCTCCACCTTCTGAACCTGCTCGAGCGTACGCTGGAAAGCCTCAAGGTCCTCGGGTCGCGGCTGGCTGGGACGGTGGTCCTGTCCAGGGGAGGGCGGAGCCGTGGGAAAGGTGCTACTCTCAGCGATGAAGTCTCCAAACTGGGATTCGTGTTTCCAAGCGTCCATTGCGTCGATCACCTGCAGACAAGTCAGAGCTGTTTCGGGTTATTTCGAGGTTTGGTTACTCACCGAGGAGGTGCCCTGCATCAGCTGTGTCCAGCTGCGCCTAATCATTGTGTGAGCCGCCGTCACAAACTGCAGAATCTACAATACTTACCAGTCGGTGGCTTGCCAGGAGAGCACAAGAGACGCAGCCAGGATGGCGTCGGACGTCTCTCGAGAAAAGGAGCCAATGGCCTCCTGCAGACCCTTGAGAGCAATGCCTCGATGTTCATAAGCCAGGCTGCCGACGAGGGGGCAGTCGGTCAGGAAAGCAATATGCATGGCGGAGAAGGCGAGCAGAGCATGCATCACGTAGGGGGTTGTGGCGCCGATTCGGAGGAGACTAGACCAATATTAGCATCCGTCAACGCATGATTCAGATCTGTGCGACCTACGTTGGAATGTGGCGAGTCCAGAGGGTGAAGTTATTCGCATCGATGGTGGCCAGCTGGTAGTACAGAGTGGCGACGTGATAAATCAATCGGAGGTCTTCGAGCGAATAGAGATGAGGCATGGGAGCCGGATACAGACCAAGGCTCGGGAGCGGGAAGATTCCCGTCCTCTGCCACTCGGCGATGGCGGCTTCGATCTGGGGCGTCCACATGAGGTCGGGCTTGTCGGGAGTGGTAGATCGCTCAGCATCGGGAACCTGCACATCGTTGTACGGGCATCGGATCTTGTGCTTGGTGCAGTTGCGACTACGGTATGGTCAGCAAGGGAGGCTGCATCGAGATGCCGTTTTGGTACCAACTCACCATTGAGGGAAGTTCTCGTCACAGCGGATGTGTCGGCGTTTGCTGCAGAGAAGCCGTTAGAGTGAAACTGTACATAACCATATTTCCACATCGATGAACCTTACCAGGTGTCACAGCCCTTGCGGGACTTGGTGTGGCTGCGGCGAGGAGGACCACCACCGGGACCAGCCATTGTGAAAGTGATAAAAGGTGAAAGTGTAGCGAAAGACCTGTCGAGGTTGTAAGAAACAACACCGTCACTCAAGATGGGAGTCAAGAGACGTACGCGGTGTCCACAAAGGCAAGCCTGTGGACGGGTAGCGAGCGTTGGAGAGACAAGGGCGCAATTGGCGATCTACCCAGTCAAGTTGCTTCTGGAAACCGACTTGAGGCAATCAAGTCAAGGATATTCCGGAGAAGAGAGATCTGCGGAGATCGACACACTCAAAGAAGAATGGACAGCAGTTCGAGAGCTGGTGGACTTGATGAGCTGGGCTCAAGTGCAAGTCGAGGAACCAAGCTGATACGGAGGCAATTCCAGGTTTCTAATGTGACTGGAATGCTCGAGGAGCTCTACGAAGCTGCGGCGATATCGGCTAGATGAGCTGAATAGGGAATCTCAAAAAACTCGGTATCGTAGTCTGTCAGGTTGCCCGTGTCCAAGTCTTCCTTCTTGTCCGTGATTGGTG
This sequence comes from Fusarium duplospermum, assembly GCA_003946985.1. Taxonomy (NCBI): domain Eukaryota; kingdom Fungi; phylum Ascomycota; class Sordariomycetes; order Hypocreales; family Nectriaceae; genus Fusarium; species Fusarium duplospermum. Next base: position 1,939 of record NKCI01000001.1, on the reverse strand, counting down.
GTAGCGATCGAATGGTTGGTGGCTTTGTTTGATTTTCTTTCCTTTTCAAGACAGCTTGATGCGGATTCAGGGAAGCGAGCGTAGATATGCAGAGACAAAGATATCAACTACACGCGGGGCCGAGGGCGAGGGCGAGCCGGGGGTGATGAGGGCTGCAGATTTTGGAGAGCTCGTATTACTTGGAGACGAGACGGCAATCCGTTTGGCAGGTCAAGTTCGGGGCCGGGGTGTGCGTTTTAGCGTGGTTCTTTGCTTGTCCTTATCTGTCGATTGGTCTTTGCACAGAGCGATTGTTCCTTTGTTAACGATCCACAGCGGGAAGCGACTGAATACCCCGAGATATTGGGGAAAAGGTATCGTTGGTTGAAAAGAAGAAGAAGGGGTCGTTGAAAACCCAAAGCACCAGTAAAAAAAAAAAAGCGAGTGACAGGAGTCGACGAGGACTTCCTAAGAGAGTTGGGGGAGGTGAGGAGGGAGGAAAGCGAACGTGTTGTTGGTTTGGAGAGACGTTGATGATGGTTGATGAAGTTGACCAAAAAGGAATCGAAGAGGGGATCCGGGAAGGAGCTGGGGAGGGCGGCTTTGTTAAATACAAGCAGGCACCGGGGAGGAGCGGCCGGGGGAGGAGCAACCGGGGGGGGGTAAGAGTGGGAGTGTGAGGATGGGATGCGGATGTGGACGTGGATGTGGTGCCGGGGAGTGGGAAGGAACCTTGGGAAGAAGGCTGTGTAAGGTCAGGCAGGTACGTTTTCTGTGTGCCAGAGTAAGAGGGTGCCATGTGCGTGCTTGGGGGGGCCAGCAAAGTGTGTGAGCAGGTGCCAGACAAGACCCAAAAAGAGATACCCGACGGCACACCCACCAGCAAAGCACCACCACCTCCTCCTCTTCAAGCAGCGTCAATCACTCCAAACCAAAGCGTGAGAATGAGCCCAGGGAGTGTCAAGACCAGAGGCTGGCATGGCATGGCATGGCAGGCGAGCTCGGGCTAGCTAGGGCCAAGGTAACTTGTGGATTGTGGAGTGCGGGCTCCGGGACTACGGCAGCGGCAGCAATGGATGGATCCCCCATGAATCGGACGCTGGCCCATGGCCCATGGCCGTGAACCCCGAGCGAGCACACAGCGAGTCTGTATCATTGTTCCGCGTTGGGCCACAGAAGGAGAACAAGCACGCTAGGATGGGGGGGCGTGCCCAGTGCCACAAGTGCAACAGGGGGGGCGCTCTGTAGCCTCATCAGAAAGGGCCGTTGTCTCCAAAAGGTCCCTTGGGCTGGGCATCTGTCATAGTCGTCGACCATGCCCGTCCCCATCCATCCTCCACCCATGCGTGCGGGTTTGCTGGGAATGGGGACGGACGGTATGGGTGTGTGAGTGTCGGTTCACCACAGACCATAACCTTAGTAACAGCCCAGGCCAGGCCAGACAGGATGGGGGGAGGGGGTGCGTGAGGATTCTAAACTGGCAGTAGCTCAGCCAAGCTAAGCGGGCATGTTATGTCGTCGGGGAACGGATCAGTTTAGAGATGGATGCTACTGCTACTTACTACTGCTTGCTACTGTACGGCTCCCGCAAGGCAAGGCAAGGCAGGGTAAGGCAAGGTAGCACGGATCCATACCTGAGGATAGCATCGATCCATACCGGGTGCCCTCTGCTGTGTGCTATTTTGGGGAGCAGAAGATTGGAGATGAGTTATTGGGCAGCCGGGCTGGCTTGCTGGCTGGCTTGTGCTCTGCTGGCTCGTTGTCTGGTTCTACAGGACCACCGAGACGGTAATGCTTGACTGGACGTGGACGGACGGCATGATGAGGGCCGGATGTGGGCTGTCCTCCGCTTCTTCTGTCCACCGCCGCTCCAGCCGGTGGGTGGTGGCGGGAAGGAAAACCAGCCCAGCCCAGCCCAGCCCTGGCTCAGAAGGGAGGGGAACAAAGGCAAATGCAAAAT